>VDFB02058242.1:625405563-625680010 GCA_007258455.2 Sequoia sempervirens
TATTGTTGTGTACAATTCACTAGAGTTGTCAATATCAGTTAATAACACTTCTTTTATTTTGTCATTTATTGAAAGTTTAGGAATCATTTGGACTGTGAATGTGAAATAAGCAAAAGGATATTTGGGATACACAAGGGAAGCAACGCTTTCCATTGCATCTGCATGTCGATTATCCTTTCATGGTATGTTTTCGATCGTATATGATTCAAATTTATCTAATAATGTCATCATGAGGTCTTTATATCGAATGAGCTTATCATAATTTTCTTTATATGAACCATTTGTTTTTTTAATAACTAATAGGGAATCACCACATATAGAAATGTGTTTGACATCTAATGCTAACGTTTTATGTATACCAGCTATTAAAGCTTCATACTCCATAGTGTTATTTGTACATAGGAAGTTTAAATGGAAAGATAAGGGAATAGGCTTACCTACGAGAGGAATTATTATAACCCTCTACCCCAGAGCCAGTTTGAAACTTAGAACCGTCAAAGTACAATTCCCATGTTTCTTTTTCTTTTTGAATAGTCAATACATTCTCATCAGGGAATTATTAGGTAACACTAAGGGAGAGGGAACGTCATCTAATTGTTTGGTCAAGGCTTGTCCTTTGATTTCCTTTTGAGAGACAAATTTAAGATCAAACTTAGTTAACAACATAACCCACTTAGCTAAGTGTCCCGATCAATCTGTTTTAGTAAAAAGGTGTTTAAAGGATCAAATCTCGTCATCACATGGATTTATGTGTTCAATAAGTAATGTCTCAATTTACTACTAGAAAATATGAGAGACAAACATTTTTTTTCTATCATTTTATATTGTGTCTCGTAATCAATCAGGGTTTGACTAATGTAATAAACGGGATGTTCTCTACCACTGTTGTCTTGTTGAGCCAACAATGTTGCGAGAGTATGGGATGATGTTTTATAAAGGATAAACATCAGTTTGTCTTGCATAGTAGGTTGTAAAACAAGTGGAGTAGCAAGATAATCTTTCAAACTCTCAAAGGCTTGTTCACAATCCTCATTCTAATTAAACTAAACCTCATTCTTAAGGAGTTGTGTAAAGGGTAATGTTTTGTTTGCTAAGGATGCTACAAAATGATGAATAGCTTGAATTCTTCCTTGTAAAGTATGAAATTGAGAAAAAAATTTAGAGGTGGCATGTTAATGATATCATAAATTTTCTTTGTGTCCACCTCAATGCCTCTGTGAGATACTATAAAACCTAAAAAATTTCCACTATCTACACCAAAGATACACTTTTTAAGATTCAATCTCATGTTATATTTTGCCATTCTTTCAAATATTTTTCGAAGGATGTTAACATTGTCTTGTCGAGTTAACGATTTATCCAAAATATCATCCACATAATCTTCCAAAATCTTGTGTATGTAATCATGAAATATCAATGTCATAGCTCTTTGATATGTTGTTCCTGCATTCTTTAATCCGAAATGCATAACTACCCAACAAAATGCTCCCCAAGTTGTAGTAAATGTTTTCTTGTATTGATCTTGAGGATTGATAAAGATTTGATTATATCCATAAAATCCATCAATGAACGACAACAAAGCATGTCCCTTAGTCAAATCTACTATCATGTTGATATTAGGAAGAGGAAAATCATCTTTTAAAGATGCTTTATTCAAATCACAAAATTTCATACACATCCTAATACAATTATCAGGTTTTGCACTTGCAACAATGTTCAAGATCCAAGGAGAATAATCTATAGGTCGTATAAAACCAACTTCAAGAAGTTTTTCAATCTTAACCTTAACCAATAAAGTTATCTTAGGATTCATCTTTCGTATCTTTTGTCTTACCGGTTTAGCATCTTCTTCAAGAACTATGTTGTGTGTCACTATTTTAGCATCACTACCTGACATGTACAAATAAGTCCAAGCAAAAAGTTCATGAAATTTATGAAGTAATGTTGCATGATCTTCTTGTTCATCTTCATCAGGGCACTTACCTATTTGAATCACTTTCTTCATTAGTTGTATCCATTGGTATGTTGATTGTATCTCCCAAAGGAAATGCATTTTATTTCAAAATTTTGGGATTGTATTAATCTTTATCATTATCAATCTCATTAATTTCCTTTTATTCATCCACTTGTTTAGCACTAACCATATCACATGTGACCCATTTTTTCTTAGGAGGATTAAATGACTTGTCATAAAATCCTAAAATTTATTTCAAAGATTCATCATCTTCAAAGTATTCCAATGATTCTTTGCAAGTTGTATCAATCAATTCAGGATGCTTCAAAGTGAGAGTTGCCTTAGAGGAGTTACACATGACAATGTTGATGTTGAGTGAGGGTCTTTTGTTGCTTGTGTTATCTTAGAAGGACAATATCCCAAACCACTTTTTGTTTCTTGTGTTTTAGGCTCTATAGGAAGAAATATGCCTTGTTCTTCTCTTCCACATTCTTTTTCACTATAACCAAGTTGTTTTAGGAGTTCATAACCTCTTCCATAAAGTTTCTCCATCTCTTTCAGGTTTGGTGGTTGTTGGTAGTCTATTTCATCAAAGTTCGTTGTATAGCTTGTGTCTTCTTCTAGAATAGATGAAGTAGATGCTTGTGAGTTTTCTTTCGAATTCTGCATTGACATTACCATTAGTTGATTTTTCTTTTTGGTTTCTTTCGTTGTAAATTTTTATTCTCCCATGAATTTTGGTGTGAAATCTAAGGAACCTCAATCATCTTCTAACAACTTCGTGACTTCATCAATGTTCTTCTCTTGTTCTTCTTCCTTTTTGGTTTCCACTTTTGTAGTTGGTATTGATGTTTTCGCAAACCTTTGTTTTTCTTTCTTGGCATGCAAACAACTTTCAGGTTCATGGTTAGCCTTGAGTTTGTAAACTTTGTTGTTATAAACATACTTCATTACACGGTGAAGGGTTGAAGGCACATCGTTAATTTCATGAATCCATGGTCTCCCTAAGAGGATATTGTAAGAAAGATCATGAGGAATAACATGAACCAGAGTTTGTAATGTTACCTTCCCAACTTTAATAGGTAATGTGATGAATCCAAGTGGTTGCTTTCCTATATTATCAAATCCATGGATAGACAAAGAATCAAGTACAATGACACTCTTATCCATATGAATATTCTCCAAAAGGCTCACACTACACACATTAAGGGCCAAACCATTGTCAAAAAGGGCTCTCTTTATCACAATTTGATTAATATAAGCTATTATCATGAATGCATCATATCATTTTTGAACTTCCAAAGAGGTTAATTCTCTTTGGTGAAAAAATATCTAAATTAACCTCATTCATTCCTTGAACTAGCACTACCACATTGTTTGAATTTGTATTAGGAGGAGCCATAACTTGTTGCAAGGATGTTTGAAACATACTATGGTAATTTGGTGAATCTTGAATAAGATCCCATAGGGATATCTTAGTGGGTGTATTCTTAATTTGTTCAACAAGATCATATTCCTTTCCACTATTCGAAGGTAAATGAGGAGCACTAGCCAAGATAGATTGAGGCAAAGGTAATGAAACAAGAGTGGTTTGTTGTTGCCTATTGTTCCTTGTATTGTATGTGTGAGCAATGGTATTGTAAATAATTTGTTGTGAATCACTTTATTTTCAAGTGAAGGCTTGTTTTTAGGTGGTTCTAGGATGATCACAGGTTTTTTTGAACTTGAGGTTGTTGCAAGGGAGGATAAATGATAAGTTGACGTTTGATTGCATTAACGTCTTTAGGTTTTGGTTTGTCATGACAAGCCTTAGTGAATGAACCTTGTGAGATGAATTCCTCAAGGGCTTCATCTAACATTCCAAAGTAATCACTATAAAGGGCTTGAGGGATAGGTTAACTTTGAAAAAGAGATTTGACATAATCAAATAACTAGGCTTTCTCTGAGGGTTTTTTTTATGTTTTTGATCTTTCTTTTTGTTCTTTTTTTTAATGATTGAAAAATGTAAAGTAATGTATCTAATGATGCAATAATGTTGGAAATGAAAGAAAAATATAGAAATCTAACACTAATTTTAACTTAAATATGCAAGAAATTATTTTTCCCAAAGTTGCAAAATCTAGCTAAATGAACAAGAAATTGAATACAAAAATAAACTATTTTAGGAAACTACTTCTCAAGTCTAATAATAGAAGAAGAAAATACAAACTAGAGACTAAAAATCACTAAATTTTTTTTGTTGAAAATGTATGTACTGGGACTCATTCACCCCATGGCAAATGGGTTCCAGATTAGGGTTTTCTAAATTTTACTTTTGAATTTCTGAGGTGGTCCTATGTGTTTGATGTTTCAGATTTGTTATAGATAATTCTTTAACAAATTTTCCAAATTTTAGGCTTCTAAATGCAATGTTGACTAAGGTTGAATGATGAACAATGTGACTAAATTTAATGTGAAGTATGAATCTAAATGATTGAATGATGATTTTAATGTTAACACTATGCCAAACAAACTCAAATCTAATGTAATTTTTCTAATTTTTATTGATTTTAAGCAATATATGCTAAATGCAATATTCACTATTTTAAAAGTCGGAGCCTTAAATACAATATAAATCAGCTATTTATAAAACTAGATCTGGTTTGTGCATGCTCTAATTTTAGAATGTTGTTGTAGGTTGGTTCTGTAATGAAATAGTGAAAATGAGTTACCAAAGGGGTTTGCAAAATACATTACCATATTCTCTTCTTTGTTCAGAAATGGATCGCAGCAGCAGGAGGACACCATCATGGGCTGAGATTGCTACGGACTTTGGGCGCTTTGGCTGATTCAATATCAGCACCCTTATGAAATAAGGCTCAACAAGCTCCGCTTTAAGCTTATGCTGGTTCCCTTCTGGACCTAAACCATGGGTACGATATAATCGCTGACTTTTCTAATATTTACCGTCCACAACTCTGCATTCTTGTGAAACTCTCTTTTTGCCATTTAAACTTCTGTTAATAAGGCTCAGGTGAATTCTTGATTTTCCATAATGGCTCCCAAGGGACTACTCAAAAATAATGATTGAACCAGATGTGGTTTGTGATGATACATAACATACTAGATTCTTGATGGCACTTGTTTTGGAGCACACCAATCAAAATCTGTTGTTTCCTCCAATTTAGGGCCTAATTAGCCCTCTTTTTCAAAGCAACCCCTCTCTAAACTCAAACCCTGACTATGAAACTTTCAACAGTCCCTTAAAATGTCTCAAAACCAAATATTCCAAGTTTTTAGGCTTCTATGACACCCCTAACACGCTCAAACACAAAACCCTCCAAAACTTGCCTCAAAACTAGGGCCTTTTGAAATCTAGCCTTCCCAACACTTCCAGAACCTATTTTTGGACTTTTCACCAATAACTCAACATGTTTCAAATATTCCAACTCAAAAAGATACCCCTTTTTAAGGCAGATCTCCTGCTGGTACACTTTGGCCCCCATTTTCATACACTTTTCCCTTTGACAACTCGGTGTACACCTTGATATTCTTCCTTTCTGCACATTAGTTTGTTAGGTTTGTATTATACATGTTATAAGTGATCCATTTCAAAGGTTACAGCATTATTATACCTTGCAATGGATCAATCATCCATAAAAACCCTCAAAATCAATGAAAATTTGCACTTTTCTTGAGGACAATCAGTTATACAATACAAAGAATTGATTGTTGTTGCTTATCAGAGCATAAAAAGGCCTTAAAACATGTAAATACAGGTTCCTAAAGCATCCAAATAGACATATCTTCAATGGCAATCAAGTTTTCATCAAATGAACACAAGAAAAATGCAAGAAATTGCTGTTTTTTTGCTTTTTCCTGTAGCAGTCCATACAAAATCCGTACCGGCAACCAAACCTCCATACAAATGACTTCTATGGCCTTGAATAACCTTTCCCCAACTTCTCAAACCGTTTTGGATTGATTAGTTTACATTAAAGTGATTAAAACATCAAAAAACTACTTTCCCGCCCAATGTTGGAATTCAAAAATTTGAATTTCCAATTTACAATTTATTAAACTCTACTATCTAAAACTATTGGATTCTTAATTTCCAACCTTATTTGACACAATTTAAGCATTAGATCACTATTTAAACCCCTAAAACATGACTGTCCCATTTACATTGCACTTTGGTCCTAGGGTCCTTATCAGGACCCTTAGGACTTTTAATCTTCCAACTACTCTCATCCATGCCAAATGCCATTATAGGCTGCAAGATATCATAGTTGATGTTCTGGAGTGGTTTATAAGTCTTCAAGACCCCTACAATCTCCTGGCACTTGAAGTGTTCCTTGAAGGGCTTGGGTGCTCTTGCACCATTCTCCCCAAGAAAGAAAAATTTCTTGCCCCAGGAAGTATCCCATGTGTTGCCACCAAAAGACCCCTTGCTCTCATATGTTTGCATCTTCAAATGACAGGGCATGTAATCTCCCAAAGTCACTGTCTTCCTCTTTTGCCAATCTGCACTCTTGTCATTCATCATGTGAGAACCAAAACAATGATTTGTTTGTCCTCTTGGATGTTTGAACTCAATCTATTTTTATTCCCTGTTCCTGCCCTCATTCCACTGACTCCCTTGTAAAAGGACACCACCTCTATCACCCTCAACTATAGTGCATTCAATGTCTCCAACCTTGACACTGTCTAAGTCCCATAAATTCTAATTTCTAGGATTGTGTGCTCCACAACCTTGCTGCAACTCATCACTCCTCCTCCAACCAGTATCTTCCCCTGTCTTACCTATCTTACCCTGCTTATTCACCTGCAAACTCTTCTCAAAATAGATCATAAAACTTTCATTTGACTGCTCCAAAGGCAAAGGCACTAAATTGTATCTAATAGCATCTTTATGCACCAAATATGTATTGTGAAAACCATCATGCAATGTCTGCCTAGTATACTGCCATGGTCTCCCCAAGATGATATGACCACAAGTCATTGGAATGACATCACAAAGCACCCTGTCATGATAAGATCCAATTGAAAAATCCACAAAATCTCTCTTACCAATCTCTACATGTTGCATTTGAGTTACCCAAGTGGCCTTGTAGGGAGTAGGATGATCAAATGTTTCAATCCCTAACTTGGTTACCATATCAACTGAAACTAAATTGCTATGTGACCCTGAATCTATGAGCAATCTGCATATTTTACCATGACTCAAACAATTTGTTTTGAAAATAGTTACCTTTGGCTCTTGATGAAGTCTTTCTCCTTGCTTGACCATAAGAAACTCACCATCAGTCACAGGGTCTTCCATGAATGTTTTTGATTCCTCCTTCTTGTCTTCTTCTTCTTGTACCAAGTTAGCTCTCCTATCTCTGCCCCTATCAGCTTGTTCCCATTTAGGACACTTGAAGGAAGGATGCCCTGGTTCATTGCAATTGAAACACCTACCTGTGAATGGGCCTCTACCTTGTCCAAATCTTCCTCCTCCTCTAGGAGTGTATCCACCTCTTTGATCAGAAAATACCTCTTTACCTTTGTCATTGCTGCTCCTATCATTGCTGCCTTGTCCTTGTTCTCTATTACCTCTGCCCCTATTTGAACTACCTCCTCTTCCACCATTGCTTGATCTTTCTTGCTTCCTCTTCACCTTTTCTTCTGCTCTAATGGCCAATTGAAAACATTCTCCTAATGTCCTTGGCAATTGCAAACCAATCTCATCTTGTAGATTATACCTCAAGCCATTGATATACCTGGCTACTTTCTAATCTTCTTCCTCATTACCTCCTCTAATACCAAGCTTGTGAAATTTCTCAGTATAGGGCATCACATCCATGTCCTTTTGCCTTAAATTCCGCCTCATCCTCTTCACATGAATTGTGTAATCAGATGGTAGGAATTTTTCCTTGACCAAACTCTTCATCCTTGCCCATGTGGAAACTTTTTCCAATCCCCTAGCCATCCTATCATTCTAAAAACTAGTCCACCATGTCAATGTTGTGCCTCTCAACTTAGTTTTGGAAAACTTAACCTTCCTCTCTTCGTCCATCTCTTCAAACTCAAAATAGTTCTCTAAGGCATCAAGCCATCCTAACACCTCCTCACTATCCATCTTTCCTTGATAGATAGGAAAATCTATGTGACTCTTTCCTCCATGACCTTGTACTGCCTTCAACAATCTCAGTAACCTCCTTTCTTCAGGGTCTTCTATCTCACTTGCAGGATGCTCTTGATTTACCCTCACATGCTCTTCATCTTCATCATTATCCTCTTAATTTTCTTATTCTTCTCTTCTATTTCTCTCAAGGCTGTTTATCCTTGCTTGCATAGTATCTCTCTCCCTTCTCCATTTCCTTTCTTCCCTTGCTCTGGCCTCCTCTCTTGCTGCTTCTTGTTCTCTTCTTTCCCTTCTCTCCCTTTCCAAGATTTCCTTTAACTCATCTAACTCTCTTGCCAATTGATTTTTAGGTGCCATTGTTGATTCTTCAATCCCTAAAGGACCTACTCACTGCTCTGATACCACTCTGATGCAGAGGGTATGGGAACTTTTGGAAAACAACACAATGATTTCAAAAATCTCAACAGTGCACTCTCAAACACCCTTATAGAGATAAGGCTCAATCGCTCACTTACAACTTATATGCTTCCTTATGGACCTAAACCCTAGGAGTACTTTTGATAGACTCATACAAACTTGTTTTGAACGTTTACAAAGCCCCAACCCTCTGTCTTAAGCAAAACTCTCTTTTTGCACCTTGACTAGGCTTCTAGCCCAACTAGGCCTCCAGCGGTGAATTCTTGAATTTCCACTCAATGTTCCCAAAGGACCCTCCAAAATAATGATTGAACCAGATGTGGTTTGTGATGATACATAACATACTAGATTCTTGATGGCACTTGTTTTGGAGCACACCAATCAAAATCTGTTGTTTCCTCCAATTTAGGGCCTAATTAGCCCTCTTTTTCAAAGCAACCCCTCTCTAAACTCAAACCCTGACTATGAAACTTTCAACAGTCCCTTAAAATGTCTCAAAACCAAATATTCCAAGTTTTTAGGCTTCTATGACACCCCTAACACGATCAAACACAAAACCCTCCAAAACTTGCCTCAAAACTAGGGCCTTTTGAAATCTAGCCTTCCCAACACTTCCAGAACCTATTTTTGGACTTTTCACCAATAAATAAACATGTTTCAAATATTCCAACTCAAAAAGATACCCCTTTTTAAGGCATATCTCCTGCTGCTACACTTTGGCCCCCTTTTTCATACACTTTTCCCTTTGACAACTCGGTGTACACCTTGATATTCTTCCTTTCTGCACATTAGTTTGTTAGGTTTGTATTATACATGTTAGAAGTGATCCATTTCAAAGGTTACATCATTATTATACCTTGAAATGGATCAATCATCCATAAAAACCCTCAAAATCAATGTAAATCTGCACTTTTCTTGAGGACAATCAGTTATAAAATACAAAGAATTGATTGTTGTTGCTTATTAGAGCATAAAAGGCCTTAAAACATGTAAATACAGGTTCCTAAAGCATCCAAATAGACATATCTTCAATGGCAATCAAGTTTTCATCAAATGAACACAAGAAAAATGCAAGAAATTGCTATTTTTTTGCTTTTTCCTGTAGCAGTCCGTACAAAATCCGTACCGGAAACCAAACCTCCATAAAAATGACTTCTATGGCCTTGAATAACCTTTCCCCAACTTCTCAAACCATTTTGGATTGATTAGTTTACATTAAAGTGATTAAAACATCAAAAAACTACTTTCCCGCCCAATGTTGGAATTCAAAAATTTGAATTTCCAATTTACAATTTATTAAACTCTACTATCTAAAACTATTGGATTCTTAATTTCCAACCTTATTTGACACAATTTAAGCATTCGATCACTATTTAAACCCCTAAAACATGACTGTCCCATTTACATTGCACTTTGGTCCTAGGGTCCTTATCAGGACCCTTAGGACTTTTAATCTTCCAACTACTCTCATCCATGCCAAATGCCATTATAGGCTGCAAGATATCATAGTTGATGTTCTGGAGTGGTTTATAAGTCTTCAAGACCCCTGCAACCTCCTGGCACTTGAAGTGTTCCTTGAAGGGCTTGGGTGCTCCTGCACCAAACCAAAAGGTGAGCCAAATCAAGGTATGAATCAACAATTTATCCTTTATACAAGGATGGGGGTGAGAGCCAAATAACACTTTGGGGAGAAATATTTGAAATAGAAAAAACAACTCCAAACCTAGATCTACAAAGTGCATTAAAGAGATTTAACATAAAACAAAAGGAAACAGTAATTTTTTTGAAGAAATTGAAGGTAATAATTGTTGTGCACCTATCAAAATTTATTGTTTCTTCAACCCTAACAGGGACTCATTCGTCCTATGGAAAATGGGTCCTATTATGCTTTCCCAGAAGACTTTGAATCAAAAGCTTGAACTTAGAAACTGTGAAAACTTCTTGCCTTTGTAACCCTAATAGGGACTCATTCGCCCTATGGTGCATGGGTCCTCGTAGGCCTTTCCAAAAAACTCTAAATCAAAATTTGAATCTCTAGACTTACAATTCATTCCTGTAACTTGAGATTCCTGCTTTTGGATCTGGATCTATTAATAATCTACAAAAAAAAATTAATGTTTGTTGGTGGATAGGGGTTTGCCTCAGTCAAACCACAAGTTTGGTAATTAAACCTTGATGATGAATAGAAATCTGAAACATGAAATGTGTGTGCAATCCTTACCTTAAGTGTGCCTAAGATTAAAATCTCTAATGATACAAATAAACTGTACTCAAGTGTGTTAGAATAGGATCCTAAAATGAAACATGAAGAATGCATAAAACCTACTTTAGGAGACCTCCAATCCCCTTAATAAGTCTCAAATCTAAATATACCTCGCTTTAGGATAAAAATAGAATCTCATAGGAAACAATTCACCTACTTTAGGAGACCTCCAATCCCCTTAATAAGTCTCAAATCTAAATATACCTCGCTTTAGGATAAAATAGAGTCTCAAACATGATCATAGAAGATGGAATCACTTAGGAAACAATTCATTAGGCTTGGTTGAATCTCATGGTGCTTCTCCCAAAACCTAGAATCCATCATGATTCTCCATAGGCATCTATCATCACTCCTTTAATAATGTTTGATCTTTGACCACAAAATGAGCTTGACGACTTGAAAAACAAGTTATAATGTTGCTCCAAGACTTCACTCTTGCTTGCTCCTTGAATATGAATGCTTGGTCTCATAAAAATTGCTTAGATTCCTCTTTTGAAACTCTAGGTGATACATAATGAAATAACCTTGTATTTATACATAACTTAAGATTAATTCCCAAAATTCAAATATCACAAGCCAACATTGAATTATAGATTTCAAATCATTAAAATACTGACAAAAAAATATTTCAAAGAGGGGTCCTAGGTCTAAGCGAGGACCCATTAACCATGTGGAAAATGGGTCCTAGGACACTTACCTAGGGCACACATCAGACAAGGTGTAATGTTATGCAAAATCAGTGTTCTAGGACTAAGTGAGGACCCATTCACCCTATGGAGAATGGGTCCTAGGTCACTTACCTAGGACACACATCTTCCAAAGTTAAGTGTTGTGTGATGGAATTTATGAATGCTGAGTTTTATCCCTCATAATTTGTAATTAATTAGGCTTCGATTTGAATTGAAGGGGCCAATTAAGGAAAATTAACCTCAATTAATTAATAAAGACCTAGATTAGTGTGAAAGTGTAAAGACACACCTTACAACACCCTAAATAAGGCACCATTAATTTCATTTTATTTAGAAGGTCCCTAAAATTAATGTGAATATGTAAAATGTAAAAACTACCAAATTAATCATTGATTAATTATGAAAATCAATGAATAAAATGGAGCTAATGCAGATCCAATCTAAAGGAGTTAAACATTTAACTATTTTTTTCTAAATGATTCTACAACTATTACCATTATCACAAATCCATTTACAATATCTCAATTTAAGTATAAAACTTGAATCATAATAGTTACAACCGCTAGTATGCAAGTCTTGAAATCAGATTGATATCATATGCAACTAATCTACTTATAACAACCATTATATTCCATAACAATTTAAAGTTACCATGCTATATATGATTAATATAAGAATTCTAGAAATAGTCATTTACTTATCTAATAAGACACAAAATAAACAATACATCATCATCTATATTATAAAATTTATACCATTTCCTTCTATAATTGGAAGTGGAAGAAAGAGAGAGCATCATCGAGGTGATATCCACCCTACAATGAAGTGTTAGCTTCCTCGTGCTAATCCACTAGAGAAGCCTGACCTATCACAGAGGATCTAGCAGTATGCAACAATCATGAATGATGAAATCCATTTCACTCTATAAATCACTAATGACCTATCATGCCTACATGCTCTTGCATCATACATACGAGCACCTATCCATTTTGTACATAAAATTTGGAAGAAAATGTAACCCAATCCAAGTAATGCGATCAAGGGTGTGAATCAATGATAATCGATGTTTGTATCATAAAAATGCCCCAGTCATCTCACTATGATATCTGGACATTAATAGTATAGATAAACATCCCCTAATTACAAAGCTCATAATTAGCATTTAATTCCTTGATATTATTTAACTTAAATAATGTATTTTCAAGTGATAATATTTGCTCATTATTTCATTAGAGAGGAATAGCCAACAAATGACCAGTCCATAAAGAAGCTAATCCACAATCCAAACACACTTTTGTAACTCCACTCAATATCTAGTGATATAGAGGATCCAACTTTCTCCTCATGACTTAATTGGTTGTAGGTTATCACCCAACAATATGGAAAATAGCTCGTAGAATTATTGTAACTTATTTATTTATTTTTTGCTCATATATACCCAGTAATTATAATTATCATTTAGACTCATGTGATTGCAATTTATTAATCAACTAACAATTCCAACTCGTAGATTTTAGCAAAAGGACAAAACTCAAATAGTTACAACTTTTGCATATCTTGTCTAATTTAAAAAATTCAATATGTTCTGAAAAGGGGAAGGAGCAAGGAACAAAACCCAGAAAGCATTTTATAAGAAAGTCAAACTCGCATGAGCAGTTTTCTCTATAAAATAGCTCACTAGCTTACCCAGAATCAACAGTTTAACATAGGATAATCTTATATCATAATGATAATTATCTTTATAAAGAAACCCTCATTAAATCAATATATTTTTAATGATTTAGAGATTTGAAGGTGTATTTTCAATCTTAGTCACATGCCTACACAAAAATGTTTGAGAAAGAAGATCCTCTACTCTTACAAGCACATTGATGATGAATGCCACATATTTATGGATTTTAGATAGTTCAACAAATTTTACTTCTTAAACAAGTATATTAGTCCATTGATTCATTTTGAAATAGGGAATTGTTCTACCTCTTTATTTATTGAATTGAATATATTACTTTTGGAAGACATACTCGGTTGCAGCCTTTATTCTATGGCAAGAAAATACCTAAAAGATAGAGCTTAGCCCTAATATAGCCCTTCTTCTATCATTGACAATAGGGGTATTCATCCATTGATACAAATGAAGTAGCAATAGAAAAGAGTTCAGGCTTAACATGTCTTCAACTATCATAGATTTGCATTCTCAATAATGTGCTTTCATGAGAGGAAATGAAAACAAAACCTGCTCTTGCTCGTAGATAATTTCCATTTGTTGTATGAACAAAATTTCCATAATAAACGTGTTGAATACCCAAGATACTAAGAAGCGGGGTGAATTAGTATCTTCTTAAACTTATTGAACATGCACCATCCAAATACTCCAATGCATATAACAGTAAAAATGAGCAAGAGCATAAGCATAACATAAAATCACACAACACATGAACACTAGTATTTTTTACGCGGAAAACTCAAAATGGGAAAAAACACAACGAGGATTAGCTCACAATATAATATAACTAGTTATAAGATATTACAAAGGGTGGCTCACTGCCTACAAAGATACAATGTAGAAATGGATTACAACCATAATATGAACTAATAAAGTTACACCCAACAAGTATTGATTCAGTTCCTTTGATGCTCAAAAAATTGACTTTACACACTTCTAATAAACTCGCATACCAGCAGATATGTATTCATCTTCGCATACTTATCTATCTTTTTTTACACACCATCAATCTCAAAACTATTCAATATATATATCTGAATCATCCACAAGCAACAATTAGGTCGGCCTAATTAGATGCAACCCTTATTCACCAAAAAGATTAACTGTTGACGTCAAGCTTGTACAAAACTTTTCAAAAACAATTCAAGCATGTAGTATGCTACAACATGTTGGCATGGACCTAAGATAGGTCACAAATAAATCCGCAACACAAAATTAATTCATTATAACATCAAATATTGATTAGCTTTGTTAGGGATAGACCTAATAACAAAATACAACAATTGAGTGATGCCAACTCACCATTCGAGCACCTACGCACATGAAATTTTGAACTTACAAACTTCTAGCAACCAAGAACCATTTCCAAAAACTGCAAGTTATGATATTCATCAGTGGATGATTGCAGACCAAAATACCAAAGGATAATAGCTATTTTTGCATATCGATTCTGAATACCAGATCAAACTTGAACTTACAATTACGACTCATATAACATGGTGACATCAATGACAACATAAAAGCTGCATAATGAGATGTTCTTCTTCATTCTTCCAACAATCTCCCCCTTTGTCATTGATGGCAACATGTGCCAAAAGAATGCACAAACCTCCTATGTGCAACACACTCTCCCCTTTTCTCTTCATGACATTCTCTCCCCCTTTGACATCAAGGACAAAGGATGGTTCAGAAATATGAAAACTGAAAAAGCATTACTCAAAGGAAGGTGAGCCTTGAAGCTCCTTGAGAATACCTTTCCGTGCTAACTTTCCATTCTCCCAACTCTTCTTAGTAGATACCAACATTCTATTCAGAGATTCTAATTCCATTAGGCTTGCTTCTGCATCATTTGGAGTGCATGGAGTCAAATTGATATTTTCTAAATTTTTTGCATTGGACAAAGCATTGGCCACTGGAGTGTATTCCATTCTCACAAGGTCATCTAATTGATTGAATATTTTGATGATGTCTTCCTTTTGCTTCTATAGAATAAATAATTTCTCTCTATGAGCAGTGATAGCATTCCAGTTTGACCTATCTATGTCTTTAGATGCACTGTATGTACTAGAAACAACTATCAACTGGGACTTAATGGAGCCCATGAGATCTTTGATACTATGTGTGGCATCCAACCACTTTATGCAGTAGGAAAATTGAATATTTGCTTCGGACTCACAAGCTTGCACAACTTCTAGGATCTTTTCCACATTGATGTGTGCTAGATCACACTTATACTGAAGTTCTAAAATCCTTTTCTCTTCCATTTTATCCTTAGTCTCTTTCCTAGTCTTCTCACCTAGTCTGAAGGCATACTCCTTGATGAAGTCCAATAGAATTTTTAGATTTTCTACCAGAGTGAGAGATGTATCAATTGATGTATCGGGGGTAGCCTCTTGCAAAGCTTTGAGGGGATCATCAATAAGCTTTTTCCCCTTTTGATGTGTTTCAAAAATTTCTTTTCTTCTAGATGCATGTAATGCATCTCCTAACACCAATTTTTGAATGGGAGATATCTTGTCCAAATCCACACTACCTTGAACCATGGGGAGTTGTAGAGTTCCAAAGGAATTAGTGGCTGGAACCTTATTTTCTTGGATAACAAGCCTTTTAATACATTATCATCGGAGGAGGATTCTCCGGGGGATCTCTACGATTCCACAACTTGCCTTTGTTATTCTTCATTCTTGCTGGTAGATTCCCCATTTCTTTCTTCTTCATATACTTTTTCTTCTTCCTCTACTTTTTCTTCTTCTTCTTCTTCTTTTTCTTCTTCTTTTTCATCTTTGTCTCTTTCTTCTTCATTCCTTTCACTTTCATCTTTTTCTTTTTCTCCTTCAGTTTGTCCCAGAGGGACAACATTAAGCTTCTCTGCTTCAACTTCTTCCTCATTTTGTTTCTCTATCTTCGAAGGATCATTTGTAGCACCTATTCCTTGAGGAATTTTTTCCTTTACCTTTGCAAATCCTCTTCTCCTGATTTAGGTGTAGAACCAAATGGGAGTGCACCAAACATACCATATTTCTCCACCATACCCTTGATGGCTTTTGCAATTTCTTTCTTTATTTTATTTATTTACCTTTTATCTTTTGTCATCAAAGTATTTACCCTTTTCTTCATTCGAAGCATACCTTCTTCAAGATTTCCATATCATTTGTGGTCAAAGAGGACCCAATTTTCTCAAATGCCTCATTTCTCATCTTTTCTTCCAACTCAATAGCCTCTAATCTTCTTTTCATCATGGAATCCCACAATTTCTTAGGTACATTGGACACAACATAGTCCCAACTAACTTCCAAAGTAATAACTTATTGGATAATAGCTAAAATCAATGTTTTCCTATCCTCTCTACCTACTTGAGTATAAATTTTTGTTGATGGTTGTAGCATATCTTCAAAATGTACCTAGCTATTAACCAATGCCTCTAATCTAAGAGGGGAACTAGGTCTTACTGGTGATGATTTTTGTTCTTCCTAGTCCAGAGATGCCTCTTCTAACATCTTTGCCTTCTTCAATTCTAGTTTGGTGTGCACATGAACACCAAAAGCTTGTTTTTCATCTTCTTCAGAGGATGACACATATAGATATCTCTTAGTGCCAACACTTTCTTCCTGTGAACCACCTTCACTAGAGGGCATGTTCCCTTTCTTCTTTCTTATCAATTTAACTTCAGGGTCTTCCTCATCTTCTTCTTGCTCTTTGGTGATGCTGAGGTTCTTTTCCCTTGTTTCCTTTTCCTTCTTACCTCTCTTGAATGGTGCCATCGAAGGAGATTCTTTCCTTTTTCCAGATCTTGTAGAAGGTCCGGAAGGAGTCGAGTCTTTTCCTTTACCAACAGCACTGGGATCTACCTTTACTGATGTAGGAGTTGCGGTTGGTTTTGAAGAAGTTGTCATGTCAGATCTCCTTAGTCTCGATGATTCTCCAGTCATCTTCTCTCCCTTGGCTCTTCCCTGTGCAATCTATTCATTAGTGAAGCCAACCTTTCTAAGCATTTGATCTATATTCTTTATTATCACAGGCATCCTATGCTTCATGTGGACTTCCATAGATTTTTCTTCATATGTGCCTACTCTTGCTTCATTGGAATCTTTTGGGATTTTCAATAAAACTTGTATATAGCCTTTTGCTTCATCCTCTATAACTTCATAACCCAATGGTTGGATCTAGACAGTCTGGGGTTCAACTACCTCAATCATGCACTCATTTAAGGAGACATGAAATATGATATCATCCTTGTACTTTTCAACAATTTTCCTTGGGATCCTTTCTCGTTCATTCATGTTACTTTTGAATACAGCAAAGAATGTTGTCAGAGCATTGTCTTGATTCTTCAAATCACCCAAGTTGTGCATATAATAAAAAATTTAATGTGCAACAGTTCTTGATGTATCCCATATTACCACATCATCTCTTTCAGGAAGCCATCTAAGAAAGTAGAACAATAGACAAACAATCAGGGAACCAAACTTGAATGCATATTTCTTCTCCCTTGTCATCTTCAGGTTTTCAAACAATTGTTGCTGGAGAAGTTCACACAAATCATATTCTGCTCCATTTTCTGCCATGTCATATTCGATATATATAGTTGTAGTAGACACAAAGTTTTCCCTATTTGTGAAGTAGATCTTGTGACCAATCATTATAGCTGCATACTTCACAACAAGATTGGTAATAGGTTTTGTTGCAAGGGATCTTCTATCAAATGTTGCTCTGGTGAGTTCCATTACCAATTCATTTTTCACAAACTTCAGCACTAGTACTAGTCTGATATCATAGAGTTTGGTAACTGCCTTAATCACTTCTTTGGTTATTAGGTAAGGTCTGTCAGTCCACAAAAACTTATCATGAATTCTACTAAGAGCAAGTTTAACATACTTATCATCAAGAGTGGAACTAAAGTTAGGAAATCGATTCCACCGATCCAACTTCTTCACAACAATATTTGCATATTCTGGTTTTATCAAGAAATCATCCCCGGTGCGTTCATTGTGCCACATATCTATAATTTGTTGTGATTATACTCCTCAATCTTAGCATGAATGTATATTCTAGTGTCTTCAGTGGGCATAACACTATGAGGAATCAATGAGAAGGTGCCCAGAGGATCGTCTTCGAATACCTTCATGGAATACTTCTTGTAGGAAGGTCTAGGTCTTTCTAACACGTTTACAACTATAGGGGTTGCCATATTTTCACAAACTGAGCTCTAATGATTTCAGAAAGAAAATTCACACAAACCCACAACAGCATAGAAGAATAAAACACCTTTTTCCTTCATGAGAACCAAAACTAGGGTTTTCTCAACTCACTCTTCAAGTCACCTCAAGATTTCTCCAAATCATTCTCCACTTACTTCAAATGCACAATTGATCAAAACATCTTACAAATTCGCTTTATAGATCAGCAAGCTTCCCTAATTCACATTAAATGCGGTAGAATTCAAAAAGCTGATAAAAACCTTCTTCATTGCACTGAAAAAACCTAATTTTCTCCACAAATGATCATACTTGCAACTTTTCTTCCAATTCCTTTTACATAAGCTCTGTTTATTTATTCTTTACAACATATCTTTGTTCCAATGTCTAACACACCAAATATCCAGGGGAGTTGAATAATTTTATGTTAATGCTCCCCCGAAGACCATGCTAGATCTAATTTCTGGAGGAATTGTCTGCACTAGATGAGGGCACAAACACATTTGATGTCACTGGATCTTCTTTCTTCTTCCATATCTTGTTCATTTCTTTCTTAACCTCATTATTTTCAATTGTCTTCACTGGTTCATTCTTCTTTACCGGATCAGATTGTTTTCCTCCTTTACTTCTGCATAATTTTGAAATGTGTCTAGGCTTATTGCAATTGTAGCAAACAACATTTTTCTGATTTGTTTGACCTCCATTAACCCTTGATCTACACTGATTTTATTTATGTCCAAACTTATTACATGCATAGCAGTAGTCAACAAAAGTTTGATTCATTCTACCTCCTTTAAACCAATTCATCAACTAAGTTTTGCATTCACTAGCTCTATGTCCAACTTTCTTGCATGCAAAACATTATCTGGAGAAGGATCTAGCATACTAGTTTATTCTACTTTTACATTCTATTTCCTTGTGACCAAATTTATTGCATAAAAAACAAACACCATTGAAAGATGGGTACCTTTGAGCATTTGGCTATCTGATAGGTGGTCTTCTAGCAAAGCTTCTTGGATTTCTTGTATGTTTTCCTTTATCTTGAGTCTTTTGATTGTCCACTGTATTTGGGGTCTGCATAGCCTTTGAGCTTTCACTTGCTTCCATTCCCAAACCACCTTTGTCTTTAGTTGGTTTCTGTCCTACAATCAACTCATCTAGCTTGATGGAGCTCGTTTTGAACTTACCTTCACAGATTCTTGCTTTTTCTAGATCTTATTTTAGGTTTACCACTTCTTGTTCAAGTCTTGAGCATTCATCAGTCTTGCTTTGCACCACTATATTTAGACAATCTTCAATTCTCTTATTTTCCTCCACTTGCACCTTCAATCTAGTGATTTCTTCATTTGCTTGTTTTAATTGCTCACGTACTTCTCTATGTCTTTGTTTGAATTTATTTAATTGCTCTTTCAACTTCTTGATGCATTCATTTGCCTCATCAAGATTTTCTTTCAAATATCTGTTTCATTTTCAACTTTTTCAAGATCTTCAAGAATTGCCCAAAGTTCTTCTTTATCATCCATTTGTCCCATCTTCAAGATCTTCCTCAAGCTGTTAGGCTTCTTTGGAGGAACCAAGCTCTGATACCAATTGTTGAATACCCAAGATACTGAGAGGGGGGGTGAATCAATATCTTCTTAAACTTATTGAATATGCACCATCCAAATACTCCAATGCATATAACAACAAAAGTGAGCAAGAGCATAAGCAAAACATAAAAGCACACAACACATGAACACCAAGATTTTTTACGTGGAAAACCCAAAATGGTAAAAACCACGGTGAGGATTAGCTCACAATATAATATAACTGGTTATAAGATTTTACAAAGGGTGGATCACTGTCAGGACTCATTGTCCAAAAATGGGAGGCTCACTGCCTACAAAGATACAATGTAGAAATGGCTTACAACCAGAATATGAACTGATAAAGTTACACCCAACAAGTGTTGATTAAGTTCCTTTGATGCTTAGAAAATTGAATTTACACACTTCTTCTGATAAACTCGCATACCAACAAATATGTATTCATCTTCGTATACTTATCTATCTTTTTCTACACACCATCATCCTCAAAACTATTCAATATATATATATATATATATATATCCCACTCGTCCACAAGCATCAATTAGGTCAACCTAATTAGATGCAACCCTTATTCACCAAAAATATTAACTGTCAACGTCAAGCTTGTACAAAAAATTTCAAAAAAAATTCAAGCATGTAGTACGCTACAACATGTCAGCATGGACCTAAGATAGGTCACAAATACATCCGCAAGACAAAATTAATTCATTATAAAATCAACTATTGATTAGCTTGGCTAGGGATAGACCTAATAACAAAATATGGCAACTGAGTGATGCCAACTCACCATATGAGCACCTGCGCACATTAAAATTTGAACTTACAAACTTCTAGCAACCAAGAACCATTTCTAAAAACCACAAGTTATGATATTCATCAAAGGAGGATTGCAAACCAAAATACCAGAGGATAATAACTGTTTCTACATACTAGTTCTGAATACTGGATCAAGCTTGAACTTACAACTACAACTCATATAACATGGGGATATCAATGACAACATAAAAGTTGCATAATGAGATGTTCTTCATTCTTCCAACAAAATGTATTTGGATGTATTGAAAGGGGCTAAAGTTTGGCCGATGCCTAGTTCAAGTCCTCGTTGTTTGAACCTAGTAGATGAGTACATTATAAATTTGTGCATAGAAAATGACTTAATAGCCAAACCTTTAAGTCATGCTTTCATTTCGCTGCTATGTTCTACAGCCAGTGGCTACATTATACTAACCACAGTATGCAAAAGAAGGGTCTAGCTGCTAACAATTAAGCAATGTATTAAAATGAACATTGTAAGCAGTCTCTCACAAACCCTTAAGCACAATTTAAATTTAAAACAAAAACTATAACAGAAAGAGATGTGATCTTCCTCAACCAATTTGATTCATTAAATTCAAAGAGGAAAAAAAAGTAGAAATTGAAACAGACAATACTTACAAATTTTGAAACAAAAGCAATGGAAAACTCACTATATTTATTGTATTAAGAATGGTACTTATCTTCCAAATTTTCTTTCAAGCTTCCGTATAAATGCATGTTGGGTCTCTTAGAGAAATGAAGATACTTTGGCAGAAATCCCATGTCAAGCAATTTCATAAACTATTGGAATTATACATGCTCCCTTGTATGCCATATTTTCATGGATTGAAGCCAAATTTTTTTTTTCTTATGCTGTGGAATACTCCAATTTATATGACAAACCTATTGTTAATGCCCATCGTTTATCTTCTTTTCTTTTTCATCTTTTCCTGTTGGTATTTCTTCTCCCTTTTTTTTCCAAAATAATACCTAAAACCTTTTGAACAAAACAATTGGAAAATGTAAAGCCAAATTTTATAGCCTTTCTCCACATTGAAACTTATGTAAGATGGTGAAGCCTCTTTGAGGCACGTGGAGAGAGCTTTGTAAGCTTCTCCTAACTTTAGTCTCATTTTCCTTTTAAGTTACGATAAAGTTGTTTATACTTTATTAATATATGCCTTCTTTTTTTAATAAAATTAGCATTAATATCACTTATCCCTTTTGTTAAATAAAATAAAAATATTAGCATACATTATTAAAATATAATACTATTTTTCATCTATTTATTAAAGTAGTAGTAATATTAAAAGGTAATGTTATTAATTTAACATTTTTTTTGTAATTTCTTTATCTTGAATTAAATAAAAGGAATACATTATTTGCATTCCCTTGTCAAATCCCATTTAGCTTGGGACCCATTTCAATGGATTGCTAGAATATAATTACATATCAACAAGTAGCACATTTTTGTGCTTGGCTCATGACCCAATACTAACTTAAGCCTACCGGATCAGTTAATTAACCTAGATTTTTATAAAAATGATTTCAATCTCATATAATGTATATATAAGAATCATTTGTAAAATAATACAATTATTTAAATATAGGAACCTAAAATGTCTATCCTTATTCACACACATATATGCAATTAAACTACATGAGTCTAAGTGCATGTGTGTGATTCCATCATAATAGGTTACCTCCACATGCTAGATCCTTCTCGATGATACTCTCTCTCCAATATGAGAAAATGTAAACAATTAATGATGCACTTATACATTAGAATGCATAATTATTCTTCATCATTATAATCATTTCTCTTAATTACCCTCCAAGCAATATTTAATGTAACCACATTATCTTTCCTAATCAGTTGTTATTAAAGAATTAATGCAATAGTTAAGTGATTAAGATAAGCTAAGTAAACAAGATGTGACATCCTTCCCCTCTAAGGATAGTCATGTCCCAATGACTATATGATATAAAGGTGATCATCACAAAGTCAAGTACTCAAAATCAACTCTATTCTTCATTATTAAAGAAGGAAAGAAAAATAAAATAAAATCCATGATTCATACCTTTGCTTATCCTACCTTTGTAACTTGCTTAAGTTGCCTGAAATTTCTCAACAATGCACCTAACATAGTCTTTAGGTCTAATCACCAATTAAACTTTTTCATTGGTGTTAGCTTACCACAAAGATTAAATATCTTATGAAATCTCAAGGAGTGGATCATTTTAACATCCAACATGATTATATGTGGATAGCTTACATTAAAATTTCAATTATCTCAGTTTTAAATTATACAACTGAAAGTATCATTAAGATAGATCACAACTTGATCATATATCATTCAGGAAATTCATGTACTCCCAATCTAATATTACTCAATCACAACTAGAGAGTAAGTCACACATTAATATAATATACTCTTACATATCATGTAAATGAAATTTTTAAGATTCTACATAAATTCAAATTTTGCAATCATCTTTTTCTTCTCTTTAAGCATGGTGAGTTGTTATACAACCAATTTATCATCTCAATCCATGTCCCTTTTTTAACAATTGTTTAGGATAATAAGAATTTATCCTTCATTAGATGAGAACCTCACTATCTCATTCAAAATTTCATGTAATTTCGCACAAAAGTATAATTTCTTATCATGCATACCTTCTCATATGTGACACTATAAATGTGTTCATTTGTCAAGCCTAAACACTCACATGTGACCTAAAGAGACAGTGAATAAATTTGTTTATCTTTAATCATGTGACCTAGACAATATGTTCATCTCATCATTCATGCCTACTCGCATGTGACCTAAACAATATGTCCATCTCATCACAACATGTGTGAAATCTATTCTATCATGAAGTAATTAACACTTGCAACTTGTTTAATGCTTTATAGCACAAATACCTATGCAAATTCCCTTTTACTCATGAAGTGACTCAAGCTTTGGCCAAAGCATTTTATTCTTTATTTACACCTTTAGGATAACCTGGGAGCCACTTAGCACCTTTCCAACACATGCCCCTCTTTTTATAAGAGATCACAATTGTGTTCATCTTATCACAAATACTTCCTTGTACCTGAATATATTTGAATAGTTTCATGATATTTATTGTTCATAACCAAGCGTAGTTCCTCCTTGGTTCACTATCAATTGTGATGACATACCAAGCATCTCAGATACAAAAGAATCAACATCATAACTCTTTATAATTGTATCAAAATGAACTTGTCAAGAATCTTAAGTAATGAAATCTTGAACACACTAAATCCACATCACCATGAATAATATCATGGACATCACAAGTAGGAGCATCGATACTATTAACATACAGCCTCATCTAATGCATATGACACAATCTTTGGCAAAGATGTCACAACAATAGCGCCCATAGAGGCATTTAAAGTATACCAATTAGTAGTGTACAAACATACACAAATACACAAGGGTCGTATCATTTCATAATCCCCCAATTCCCATAGGGAGTGACACATCACATATATATAGTGGCTAATTCATATGCACATCACAAGTACAACCATGATTGGCTCATATGCATATCACAATACAATGGTGACAAGCTCATGTATACATCACATTACAATAGTGATTAGCTCAATCATACATCATAAATATATAGTGTGACAATCCATGCAATATATCACATGCTCACATAAGGAACAATAAGTAAAGTGGAAATGGATGCACCCTATTGCATGCATCAATCCACTACTTGATTCACAATCACATAAGCCTTCTATGGCAGCAATCAAGCATCCCATACTAAATGTCATCACTATCAAGGGCACCGACATATCAATCCACACAACCCCAGGCCATTTACACAAGTACTTAGGGTGTCAATAGTGTATAAATACACTCAATTGAATAGGTTCATATCACTTCATGATCCCAAGGGTTACCTACCCCTACTATTATTAGATACCATTTCCCACATCAAGATATACCAAACTATAATATGAGGTTTGTTCATCTATTACTTACCTTCCTTTCTAATGCAGTCCATCAAATGGCTAAGAAACCAAGGACCTCCATAGTATGCTTCTTGAATATTGTCAATCTCAAGCATACATCACATAGCTTAAGTGCAACATCACTCATAATAAAAAAAGTTTAATCAGATGGTAACCATAATATTAAACTTAGCATATATAGAAGGTCACATTAAAGGATCATAGTATGACCACACTAATTTCCTACCCATGTCAAGCTCATAAGTCATAATCATGAAATACATTAATCACAAAGTATATGATGTTCAAGTATAATTTCAATCAATATGATTTTGAAGTCATTCTAATATACACTCACATCATAGGTTATTTCCTTTCATACATAGCAAGTATTAATCATACAAATCAATTTCATTCTAGATTACTATCTTCTAGTCATTGATCATAATCCCCTTATTCGGTTCCCATACTGAACCATTTGAGAAACAACAAGACTCAAACTCATCTAGGTATCTCCACAATTCTAGGAGTTTTCCAAATTCTCAAAAGAAATGCAACTTTAACCTAGTAGACTCTACGCCCTAGTGTTGAACCTAGAGCTCTAATACCATATGTAACAACTACCAAATTAATCATTGATTAATTATGAAAATCAATGAATAAAATGGAGTCAATGTAGATCCAATCTAAAGGAGTTAAACAGTTGACTATTTTTTTCTAAATGATTCTACAACTATTACCATTATCACGAATCCATTTACAATATCTCAACTTCAGTATAAAACTTGAATCATAATAGTTACAGCTACTAGTACACACGTCTTGAAATCAGATTTATATCGTATGCAACTAATCTAATAATAACAACCATTATCTTCCATAACAATTTAAAGTTATGTTGTATATGATGAATACAAGAATTCTAGAAATAGTCATTTACTCATCTAATAAGACACAAAATAAACAATATAGCATCATCTGCATTATAGAATTTATACCATTTCCTTCTATAATTGGAAGTGAAAGAAAGAGAGGGCATCATCAAGGTGATATCCACCCTACCACGAAGCGTTAGCTTCCCCGTGCTACTCCACTAGAGAAGCCCGACCCATCACAAATGATCTACTAATATGCATCAATCATGAATGATGGAATCCATTTCACTTTGTAAATCACTAATGACCTATCATGCCTACATGCTCTTGCATCATACATACGAGTACCTATCCATTTGGCACACAAAATTTGGAAGAAAATGTAACTCAATCCAAGTAATGTGATAAGGGGTGTGAATCAATGATAATCCATGTTTGTATCATAAAAATGCCCCAGTCATCTCACTATGATACCTGGACATTTAATAGGATAGATAAACATCCCCTAATTACAAAGCTCATAATTGGCATTTAGTTCCTTGATATTATTTAACTTAAATAATGTATTTTCAAGTGATAATATTTACTCATTATTTCATTAGAGAGGAATAGCCAACAAATGACTAGTCCATAAAGAAGCTAATCCACAACTCAAACACACTTTTGTAACTCCACTCAATATCTAGTGATATAGAGGATCCAACTTTCTCTTCATGACTTAATTGGTTGTAGGTTATCACCCAACAATTTGGAAAGTAGCTTGCGGAAGGATTGTAACTTATTTATTAATTTTTTGCTCATATACAACCAGTAATTATAATTATCATTTAGACTCATGTGATTGCAATTTATTAATCAACTAACAATTCCAACTTGCAGATTTTAGCAAAATGACAGAATTCAAATAGTTGCAACTTCTGCAGAAACTTTTATATGTTCCAGAAAGGGGAAGGAGCAAGGAACAAAACCCAGAAAACGTTTTATAAGAAAGTCAAACCCGTGCGAGCAGTTTTCTCTATAAAACAGCTCACTAGCTTACCCAAAATCAGCAGTTTGACACAAGATAATCTTATATTATAATGATAATTATCTTTATAAAGACACTCTCATTAAATCAAATATATTTTTAATGATTTGGAAATTTGGTGTAGTGTCAATCTTAGTCATGTGCCTACACAAAAATGTTTGAGAAAGAAGATCCTCTACTCTTACAAGCACAATGATGATGGATGCCACATATTTATGGATTTTAGATAGTTCAACAAATTTTACTTCTTAAACAAGTATAAAAGTCCATTGATTCATTTTAAAATAGGGAATGGTTCTACCTCTTTATTTATTGAATTGAATATATTATTTTTGGAAGAGATACTCAGTTGCAGCCTTTATTCTATGGCAAGAAAATACCTAAAAGATAGAGCTTAGCCCTAATATAGCCCTTCTTCTATCATTGACAATAGGGGTATTCATCCATTGATACAAATGAAGTAGCAATAGAAAAGAGTTCAGGATTAACACGTCTTCAACTATCATAGATTTTTATTCTCAATAATGTGCTTTCATGAGAGGAAATGGAAACAAAACCTGCTCTTGTCATTGCTCGTAGATAATTTCAATTTGTTGTATGAACAAAATTTCCATAATAAACATATTTGGATGTAATGAAAGGGGCTAAAGTTTGGTCGATGCCTAGTTCAAGTCCTTGTTGTTTGAACCTAGTAAATGAGTACAATATAAATTTGTGCATAGAAAATGAGTTAACATCCAAACCTTCAAGTCATGCTTTCATTTCACTGCTATGTTCTATAGCCAGTGGCTACATTATACTAACCACAATATGCAAAAGAAGGGTCTAGCTGCTAATAATTAAGCAATGTATTAAAATGAACATTGTAAGCAGTCTCTCACAAACTCTTAAGCACAATTAAATTTAAAAAAATAACTATAACAGAAAGAGATGTGATCTTCCTCAACCAATTTGATTCATTAAATTCAAAGAGGAAAAAAAAGTAGAAATTGAAATAGACAATATTTACAAATTCTGAAACAGAAGCAATAGAAAACTCACTAGATTTATTATATTAAGAATGGTACTTATCTTCCAAATTTTCTTTCATGCTTCTGTATAAATGCATGTTGGGTCTCTCAGAGAAATGAAGATACTTTGGCAGAAATCCCATGTCAAGCAATTTCATACACTATTGGAATTATACATGCTCCCTTGTATGCCATATTTTCATGGATTGAAGCCAATTTTTTTTTTACTTATGCTGTGGAATACTCCAATTTATATGACAAACCTCCTATTAATGCCCATTGTTTATCTTCTTTTCTTTTTCATCTTTTCCTGTTGGTATTTCTTCTCCCTCTTTTTCCAAAATAATACCTAAAATCTTTTGAAAAAAACAATTGGCAAATGTAAAGCCAAAGTTTACAGCCTTCCTCCACGTTGAAACTTATGCAAGATGGTGAAGCCTCTTTGAGGTAGATGGAGAGAGCTTTATAAGCTTCTCCTAACTTTAGTCTCATTTTCCTTTTAAGTTGCGATAAAGTTGTTTATACTTTATTAATATATGCCTTCTTTTTTAATAAAATTAGAATTAATATCACTTTATTCCTTTTTTAAAATAAAATAAAAATATTAGCATACATTATTAAAATATAATACTATTTTTCATCAATTTATTATAGTAGTAATAATATTAAAAGGTAATGTTCTTAATTTAACATTTTAAAAAAAAATTCTTTATCTTGTTAATAATTAAATAAAAGGAATACATTATTTGCATTCTTTTGTCAAATCCCATTTAGCTTGGGACCCATTTCAATGGATTGTTAGAATATAATTGCATATCAATAAGTAGCACATTTTTTTGCTTTGCTCATGACCCAATACTAACTTAAGCCTACGAGATCATTTAATTAACCTATATTTTTATAAAAATGATTTCAATCTCATATAATTTATATATAAGAACCATTTGTAAAATAATACAATTATTTAAATATAGGAACCTAAAATGTCTATCCTTAGTCACACACATATATGCAATCCAACTACATGAGTCTAAGTGCATGTGTGTGATTCCATCATGATAGGTTACCTCCACCTGCTAGAACCTTCTCAATGATACTATCTCTCCAATATGAGAAAATGTAAACAATTCATGATGCACTTATACATTAGAATGCATAATTATCCATCATCATTATAATCAATTCTCTTAATTACCCTTCAAGCAATATTTAATGTAACCACATTATCTTTCCTAATCAGTTGTTATTAAATAATTAATGCAATAGTTAAGTGATTAAGATAAGCTAAGTAAATGGGATGTGACATAAAATACATAACGACACTAAATTAAGGCATCATTAAGCTTATTTTATTATTAATTGATGCAAGAGCATCCATGGCTTAGTGCAATAATGTGTCAACTTGAAGGTGTCATTTTTGAATTTTGCAATTTTGATGTGATGGATTTCATGCTTGATGAATGAAATTCATATTTTGTGTGAACTTGAATATCTTGTAATGTGGGGAAATTTTGAATTTGAATTTGATTTCAATTTGGGTCAAATTGGTGAAGCAAAATCATCGAGAATATGCTTTAAATTTTGAAAAAGCAAAAAAAGCAATTAATAGTGTGGGTTTATGGGAGCCATAAAGGCCATTTGTAACTCCTATTTTGAATTTTCATAGCTCCTAAAAAATAGGAACCCAGGAGGGGGGCACCTAGGTTGAGGAATCTACTTTTTGCTTTATTTGAGAAAACAAGAAAGCCATTTTAAAGCCCATATTGTATTTTGACTAAGTTGGGAGGATTAAAATATATATTTTATTGAGGCTTGAATATTAAATTATATTTTGTTTTCCCTTCTTGGAGGTGGGGCGTTGATTTTCCTGAGTTGTTTGGAATGCAAGCAAAATGACAATGAAATGCATTTGAAATTACATTATAGGAAAGCATGGAAAGATAAAAATTGAATTTCATTCATTTGAAGAGAATTTTTTAGAGAGGAAAAACATAGGAAGAGAAGAAGGGTGTTGCTTACCTTCAGATGGTGATTCCATTGTTGGATTGACAAGTTTTGAGAGTGTTGACAAAGGAAAAATCAACACAGGTTGTGCAGATTGAAGACATTGATTGTGAAAGAGGTTTCGAAGATACAAGTGTTGGAGAAGAGATTGATTAAAGGCTTTGATTTGCTGCAGAAAATCAGATTGTGGATGTTTTCTAGGGGTTTAATTGATTGTGGATTGCTGAAGAGAAGAAGAGTGTTGCTTACCTTCACTTTTGATTGGAGTGTAATAGCTTGATTTTCCCATTTAATAATACAAAAATTTGTCAGTTACACACTGTAACTAGGGCTTGAAATTGTGTTTCTTTCTATGTGTGTGTGTGGATGATTATTATTTGTGATCTTTTTAATTTTTATTTGCAGCAAATTATTTTAAATTAAATAGCTCATACATTACTAGTATCAGAGCAGTTGATCTTGTGTGTAAATAGACTGCTGAAGAGAGGCAGTTTACACCGGGACTGTGAGTGTGGTGTTGTAGAAATGTTTGCTAGAGGAGCCCCACGAGCTAGGGGAAGAGGTAGAGGAGGAGTAGATAGTTTTCTTAGAAATGATAATTTAGAGCCTTGACAAGGCAAGTTAAAACTTTGCAAAATGATAAGGAGAGGATTTTCAAGAATAGGAGACCCAAGAAGTGAAGATGATGAAGAGAAAGATGAACATACAGAGAACGCTAGTTTAGATATTGAGCAAAGAGAAGAAATTGCAATAGTTGCAAATGACCCACTACTGAAAGCTTTAACAAAAATGGGAAAGAGACCGAAGATGGAGGTGCCTACCTTCAATGGTAGTTTGAACCTAGAAGAATTAATAGATTGGCTTAATGAAATGGAAGAGTATTTTAAATTTGAGGAGGTAGAGGACCCTGATAAAGTGAGATTTGCTAAGACAAGGCTAAAAGGGAATACTTCAATATGGTGGAGAGAAGTCCAATTAGAAAGGGGAAGAAAAGGAAAAGAGAAGATTACCAAATGGGATAAAATGGTAGATAAATTAAAAAGGTAGTTTATCCTAGTAGATTATGATTTAGATTTGATCAAGAGGATGCAAGGTTTGAAGCAAGGAAACAAAAGTGTTAAAGAGTATACAGAAGAATTCCATAAAATCCTCATAAGAACTGGACATTCAAAAATAACTAAGGAGAAGATTGCAAGGTACATGAATGGGCTATGATCAAGCATTCACGAGGAAATGCCATTGGTTAGAGTTGTGACAATGGAGGATTCCTATCAAATGGCATTAAAGATAGAGGAAAGGTTGAACAAGAGATTTGAAAGTAAGCATAAAGGAAGTGGGTGTGAGAAAAAGTAGGAGAAAGAACATACAAAAATGAAGCAAATCAGCAAAAGAGTTTCAAGAATGAAGAGGGCAGCAATAGGGCAGAAAAATATGAGGATGGACAAAGCTAAAGAGACCAAAATTTCAAAGGTCAAGGTAGAGGACGTGGATTGGAGGAGGCCCATTTAGAGGCACTTGTTACAAATGTGGAGAAGAAGGCCACCGAGCCTATGATTTTCCACAAGAAGAGAAGCAAAAAAGGGGACAAGAATACTAAAGAAGAGCAGCAAATGTTAATGAGGAAGAGGCACATTCTTCACAATCTAAAGATGTTGAAGATGGAGAGGTTTTGATGACAAGGAGGGAACTCTTGAATGAAGATAGTGAGCCTATGCAAAGAAAGAAGTTGTTCAAAACAAGATGCAAGTGTGAAGGAAAGGTGTGTAACATCATAGTTGATAGTGGCAGCACCGACAACCTTGTGTCTGATGAGATGGTGAAAAAGTTGAAGCTTGAGAGGAGAAAACATCCAAATCCATACCAGATTGCTTGGGTGCAAGATAATTAGAAAATGTGGTAAGTGAACAATGCAATTTGAAGTTTAATATTGAGAATTACAAAGATGAAATTCTTTGTGATATCATCCCTCTGGATGCTTGTCACATTTTTCTTGGAAGGCCATGGAAATATGAACGAAAAGCCATGCATGATGGGTGTGCTAACACCTACACAATTGTGAAAGATGGAGTGAAGCATAAGCTGAAACCTTTGAAGGAGGAAAATGTTCAAGTTTGTAGTAATGCTAGAGTTTGTTTAGCTGATGCAAGAATATTTCTTGAAGGTATGAAGCATGAGAAATTTTGCTTTGCTATTATTCCTAAAGTTACCAATGAAGTTGTAAATGAAGTTCCTATAGAAGTTGCTGATTTGCTGCAAGAGTTCAAGATGATTGTTTCCGATAGTGTGTCTAAAGGACTCCCACCAATGAAAAAAATTAGTCATCAAATTGATTTGGTTCTAGGGGAAATTTTTCCAAACAAGGTAGCCTATAGAATGTCACCTACAGAGAATGAAGAGGTAGATAGATAAGTTGTTGATTTGTTGAAGAAGGGTTTGATAAGAGGGAGTTTAAGCCCATGTGCAGTTCCTGCTATTTTATCACCAAAGAAAGGATGAGAATGGAGAATGTGCACGGACTCCAAGGCTATCAAAAATATTACAATAAAATATATATTTCCATTACCAAGAATGGATGATATCGTGGATTGCTTGAGTGGAGCAACATATTTCAGCAAGATTGATTTGAAGAGTGGGTATCACCGGATAATGATACGTGAAGGAGAAGAATGGAAGACAACATTCACGACAAAGGAAGGTTTGTATGAGTGGTTATTCATGTCATTTAGGCTAACCAATGCACCTAGTACATTTATGAGGTTAATGAATGAAGTGTCGAAAGAGTTCTTGGGCAGATTTATGATTATGTATTTAGATGACATTTTAATTTTTAGCAAGACTCTTGAGGAGCGTTTGATGCATATTATACTTGTTTTTGAAAAGCTTGGAGATGAAAAAAAAATTATTAACCTCAAAAAGTGCAGCTTTTTGAAGAGGGAATTGGTGTATTTAGGCTTTGTTGTTTCATGGGAAGGCATCAAGATGGACTCGGAAAATGTAAGAGCTATTCTAGAATGTCCAACACCAAGGAGTGTAACAGAGGTGAGATCATTTCATGGGTTAGCAAGTTTTTTATAGAAAGTTCATCAAAGGTTTTAGTAGCATATGTGTACCACTAACTGAAACTATGAGGAGTGATAAGAAGGAATTTAAGTGGACTACAGGGGCAGTGAAGAGCTTTGATTGTTGAAGAGTAAAGTGACAATGCAACCTATTCTAGCACTTTCATATTTCAACAAGGTGTTCCAAGTGGATTGTGATGCAAGTGGGAATGCTATTGGAGCTGTTTTAAGCCAAGAAGGTAAGCCTATTGCATATTTTAGTGAGAAGCTCAATGATGCTAAGAAAAAGTATTCAATTTATGATCAAGAATTTTATGCAATCATTCAAGCACTTAAGAAATGGAGACATTATCTTATGCCATAAGGATTTATTTTGTATAACAATCATCAAGCACTCCAATACTTGAATAGTCAAGGGAAGTTGAGTCAAAGACACATGAAATGGGTTGAGCTTTTACAAAATTACACATTTTTTTTGAAACATAGGAGTGGGAAGTCTAACAAAGTTGTTGATGCTTTGAGTAGAAGACAAGGTTTGTTGATTGAAATGCAGGTTGAAGTTGTGGGTTTTGATGAACTCAAGAATATGTATGAAGGAGACTTGGATTTTGGAGAGGCATGGAAGGCTTTCAAAGAGCCTATTACAACAAATAGAACCAAATGGTTGGATTATTTAATCCAAGATAACATGTTGTTTAAAGGTAACAAATTATGCATTGCAAGAAGTTCAGTGAGATTGAATCTAATTAAGGAGAAACATAGTGGTGGTCTTGCAAGTCATTTTGATTTTGATAAGACTATTGCATTGGTTGGAGAGAAGTATTATTGGCTTAAAATGTAGCAAGATGTAAGGAAGTATGTGCAAGGTTGTAGAGTGTGTCAAGTAGCAAAAGGAGTGAGCCAAAACATTGGTTTGTATCAGCCACTACTAGTACCAAAGAAGCCATGGGAGGACACAAGTATGGATTTTGTTCTCAACTTGCCAAGGACACAAAGAGGAAATGATTCTATCTTTTTTTTGGTAGATAGGTTCTCTAAAATGGCATATTTTATACCTTTTACCTTTTCATAAGACTAATGATGCAATGAATGTTGCAGATTTTTTTTTTAAGGAAGTTGTGAGGCTTCATGGAATTCCAAAGAGCATTGTTTCAGATAGGGACACTAAGTTTTTTGGCTACTTTTGGAGGACCTTGTGGAAGAATCTCAAAACTGAATTAAATTATTTCTCAACATACCATCCTCAAACAAATGGTCAAACAGAGGTGGTGAATAGAAGCTTGGGAAATTTGTTGAGATGCTTGGTTGGAGACAAACCAAACAGATGGGATTTAATCTTAGCACAAGCTGAATTTTCCTACAACAACTCAGTTAACAAAAGCACAGGTATGTCACCATTTTATATTGTTTATGGGAGCATCCCAAGAGTTTTTTCAGACTTGAATAATATTGATAAAGATGTGAAAAAGAGTGCAGATGCTGAAGATTTTGCAGAGCACATGAAAGGTCTTCATCATGAGGTGAGAAAACATATCAGCAAAATGAATTTTTCTTACAAAACTAATGTTGATTTTAAGAGGAGACATAAGGAATTTTAGGTTGGAGATGAAATAATGGTGTATTTGAGAAAAGAAATATTTTTGGTGGGTACATACAATAAGCTCAAGATGAAGAAGCTTGGCCAATGCAAGATTGTGAAAAGGCATGATTCTGATAATGCATATGAGGTAGAATTTCCCAATGAGCTTAATATTTCTCCAATTTTTAATATTTCAGATTTGACCATGTTTCATGAAGGTGAAAATGATGAAGTTTCAGCAATTAAACATCCACCAACACTCACACATAGTTGAAAAAATGAAAAGATTGAAGCCATTTTTGACAAAAGGGTGAAAAGAAGTACAAGGAAGAAGCAGTACATGGAGTATTTTGTGAAATGGTTTGGGAGGCCTATGGAGGATGCTTCATGGTTATTTGAGGTTGATATCACTCAGCTTGGATATCCTCTTGGAAAGTGGTAGAATCACTTTTCTTCTACCATGGGTGTTTGATGCAGGAGCATCCATGGCTTAGTGCAATCCTGTGTCAAATTAAAGGTGTCATTTTTGAATTTTGCAATTTTGATGTGTTGGATTTCATGTTTGATGATTGAAATTCATATTTTGTGTGAATTTAAATATCTTGTAATGTGGGGAAAATTTGAATTTGAATTTGATTTCAATTTGGGTCAAATTGGTGAAGGGGAATCATGGAGAATATGCTTTAAATTTTGAAAAAGCAAAAAAAGCAATTGATGGCATGGATTTATGGGATCCATTAAGGCCATTTGTAACTCTTATTTTGAATTTTCACAGCTCCTAAAAAATAGGAACCCAAGAGGTGGGCGTCCAGGTTGAGGAATATACTTTTTTCTTTATTTGAGAAAGCATGAAAGTCGTTTTAAAGCCCATATTGTATTTTGACTAAGTTGGGAGGATTAAAATTTATATTTTATTGAGGCTTGAACATTAAATTATATTTTATTTTCCCTTCCTTGAGGTGGGGCATTGATTTTCTTGAGGTGTTTGGAATGAAAGCAAAATGACAATGAAATGCATTTGAAATTACATTCCAAGAAAGCATGGAGAGATAAAAATTGAATTTCATTCATTTGAAGAGAGTTTTTCAGAGAGGAAAAACACAAGAAGAGAAGGGAATTGCTTAGCTTCATATGGTGATTCCATTATTGGATTGATAGGTTTTGAGAGTGTTGACAGAGGAAAAATCAACACAGGTTGTGTAGATTGAAGACATTGATTGTGAAAGAGGTTTTGAAGCTATAAGTGTTGGAGAAGAGATTGATTCCAGGCTTTGATTTTCTGCACAAATCAAATTGTAGATGTTTTCTGGGGGTTTTGTATGGCTTGTTACAACCTTCACTTTTGATTGGAGTGTAATAGCTTGATTTTCCCATTTAATAATACAAAGATTTTCCAATTGCACACTACAACCAGGGCTTGAAATTGTGTTTCTTTCTCTGTGTGTGTGTGGATGAATATTATTTGTGAGCTTTTTTATTTTTATTTGCAAAAAAATATTTTAAATTAAATAGCCCATACATTATTAATTATTCCCAAATTATGTGTGAAAAAGGGATATTTTTTCCTACACTACACATATTAGCACCAAAAGCTAGCTCAACATCCCAATTAACATCTTGTTTAACAACCACCAACCCACACTTATCCACAATGGATGGGGAAATAAAAGAATTCGTAGCACCGGAATCAAAATGTATATAAATAACAGCCTTACCAATTTTACCAGGGACTTCTATGATTGATGCCTGATGATCTACTTGTCGATTATCAATTGTTGCAAAGACTCAGTGAGATCTACCCACATCACCAATTGTAGGTTCTAAAACTGCCGCATGTTGACCTCTTGTACCAACATTATATTGAAAATGTTCTTGAGCAATATGTCCCATACCTTCACAATTATAACAGGGACCCTTAGGTGCTGTTGGAGTCCAAAAACTTGATTTACTAGAACTGACCTGACTTCCTTGAGAACCTTGTTGATAACTTATGACCAGTTAGTACCCCCATGATAACTAGTTGTAAGTTGACCAAATCATACGAGTCCCCATATACAAATTAGACCACATTGTGTATAGATCAATGATAGGAAGCTTGTTATACCTAACAACATCATGACCTAATATCATGCAAGTAGTGTACATGGTTGTAAAATTTCAATCTACTCCTAAAGAGTCTCATGTAAATGCAGTGAAAATAATTTTTAGATACATCAAGAGCATTGTTGACTATGGACTGTCTATTGGACTCAAGGAACATTGAGAGGGGGGGTGAATCAGTGTTTTTCAATTTTTAATTTTATTAATATGATCTTTAAAGAACTTATAACATTCAACTAAAAGAAAGATGCATGAACATAAGACAAGAAACCACAACACCATAACACAAGTATTTTTTAAGTGGAAACCATGGTGGAGGTCAATCCACAATATGATTTGAGTATACTCAAAAGTGTTTACAAAAGGAATGTACATACATTCAGGCACACTGCTTAGAGCTCACTTCTCAAATACAAAAGGAAGACTCACTATCTTACAAAAATATTTGGATTACATCTAGAAGATTTGAATGGACAAAATAGCATCTGCTAATGCCTGAATTCAATTTCAGTTAAGCACATTAATCGCTTTCTTGACCTTTTGTCTGATTCTACTTTGTCTGCTTTATTTCGCATCACAAATCCTTTTATGCACAAGTGAAACTGTGCATAATCGCTCTACAATACTTCTAACATTCACAACACACATCAACACACTTCGTACATACATCAAAATGATATAAATGATTTCTTATATATATCCACAACTAAGGATTTAATCAACCACATGTCAGCTTCAACAAAATAGAAAATATTTACAAATTGTTGGCTCAATCCACAAATAGTTTTCAATGTGCACCAACCAAAGTCGGCCACAACATAGTGAGGACCCAAATCAACATGCTCAAACACAAAAACACTTAAACAATTACTCCTCGAACATCTGCAACACACTACATTAATCAAGTTGGCCTTCATGCACTGTTAAATAGAAAATTAATCAATCGAATCTTCTAATTTTCACACCGATCGATACGAGGCTCTAAGATTCAAGGATAACATGGATCATACCCCAAAAAACCTTCCTTAAGATCCACAACTCAAAATAATAACAAAAAAATTGCATATGAATTGATGAACATAATTTTGTTGGATGCTCTATTCTAGTTTGACAGCTAATTACAAAACTTCAATCTAACTTCCGGTATGATCAAATACTGAAGTGCGAACCAAATAACTAACTAGGGTTTGCCATCAACGACAACACCAATTATATGTGCAGTGTCTCTTGCCAACAATCTCCCCCTTTGGAATTGATGGCAACACTTAGTGAAAAATGACTAAGTGTTGAATCAGTACCAACATAAATACATTGCAATCTCCAAAACTTCAAAAGATCTTCAATCATAGCTCCCCCTGAGATGATTAAGGCATTTTTCACTGTCCCACTCTCCCCCTTTGACATCAATGGAAAATATGAGAGATCCGCATACAAAATTTCTATAAATAAACTACACAAACATGCCTCACTAACTTACATAGAATTGAATAGATCTACAAAATTGTTCTTCAATAGGTTAAAACTTGTGTCCCAACCCTTCTTGAGACTCTCCAAGATAGTCATGTGACCATAGAATAGATAAGATTGCATCTCTTGCAGACTCAAGGTTCATCGGATCACTGACCGCCAAAGCTTCTTGTGCTTCCTTCAATGCACTCAACATTATTTCCATCTTCAGACCAATTAGGCCTCTAAGCTCACATTCTCTTTCCACAGTTCTATCAGTATCATGCTTCAAGCTCTTTATCTTGTCAAGTAGGGATATAACCTGACCTTCTTGCTTTCCAACAAAAATAATTAAAGGATCAAAGGCTTTAGAAATATCAGCTAACTGTTTCTCATGATCCTTAATCTTCTTCTCATTGTCCTCAATAATTTAGACAAAGATAAACATGACTTATAGATCTTTCCTCCTTCAAATAGTGCACTTTGAACATGCTTCACACATGTAGCTAATAATTATTTGTCGTTAGCAATCATGCACTTTACCCTATTGAACCTTTTTATCATCAAATTCCTTTTGTACCTTGTCCTTAATTAACTTCTCAAGGGACTCAAAATGAGTACTTACAAAATTAATAAGCTTCTTCAGCTCACCGAAGGGAGAACTGGATGGATCCTTAACATGAGAAGGCATGATTCTCTCCAAGATGTCGGATGCAAGACTCAATAGCTCACTATCCTCAATGTGAGACTTCAACAATTCTTCCCTAGCGTTCGCCTGAGCAATTGATGTAACTTTCAATTTATGAATCAGAGACAAAGTAGCCAAATTAATAGGACCTTTACCTAATTCAAGGTCAAAGTCTTCATGTTGCTCTTCCAGAAATTTCTTCACTTCCTCTACAGTGTCTCTTGCTTCCACAGGAACTTCCTTTACTTCAACCTTCTTTTCTTTAATCATTGTTTCCTCAACTACAAATTCTTGCTTGTCTTTAGGAATCTCAACTTCTTCAGTTGTCACATACTCAGGAGCTTTTGTATCATGCACATCAAGAGGAATCTGAGTGTCCTCAATTGTATCTTCCTTTACCTCATCAACAACCAAACTAGATGCAATATCTACATCATGACCTTCTTCAGAAACAACATTGATTATGTTCTTTAACAAAAATTCCTTTAGAATTCTTTCAGTTTCTTTTTCTATCTCTTTAGTTTGACCAATCATAAGATTTTTTACTCTCGTTTTTCTCTTGAAATCCTTCTTAGCACCATTCAGAATTTTCTTCATTTCCTTAATATACATCACCGGATATAAATCTGCAAGAATGCGCTCTCTCATCTGCTCATCTTTAGTTCTTGCATTAACTCTCCTCATTTCCAAAACTTCATACAGTCCCTTAGGCAACTCAGACTTGATCTCAATGAGAGTCAAATTGAAAGCATTCAAATACTTTATTGTTGCTTCTTCAAGAATTCTTTGACTAGCACTATCCAAGGTATCATACCATTCACATAGTGGCTTAAGATTACCATCCTTGATTGAGCCTCTCTCAACTTCCTTTACAAACATACCTAGTTTTTCAATTTTCATCTTCTTCTTTTCTTTATCTTCTTCACCAGAGGGCTTGTCCTTAGAGACTGTTGTTGCCTTTGTTCCTTGATGCTTAATTTCTCTCACTTCTTCACCAAATTTTGTTTCCTCATCTTCATCAACTGCAACATAAACTATGTTGCTTTTATCCTTCTTCCTCTTTCCTCATCTACCAGATGACTTCACTTGAGATTTCACAGGGCTTGATTTCATTGTAGGACCGGATAAGGGTGCAAAGCTCCTTGTTGATCTAGATAGGGCAGAGGATGTTGATAGACTAGTAGATTTAGTTCTAGTAGGCTCTTCTTCAACTTGTTCTCTCTTTCTTCTAGCTTCTCTCATAGCTTCTACAAATATACCCATGCTCTCTACAAAGGCTTCAACTTCCTTCCTTACCTTTTGGATTATCATAGGTTTCTTCAACTACTTATGTACTTGCATATCTTTCTCTTCATAGGTTCCAAACCTCTCTTCTGTCGAATCCTGAGGTTTACTCAACAAATGTTGTGCATATAGTTCCAAGATGTTCTCAACTTCATAGCCCATTGGTATAATCCAAACCATTCTAGGATCTACAGCTTCCATCAAGCATTGATCAATGTCAACCATAAAGTAGATAGTGTCCTTGTACTTCTCCATAATAGACTTAGGAATTCTTTCTCTTGCTTGCATCTCACTCTAAAAATTCTTGAAATATCCCCAGATAACAGTTTTCCTTGTCTTACTATCACCAACTCTGTGCAAGATATCTCTAATTTGAATAGCTACTAGTTTATTAGCTTTCCATTGTACTTTTCCAAATCCCAAAGCTTCATTCATAAAGTAGAAGAATAGACACAACAGTAGATTACCATACTTAAAGGAATTCCTCTTATCTTTCTTGATCTTACCAAGATTCTCAATAAGCTGACTTTGGAGTAACTCACATAGATCATACTTTGCATTCTCCTTCACCATCTGATATGATGCATAGATAGTTGTACCAGATACAGAATTATCCCGGCTGGATTGATAGATCTTGTAACCAATGACCATCGAGTAAAATTTCACATCCACATCAATGATGTCATTTATAGTCATAGCTCTTTTATCAAACAATGAACCAGTTGCATTAGTAAATGTATGATTCTTCACGGACTTCAGGGTCGACAACCCACCGGAGGAATTTAAACCAGTAACAACACTTATGGATTCTTTTGTAATCTTAAAAGTTTGACTCAACCACATAAACTCAACATGAACTCGACTCAAAATATACCGGACCCACTCATTTTCTTCAAACATGGGAAATTTTACAATCTACGTGAATTTCTTCTCCTCTAAGGTTTCGAATTCGGGATTTGCCCTTGAAATATTCTCCAAATATATGATTTGTATACAAATTCAACAACTACGAGCTCCCTAACTCCTCAATATTTGCATGAATGTATGCCCTAATGTCTTCAATATGCAAGATGCCATACAAAATAGATGAAAATGCACCTAAGGGCTCTGTCTCAACATATTTGAAAGGATGCCACTTGAATTTCGAACGGGGTCTATCCTTGATATCAACTACCAATGGAGTAGCCATTTTCAAAAATTCAAAAGTTCACAAGTTTTCCCGATAAATACCTTTTCACTGGATTAGGGTTTGATCGCCAAATCGCCTTCACACTTGAATCTCACCACAATTCACTTGTAGAGCTCTCCAAACCTCTTCTTCTCAAAGTGAAAAGTGACAAATGAAGAATAAAAATGACCTTTTATCATTTGCACATCTAACCTTTTGTCGCAATAAATGATTTTTCCCTAACTCATCTAGATACCTTGTTTCCATACTCTGTGAAAGATAACTCTTTTGCGGACCTTCAACTCTGCATAAATAATCTCTCCAACGATTTCAACAAAATTTGTAGATCATCAATGCAATCACTACACTCATCCATATCCCGACACCAACTACCAGCAAGGGGTTTGAAGGATTTTCTTGACAACTCCCCCTAGGCCAGAAGCCCTAAACTAATTCCCGAAGGAATTATCAAATCTAGATTTTGGTGTGGAATCATTTCCTACATCAGAAGAACTCTTCTTCACCCATATCTTCTTCATTTGATTTCTGATCTCATCTGTAGTAACTTTTCCTTTGATTTACCAGACCCTTTCTGCTTCTACAAAATATAGCAATCTGACTGGATTTTTTGCAATTGTAGCACACCACATTTCTTTTTCTAGACCAATTATTCCATTGGTTTTCTCTTGATCTACTCTAGTTAGCAATATGGCCAAATTTATTGCATGTATAACATATGACATCTCTATAAAAGTTTTTCATCATATTTCTACATTCATTTGACTTATGACCATACTTATTGCAATTAAAGCACTGACTTGAGAATGATGGACCACTTGGATTCATTCTATTTCTACATTGAGCCGCTATATTACCAAATTTATTTTAAACAAAACAGTAACCATTGAACCTTTGAGTATTAGGTTGTCTTATCAGATACCTTCCAACTTTGTTCATCTCATTTCCTTGCCTAAATCTCCTTTATCCAGATCCAGAGCTTTCTCCTTTCTCATATCCAAGACCTCGTTTGTCACCTTCAGTCCTCTAACTTTTAATTAGTTCATCAAGCTTGGTTGAGCTAATCTTGAACTTCTCCTTGAATTCATTTGCAGTAGCAAGTTCATTTTTGAGATCAACAATCTACTTTTCAAGCTCTTCTTCATTATTTCTGGATTGTTCCAATTCAAGCTCCAACTGATTGAATCCATCAATAATTCAGCTGCATTCTTTAGATTTCTCTTTCAAGGACTGAGCAAGATTCTCTTCATTCTTTTTTATGTCTTCAATCTCCTTGGTCATCCTCATCATAATAGATTCCATCCCATGCTTCAGGACTGCATTATCTCTGGAAAACTTTTCATATTCTTCTATCTTTTCCTTTAGGGCTTGACTTAGTTGTTCATCTTTATGGTTTTACTCTCTTTTTTCTTGATCTGATCACAAAGTTCCCTTCTCTTCTCCTTGGAGTTGTTGATTTTATCTTTCAATGATTGAATGAATTCTCTGCATTAATGAGGCTTGCTTGCAATTCCCACACTTCAAATTTGGACTAATCAAGATCATCCAGGGCCACCAAAAGTTGTTGAAGACAGCTGGAATCCATTGAAACACTTTCCAAGATCTTCCCCAAGTTGTTAAACTTCTTCTACGGAACTAGGATCTGATACCAATTATTGAAATCAAGGAACACTGAGAAGGGGGGCGAATCAGTGTTCTACAATTTTTAACTTTATTAATCTGATCTTTAAAGCACTTATAACATTCAACTAAAAGAAAGATGCATGAACATAAGACAAGCAACCACAACACCATAACACAAGGATTTTTTATGTGGAAACCCTGTTAGGGGAAAAACCACAGTGGAGGTCAATCCACAATATGATATAAGTATACTCAAAAGTGTTTACAAAAGGAATGCACATGCATTCAAGCACATTGCCTAGAGCTCACTTCTCAAATACAAAAGGAAGACTCACTGTGTTACAAAAAGATTTGGATTATATCCAGAAGATTTGAACTGACAAAATAGCATCTGCTAATGCCTGAATTTAGTTCCATTAAGCAAATTAATCACTTTCTTGACCTTCTGTTTGATTCTGCTCTTCTGCTTTGTCTACTTTATTTCGCATCACAAATCCTTTTATGCACAAGTGAAGTGCATAATCACTCTACAATTCTTCTGATATTCGCAACACACATCAACACACTTCGTACATACATCAAAATGATAAAAATGATTGCTTATATATATCCGCAACTAAGTATTTAATCAACCACATGTCAGCTTCAACAAAATAGAAAATATTTACAAACTGTCGACTCAATCCACAAATAATTTTCAATGCACACCAACCAAAGTTGGCCACAACATAGTGAGGACCCAAATCAACATGCTCGAACACAAAAACACTTAAACAATTACTCCTCGAACATCCGCAACACACTACATTCACCAAGTCAGCCTTCATGCACTATTAAACAGAAAATTAATCAACCGAATCTTCTAACTTTCACACCGATTGATACAAGGTTCTAAGATTCAAGGATAACATGGATCATATGCCAAACAACCTTCCCTGAGATCCACAACTCAAAATAATAACAGAAAATTTGCATATGAATTGATGAACACAATTTTGTTGGATGCTCTATTCTAGTTTGACAGTTAATTACAAAACTTCGATCTAACTTCCGGTATGATCAAATACTGAAGTGCAAACTAGATAACTGACTAGGGTTGACATCAATGACAACACCAAATGACATGTGTAGTGTCTCTTGCCAACACTATTGTATCCCAAAGGTGAATATTTAACTTTGACATCATATACAAATGTTGATTGGGCTGGAAGTGTGGATGATAGAAGAAGCACTAGTGGTGGTGCATATTTCCTTGTAAACAAACTTGTTTCATGGTTGAGCAAGAAGCAAGATATAGTTACTCTATCTATATTTGAAGTAGAGTACATGGCAATTAATGAATGTTGCACTCAAGTATTGTGGATGAAGCAAACACTCAAAGACATCAAGGTAGAGTATAATGAACATATCTCTATTCTTTATGACAATTCAAGTGCCATAAATGTGGAAAAGAATCCATTGATGCACTCTAGGACCAAGCATATATCTATCAAGTATCACTTTTTAAGATAAAAGGTAGTAGATCAAGAAGTCAGTATGGAATATGTGCCAACCAAGGAATAGGTTGTAGACATATTCACCAAGCCTCTTCCAAAGATCAATTTGAATACTTGAGGAAGAAGTTGGGAATAATTTCTCCCACATAAAATCACTAATTTATAGTGATAGGGAATGTGTCCAGGGGGAGCTTCATACAAATTTTATTCATACCTGGAAGAAAGGAGACAAGTCAAGTCAGGCATGCATGGTTTTACAAATTTCTAACTTGATGGTTGCAAATTTATGGACACACTTCTTTCTCTTTTCATGGTCATTCAAAGAGGGAGAACATCAATAGCGTAAGGTGTCCAGATAGTGTCCCTTTGTCATCGATGTCAAAGGGGGAGAAAGAGACAAATCCTCTTTGTTTTGCAAAAAGGGAATATATGTCAAAGGGGGGGTAGTTGTGTGCCAAAGGGGGAGAATAGTTGTGTAGAATGTGAAGAATGATCAATTCCAAAGGTTTATCTGAGTGTGAAATTTCAAGTGCAAAGCATTTAGTTCTACCACCAATGACAAAGGGGGAGATTGTTGGAAATATAATTGTCATTGATGTCAAAAGGGACATCTTATTGATGTCAAAGGGCATCATAAGGAGGTCAAAAGAAAGATGGTTTAAAGTTGTAGTGCAAGCCTTGAAGTGTTGCAAATGTTCAAACTTCAGGCCTGGGGCTTACCTTATACTACTTGCAAGAAGAATGAAAAGAGGTAGAGTGTTTGTGTGAATTCTGATCAGGTTTCGAACATCGAGCCTCTAGCTTATCTCTTATCACTTGATAGAGAAGAAAAGTGTTAGTCGATTTGAGTCAAGTTTGAAAGGTTTTTGAGTTTTGAGCTTTGGTCATACCTCATACCAAATTCCTAGAAGAAATTAATAAGAGATGAGTTAAGTCCAAAGAGTAGTCAAGCATTGGGCATTAGAAAGTTAGTTTACACCTTATCAAAAAGTCAATTAAGCAGTGTGAAGAAAGTATGTATGCCGATACTCGAAAAGGTTTCAAAGATTGGAAGTCAGTGTTGAGGCTTACACCTTAACACTAAGTAAAGCAAGGGGTATGCGGGAACCCTAAACCTTGACACATAAAATGGTTTTAAAGTTTACATATCAATGTTAAGGTTTAATCCTTAACATGAAGTGAAGGATGTAGAAAGATGGAATCCTGAAGGCTAACACTCAAAAGGTTTATAGTTGTTTAGTCTTGAGAAAAAATTCCAGGCATCATAGTTCAGTAGGGAGGCTTACCTTTGACAAAAAGGTAGGAAAGTGGTAAGGTGAAAGGGTGAAACCTAACATCCAAAAAAACTCATACAAGCTTTGGAGTTTTAGAGGTCTAAGTGATGGTTTGTAATGGAGTCAAGGATGATAGAAGGTAAAGGGTAAGAATGATGGTCAAACCCCAATAGGGTTGAAGAAGAAGCATACTTTGCTATTCGGTCATGCTTCTTAAGATTTGTAAAGCATTTCTAGCAAGAGGTAAGAGGGATTAGCAATCCCCAACCCCTAAAAAAATATGACAGGAGGTAGAATTTTGATTTTTCATAGGAATATTATGTTGACTTGTGTTCACTGCACAAATTGGAGGAAAAGTGACACATAGCTAAAAGTGATTGGTTGGGTTGATTCATATCGTTGTTGTGAATCATTTTGACAAGATCTATTGCCTAGGTTTGAACTGATTAATCAACAATTGGGTTTTAAATGCAATGATGTCTAGTTGGTGATTGGTAGATCATGGCATGTATTTCATGATTGATGGTATACATTCAATGATTGGATCATGTCCAATAGTGGAACTTGAAGATTAAATGAATGAGAAGGTTGCATAGAAAACAAAGTAACTATTCCAACAACATTTCGATTGGTGATTGAAGGAAATAAACAATGCCATTAATGTTTATTTGAATATGTAATCTAGTAGAGATATAATATGTATCGATCATGCAAGATAGGGCATTAAATGAAGAAAAAAACTAGATTGTTATACACCAAAAATAGAAAGTGCATTGAATGAGGTTGATGGTGCAAGGTTCAAGGTGAGATGGCATGTAGGAGAAGCTAAGAAGAAGTTGAACGACTAAGTGTTGAGTTGTTGTATTAGTTGAAGTTGAAGTGAAGGTTGAGTATGCATATGCTGCAAAGAGAAGACCTAGATCTTAACACAAAAAATCATATAGGATATGCATTGAGTTACAAAGGTGTGTGAGATACACCAAAGAAATGTATTTTTGAGTAAACAGCAACAAATAATGAGCAATTGCAGAACAAATTTGCAACATTAAACTAGATTCATTTTGAATCATTTGTAATTAGGAGTTGTAAGCTCCATATTGTTATTGTAAATTTTATTGGTTGGTGCCATCAGATAGCTGAGTTGGTGCTCAATTAGGGAGTGGGTGCTTCCTTAGAGTAGGTGCTCTTAAAATAGGGGATTGGTGTCTCCTTAGTGTTTGTTCCCTTAAATCTTGTAACTAGTGAGGTTTTATTGTGAAGCTAGATTAGGACAGTAGATCCTAACATATATTCTCGCTGTGGTTTTTCCCATATTGGGGTTTCCATGTATATATGGTGTTATGAGTATTTATGTGTGTGCGAGTCTTTGCATGATTATTTTATCTACTTTAAGTGGTGTTAAAAGTTAAATTTTATTGATCTACCGATTCACCCCCCTCTTAGTACATAGTTGTGTTCCAACAAGAACTTAAGAACAACAAGATAGATCAAGCATATTCACCTACCATTAACTCCTTTTCAAAAAAAAAGAGAGTAAACGGTAAGGTTTTCAAAATCATAAGCACTTAATCATATCTATAGACTTGGATACTTTATTCAAGAGCTACATTCCATATGGTTGCATCTAGAGACTTCACATGACTACATCAAGATATTTTTAATCCATACTTACTCCATGCTCTAATCCTAAAATTGACATAGGTTATGAGTATTTAGTAGAAGTCCTTACAATAGGATCCATTAACATGGAAGGAAATAAATTCAACAATTTTCTACATTTTCCCTCCTTTTCAATAAATTTTCTTCTTATCTACTAAATCACACACATAGGGGTTTAAGAAAAGAGATTGAATTTACTCTTTGAACAATATTGTCAAATCAGTTAAGGGGATTTCTTGCAATCAATAAAGATTCATATTTCCCCATATATTAGGATGTAAATGAGGTTTAGGGTTTTGATTTTAGGGTTTAGGGTTTTTATTTTAGTGTTTGGGTTTTTTTTTTTTTACAAATTTCACCATTTCAATTTTAATTTTTGAAGAATTGTTACCATTTATAATAAATTGGGAAATTGTAGGAAATGAGGAAAAAATGGTAAAATTTTTAAAACTTGGGGACCTTCTCTTGATCCTACCTGCCACTCCCTTTCATTCAAACATCCCTCCTCCCCTGCATAGAATTCATGAGCTTGTAGACTTGGTGGAGACAAAAAAGCTCAGACGTAATGAGTGCAAAGTGTTTTATCGTCGAGCCTCTAAATGAATCGAAAAAGTTAGTTGTCAGTTACATAACTTTAGAAAATAACAAAAAATAATACCTTTAAGAAAATGTAATTTTCACTTGACTTTATTATTTTATTTTATTTTATTAAAAAAGACCTCTAAATGAAGATGATCTTATCTCAAAGGTCAATCTTTGATGAAAGGTATTTGCATAAATACCTTCGAGTGAAGGACCTTCGTTCAAATAAATCTTCAAACAAAGGTAGTTCAAAAAACTTGCCACTCCCTTCCAAAAATTTCATGTCCTAAGTTTGGGACCCAATATTGTGGGATTACCCAAGAATATTGAATTTTGTACAAGGCCTAAAATTAAAATTCAACATTGAGGTGGTGGAGATGAAAGAATTGCTCAATTCATTTCAAGCACTATTAGGCCTCAAATGGTTTGTCAATGCAAATTAAGTGATAGATTCCAGAAAATAAGAAATCTCATTTGTGGATGATAATAAGGTCATCCATACCCCTAGGAGAAGATGAAGATAATCAATACACAAAAGAAAAGGCCCTGAAAGAAAATCAAGAGGATGACACATAATTTTTATACTCAATTTCCACATAACCTGACCTAGATATCAAAGAAGAACCAAATAGTGAAGGAGAAATTGAGTTAGAAAGCAATTATGGGAGTACTGACAATGAAGATGTATTAAATGCATGGATACAAGAAGAATTAAAGTGAACCTCATGAATGGTATATAGGCTTAGAATGGATTTAATGATACAAATCCAACCAGAAAATTTACCACAAAATACCACAAATCAAGATTATCTACTAGAGGAATTAGAAAACACAATAAGCAGTAACCTAAATGTCCAATCCTCGTGGACACAAAACATATAAACCATATCCAAAGAGGTATATCACACATCAAGCTTCCCAAATTCTCAAGAACTAGAAATCTAAATGTTCATATATGCATGATATGGAAAGAACATTTCAAAATGAAGAAGTGTGGATTTCCACACTACATGACAAAATTGGTTTCTAATGTTGCATGTTGGTGAGAAACATAAAAAATAAATTTCCCTGAGGTCAGGATTTTAAAATTCTGATAGAACTAGATATATACAGGAGAAAGGGGAATATGCAATCATTCTAAATTATAAAGGATCTATCACACTTAAAGAACATTTAAAACTATGTACAACTACATGGCAAGGATGCATAGATTATGAACACAAACTATACATACAACTCTTCTATTGGATATTAACACCAATATTCCAAACATGGTACATAAATCAGGAGAGAAGGATGGAAACAAAGGTTTGGAAAGAGCTTCAAATAGACTTCACACACACTTCTCTATTTGGAATGAAAATAAAAATATTTTTACCACATTGAGGAAAATAAAGGAAATTATCTTTAGCCCAACCATAAAAATTGATACCCCACCCTTACCATAAAATCCTCCACCTTGGAGTAAAGACATATGGAAACCAATAGAGTGGATGGAAAAATAGACACATTATGCAAAGAACTAGTGCTATCACGCACATCAAGAGGAAGAAAAAAATGGACCCAAAATTATAAATAGCAATCGTAGAAGGGGAAAGAGAATTACAAATCTAAAAAACTTCAAAAGATCAACATTATAACCAACCTCTAAATTTGAAGGAATAAAATATATCATCTATTGAGAATCCAAAATTGGCTAATATTGGAGACTATAGGGATGATCAAATAGTTGCTAATGTACTTGAGCTCTTATTTGAGTATGAAGACTTGTTTCCTCAAACATTCAAAAACATGAAAGGGATTAAGGAAGAAGTAGGATGGATGAAAATCCAATTAAAATAAGGTGCCAAAATTCAAAAGAAAACACCATACCAACTCAACCAAAATATGAAGAAGAAAGTGAAAACATAATTGGATAAGATGACTAGTCGAAATAATAAAGCTGATAGAATATTCATAATGGATCAACCCTATGGTGGTACAAAACAAAAAGATGAGAAATAAGGATATGTGTCGATTTTAGGGAACTAAACAAATCTTGTATTCATGATTCCCTTCTAACTCCATTCACCAAAGAGATACTAGAATTTATTATAGGAAGGGAGATTTTCTCATTTACTGATGATTTCTTTAGATACCACCAAGTCAAGATTAGAGAAGATTAGAAAAATACCACATTTACAATAGAATAAGGTTCATTTATATATACGGTCATGTCATTTGGCTTAAAGAATGCATCAACAATGTTTAGCTGGATAATGGTCAAAAGATTTAAAGACTTTATTCATGACTTCGTAGAAGTCTATTTGGATGACTAGGTAGTATATGAATTGATTAAAACACACATCCAAACGCTCTACGCAATGCTAGAAAGATGCAGAAGCATGCAAATTTTATTGAATATCAAAAAATTATATTTTTTTGGTACCCTTTGGGACATATTCAGGACATTGTTTGCAAGGACTAATGGTGGATCCTATGAAGGTAGCATTGATAATGACCTTACCACCACCAAAGATAACTCTAAAAGTCAAAACATTCTTAGGTTTCATTGGTTATCACCCAAAAATATTTAAAGGGTATTGCCACATTAGCCACACCACTGGAATAACTCTATAATAAAAAGACAAACAAGAATATCAATTGGATTGAACAATGTGAACAATATTTTGACACACTAAAACAAAAGAATGCAAAGAACCCTATACTAATATTCCTTGATTGGACATTCCCTTTCCACATACATGTGGATGCCTCTTGAATTGCCATAGGAGTAGTACTAGCACAAACACGTGGCAACAAAGACATCCAATTACATTTGCAAATCAGAAACTGTCCCAAAGAGAAAAATATACAATTATAGAAAGGGAAGCTCTCACTATGGTGTATGCATTATAAAAGGTTTTCCATTATTTACTATCTACACCATTTGATTTTTACATAGATCATGAACCATTGAAATTCCTATAGAATAAACCAATCATTCAAGGGCACATATGTAGATGGCTAATATTGCTCTAGGAATTCAATTTTACCATTATGGTCAAACCCAAAAAGAATAACCAAGGTTTGAATTATATATCAAGAATTGACATAGGAGAGGAAACAACTGAATATTAAGAGGACCTATCTGCTACAACCCTTTTTAGGATAATTGTGGTACCATAAGAGTTACATGACGTAGCTACACTATTATTTACTAGAGAATACACAACGAATATGTCACCACATGATAAATAATTATTGTTGCAAAAGACACTCCCTTTCATGCTAATAGAGGGAGAATTGTACAAAAGAGGAAGAGATGATATCCTACAATGAGTAGTATAAAAACATAAAAGAAATGAAATACTAAGGGAAAAACATGAAGGGATATTTGGTGGACATAATTTTGGAGAAGCAACTGCCAATAAATTCCTGTTGATAGGACTTTGGTGGCCTACATTGAACAAGGATGCTGAAAAAATATGCAATAATTTGTGATATTTTCTAGAGAATTAGAATACCTACCACAAGGGATGGAAAGCCCTTATAATCAATATTAGCTCAAGTACCATTTGAAAAATGGTAAATTGATTTCATTGGACCTATATACCCTCTGACAAAGCTAGCTAAGGCTAGACTTATCATTACTGATGTAAATTACTTGAACAAATGGGTTGAAGTAGAATTGAATAAAGATTATACTACATAAACTATCATAAATTTTATCTACCATATTGTCATCACAAGATTTGGGTGCCCACTATGCATCACCAGTGATTAAGGAAAAAAAATTGTGAACAAGGTGTTGGGCTTCTGACATTGCCATATATGAGATTTCAATCTGAATTCATGTCATACTTAGTGTTGTTTCAAAACTGGGTTCAAGGAAGTGAAATACAATTCATTTGACAAAATGGAACATGTGTCAAACTAAGTTATCGGGAAAATTCTCATTCAATCTGAGCAGGAACATTACAGTGGTATCAGAGCATCGGTCTTGCCAACCTTCTAGGAAAAAAGACAATGCAAACTTATCACTGAAGAGAAAATATGGCCGATCAGCTGGCTCAAGAATTGAAGACCTTCATGGAGCAAACTAATGATAAATTTGAGAAGACCTATCAACTAATTCTCCAAGCTCTTCAAAGCATAAATATCCACCACACTCAGGAAAGGGACAACCCAAGGAAATAAATGCAATCAAACCACTCTGACAATGAACATTTGACTCAAAGTTCCTCTCTAAGACCAACAATGCCCCCTTTCCTTCCAAACAAAAATGTCATGGAAGAATTGGAAGAGAAAAATTTGTATAGTGCAGAAGATATTGCGCTTATGTATGCTAGGTTAGACCATGTAGTTCAGAAACTCATACCCTTCAAATAATATTATGAAGTCAAGACTCAAGCCAACTCAAGTAGGAGGAAGGATCAAACCAACAAGGACCTTAAATCTCAAGTTAACAAGATGACGTTGCCATCTTTTGACGGTTCTAGAAAGACTACGGCACAATATTAGGTCCAAAATCTTGATACTTATCTTTCCCTCAGCCCCATGACAGAAGAGGATGCAATCAAATTTGTTGTCCTACACCTATCAGGAATAGCTCACGATTGGTGGCACCATGGACTCATCACACAAGGTCACTGGAATATAACCACCTATAGTGAGTTCACTCAAAAACTCATTAATAGATTCGACCAAAGGCATCCCAAGTGGTATTTCAAGGAACTCACCCAACTAAGGCAACAAGGAATGGTAGAGGAATATTCAAATGACTTCCAAAGAATAGCTATCATGGTTCCCGACCTATCTCAAAGAAGGCTCACCTATCTATTCATTGAAGGACTCAAGGAATCAATCAAGAATATAGCAAACCCATTGGAGCCCCAAATAGTAGGGGAAGCAATTCAAAGAGCCATGAAAGTAGAATCTAGCTCTCCAAAGGAAAAGGCTAAGAACCGCTTGCTCAAATCACACCTCTTACAAGACCAATGAAAGGGAGATCATGGAAGAAGAGCATGCCACTTTTGTAATGAACCTTGGATCGTAGGCCACTAATGCCTTGACAAGGAAGCAAAACAATGGAGGAAAGAATTAATGGATAGAGGCTTATGTTTCAGATGCAAGGAACCTTGGGGACAAGACCACAAATGCAATAAGGGACAAATACACAAGATAGAGGAGACATTGGATAAAGAATCAAGATAAATTCCTACCAAAAAGGAAAAATATGATGGCCCTTGACTAGAACAAGAAATGAACTCTTGGATGTAATATCTTCAAAATAAGTTAATAAGACATTCTTTGTGAACAAGAAAATTCTTAATGAATATTGAGATTTGATTAAGGACATTCTGGGTGAGTGTCAGAATTTTGGTCCTCCATCAAGTAAGCCAACCCCTAGTTGGGGCCAAGAGGTAGAATGACTAGATGTCGCTCCATGCTCTTGTGCTTGATTGGAAGGAGGAAACACATCTCCATCAAGTACACCAACCCCTAGTTGGGGCCAAGAGGCCGAATGACTAGATGTGGCTCTGTGCTCTTGGGCTTGATTGGAAGAAGGAAACACATCTCCATCAAATACGCCAACCCCTAGTTGGGGTCAAGAAGTTGAATGGCTAGATGTCACTTTGTGATCTTGGGCTTGATTGGAGGGAGAACTACATCCATATCAAGTACACCAACCCATAGTTGGGGCCAAGAGGCCGAATGACTAAATGTCATTTCGTGCTCTTGAGCTTGATTGGAAAAGGAAAATACATCCCCATAAAGTACGCCAACCCATAGTTGAGGCCAAGAGGTGGAATGACTAGGTGTTCATTTCGTGCTCTTGGGCTTGATTGGGAGAGAGAACTACATCCATATCAAGTATGCCAACCCCTAGTTGGGGCCAATAGGTCAAATGAATTAATGTCATTTCGTGCTCTTGGGCTTGATTCGAAAAGGAAAATACATTCCCATCAAGTACGCAAACCCCTAGTTGGGGCTCAGAGGTCGAATGACTAGGTTTTCATTCCGTGCTCTTGGGCTTGATTAGGAGTGAGAACTACATCCATGTCAAGTACACCAACCCCTAGCTAGGGCCAAGAGGCTGAATAACTAGATGTTCATTTCATGCTCTTGGGCTTGATTGGAACAGAGAAATACATGTAAGGAGGTCAAGAAAGGGCCACTTGCATTGTATAAGGATGGATACACCAAAGTATAGGGTATCCATAGGGCCTAGGAAGAGATGTTCCAAATCTTTTCCCAGAAGGGATGGGTAAACTCCATAGTGAGGTACTCAAAGGGCCTGGAAAGAGATTAGTTGTAACAAGATGTTACAATCTTTTTCCAGGATGAAGACCACTATATCGGAAAAGAACGTCAAGAGATCAAGGAAGAAAAGAATCATAAGGATTGCTTGAGGACAATCAATATCAAGCGGGGGAGACTTGTGATGTCCCCATCCTACAAGGCAACCAAGATAAGTATATTTTCTAAATATCCTTGCAATTTTCTATAGCTATGTATATATATATACAAATATACATATATACATATATATAAATATATATGCATAAACTTACACATATTTAAATATAATTATATAACAATTCAAATGTATATAAATTACCCATATTACTAATCAATTATTATGCAGCCGATGAGGTTAATGAAGCGATGTGAAGGATAAAGGAATAGGCACGTCTTCTAGAGGGGTGCAAGAGGAATGAAGGCACACATTGATTGCAGCACCCATATATAGTGCAAAAATTTGAAGAAGACAAGCATCAGGAAGAGAAGGATGTGATTCAAAGAAAGAGAAGAATAAGAAGCGATCAAGAAGTAGAAGGCACACAAGCAAGAGGAGGAAATAAAAGCTATTGAATAAGAGATACACCTGAGAACATACAAGTAAATTACAGAGTGACCAAAGCAAGTAGCCGCACGTATCAAGAAAAGAGGAAAGACCATCAACCAAGAAAGGATCAGAGAAGAGAGAGATTGAATCAACCAAAGGCAGCAAAAATAATATGAGTAAACTATAGAACATCAATCCAAGAAGCCTACACATGTCTAGAAGGAAGACAAAGCTATTGACCAAGAAAGAATCCAAAAAATTATAAAGAAGAGACTAGTCATAAAGGGACTCCAGTTAAGCCACCATTAGAGGAGATTATGATTGGAATGTATTCAAACCAAGGAACATAAGTTGGCGTCCAATACAAGAGACATCTATATAGTTGAGAACCATCTACAGACCATTCCCTCTTCAAGAAAATAATCTTCAAAGCACCTTCAAAGACAACCCATGGAACAATTCAGTCAAGGGAATTCACATCATACAATCCATTTTACTCACAAGCTTGATTCTATCATCATTCCTGAGAGAAGTCATCCATATCAAGCAAATAGTGGATTTTCCATCACTGAACAACAGTGTTGTGGGTGGTGTCTCAGAGATAACTTCAAAATAAGAAATCAGATCGCAGTCTAGTTACTATCTAATAACAATAATCATATTTTTCAACACATAAACAAGCATATTTGAAGCTTCTAAGAAAGCTATTAATTCAAGTCTACTATTGTGATTTGCTAAATCCGAAGTTTGAAAGCCAAATCATTTAGAAAATATATAGGAATATCACAGTTTGATTGATCTCTATATTCAGATCTAGTTGGGATTTTGACATTGTCATAAATGAGATTTTAATCTGAATTCATGCCATACTTAGTGTTGTTTCAAAACTGAGTTCAAAGAAGTGAAATATAATTCGTTTGACAAAATGGAACATGTGTCAAACTAAGTTATTAGGAAAATTAATCTGAGCAGGAACATTACAATGTGTCTCAACCTTGCTATTACATAAGGTATGGTACTATTGATAGGGGGTTACCCCCCATGATGGGTTCAGGGACTGCACACCCCAGTAGGGAATCAGGGGAAATGCTCTCAAAAGCTAAATTTTATGTATATTTTATTATTGTAAATCTAGACCATTCATAATTAGGTCTCAAATCTGACGGTCAATATTTTATTGGCTTGACTTTCCCCAGAAGGAAATTCTATTGTATGAGGGTGTTGTATTACGATTGTGTATTATGATGTATTCTGAGAGTCTGATAGCGATTGTGTTGTCATTGGATCTTTGGTTGGTGACACTCCTATGAGAAGCTTGCTCTGCAAGTATATTGTAATCTTTATGATTTTTGAGTAATATAGTGGGTGGATTTTGGAGTGTGGGTTTTTTCTCCTGAAAGGGTATTGCCCACAATAATCACTGTGTTGTGGTATGCATGATATTTATGTTTATTTTTGTTCAAGTTTTTGTAAATTTTGTAAAATATCTGTAAATTTTTTCATTATCCTCCTCTCAAGATTAGTGTAGGAAGTTTTTCTGCTACCTTAGCTTCCTTACACAAGGTCATCACAAAAATACTAAAAAGATTTATAACTCATAACCAAAGAAAACCTTATCTTACATAGCCTAATGGAGTGATTGAAACATTGACCAAGATCATAGGAACAACCCTCACAAATATGTATAATGAAAATAGGACAAACTAGGACATCAAGATACCATCAACACTTTGGGCTTATAGAACCACCTCTAAAAGGTCCACTAGGTTTACCCCTTTTGAACTAGTTTATGGGATGGAGGCAAGTCTACCCATAAATTTCACTGTTCATAATCTATGTACTACACTCACCTTGAGTCTTATAGATGAAGAATAAATCAAAAAATGACTAGGAGACTTAGATATATTATATGAAGATAAAAAACTTGTGGTACACCACCAACTCACAAAAAGGAGATGAAAAGTATGACATGACTATGTAAGAGAGGGGGACCAACCATGTCAAGGACCCAGGTCATGGAGAGCCAAGAGTGGAAGGTTTCCCTAACTTACCTCACTCTAAAGGGGTGTTTGATATAAAGGATGAGAATTATGAGGACTATAAAATCCTTCAATCACTGTATAGACCTAAATTATAATCTAGGCTAGGTGAGCTAGATTTTTGGAGTTGGTTATGTGCCTCAAACGTGTCTCTATATGAGGATGGCAGCGCAGTTCTGGGACATCAGCGAGGTGCGTTGGCATCTCTTAGGCGTGTTGGCATCCGTATGGCCATAAAACGATGAACATAAAGAAACTACCAAAAAAAACCTACAAATAGCCTAGCTAGTACAATCTAGATGGTAAGAATAGAATGAGAAAGTATGCAAAAAAAATATTGAGGTGATAAAGTAAATAAACTAGAGCCAAGGTGACGAAAACAATCTCACAAAAGTGCTTGTTCGCCAGCTAGCTCCAAATGTGTGTCTTCCTACACACAAGAAAGAGGAGAAAATTATTGGGGCTATATAGGGGCCTGCCTTAGTCAGACCTTCATTTTGGTGTTTCCACCTCCATGGACAACCAAATAGCAATGATAGAGAAATGTATGATAAATAAGTAAAGAGAGAAAGCACACAAATAACACCACAAAATAGTATATAGCTACTCAACCAAATCGAAAGGAGAGGAGTGAAAACATTACTACCTCCACCAAGAGCTCACTAGTCAATGATGGAGAAAGAGAGCTTGAACAATCACCACAGCCTCAACTGTGATGAAGGGAGGTGTTGTAGAACCTCAAGCCCCTATTGCAATGGCTTGCTTCACACTTACTTGACAGAGTTGATAGAGTGTTTCCGCTGCAATGGAGTGTTGGAGTGTTGTTGAGAGTAAAAATGAAGGCTGAAAATGTAAGAAGTGATGGAAAAATATGAGTTGAATGCTTAGAGGATGAAATGGAATAAGAATGGAAGAATTTGAAGGAGAAAGGGGAGAATCTACCATTTTTTCGGGTCGATTGATCAAAGAGGGACATTACAAACCGACCCCAATAGGAAGTGTAATGCCTTTGCTAGCTTTAGATGCAGGAATCCATTAGGGATGTAAGCACGCAATGTAGACGTCTGCACACCATGCGAGCGTCCCTGACAATTATTCCTCTACCGACACAACAGATAGATGCCAAGTGGAAGGAATTCAGCTAGTTGATATGGAATTTCACCTTCAGATTTGGTTTTCTAAGGTGAGAAAGTGTAAAAGGGGAATTTGCGTAAGGGGTGAAAATTTGCTCCTATACATTTTTCCCCCACTTTATCGAGCACAAATATTGATGAGTGTTTTGGTAAAGTAGATTGAAGAGTGAATAGGGTTCAAAATTTATACCTGAACCGTCAAGGAAGTAGACCGCAACCTGGCGAGCTCAAAAGCGTAGGGTAAGCAAAGGACTTCATAGCCCCATAGAACTATGAAGCTATAGATTGAAAGTGCCTTATAGGTCTGCAAACCTAGAAGGAGGAAACCACCAATATCTCTCAAATGAAGGAAGCCCCAAGAGATGAGCGCCTCACAGGCTCACAGACTTGCAAGGAAGGTGTCCTCCAAGATCTCTCACATGAAGGAAACCCAAAGAAAGCACCCTACAGACCCACAGACCTGTAGGGAAGGTGTCCTCCAAGATCTCTCACATGAAGGAAACCCAAAGAAAGCACCCTACAAACTCATAGACCTATAGGGAAGGTGTCCTCCAAGATCTCTCACATGAAGGAAACCCAAAGAAAGAGCCCTATAGACCCACAAACCTGCAAGGAAGGTGTCCTCCAAGATCTCACATGAAGTAAACCTCAGAAAAAAGTTCCCTACAAGCCTGCAGACCTACAAGGGAGTGACCCCAGAGATCTCTCGCATGGAGGAAGCTTAGAAGAAGCACCCTACATGTTGGCAGATGGTTAGTGCTCACCTCGGGATTCATGACATGGACTAACCGCCTCCCATGGATCCATTAACTCTGGCAGTTGTATCGAGCATTAACAAGTCGATCTTTTGGTGCAACGACAACTATGGAGCCAAAAATTGGTATCAAAGCAAAAGGTTCCAGGTTCGAATCCCCTCGAGTAATGCTGAGGGGGATATTGTTGGCAAATGGTCAGCACTCCCCTCAGGATTTGTGACATGGAATAACCTCCTCTCGTGGATCTATTAACTCTGGTAGTTGTATCGGGCATTAACAGGTCAATATTTTGGTGCAACGACAACTATGGGGTCAACACTACAAACCCATAGACTTGTAGGGAGATATCCCCCAAGATCTCTCACATGGAGGAAACCCAAAGAAGGGAACTCCATAGAGTCGGAAAGCGGCTTCACAGGTGCACCTATGAAGTGACATGTTTACCCATAAATAAAACATGTATGAAAGTGGCCATGCAGAAAAATAAGTAGATAGTCACATAGACCATTAATAGGTTGGAAAGCTTTCAAAGGGGTCCCTCGAGGACCCAGCGTGAAGAAAGGGGTCCACTTAAGGGATACACTATTTGAAAGTGAGACAATGTTTTTCACAAATCAATTTTTCATCAAGGAATCCTTTCAAAAGATGTTCACTTCATCAAGGAATTTGAAGGGAAGAAAATGGCCCCTTGTGAGGGGAAGGTCAAAGCTATTCCCTCCTTAAAGGAAAGGTCTCAAGTTCTTTCTTTGCGAACTCATGATGAAGGAAGCATGTTATGTTAGCATTTCAAGTTGAGAATGCGATTCTTTGAAAAAAGTTTGTGAAGATTCTCGAGAAAATATTCATTGGAAACGAATGCATTTTTCAAAAATAAAAATAATGGCGTTGCCACACATGAAAGGGACAACTCAAGCAAAGAAGAGAGAAAGATAAAAGAAAAGCTAAGAGAGATAAAGACATCACGAACAAAGGGAATAGGGGTGGTGTAATATTTCGAGGTCAAAGATGCTCATAAATATATATATATATATATATATATGAGTATAGTAATAATAGTATATAAATGAACTATCATCAACCCCCTACTATATCAAACCATGTGAAGGATGCACGAAAAGACAAAGTAAAAATAAAAAATTGAGTCAACATGGAAGGGAGGCCCAAATTCCCCTAACACTTTGCATCGTCCCCAATTTACCAAAAATCAATCACAAACATGGAAGAATGATGATACAAATAGAAGAAGGTTTATGACACAAAAAAAATGCATGTATCTAAGCACCAACAAGGGTGACAAGGGTCATACACACTAACATAGCATGATCATGGGGGAACACATCAAAACACACACACATCTAATCTAAAGATAAAGAAGAGGCCTCCTCCTAACACTGATTGACCAAGAGGTCATCTACTTCCCACTCTAGATCATCATAGGGGGAAGGAGGATGAGCCTCCAGTGGTGGAATGTTAAGAGGAGGAGCTTCTAAGCCTCCCACAACAAGGGCTAAGGAAGAAGGCCCTGCAAGGTCTCCTCCACTCGGCTCTTGTGGAGCTATGGTCAACAATTTTTCAAAAATTGTTGACAACGGAACTTCATCTAGAGAGTTAAACATGCACTTCACTGGAGTGCCATTTCATACCTCAACAGATGGGGAAAGTTGTGCCTAAGGTTCACCTCTAGGCTCATCGAGTGACTTGAGAACGGTGATGAACTCAGGAGAAGTTGGGACTAGTTCCATTACTAGGACAGAACAAGTTAGCACAAGACCACCTTTCAGAGAAGGTGGACTCCTCTTACGTCCTTCATTGCTGGAAGGACCACTCTCCACCTTCTACTCTGTCAGGGAATGTGAACTCCTCACAAATGAGGCGAGAGGTGTGGAGGAAGAGGAGGAAGATAAAATTGCAGCGGATACCACCAAAGTGTTTGACATATCTATGGGTTTTCAAAAAGGCAGGACATCTGGAAGGGACAACAAAAAAGGTGGCTCCACCAAAGGAGCAATAAACACTTGAACCTTTTTAAGGTCAGGTGCATTCATACTCACAACGGAAGTCAGAAGTGACATAGAGCTATATTGAATGGAAGTAGAGGGGAGGAGAGAGGAGGATGCAATAGGAGGTCCTAATACATGGGTGATCATCTCCTCTTCCTTCCCCTGTAAGGTGGCCTGCTCAGCCACAAGAGCCTTTTTCCAACGCTTGCACTCACACACAAGGTAGTTTCTACGACTCTTTGAGCTAGAGACCAAAGGTTGTGAAGGAACAGAAGGGTCTTGCTCAGCCATGGGAGTGTCCTCCATAGCTATTTCCAATAGAGGGATAGGCTCCTAGATGGGAGCAGGAAGATCAAGTTGAGAAGCTATGAGGGGAGTCGGCTCTAACGCCTCGACAACGGGCCTCTTCCCATTTACTACCTTGGAAGTAGGAGCGGTGGGAGGCCACAGAGGTTGAGACATAGAAGACTCCCCATGGGGGCCTTTTCCTCTACCATACAAATAGTACCAAGGTCCAGGTAGTTTAGTAGGGAGGTTCGATATCTTGATCTTAGGTTTGCACCAGGGTGGTATCATCGGACTTAGCAGATAAAAGCCAAGCATATTCATCCAAAACTCTTCTCTAGAAAGAAGAGGAGGAGAGCCATCCCGAAGATGGGGGAGCTTCTCTTTCCCTTTTTGAGAAGGGGAGGTAGCCGGCTGCTGTTCTACCGAAATGGCCAATTTCAATTGTCCCTTGTCCCCAATCTTATACTTCACATAGTTTTTGTAAATTAGGTCCGTTCTTGGAGGAAGTGGACCAACCCAAGCAAGCCAAAAGTGGTATAATGAATATCCCCCACTGGCTACCAAAGGTTGGTATCCAGTGTCATGCACTACGTGCACAACACCTTCATGGGAGAATTTTAAATATTTGTGGATAACGGAGGTGATTACATTCATGGAAGATAGCCAAGGTATGCCTAACTTCATCCTAAATAGATCTAACTCTAGGATAATGTCAAAGATTGTGTCTACAACCCTAGGTCCTACTAGGATGGATAGAGTTATTAAGCTGTACAGATTTAGACAAAGGCCATCGTGTGTATGGATGGTAGATTTTGTTTCTTCATACTCTTTTCTATGTAATGAATTAAGCCACAACGTCTCTTCTATAATGACATTCACTCAGCTCGTGGAATCGACTAAGACCCCTGTCATAATGTTGTCATTGAGGTGAGCGAGAATATAGAGGGGAGAGGACTTGTTTTTTAGGGGTAAGTCCTATGATGTGAATATCATGTCCAAAGAGTCGAGCATAGGTTGCATGGTAGGAGTAATTGTGACCATGTTAACATACGCCTTAGGCTGAGTAGTAGAATTAGAGGGATTGATAATCATGTTGGAAGAATGTGACAAAAATAGGTCCATGTATATTTGTAACTCACTATTCACTTTCGCCACCAATTTTTTCGTATTTTGTTTACTTCCATCAAGATGGATAGTACTGTCCTCAATGTGGTCATGTATCTCATGATGTGGGCACATACAATGTTTGGTATCATGTATGTTAACTTGATGGTACTGACAAGAGGTATTTGGATCATACCAACTAGGGAAAGGTTCTTTAGGAGGCTTAGGGTTCTCCAAAGTTATGATATTATCCTTCAGCAACTTTTGCAAGATGGAAGAATAAGATTATGCTAGCTTTGTGAACTTTTGGTTGTGTCTGAGGCCGTTATCAGTCGTAGTGGCTACTATATTCACAACAAACTTACCTTTCCCAGAGATCGATACAATGGACTTTCCTTCTGAATGGGAGCACGAGGAGGATCCCCCGAACTGAACTTACCATTTGTTGATACTCCTGAAATGTAGCACACAAGTGTGCGAAAGAAGGGTATTTCATAAGGGAAAAATTCTCTTGCCAAGGTCTTTTCAAATTCCCCATGAACACCTTATGTATCAAAATCAAGCAGCAAATACGAGATTTGTGAAAATAGCGTTTGGTATCACACTATAAAATTAGTAATCTTTTCATTATCACCTTGTTTGCATCAGACAAGATCCAAAAAGGTCATCTTCGGTCTGATGTTAGCTTGGAATTATTGTAGGAATTTATTTACAAGTTGATCAAATGAATAAATGGAATTATCAGGTAAGGAACAGTACCACTCGAGTGTTGTATCCTTAAGAAATCAAGGGAATAGCTTCGCCATCAATGCATCATGATGGAAGAAATCTCTACATAGGGAATTAAAGGTGGACACATGTGTTTGTGGGTCCCCTTTGCCACCATATTTCTTGAATTTAGGAATCTCCATTCCTTGAGGGAAGGGGGTATTTAAAATCGCTATCGATAGTGGGCTATGTCAGAAAGAATATTGAAAGATAGGTTGGGCAAAGGACTAGGAGAGACTCGCTAGCTAGCTTTGCATCTTGCCCATATTCTGAAGAAGAGTGTTCAAAATAGGGTCGTTAGAAGACACAAGGCCAAAAGGACCTCCCCTAGAACCACCACCGGAGTCGCTTCTAGAGCCACCCATGTGACCACCGTCAGAACCACTAGCAGAGCCACCGCCACCAATAGGGCCTCTACCGGAGCCACCTCCACTTTTGAAGCCACCACCATGACTTCTACCAGAACCACCTCTACCAGTGCCAATCCCACCACCAAAGTCACTACCACTACTAAAGCCCCCACTGCTCATCCTACCAAAACCTCCACCGCTAGAGGTGACAAGAGGGGTAAAGCTAAATCCTAAGGGTATCGACATTCCCAGTTGTCTCTCATGATTCTCAAAAGTGGCCCCTTCTACAATGTTAGGATTGTTTGGAGGAGAACATGCTTCATTTAGACTAGAGAAACTAGCTAGGAGCTTTATGCCTGTTCGATCTTTCCCAACCATATATTTTATTTTTCTAATAACCCTAGTGGCCCTAGCCATCTTTGGGTCCTTTTCCAAGTGATTCTCTAAGTTGACTAGTCCTTTGCTAAGGACAAAGATATACTCTGAAGGAATGTGAACGGCCTCATACTCGTCCACCGATGACAGTGCATGAGACACAGGAGGAGTGGGGACATGGCCAGTCTCATCAGAGACCCCTACCTTGCCCCTCAACAACTGCTCCTGTGAAGCAAGGCCAACTATGGATCAAGCAAAAAGGCCTGTAGAGAAACCAGTAGTGACCTTCATCCTTTCCATCGGAAGGTGTCGTGCACTTCTCCTAATAATATACCTAGAGGTTGTGGACTGGGTTGTGATGCTCATAAACCTTCACAACACTCAGGGGCACAATGATCACAAGGTACAAGGGAAAATCCTCAACACCAACGAATGAACAGACATTGGTTCACATCAAGTTCACCAAAAATGTAAGGGAGGGGGACCAACCATGTCAAGGCCCTAGGTCACGGAGAGCCAAGAGTAGAAGGCTTCCCTAACTTACCTCACTATAAAGGGGTATTTGATGTGAAGGATGAGAATGATGAGGACTATAAATTCCTTCAATCACTCTGGAAACTCAAATTATAATTTGGGCTAGGCAAGCTATATTTTTGGAGTCGGTTATGTGCCTTAGACAACTCTCTGTCTGAGGATGACAGCATAGTTCTAGGATGTCAGTGCAGTGTGTTGGCATCTCTCAGGCACGCTGGCGTCCATACAACCAGAAAATGATGAACACAAAGAAACTACCAAAAAAAACTACTAATGTCCTAGCTAGTACAGTCTAGATGGTAAGAACAAAATGAGAAAGTATGAAAAGTAAATACTCAAGTGATAAAATAAATAAACTAGAACCAAGGTGACAAAAACAATCTCATAAAAGTGCTTGTTTTCCAGCTAGCTCCAAATGCGTGTCTTCCTACACACAAGAAAGAGGGGAAATTTTTTGGGGCTATATAGGGGCCTGCCTCAATCAGACCACTGTTTTGGTGTTTCCACCTCCACGGATAGCCAAATAGCAACAATAGAGAAATGTATGAGAAAGAAGCAAAGAGAGAAAGCACATGAATAACACTACAAAACAATATATAGCTACTCAACCAAATCGTAAAGGAGAGGAGTGAAAACATTACCACCTCCACCAAGAGCTCACTAGTTAATGATGGAGAAAGAGAGCTTGAACAATCACCATAGCATCGACTGTGATGAAGGGAGGTGTTGCAGAACCTCAAGCCCCTGCTGCAATGGCTTGCTTCACATTACTTGACAGAGTTGATAGAGTGTTGTTGCTGCAATGGAGTGTTGGAGTGTTGTTGAGAGTGAAAATGAAGGTTGAAAATGTAAGAACTGATGGAAAAATATGAGTTGAATGCTTAGAGGATTAAATGGAATGAGAATGGAAGAATTTGAAGGAGAAAGGAGAGAATCTTCCATTTCTAGGGTTGGTTGGTCAAAGAGGGACGTTATAAACTGGCCCCAATAAGAAGTGTAATTCCTCTACCAGCTTCAAATGTAGGAATCCGTCAGGGATGTAAGTGTGCTACATGGACGTATGCGCATCGCGTGGGTGTCCCTAACAAATATTCTTCTACCAACACAACAGATAGATGCCAAGTGGAAGGAAGTCAACCAACTTATGTGGAATTTTTCCTTTAGATTTTGTTTTCTAAGGTGAGGAAGTGTAAAAGGGGAATATTTGTAAGGGGTGCACATTCACTCCTATACAAACTACAATATCAAATTCAAACAATTTTAAAAGGATGGCGTAGTTTTACTATATGATAGTAAATTTAAAAATTAGGAGAAATTAAAAGTCTGGTGGCTTGGCCCCTATCAAATTGAGAACATCCTAGATTCCACGTCAATCAAGTTAAGAACATTAGATGGTACAATACTACACTGATATATAAATAAATCTAGACTTGAACACTATCATACAAATCTAGAATAACCTTATTTTTATTATAACAATAGTGTACTATAGAATCTACTAACCACTAATAGTCTAACAACACATGGAGGGGAAAAAAATATGACCATTATGAACCACATACATATCAAAATAATGTGAAATATTCCAAAGAAGATAATGAATCATTTAGGTATGAGTTTGAAAACCTATTTATTTGACCTAACCTAAAACCCTAAAGATGCCAAAAAGGGTAGTGACAAAACACTTTACTAGAAATCATAGCATAAGACCCTTAAAATTATATTATAATTGTACATTATACACCCAACTACTAAAAAGAGTTGTGAAAAAAATAATGGGAAAAAAGGTGCAAGAAGAGGAACAAATGGCCACAAAATTTATTACATTCACCCAAATAATTTATAAAAATATACATTATCACTATCACTAACATTACTTTGCTCTCTTGTTCTTCCTGTGTGACCATACTACCTAGTTGTGAAACCATTATTGCAAGGTGTGCGCCCTTGGTCTCCTTGTGTTGTGTAGCACAATGCTCGGGTTTGTGGCATGGCTTAATTGCCTCACATGGATTCATTAACTCTGGCGATTATATCAGGAATTAATAGGTTGATCTTTTGGTGCAATGACAATCATCTATGCAATAATTGGTATCAAATCTTGGGTCATGAATTCAAACCCCTCTATTGATGGTGTTTTCTGCACAGTGACAACTTAGAAAAAATATGGAAATCCTATCTCTCTTTAAAGGTAAATCTCTATCAACAAGCCTCAAGAGATAACCCCAAGGTCTTTAATGTCAGGTCTTGACAATGCATAAACAACTCAGATAATATGTGAAAATGTTGGTAATCACAAGGGGCCTTACAAATGAACAATGTTGGAAGCATAATTTCATCAAATGCAACAATATGGTGATGCTTTTAATCCTAAAACTAACCCAGATTCAAAATAAACAGCAAAAGAGATAAGGGTTAAGAGAGATTCAACTCTAAACTAGCTCCTAAGATCAATCACAATAATGATGAATGTTGCAAATGGACATATCTCCAATAAAACCAATCTCTGCTTGATCAAGGACAAGCCCACAACTCTGCAGAAATGGTGCAATCTTCCAAGGAAACTGAAGATTTTCAAACTATGAATATTCATCCACATACCCAATAGCTGGTGCAATGTAAACAAGCATCCACAATTGAACTTAGCACAAAATAAGGCCCAGACTAACTTTACACAGTAAATTACAATCAGAAAATTGCTAAAAGTATGGACCAGAGATCAATCAACATCATTAACATTTTACCATTATTGCAAAAGAACTGAAATCTAACATCTAACATTGAGAATTGAGAACAAGAAACCATGAATTGTCAAAGTGTAACACAAAGCTTTCCAAATCAACAATCCAATTGCATTAACTTCTCCAGCATTACATAACAATTTCTAGTCTCTTTCCTCTCCTACAGCTACTATCTTGCATAATCTAACTCCTAACTTAGCCAATTTTGGCTTCTAATCAGCTCTTCTAACCTAGTCTCCCCCTCTTACAAATGAGAAGGCACTGGCCTTTTATAGAAAATTACATTTTGAATCAAAGGCCAGGATTAAATCAATCCAATGGCAAAAATTACACCTCTAGAAACATCCAGCAGCTACATTTAATTTGGGAACTCATGGTACATCATCATCCAATTGCATAAAAGCAGTTACATCATGGAACAATGAGAAAACAATATTATGCCAGCCAGTCATTAATGAAAATTCTGATTGGATGATGAAATCAGCTTCACATGTCTTCCAGAAACCCCTTCCAACTGTAGACAATTTGGGCACGGATTCTTCTACAAGTTCCACTTTTAAAATTTGAATTGAACTCTTCCATATTTCCCTTTTGGCATGAATCCATATGCAAGTTTCCCTTTTAATATTTATTTAAACCTGAAAAACATATATCATCATTAGTAGCTCACATTTTTATATGGAAACTTTCCATTTTCATAATTTTTTCCATTTTTGGAAACTTTTATTTTCAAAATTTTTATTCATCTCAAGAATTTCATTTTCAGGAACATTTTAAAATTTCAAGGAAAAAAATTTCCATTTCAGGAAAAAAAATTATTTTGGAAAAATTTTCCATTTTGAAAAATTTTGGGTTTTAGGGTGGGTAAAAAAAAAAATTTCAGAGGGAATGAAAATTTCGGGAAAATCCCAGGGACGGAATTTCTCGAATTCCCTACAGGGTCAAAATCCCCTAAACCCCATAACTTTTTTTCTAAAAGGAATTTTCAAAAAGTTCAAAAAGCAACCCTGCCTAATTTTTCGTCCTCTATCCATAGGTGCAAAAAATATTTACATATAACATTGAAAATTCACTTCAAAATCCCCATTTTTGAATTCCAAGATAGACAAATTTCCCCTAGAGCCTCAAAATATTGTCCTCATCAAACCCAGTCTAGACTTAATCCCAAAATAACCTCCAAAGGAAGAGCAAAACCAAAATTTGACCAAGCCAAGAGGTAGAGATGCAAAAGAAAAAAGAGGGTCCCCACCTCTGGTGGGGCGTGTGTGCGAAAATTGCACAACAAAACCCCTCGCTTGCATTGGGGGATGGCTGAAAGGTGTGTGTCCTTGGTCTCCTTGTGTTGTGTAACACAATGGTTGGGCTCATGACATGGCTTAACCGCCTCCCATGGATTCATTAACTCTGGTAGTTGTATTAGGCATTAATAGGTCGATCTTTTGGTGCAACAACAACCATCTTTGCAACAACCCTACAAAACAAGCATAAACTTAAAGCTCTCAATCTCTCTTCTTGAGAAAAAAATGGATGCCCCTATTCTTGTTAATATCTCTTAGAAACCTCGTCCCAAATACAAGAAATTCCCATCCAAATCTATGGAGAAAAACCCAGATGGAGCATTCTCAAAGGTTCCAAAAAATGCAATATACATAGAGGATGTCCAAAAAATATGTTTATGCATCCCTGATGGAAATATACCACACAAAATTTAAAGGTCTATGGCTAGCCCTCCTCCAACTTCATACACAATTATCTTTTGCAGTATGCACACATCCAAGAGAAGAGGTTAGATGTATGGAAGAATTTCCTAAACTTTACTTGTGAGGAGGGATGGGTTTTGGATCATTCTTATTTGAAATCATGATGAATACATGTATCTAGATCAAACATATAGAATTACAAGGGTCACCATAGAGGTTATAATTGGGTTGTACATACAAGGGGAGATCCCACCAAAAAAGGAAATACAAAACTTAGAGGTGACCAAGTTTACAAGAGGTACATACGGTGGACATAGTGTAGATGTTATCAAAATCACCAACCCATCCATGAGATATGTGTTAGGAAATAATGCATTTAACCTATGATATTAATCCATTTCTTACATAACCCATAAGAGATAAACGTGCATACAAGTTTCCAAAATACATAGATCAAATAGACAAGCCACAAGATAACACAAGATATACCCTGGGAAAACCCTCAAGAGGGAAAAAACCGGCCTCCAAAAGCATCCATACTCCATCATATTATTAAGCAATAAATCAATACAAGAGTTACAATGAATACCTCTGAAGCATCAAGCCCTCAAATGCATTCCCATGTGTCCAAGCATGAATCCACACATCACATGCCATGCTTCACAAATGCACTCCACAAGAAGACTCAATAATGAAAACCAACCCACTCAGCCAACCTAAACCACTACACATTTGTCTAATTTTATAGACACAAGCTCACACAAAATACAACTAGTGGTAAGGTGAAACCAACCACAAAACTATGTGAATACAAAACCACTAACCCCTTATTTAGTATTGGGTACTAAGACATCACATTATTGAATATTACCCCAATATTAAATTATTATCACATGTCTCCCACACAAATCATAATAATACAATGTTACAATACAACATCAAGTGGACCCCAAATAATTACCTAGTGTGATCAACCACACCACCAAGGTGTATCAGAACTAAATAATTATTTAATTATAAAATTAAGATAAATCAATTTATGCAATGGTATACAACACCATATCTCAACATTCTCCCACTTGTATATATTACATAAGGGGTCAATGAATGAAATACATCATCATAATCATACATGAAACCACATGAATCTATAACATGTTCTCATGCTCCGTCAAGATACCTGCAATAAGAACAAAGTGGCCACCATCTCAAGCAAGAACTCCTCTCAACCTCCAACGTGCCACCTATGGAAGAAAAGGAACATTCCAAGGTGAAAATGTACCAGTCTATGAGCACAAGCATTAAATCCAAGTGATAACAAAAGTTCTAACCAATTTGTTGTCAACTGAAAATCCCACATGATCGGAAATAACATCCACAACACATGCTAATACATCCAGCTATCCATACCTCCAAGGTATCAATACATTAGTAAACTCATTCCAAGAACATATGCAACCCATAAACCACAATCAAGCTCCCTGTATCAAACCTGCCAATGAAGAGAATACATATCTAATGTATGAGCTATTTATTTTAAATGAATTTTCTGAAAATAAAAATTAAAAAGCTCACAAATAATATTCACCCACACACACACAGAGATAACAACACAATTTCAAGACCTGGTTGCAATGTGCAACTGGAAAATTTATGTATTATTAAATGGGGAAAATCAAGCAATTACACTCTAGTCATGGATAAAGGTTGTAACAAGCCATATAAAACCCCTGGAAAACATTCACAATCTGATTTGCAACAACAAATCAAAGCCAGGAATAATCTTCTCTCCAACACCCGCAACTTCAAAACCATTTTCACAAATAATGTCTTCAATATGCTCAACCTGTGTTGATTTTTCCTCTATCAACACTCTCAAACCTATTAATCCAACAATGGAATCAACATATAAAGGTAAGCAATGCCCTTCTTCTCTTCATGTGTCTTTCCTCTCTGAAAAACTAAACTTCAAAATGAAATAAATTCAATTTTATCTCTCCATGCTTTCCTGGAATGCAATTTCAAATGCATTTCATTGTCATTTTGCTTTCATTCCAAACACCTCAAGGAAATCAATTCCCCGCCTCCAAGAAGGGAAAATAAAATACAATTTAATATCCAAGCCTGAATAAAATATGTATTTTAATCCTCTAGACTTAGACCAAAAAAAATTATGGGCTTTAAATGGCTTTTATGCTTTCTCAAATAAAGCAAAAAAAGCAAATTCCTCAACATGGGAACCCACCTCCCAGGTTCCTATTTTTTAGGTGCCATGAAAATTCAAAATGGAAGTTACAAATGGCCTTAATGGCTCCCAAAAACCAATGCCATTAATTTCTTTTTCCTACTTTTTCAATTTTAAAACACATTCTTCATGATTCCCTTTCACCATTTTGACCCAAATTGAAATCAGTTCAAATTCAAAATTTCCCACATTACAAGATATTTAATTTCACAACAAAATATGAATTTCAACCATCAAGCATGAAATCCAAAACATTAAAATTGCAAAATTCAAAAATGACACCTCCAAGTTGACACAAGAATGCACTGAGCCATGGATGCTCTTGCATTAGACACCCATGGTAGAAGAAAAGTGATTCTATCACTTTCCAAGAGGATATCCAAGGTGAATGATATCAACCTCAGATAACCATGAAGCATCTTCCATAGGTCTCGCAGACCATTTCACCAAATAATCCATGTATTACTTCCTCCTTGTACTTGTTTTCACCCTATTGTTAAGAATTGCTTCAATATTTTCATTTTATGAACTATGTGTGAGTGTTGGTGGATGTTTAATTGCTACAACTTCATCATTTTCACCTTCATGAAACATGGTCAAATCTGAAATATTAAAAATTGGAGAAATATTAAGCTCGTTGGGTAATTCTACCTCATATGCATTACTGGAATCATGCCTTTTCACAATCTTGCACGAGCCAAACTTCATCTTGAGATTACTTTATGTACCCACTAGAAATATTTATTTTCTCAAATGCACCATCACTTCATCTCCAACCTGGAATTCCTTGTCTCCTCTTCAAATCAGCATTAGTTTTTTAAGAAAAAATCATTTTGTTGATATATTTTCTCACCTCATCATGAAGACCTTTCATGTGCTCTACAAAATCGTGAACATCTGCACTCTTTTTCACATCTTTATCAAGCTTATTCAAGTATTAAACAACTCTTGGGATTCTACCATAAACAATCTGAAATGGTGACATAGATGTGCTTTTGTTAACTGAGTTGTTGTAGGAAAACTCAGCTTGTGGTAAGACTAAATCCCATACTTTTGGTTTGTCTCCAGCCAGGCATCTCAGGAAATTTCCCAAGCTTCTATTCACCACCTCCATTTGACCATCTATTTGAGGATGGTATTCTAAGAAAAACTTTAATTCAGTTTTGAGCTTCTTCCACAAGGTCCTCCAAAAGTAGCCAACAAACTTGGTGCCCCTATCTGAAACAATGCTCTTTGGAATTCCATGAAGCCTCACAACTTCCTTTAAAAACAAATCTATAAAATTCACTGCATCATTAGTCATATGACAAGGTATAAAATGTGTAATTTTAGAGAACCTATCTACCACAACAAAGATAGAATCAAGTCCTCTTTGTTTCCTTGGAAATCCAAGAACAAAATCCATACTTATGTCCTCCTATGGCTTCTTTGGTACAGGTGGTGGTTGATACAAACCAATATTTTAGCTCACTCCTTTTGCCACTTGACATACTCTACAACCTTGCATACACTTCCTTACATCTTTCTGAAATTAAGGTCAATAATACTTCTCTCCAACCAATGCAATAGTCTTATCAAAACCAAAATGACCTGCAAGACCACCACTATGTTTCTCCATAATTAGATTCAATCTCATTGAACTTCTTGGAATACATAATTTGTTACCTTTAAACAACATGTTATCTTGGATTAAATAATCCAACCATTTGGTTCTATCTACTGTAATAGGCTCTTTGAAAGCCTTCCATGCCTCTCCAAAACCCAAGTCTCCTTCATACATATTCTTGAGTTCATCAAAACCCACAATTTCAACCTGCATTACAATCAACAAACCTTGTCTTCTACTCAAAGCATCAGCAACTTTGTTACACTTCCCACTCCTATGTTTCAAAACAAATTTGTAAGTCTATAAAAACTCAACCCATTTCATGTGTCTCTGACTCAACTTCCCTTGACTTATCAAGTATTGGAGTGCTTGATGATCGGTATACAAAACAAATTCTTTTGGCATAAGATAATGTTTTCATTTCTTAAGTGCTTGAATGATTGCAATAAACTCTTGATCATAAATTGAATACTTTTTCTTAGCATCATTGATATTCTCACTAAAATATGAAATAGGCTTACCTTCTTTGCTTAAAAAAGCTCCAATATCATTCCCACTTGCATCACAATCCACTTGGAACACCTTGTTGAAATTTGGAAGTGCTAGAACAGGCTGCATTGTCACTTTACTCTTCAACAAATCAAATCTCTTTGCTTCCGCTGTAGTCCACTTAAATTTCTTCTTATCACCTTTCATGGTTTTAGTTAGTGGTGCACATATGCTACTAAAACCTTTGATGAACTTTCTATAAAATCTTGCTAACCCATGAAATGATCTCATCTCTGTTACACTCCTTGGCGTTGGCCATTCTAGAATAGCTCTTACCTTTTACGGGTCCATCTTGATGCCTTCCCATGAAACAAAAAAGCCTAAATACACCAATTCCCTCTTCACAAAGCTGCACTTTTTGGGGTTAATCAATAAATTTTCATCTCTAAGTTTTTCAAAAACAAGTTTAATGTGCATCAAATGCTCCTCAAGGGTCTTGATAAAAATTAAAATGTCATCTAAATATACAATCACAAATCTTCCTAAGAACTCTTTCAACACTTCATTCATTAACCTCATAAATGTACTAGGTGCATTGGTTAGCCCAAATGGCATGACTAACTGCTCATACAAACCTTCATTTGTCTTGAATGTTGTCTTCCATTCATATCCTTCACTTATCCTTATCTAGTGATACCCACTCTTCAAATCAATCTTGTTGAAATACATTGCTCCACTCAAGCAGTCCATGATATCATCCATTCTTGGTAATGGAAATATGTATTTTATTATAATCTTGTTGATAGCCCTAGAATCCATGCACATTCTCCATTATCCTCCTTTCTTTGGTGATAAAAACAACAAGCACTGCACATGGGCTTAAACTCTCTCTTCTCAAACCCTTCTTCAACAAATCTACAACTTGTCTATTTACCTCTTCATTCTCTATAGGTGACATTTTGTAGGTTGCCTTGTTTGGTAAACTTTCCCCTATAATCAAATCAATTTGATGACTGATTTTTCTCACTGGTGGGAGTCCTTCAGGCACATTGTTTGAAACAATCATCTTGAACTCTTGCATCAAATCAACAACTTCTACAGGAACTTCATCTACAACTTCACTGATAACTTTAGGAATAATAGAAAAACAAAATTTATCATGCTTCATACCTTCAAGAAACCTCCTTGCATCAACCAAACAAAATCTATCATTACCTATTGGCATATGGCTTGGGGAGATTGTTTATGGCTTCTAGTATTGTCATTGATGGCAACTGAAGTCAGTATCTCGGTTTGCAAGTCAGGATCTACTTATACCGGCAGGAAATGTACAAGACAATGTGTTACTGGCAAAAAGCATGAATAACAGGGTATCTGGTCAATTATTCGATCTGTATGCTTCACCAGATCATCATTTTGTGTTGTGGATCCCCAAGAAATTTTGTTAAGCATGTATGTTACCTTATTGGTAAGTTTTGTGGTGTTGCAACAATCGATGTATGAGTTAGGAGATTCAGTAGAATGATTTTTTGTTTATTTGCTAATTGTGGCCGACTCAATGAATGTCGTGTGTCATGGATGTATAAGGAGTAGTTGTTTAATTGTTTCTAAGTTTTAGAATATTGTTTTGGGTCCCAACTATGTCTTAGCCAACTTGTGTGGGTGCACATTAAAGATTGCTTATGATTTGAGCCAATTGTTGGAGAATATTTCATGTTTTGTTGAAGTCAACTTAAGTGATTAAAATCTTTGCTCGCAAATATATATATGAGATTGGTAATTCATTTTTGAAGAGAGGACAAAGTGGTGAGAAGCTATGAATGTTCCAAAAGAGCATAACAGATGTATGAGAGAACATCAGAAGATCAGTTGAGTAAATTTTGCTTGATTAGAAGAAGATTATTGTGAATTAAGGCAGAGCAGAGCAGAGCGAGTTGCAGGATCAGACAGAAGGTTTTGAATCTGTTTTATGTGCTTCACCAAAACTGAATTATCTTCTCAGTTCAATTTTTGTTGTAATCACAAAAATTTTGTAAGGTAGTGAGCCTTCCTTATTTCGAGTAGTGAGCTCTAGGCAGTGTGCCTAAATGCAAGTGCATTCTCTTTTATTCATATTTTTAACAGAGTATAAATTGTGGATTAATCTCCACTGTGGTTTTTCCCCCTAACAGGTTTTCCACGTAAAAATATTGGTGTTATGGTGTTTTGATCATCTTGTTCATGTGCTTGCATCTTTATTTTTGTTTATGTGTTGAAAATGGTTTAAGATCTGAATTGAAAGTCTAATTTGTTGAACATTGATTCACCCCCCCTCTCAATGTTCCTTGAGTCAAACATTACCACAAACTTGAACATTTTCCTCCTTCAAAGGTTTCAGATTATGCTTCATTCCATCTTTCACAATTGTGTAGGTGTTAGCACACCCATCATGTATGGATTTTTGGTCATATTGCCATGGCCTTCCAAGAAAAATGTAACAAGCATCCATAGGGATGATATCACATAGAATTTCATCATGGTAATTCCCAATATTAAACTTCACATTGCATTATTCACTTACCAACATTTTTTTATTATCTTGTACCCAAGCAATCCGGTATGGGTTTGGGTGTTTTCTCCTCTCAAGCTTCAAATTTTTCACCATCTCATCAGACACAAGATTGGAATTGCTACCACTATCAACTATGATATTACACACCTTTCCTTCACACTTGCACCTTGTTTTGAACAATTTCTTTGCATAGGCTCACTAACTTCATTCAAGAGTGCTCTCGTTGTCATCAAAACCTCTCCATCTTTAGCATCTTTGGATTGTGAAGAAGGTGCATCTTCCTCATTAACATTTTTTGCTCTCCTTTGGTATTCCTGTCTCCTTTTTGGATTCTCTTCTTGTGGAAAATCATAGGCTCAGTGGCTTTCTTCTCCACATTTGTAACAAGTGCCTCTAAATGGGCCTCCTCCATATCCATGTCCTCTACCTCTACCCCTTAAATTTTGGTCTCTTGAGCTTTGTCCATCCTCACATTTTTCTGCCCTATTTCTGCCCTCTTCATTCTTGTAACTCTTTTGCCGATTTTCTTCATTTTGTATGTTCTTCCTCCTACTTTTCCTCCACGCCCACTTCCTTTATGCTTGCTTTCAAATCTCTTGTTCAACCTTTCCTCTATCTTTAATTCCATTTGATAGGAATATTCCATTGTCACAACTCTAACCAATGCCATTTCTCCTTGAATGCTTGATCACAAGTCGTTCATATACCTTGCAATCTTCTCCTTGGTTACTTTTGAATGTCCAATTCTTATGAGGATTTTATGGAATTCTTCTGTATACTCTTTAACATTTTTGTTTCCTTCCTTCAAACCTTGCATCCTCTTGAGAAAATATAATTCATAATCTACTGGGATAAACTGTATTTTTAATTTATCTACCATTTTATCCCATTTGGTAATATTTTTTTTCCTCTTCTTCCCCTTTCTAATTGGACTTCTCTCCACCATATTGAAGCATTCCCTTTTAGCCTTGTCTTAGAAAATCTCACTTTATCAGGGTCTTCTACCTTCTCAAATTTGAAATACTCCTCCATTTCATTAAATCAATCTATCAATTCATCTGGATTCAAACTACCATTGAATGTAGGCACCTCCATCTTCAATCTCTTTCCCATTTTTGTTAAATCTTTCAGTAGTGGGTCATTTGAAATTGTTGTGATTTCTTCTCTTTGCTCATTATCTAAACTAGCATTCTCTATATGTTAATCTTCCTCTTCATCATCTTCACTTCTTAGGTCTCTTAGTCTTGCAAATCCTCTCATCTCATTTTGCAAAGTTTCAACCTACCTTCTCAAGGCTCTAAATTCATCATTTCTAACAAAATTGTTTGATCCTCCTCTACCTCTTCCCCTACCTTGTGGGGCTCCTCTAGCAAACATTTCTACAACACCACACTCAAAGTCCTAGTGTAAACTACCTCTCTTTAGTGATATGTTAACACACACAGGATCAACCTAGCTCTGATACCACTAATGTATGAGCTATTTAATTTAAATGATTTTTTTGTAAATAAAAATTAAAAATCTCACAAATAATAATCATCCACACAAAGAGAGAAATAACAACACAATTTCAAGCCCTGGTTGCAATGGGCAACTGGAAAATTTCTATATTATTAAATGGGGAAAATCAAGCAATTACACTCTAGTCATGGATAAAGGTTGTAACAAGCCATATGAAACCCCTGTCAAACATTCACAATCTGATTTGTAGCAACAAATCAAAGCCTAGAATCAATCTTCTCTCCAGCACCTGTAGCTTTGAAACCACTTTTAAAAATAATGTCTTCAATCTGCTCAACCTGTGTTTATTTTTCCTCTATCATCACTCTCAAACTTGTCAATCCAACAATCGAATCACCATCTAAAGGTAAGCAACACCCTTATTCTCTTCCTGTGTTTTTCCTTTCTAAAAAACTAAACTTCAAAATGAAAGAAATTCAATTTTATCTCTCCATGCTTTCCTGGAATGCAATTTCAAATGCATTTCATTGTCATTTTGCTTTCATTCCAAACACCTCAAGGAAATCAATGCCCCACCTCCAAGAAGGAAAAATAAATTGCAATTTAATATTCAATCCTGAATAAAATATGTATTTTAATCCTCCAAACTTAGACAAAAAAACATTATATGCTTTAAATGGCTTTCATGCTTTCTCAAATAAAGCAAAAAAGAAAATTCCTCAACCTGGGTGCCCACCTCCTGGGTTCCTATTTTTTAGGAGATGTGAAAATTCAAAATGGAATTTACAAATGGCCTTAATGGCTCCCAAAAACCAATGCCATTAATTTTTTTTTTGCTTTTTCAGTTTTAAAACACATTCTCCATGATTCCCTTTCACCATTTTGACCCTAATTGAAATCAATTCAAATTCAAATTTTCCCACATCACAAGATATTCAATTTCACAACAAAATATGAATTTCAACCATCAAGCATGAAATTCAACACATTAAAATTGCAAAATTCAAAAATGACACCTCCAAGTTGACACAGGATTGCATTGAGCCATGGATGTTCTTGCATCAATATCCAGGAAATCCCACTACATAGGTAATGTCAAAGCATATCAAGTCTACCAATCAACACTATATCAAGGTGTGATAATTAAATCAAGCATTAAGTACAAAGAACAATATCAATGATTCACACATGCAACCCAAAGAGATGTATAATCTCTTATAACATGTTGCCACCATCCTCCCAAAAATATGAACATCTAGGAAGGAACCATGAAGAAAGAAACCTGTAAACCATAATTTCCTCCTACCAACACCTCAAAAGTGTAATTTTGTGTCAAGTATGATCTAACAAGCCCAAATTAAAATCCTCAACAACATCCATAACACCCAATCTCATAGATCAAGTACAACATAGGAATCAATGTAATAATGCCAAGATGGGTTTAAGCCTCTCTAATCAAGAAGATCAAACTCATAGGTAACCATCCCAAATATTGGAAATCAACCCATAAAACATCGCCTAACAATCCTCATCAAAGAATGATATCATAAACTCAAATTCATAATGAGATAACCATTCCATAACATCCCTCAAAATGAATCCTACAAAACTAACTATCTATAGCTCAAGATCCATATCTATGAAAGATAAAGCATATAAACTCATGCTAAACCAATCCTCAAATGAGTATCCATAATCACCATGAATCAACTCAATCCCATGAGAAATCAAAGCATGAAACATAACACATTTGAAAGATATAATGGACAAATACGTCTAAAATCATAAATTGCCGAGTAGACCAAGAGTGGGGAATGAGAATGCTCCTCCAGGATAACCAATCCATCATGACTCACTCCAAGAAAAATATCCTCTATCATTCCATCATGAACTCACGTCCATACCTAGGTGAAATCTCCTCGGTCTTCTTGTTGAAACCTCCAAAGAGTAGCCATCTTAAGCAAATGTATCTAATCTCAAGAGAAGTCCAACCATCACCTACATCTCTAAGTATCCACGAGCACCTATAACCAATCAATCCATGCCAAAATCCGAATGCAACATAGCACCATCATGAAGTAATCAAGAAAATGATCAATGTACTCAATACAAAGAGAACCACCATGATCAATGTCAAAGCTCCAACCGCAAAATCAGGAACCTATCATGACAACATGATCTAACCATCTCCTCCTAGGAGATCACATGTACCATAACATACATCCTAGTCTCAAGAGAACACATATACTGTGCCAATGTTGCAAGAATGGAAGAAGAATGAAGTGTTGTCATTGATGTCAACCTATCAGTTGGTTATCTACTAGTTGTTGTTGATTGTATATGTCAAGGATATTGAGAAAATTGTATTAAAAGAAGGTTGTCGATTTTGGTGCTTGTGAACTATGTTTTCTCTGTGTGTTGATTGAGGTTTGGGATATTTGTTACTAGTCTAGATTTCTCTTTAATGAAGTCTTATGGCGTATGGTTCAAGAGTTGTGTTGCCCTAGTTCTATTGAAGTTGGTTTTGGAATTTGGAAGTATCGAGCTTAATTGATCTATGTGTTTTACACTGGTGTGTCCGACTTTGTTTCAAGCACTACTTTTGAAGTTGATGAAGCATGTTGGATCTATTATGGGTCCTGGTGAAGCATGTATTTTGGGTCGCCCTCATTATAATTCCACCCTAGGATGTTTGGCACCGACCTAATTTGAATTTGAAGTTGGATGACTGACTTCGTATCTTTTCAAGGTTAGAGATAGTGTAAATATAGAATGTGTTAGCAATGAAAATTCTACATAAGAAAAGAAGGAAGATAAGTGAAAGAGCAGACACAAATTTGATGTTATTCTTAAAGTGTGTGAGTTAAGTGTGCAGTTGTTTCATTCGGAGCTTAAACGTCAATTTTTCGAATGCAGTGAGAAGAAGGCTAACTCTATCATTCATGTGAGTTGATAAGTGATTATGGTGGAATCTTATTTGCATTGGGATTGTTGTCTCTCTGTAACAATTCTTCTTTGTCTTTTATGTATCTCTGTGGCAGTGAGCCTTTTGGGTTGTAGACCTGTGGAGAATGAGTCCTTATTTTGGACAGTGAGTCCTTATTTCAAACAGTGAGTCCTTATTTCAAACAGTGAGCCTTATCTCAAGTAGTGAGCCTTTTTGTAATAAATTTTGATATTCTCTATACTATGAGTTAATCCTCACTGTGGTTTTTCCCTCATTGGATTTTCCACCTAAATCTGGTATTACTATGTTTTTGGATTTGCATTTAATGGTTAATAACTTAATCAGTTTATGTGTTAGTTTTGGTAATTGAATTTAAGGTTGTAATCTATGACAACTAATTCACCCCCACCTCTTAGTTGTCCTATCCAATAGCCAAAACTCTAAACTAGTATCAAGAGTAAACCATGAAATAATACCAAACATACTCTAAACCAAGAAATCACATCTCCAATCACATGAAGATAATCATACCAATGATGCACCCACGTCACTGCCAACAACTTCCACTAAAACGTGATATGAGCTACACATGGCATCATGACAACCATCCTATCCATGAAGATCATCTAGGTCTACACACACTCAACTGCAATTTCAGTAACATACAAGTAAACAAAGATCTCCAAACCAAGAAGATACATACAACCTCCATCAAAACATCACAAACCAATCTAACACCACTAAGTCATCACTATCAAAAGCTCCCACTAAAAGTGTATAACCAATGAATGTAACCAAGCTATCATGACATTATGATCAAACCACATGCTACAAGTCCTATAAACTGACTAATCAAGTACTCAAATCATCCATTCTCTCAATCCCAAAATAACATACCAATGCACAAATGGCCACAAACAAGGCCAACTAAAGAAATCTGCAACAACAATGAATCAAACGTGGTAGATATAGACAGTCCACATCCAATTCATCCAACTACAAGTGAATGGGTAGCTAATCCAAAACCTACATAACTCGTAGATTCAATCATTGAAACATGCAAACTCATCATCACATCAATAAACTACAAAACTGAGATATCAAAGAAGATAACCATGTATACATCAAGACTTAAACACCAAATCAACCATAGATCTAATTTTCCAACTATGTCCACAAATGAGTAATCATAGTCAAGGAACCAAATAAGCATCAAGAAGATAATAGCAATCTCCTAATATCAAACCATATGCTCACCAAACACCACAGACATGATCATGTTGTGCTAATGTATCAATGTACCTGCATATCCATGAAACCATAACCATATCCATTGTTGTACTTACACTCAAATATCACCCATACAAGACTCCAAGTCTCAAACCATGTCCAACCATGTCTTCAAAACTGAAGAAAATGTATGTACATGTCACCATCTAAGTCCCAACTTGAAAAGCACCTGTAAACCTATACCTGAAAGCACCAATCTTATAATCAGTTATATAATCATAAATAACATATAAAATAATGTACTCCCTCAAGGTTTCTCCCCTTGACTTGTTCAGATGCTCACACAATCACACCCTGAATCTCAGGAACCTACAAGCGATCAAACAAGTAGCAAACATTCCCTACACCACAAACTGATAATATTACTAAACCACTATGTAGTACACTACAAATTCTCTCCAATGCCTCTTTGAAATCGAAAATTTGATTCTATATGCAAAAGTTATGATCAAAACCGTGCAAACAAGAACATCTAAATTTCAGGCCCCAAAGACATGTCAAAATGGAAAAATCAAGGAACCAAACCTATACCACTGCGTAGTGCTCAAATCCAGCTTTCCAATTACTACAAGAAGTCAAAAATCTAATATACTAGGCAAAAGCTATGCAAATTTGAAAAAAATTATTGTAAAAAGGCCTCTTAGTGGTTGTTGGGTGGTGGCCTAGTGGCTCCACCAACGCTTGGGTGGCGGATTTCAAATTCACATTAAATCTAGTTTAATTTTCCAAAATAAAAAAATTAATCCCCCTTGCCACCGAACCTGACGGAATTATGAAATATGGTTTAATTTTTCAAAAAATAAAAAATTTACACCTTATGCCTCCCATCGGACCCGACCACCCTTTTAAATATGGCTTTTAGTTTATTTTGAGTTCTGACAGATAGGATTAATAGGCGGAATTTTAAAGATTTTAAAAAAATGTTTTTATAAGTATTTAAAAGACTTTACCGGTGGTTTTGTTTAAAGCCCCGCGGGCTGAGCTCATGGACCCCGCCCGACCGGGGGCTAGGAACCGGCGGCAGTGATCGTCAGACTGTCGATGGATTGATAGTTTGTCTAACACTATCAGTACCACGTACCGGGGGTATGCAGTGGTCTACGGACCCCCCACCCTATATATATATATATATATATAGTTTCTTTAAAAAAAATTCAAAAAGGATTTTCTAACCTTGATTTTCTAACCTTTTTCATTTCTTTTATAGGTATAATATTTTTAATGATTTTTCACCTGAAAATATAATATTTTTTTGCGACAAAATATGATGGGATTTTTTAATTTTATTTTCCACACATGCCAAAGTTGTGCAAATTGGCCCTTTTCCTAAAATAATTTTGCATTTTTTTCAACTTTTCCAAAATAGGTCAAATTTTATATCAAAATTCGTCTCTCGGCCAACCTGAATCCAACCGTGAGGTCCATTTGTTCCAAGATGTTATTTGTGAAATTTCCCCCACAAAACCCTCAAATGCAAATTCAAACCAAGAAACCCTCTTTAAATCAAAATTGGAAAATTTTAGTATAACTAATGGAAAATTCTAGGTTGGCGAATTAGAAGCTAAATAAATCAAAACCTAAAGTAATAATGAAGCACAAAGGAGGAAAACATGAAAACAAAGAGAGATATCACCTTACATCTTCAACCTCCATGATTGACGTCCATTACACCTTCTCTATTTACTGCCATATATAGTTTTCCCTTAGATTTCGTGTGAGCAATATGTGACAATGCCAAGACCAAATCAAATGTTGAAGGATTTGATGACAAAATGCAATACTATGCAAATATGCAACTAGTAAGCAATTCTAAACTATGACTAAAGTATGCCAAAATGCCAATGAGTGATGAAGTATGCCTAAGACAAGAGCTATAATGGCATGACATTGTAAGAGCATGAAATGACAAGATTGCATGAGATGAGCAAATGAGACCAAAATTGCCATTTTATAGAAAATGCAATTTTGAATGAATGGCCAAGATTGAAGATTGGAAAATACACTAGAATCAATGAACAAGATTCAATATGACAACCCACCATTAGGGTTAGGGTAACATTAGGTCAAATTTGAAATGAATGGACAAGATTTGTCTTCTAGAAGATAAAATCAAGGGACATGATTGCATGTGACAAGGAGATAGGAATGGCACAGAAAAAGAGAGAGTTGGAAAATCAAATAATATTAGAAATTACTTGATTTATGGAGGAAAAATGTTATTTTGAATTAAAAATTAATTTAATTCAAAAGGTGGGGACATGTGACAGTAAACAATTAATTTGAATTATTTACTAAAAGAGAGAAAATTAGAAAGTGGGACCATTTTTAAATAAATAATTTTATTTAAAATGGGGAAAATGCCAAGGTGGACAATAATTAAATAAATTAAAGAATTTATTTAATTATAAGAAGACTTTTAAGAATTAATGACGTATTTAAATAAATAAATAAATTTTATCTATTTAAATAATCAGGAGGAATTAGTAGATAAAGATAATTAAATAAATTTATGAATTTATTTAATTATGGAGAGACATTAGACAATTAGTGACGCATTTGAATAAATAAAATAAAATTTATTTATTTAAATAATCAAGAAGAATAAAGACATGAATTAATTAAATAATTATGAATTATTTAATTAATAGTCGAAAGTGGACCAAAGGACATAATTAAAATGTTTCAATTATCTCAAGAAGAAATATGGTGACAATAGAGCTTGCAGGCCTAGGTCATTTTTATATGTCTACATTTTTCCCTGCTTTGTCATAATGCAGCCTGTCACATTGTGACAAAGAAAATTTAGTCAGAAACATGCCCCAGCGAAAGTATGGAGTATCTATGCCCCCCTTGGGAAAATTTGCAAATTTTGGTCAAGTGATAGAAAAAATTGGGAAGTGTCCCGACAAGCTAATTTGATGACCAAAAAAGTAATGGCGCAAGCGGTTTCGGATTTCGACATGTTTAATTGGAAAACAGGCTAGTCAAAGGTGGTCAAAAGAGCTTCCAGTAATAAAATTTTGAATAAAATCCCACTTTGACCTTATAAATAGGTTGAAAATGGGTAAAAAGTCAATTCATTTTTACTTTCACAATTGTCAATTTGGAGAGCTAAGAGCTAGGAGATCGTGCGCGAAGATGGTAATTCCAGTGACCGAGCACTACAGGGAGATCATTCAAACTTTTAGATGGCCAGAGGGTGTAGAGCTAGCAGTGGGTACGCCTTACCCACTTTATCATTTTGTCATTTTTCTTGCTTTTTTAGCGTTTTTAGAGTAGGCAACGAATGTGCCGCAATGCATATGTGTGCGCGTAAGTCACATTCACATTTGCATTCGACGCATTTGATGTGTCGTGATGCAAACGCAACAAGTCTGCAGGGTAGGTCTATTAGGTGCAACACAATTGCGAGAAATCAAGCCACATTCGCTAAGTCGCGTTGCAAATGATAGGTGCAATGCTACATTCAAAATATTGTCACGCATTCATGTACTCAAGCGAAACATTTGAATGAAATGACGCATTTGAAAAAAATGGTGACGCAAGTGCCAAATTGAGATGCAAACGCGAGCGAAAACAATGCAATCGTCAGATCGGAATGCAAGTGCAGTACAGAACGACATAAGTGCCAAAGCGCGACGCAAATGAAGTCATCGTGATGCATTTGACTTTGACCAGGGCTAACTTTAATTTAGGCTCAAGTTTGTAAATGATTTTGAGTAGATAGATGGTAATAATGATTTTCAATAATTTGTTAATGCGTGTTTCTGCATGTGCAAAGACAGTTACCAATGATCTACATATGAGAGAGTAGGCCATCAACATATGGATTCAGGGACCAGCCACGAGATCGAGAGTAGAGGCATTTGATGTGACTTGGATTGTACTACATCACCTATATGCCCATTATCTGGGAAAATACAAGACTATTGACTGCACTCTACGAGAGGTGGCATTCAGAGACATGTTCATTTCATTTTCCAACAGGAGAGGGTCACAGTGACTCTAGAGGATGTGTACCGGATTATGCGCCTGTCGATTCGAGGAGAGCGAGTCATTTACAACTCCACACCAAGAATATCAAACATTTACAGGTTATTACGAGGATGATACTAGTGCAGGACTAGGCATCGAGGTCTACGAGATTCGTTGGGAGTTCATGGCGAAGCACTATCCTCGATGGGATTCCATGTTATGTACACTGATTGTAGGATTTTTGATACCATATCACTAGGGACAAGGATTCCTAATTGGCTGGGGAGATGTGCTTGTGCGAATGAGGTGTGACAGGATTTTCTTTGCATGGGGGCCTTGTTTGTTAGGGATGTTTTACCATTAGCTCCATGAGGTGGCGTATAGAGGAGCTCAAAGTATCAACTCTAGCACCACCCTACTCATGATCTGGGCTTGGGAGCACATTCCCATCTTTTTTCCACCCATTCATAGGCCATATTTGGTGGATGGGATGCCTTATGTGTATGTCTATGTAGGAGCACTACAACAAACCAAGGTCGGGGAGACAGGCTTCTAGCAGCACAGGATAGATACCATGACTTCCTTTGTCTGGCAACCATACAAGGATTGTGCGTAGTGGACCGATGAGGCCAATCATTTGACATTTTACTAAAAGTTCATGTATTTGATTGGATGCACTGTTCAGATCCAATTGATCATTGAGATGTACTACTCCAATGGTTACTTCGACAATTTAGAGAGCAGTAGGGTGTACCTATGGGGACTGTTGAGTATGCCTAATCATCGCGAGAGTCAATGTGGGGCCTTGCAATATCAGTCCCTTTTCCTGAGCAGCAGATAGACGGGTTGGTAGCACAGCCATGGGGGTGGAGTGAAGGTCTTGTAGATCCCGAGACGACAACATATTTTGACTTGCGGTAGTAGACACATCGACTAATGCCATTGACAGATCTGGATGGACCAGCACCAGTCGATCGCAGATCAATGATACCCTGAGTATGATGAGGCAGTAGGGGAGGTAGAGATGGTGGTAGAGGGAGGGGGAGGGATGGAGGCAGAGGGATGGGTAGGGATGGAGGCCGATGGGATGAAGGGAGAGGTGACGGAGATGACAGAGGAGGTGGAGACGATGCTGGAGATGGTGGGAGGAGGAGGAGAGGGGGAGATGGTGGGAGATAGGGGAGGAGAGTTTAGCAGTGCATGGAGAGAGTACCCTTAGTACCGATCCCCAGGGTAGCAAAGGAGGATGAGAGAGAGGAGGAGGGGTTGAGATAGGAGGTAGAGCAACCTGATGTTTCTCCAGATGTTGAGGTTGGACAAGAGGGAAAGAGACAGGAGGAGGAGAGGCAGCCAGAGGATGAGATTTGGTAGGAGGAGGAGGTTAGGTAGGAGGGAGAGATGGAGGTGGAGATGCCAAGAGAGGAGGGATTCATTGGAGGTGAGGACGCCATAGATGAGGTAGAGTGGCTACTAAGGTGGAAAATGGTGGAGGGAGAGGATGGCATACCTACAGGACCACCATTGCCACATGATGTGTCTATAGACCAACGATTGGCCGATATGTAGAGGAGGCTTGATGAGTGCAGCACAGGTCAGGGACCTACAGGCAGAGCTGGAGGTTTCCAGGGTAGAGAGGGATCAAATGGTGATCCGACAGTAGGAGTCTACAAGATGGCACAAAAATTTTGCAGAGTTGTGCTCGGGACCATCAAGGGACATGGCGAGAGAGCTATCCAGGTTTAGTGCCAGTCTAGGATGTTACCGGTTACTATATGAGTAGGTTGTGCCACCTAAGAGACGGGATCCTACTTTGACATGATCTCAGACGAGGACAGGTAGTGGTAGCAGGATAGGGAGCTACAGCAGTAGTAGGACAAAGAGCAGTAGCTGCAATCAGAGCAATGTGGGGGGTTCTACCACTTCAGGGCATTCATTTGGTCATCGCTCCCACCACATTCACAGGCATTCTTCCAATCATAGGTCAAGTCACAACCATGGTTCGTCTAGTTCAAGGCATAGATCAAAGCACAGTTAGCCACCACTCACCGATCCATCAGCCTCTTAGACTCATGCCGCAGTAGCCTCGCAACCACATGTTACTATAGAGATGATATCATCAGTGTCAATTCCATTGGCCTCACAGACACATGTTGTCATGTCATCACAGGTTATGTCAATGTCGACTACAGGTCATCAGTCACTACACTCTTCTCCACAAGGGGATGAGGAGAGCACAACATAGGGGAATTTTTCATGGTTATATTTTGACATCATGTTTTAGACATTCATATTATGACATTTTATATTTTGACCATCGAGCCTACGAGCTCCATTTTTGGGATATCTCATGACTCTATCCTGTGACATTATATATTTTTTGAGATTATATATATGATGCAGTTTGGGTGTGACCTATATGCTTTGTGTTATGTGATGATGCATTATGTGTTGATTATGTTTTATGATATATGCTTATATGATGATGATTATGATGATGCAGTTATGATGACCATATGATGTCTATATGATGTGATTTATGTATTTATGATTTTTATGATGATGCCTTCTATATGTTATGCCATGTATGCCTTTTTATGATTTCTACTTATGATGAGATTCCATGGTGATGTGATGGTTATTTATGTTTATATGCCATGACGATGTTATGTTCTAATGATTATTATATGGATAAATAATGTATGATCATAATGGATGCCATGTTTATGATTATGTATATTGATGCATGACTATATATGTATGGACAATGCAATCTTATGACGTGATATGTGTTTTTATGAGATGGATGATGCATGCATGTATATGTTGTGTGAAATTTCGATTGATAAATGTAAATGATATATGTATGCTAATGAGGTAAATGGAAATTTGTGAATGCATAATGACCTAATGCAATGCCTATATGATCATGTATGCAATTATTATTTTTATGTCACAGGGTATCCTCATGAGACAAATGAAGCGAGATGACAAGACAAAAGGAGATGAATGTTAGTGCCTAGACCAAATCCTTCAACATATTATCATAGGACTTAACAATTATTGCTCTTAATCATCATTGGATGGATTATTGTAATGGTCAACAAACACCATGATATGACATAGATCAAGGTGTGCAAGGTCGTACCATCACATGAGACAAGAATGATCATGACTCATACTAAGAGCACAATTGCCCCAGTCTTTTTGTCACAACCAACCACAAGCATAAGACAGACAATAAAGACAAGTCATGAAGTGCCATTGCTCCTCTAAATCTTGTTACCAGGACATCCTTGAGGAACTAGCAACATGACTGCCTGAAAAAGATAAGACAAGTCAATCATCATGATACATCAATGTTTCTCTAAATCATGTCATTAGGAGATCATGGAGAAACTAGTAACATAATGAAAGATAAAAGGACCAAATGCCAAGATAATGTTTGCCAAGTGTTTGCCAAGTATGTCTGAATGTCAAGTGTTTTAATGTCAAGATGTCAAGTTTGACGGTGTCGAATGACAAAGTTGTCAAGTTTTACAATGTCAAGCTGTCGAATGTCAGAGTTTTCCAAATTCAGGAAGGACACATCTTGAATAATGCCGATGTCAAGAGGATAGACTCTCAAATGTCAAGAGAATCCCTCAAAATGCTAGATGACATTGACGATACCTAGGAAGGACTCATCCTAAGGTATAAGCAAATGACAAGGGTGATTCTTCAGAAGGACACATCTGAAGAATAACCAAGGTTTGATAGTTTGACCAATTTTGACTGGGTGTGACTAATGTTGACTGAATTTGACTTTTGTTGACAAGTTGACTTGTTTTGACCAAATTGACGTATGTTGACAGAATTGACTATATGTCGATATTGACATGCTGATGTCATTAACGTTTGATTAAATGACTACCAACGTTTGTGGTAATATTTTTCCCACTTTGGAATGACTTGTTTGACTTGGACTTTTGATGTGTGTGCCAGTGCAGTGTCGTGAAACCTAATGGGCTGACCTAGTGCGGCCTCGAGGGCTCATCGATAGATGGCCTTGCCTACGTCATACACTCAAAGACCTTGTAGTTCGACACGACCAACGACTTTGTCTTGATGACCAAAGATAGAGCCATGATTTTTGTTTTGAAAAACCTAAAAGGGGACTGACCTAACGTCTCGACGACCCAAAGATGAGCCTTGCCTATGTAGCAAATGCGCAGAGACAACGTAGTTTGACAAATGACAAAGACCGACTAACATGACTGACTCGAGAAGATGAGACTATGTTTTTGTGTTTTTGAGATACTTTGATTTTTTTGCATTTCTTCAAGATGTTTTTAATTTTTTTTGTCTTTTTTAGGACATTTTTTTATTTTTAGGTCTCTTTTTTTAGGACATTTTTTTGTTTTTAGGTCTTTTTTCAGGACATTTTTTGATTTTTAGGTCTTTTTTCAAGACATTTTTCGATTGGCAAGACCATGTGTGATACCCACTATAGTCAGATAATAAAGGAATGCCCCTTGTCATGTCCTAGACTTGCCAAGTTTGAAGGATGTGGAAAGGACATGCTTGGGGTGATAAATGGATGATATGCTAGACTTGATGTCAATCATTGTCAGCCATGAAAGGAATGGAGGGGTTTCACGATGGGGTGTTAGAAGGGTGTCAGAAAAGTGGGTGTTTATTATGGAATAAGGTAGATAGAGTGACAGTAGATGGTAGAGCAAAACCAACTACGCATGGTGCTTGTTTTCCAGGTTTTCACCATGGTACTTATCCAAAGAGCCTGTTTACCAGGTTTTCACTATTGGATGAATTATTTCTCTTTACTATTTTTGTCATTTTTCAAAAAAAAATTGGTGTCTCCAAGACGCCTGTTTTCCAAGTTTTCATCAGGGTGACGATTTTTTATATTTTTCAATTTTTTTGTATTTTTATGGTTTTCGATCAGACTTTTTGATGTTATGCATAGAACTTTCAAAGATGTAGACTTTTTATAGACTCTGTGAATTGTTCACCATCTGGAATGGCTAGATGATATGCTCCAGAACTAAAAGAGGATGTGATAATGTAAGGACCCAGCCAATTTGGTTCGAACTTGCCAAGTTTTTCTTTGTCAAATTGATTCTTGGGATTTTGCATGAGGACCAAGTCACCAATGTCAAACTTTCTGACCATGACTCTTTTGTTGTAACTATGACAAAGTTGATTCTGATATGCTTGTAAAGTATTCAAGGCATTATGTTTGCGTTCCTCTAACATTTCCAATTCATGCAGTCGTGATTTTCTATACTCCTCATCATCAATTAGGCCCTTCAGGGAGACTCACAAAGAGGGAATTTCAACCTTGATAGGTAGGATGGCTTCAGCTTCAAAGACTAGGGTGAATCGAGTGGCTCTTGTAGGTGTACAGATGCTAGTGTGGTAAGCCCACAGAGTAGGGTTAAGTTGAATGTGGAAGTCATAGCCAGTGTCATTGACTGTCTTCTTAAGAATTATAATGATGGTTTTATTGGATGCCTCAGCTTGAATGTTTCCTTGCGGGTAGTATGGTGTGGAGAAATGATGTTGGATATGGAATCATTCACATAACTCACGAACGTCTTGGTTCTTGAAAGGATGGTCGTTGTTAGTGATGATGGATTGGGGTACACCATACTGACAGATGATGTAGTTCAGGATAAATTTGGAATTTTTTTTGCCAATTATGTATGTAAGGGGGATGGATTTGATCCACTTAATGAAGTACTCAGTGGCGGTGATAATGAATTTTTGGTCGTTGGAAGAGGTAGGATGGAATTTTCCTACAAGGTCAAGTCCCCATTATGTGAAGGGCCATGGAGAAGTAATCGGCCGAAGTTCTTGTGTTGGTGCATGAATCAAATCACTATGTATCTGACATTGGCAACATGCCTTGACAAATTCAAGTGTGTCCTTGTCAATAGTCTGCTAGTAATGCCCAAGTCTCGTTATCTTCTTAGATAAAGTAGGACCACTTGAATGAGATCCACATATACCCTCATGTACCTCATGTAAGGTTGTTTGTGCTTCATTAGTGTCAAGACATCAAAGAAGGATGTTGTCAAAGATACGACGGTATAGGGTGTCATTGATGATGGTGTATCAAGCGGCTTTATGGATAAAGGAATTTTATTGGTTGTTGGATAGGTTAGGAGGAAGGGTTTGGGACTTGAGGTAGTCATAGATGTCTTGATACCATGGAGAATTAGGACCAACCAGCTCGCAAACCATCTCCGACTCTAGTATGTCATATGCAAGGACTAAAATGTGTTCCACCAAGAATTCAAATTGAGGCACATTGCTTGGAATGTCTAAAATAGAGCCAATTGTAGCCATTGCGTTTGCAGCCTTGTTGTGTACCCTTGGAACTTGTTCAAAGGTTAGCATGTGAAAATATGTCTGAAAGTTGTCAACCATTCATTTGTAAGGCATTAATTTCTCATCCTTGGTGTCATATTCATCATTGACCTAGTTGATGACCAACTAAGAATCTTCATAAACATGAAGTGTTTTAATTTTCCATTTTATGGCCATTCTGAGTCCTATGACAAGTGCCTCATATTCTGCAATGTTATTTGTACATGGAAAGGTGATGTCGAATGATTTAGGAATGGATTCTCCTTGTGGTGTTATAAACAATATTCCTGCTCTCGAACCATGACTAGTATGAGACCCATCAAATTAAAGCTTCCAAGGTGATTTAGGTTTTGTATGAAATATGGACTCATCCAAAAATTCTTCCACCAATGGGTGATCACTTTGTATAGGTGCATCTACCAGTTGGTCTGCTATCACTTATCCCTTTATAGATTTTTGTTCCACATATTGAATGTCATACTCACTCAAGATCATTTTCCATTTTTCCAGACGACCTGTCAATGATGCGTGACTTAGGAGATATTTCAAGGGATCAATCTTTGCTAACAGATGTGTCTTATGATTCAACATGTAATGCCTTAGCTTTTGGGCAGCGAATACAATTGCTAGGCAAGCATGTTTAATGGATGTGTAGTTTAGCTCATATCCGACCAGTGTCCGACTGATATAGTATATGACCCTTTCCTTCTCATCATGGTCATTTTGTGCAAGTAATGCCCCCAGTGTTGAAGTTGTTGTAGAACTATATAGAATCAAAGGTTTCCCTTTGATTGGTGGCATTAAAATAGGTGGTGACAATAGGTAATCCTTTATTAGTTGGAAGTGAAATTTATCAGTCCACACAAAGGTAATTCCCTTGCACAGAAGATACTGAAATGGTTGACACTTGTCGGCCAACTGTGTTATGAGTTGTCGGATAGATTGCACCCTTCCTTGCAATGTCTTGAGTTCACTTATTCCTTTTGGAGGAGGCATGTCTAATATGGCTTTCACTTTGGTAGGATCAACCTCAATGCCTCTTCGAGAAACTATGTATCCCAGAAGCTTTCTTGATGTCACACCAAAGACGCATTTCTTCAGATTCAAGCGGACTTTTTATTCTTCTAGTCTCTTGAATATTTTGTCTAACACATTCAAATGATCTTTTTCGTGTCAAAGATTCGGCCAAAATGTCATCCACATAATCTTCCCTTATCTTGTGCACCATGTCATGGAATATTGTTTTCATGGCTCTCTAATAAGTGGTGCCTACATTCTTAAGACCAAAAGGCATGATTTTCCAACAATATGTATCCCAAGGACATGTGAATGTCATTTTATGTTGATCTTCGGGGGCAATACAAATTTGATTATAACCCGAGAAACCGTCCATCAAGGACAACATCTTGTATCCTATTGTAAGGTCAACTATGATGTCTATATTTGGTAATGGAAAGTCATCCTTTGGACATGCTTTGTTCAAGTCTCTAAAATCTATGTAGATGTGGATCTGACCATTTGGCTTTGTGACTAGTACAAGGTTGGATATCCATTCAGCATAGTCTATAGACCGTATGAATCCCACATCCAACAATTTCTTAAGTTATGCTTTGACCGACAAGGAAATTCGAGGATGCATTTTACGCAACTTTTGTTTTACTAGCTTGGTGTCTAAAAGTAATGGAAAATGGTGTAAGACCAGTTCTAGATCCAAACCAGGCATATCGGCATAGGACCATGCAAAATTAATCTTACGCTCTAAAAATAATTAGTGGAATTCAGGTTTCTCTTCTTCTGTCAACGATGTCGCAAAGAGGACAATTTTCGGATCTTTTGTTGTAGATATGTTGACATCCATCGTGTCCTCTATGAGAATTGCCAATCATTCTTGAGTAATGGGAAGAAAGTCCAGTCCTCCATCTTTCGGCGCCTCAGGGAGGTTTTCACCCAAAAATACGTCCTTTATTTTTACTTTTTTATCGTCAGAAGGTGCCTTTCAATTTTCACCTAAAGATGTGTCATTTTTTATTTTATTTTCTATTTTTCATTTTGCAACTAGAGGACGAAGCAATCTCCCTAAAGTAAGCTACACAATCTAGGTCAATATCATATCCAGCTTTGTGATCTCCACTCGGTATGCCCTCACATAGCCCCATGAATTCTGCAATGGCCTTGTCATTCCGAAATATGTCCATAACTGGTGGGCCTTGTTGATCCCAATCAATTAGTTGCAGGTAGACTAAGGAGATACCGTCATCAGTATTTTTGAATGGTGAGGAGGACGCGGAAAGCATGCAGACGGATTTAGAGAGATTAAAAATGAAATTTTCATCATCCAACTCCTAGTCAGATTCTATCCAATATTCTCCTTCACTTGATTCATACTCATTGTCAAAATAAGGGACAAAAAGACTAGCATTGGGGTTGGCAGTGTCATGTGGCAAGTTGGATGAATCTAAATGAGGGTCACTATTGTCAGGTGGCTGGGTAGATATGTCAGGGTTATGGCTAATAGGACTAGAAGATGATTCAGACTTGTCATTATTTCTTGGGAAAAAGAGTCTATCCCAGTCTTCTCGTTTCTTTGGGATCTTAGAATTGTCATTATTCGAGGTTGGATCAGTCTTAAACATTTTCCAAAATCTTTCTTCAAAAGTAAGTTCTCCAAGTTCAAGGAACAATTCATCAAGGCAACAGTCACTTAGGGATCGTTGGGAGCCAAATTCCCATTCATGGGAGTCAGTTTTAGTAAGGGATTCCTCAATAGTCTCGACACTTTCCAAAGCATTCATGCTCTCACTCGAAAGTACATTGGTACGTCGATCGTCATTCTCGGGTAGTCCATACCCTAATCCAAAAAAATTTGGTCTTCGGGGAGGCATTATGGGTTCTCACCTTCCAATTTTATTTCTGCAAAGGCCACTAGTTCCATCATAACCTTTTTCCTTCATTATATCATAGCCCTTCCCATATATCTGAATTGGTAATGAGGATGCCTTTTCTTGGTCCTTATAAATCCATGTTTTTATATCCTCGATGTCTTCTTTTCTCATTTCAACCCATTTTATAAAAATGTGTGATGGAGGAACTTCAAAAATTTCCTTAGGTTCCATTCTAAAACAGGGTCAACCATAGACCTTAGGAGACTTGGGTATTTTGGTGATGCAGTATGCCGTGTTTAATTTATATTCTCCACATCCTTGGTCCTTGATCTTGACATTGGAATCATCCTTAGGATCAGAAGAGGATGATGGTGTGGCAAAGGATGTGGAAGGAGTGAACGTGGACGATGAGGCGAGTGTGGACGGGTCAATGAATTTGGAAGATGAGAAACTTGGAGCTTCTCGGTTGATGGGCACTTGATGTTCTGAAATACCCCTTAGATTGGTGCAATACTAAAAGGGATTGGGGTCTCCATATATGGTGATTTTTGTAACGTCAAAGGGAAACTTCAGGCATTTGTGATAGGTGGATGGAACGGCTTTGAGGGCATGAATCCAAGGTTAGACAAGCAAGATGTTATAGGGTAATTCAAGATCCAGGACTTGGAAAGTTGTGTCTACAATGACCGGCACAACTTTGATAGGAAGAGTGATAACACCTTAAGAGGAATGTTCTTCATCATCATACGCCTTTATAACAATATTCTTTGCAGAATCTATGCAAGCATCAGAAAATCCTAGAGCTTTAACTAGTTTTAAGGAGCATTCAGTCCTGCTTCACCATCTACTAAAACTCGTCTGACCTTGTGCTTATGGATAAAGACTTCAATGTGTAAAGTGTCATTATGATTCGACTTTAGTGATGAATAATCTTGGTCTGAAAATGTTACATGATGGGGTTTAGTGAGATATCCCACCATGGCCTCAAACTGGTTGACATCAATGTATAAAGGGACAGAAGACTCTTGCAAGGTTTTGTCAAGTATGGCCTTATGCACAGGAGAAATGCATGGCAACTCTAGTATGGAAATTTGCTCAGGGGTTTTTCCTAGTTGGTCAATGAGGTTAAATTGTCCCTTCGATTGCAATTGTTTGGCAGACGGACCTGATTGCAATTGTTTGGTGGATGGACCAAGTATTGTAATTTTTAACTGTCGAGGAGGAGGAGGACCAGCTATCGTGACTTTTCCACCATGGGTACTGATATTGCATTTAGGTGCTCTTTTGATAGTTATGGTATTGACGTATTCATCATCAATTCAAACATGGTTGATAATAGTTCCCCCTGAATAGTCGAATGCAGTGCAGGTATAGTTGGCACAATTATTATTTGTCTTAGGACCTGATGTGGAAGGATTATTCAAACCATGGTCTTGCAGTGGGTTTTTGTGAATAGTATGGTCTATGTTTGATGCAAATTAAGGCCCACCCAATTCAATTGTGCGATTTTCAATGAGATCTTGCAACAATATTTCTTAGTTGTCAACAAGAGGAGGTCTTATGCCCTTTAGCCTAGTGGTAATCATAGAAATTGTTGTCATCCCACCATGATGGTTTAAATTGTCTTGGGTCATATGGCTTAAGATCCTCTAGTGTGATGAGACCATTCTGAAGGAGCTTCTTAAGGATGTCTTTGATTGGTTCCCCCAAGGCAGTATATGTACATCTTTTTAGGAATTGCTTTGTCTAGTGGGTTTTTCCTTGACTTTGACTATTTTGATTGTTTTGGTTATTTTGAATGACATTGGCAGGAGGTGTTAGTGTAGTTGTTGGTATGTTTTGTGGCTGAGCTCCTTTAAGGGTAAGTACAGGACCCATTGTGTTCACTATCTTGGCGTCAACAATGCCATCATTGGTAACATGTTTATTCTTGACCCAATATTTACTCTAATCAATGGGTGGGTTTTTGTTCATGTTTTTAGGGCCATATTTCAATTCTCCTTTAGCGATAAGAGCCTTCTCAAGTTGGACCCCCTTTTCAACTAAGTTTGTGAAGGTTGTGTAGCAGTGAAATTGCAAGCCATATTTCAATGGTCCTAGGAGTGTTTGGACAAACATGTTGACTTTTTCTTTCTCAGGTAATGTCAATATGGCAACGAATTGCTAGACTTCTCCATCTTTGGAAGAATGTTATAAAAGTCTCACCAGCATCTTCTTGTGTAAGTATGCATAAGCTAGTGATGGAGGTGTCTGTGTCGATGTTATAGGCATAGTTTCGCACAAATTTGTCTGCAAGTTCATCCCATGATTTTATTCCCTTTAAAGTGGAAAACCATTCAATTGCGGGTCTTGTAAGACTCTTAGAGAAGAGTCTCATCAAGTAAGTATGTTCATAGGCAATGTCCATACCATTGGTCATGAATTCTCGAACGTGTTCAATAGGATTTGGCTTGCCCTTATACTTAGTGAGGTTGGGTGCCTCATATCCAGAAGGGAATGGTGGCATGTATAGATTTGTGTCAAAAGGATATGGACATAGGACATATGGAATGTGTGAATTTTTGTTAAACATTTGCAAGTTTTCCACTTGAGTTGTCAAGGCATCAATTATAGGATTGTTCATTGCATCACACATGGGAGTGATAGGTATCCCATGAGTCCTCATTTGTTGCGAAGAGATGTTATGATTTTGTTGTGGGATATGTTGTTGCGAGATGTATGACATGTTTTGATTTGAATATTCTTGGTATTGCAAATTGTTGTTAGGTACATGTTGATGGGTATGGATGTGTGATGCATATGTAGGAATGTGCCCTTTAGCCATTTGAGTCGATATTTGGGGGATGTGTTGACTTGGTATATTTTGGTGTCCAAATGAAGTCATATGCTACGTATTCTAATTTCCTTGTCCAAATTGGTGAAATTTTCCATGGGGAATTTTGGTGTTTTGACCTTGGGAAGTATTGGTATTTAGATGCAATGAGGTGTTGACATTTGGTTGCAGTCCCCGTATGAAAATACATCGTTTACTTCCCCCGAAGGGATTAAATGAGGAACCAATGAAAAGATTGGATGATGATTCTCCCATGGCACTAGATGAAGCTCCAAATAGAGGATTTGAAGAACTTTACCCCATTGTTGAGGATCCAAAGGTAGCTCCAATTGATTGTGAGGATGTCGTTGACATTGTTGGCATTGATTGTGACATAGTTGGTGTCCCCCCAATGGATGTTGTATTGATTGAATTGGAATTGTTTTGATTGGTTATGTCATTAGAAGTGGAATTAATATTGTTTGTGGAAGTTTGTGAGGTGGCACCAACAAAGGTGTTGCTTGCATTGTTTTGGGGTTGGCTAGTGTTGGACGTGTTGTTTGCATTGTTGTTGTCAGTATTGTGATCAGGAGAGGCTGGTCTCAAAGTGTTAATATCAAATCCATGTGGTAACTTAACCCCTTGGTCCAAGAGCATGGCTAAATATCTTTGTGGGTCATATAAGACTAGATCTTCCACAAAGGAGGCTAAGTCAGGATTTTGTGTTGCAGCTTCTAAGTCTTCTGCATATACTTGTCCATGTTGGTCTCTTTGTATAAATGGTTTGAAGCAGTTTCATTACGAAGATGGGATGTTCATTTCACTAAAAGGATTGATAAAAGATGCATCTTGGTTCATGTTTTGATTCGTGTCATTGGAAAAGATATAAGTGTTGTTGTCTTGTCCAAAATTAGCCATTTGTCTTCTTTTTCTTTGAAGCCTAGTCTCAACCATATAAGGAGTTGCTCGAGTTAGGAAAAGGATGAAAATGACAACTAGATGATAACACTATGTTTTCTGGGATTTTTGAATAAGGGATGCAAATGCAAACTATGTGTTATTCCTTACATAACCACCCCATTTTAAATTTGATTAAAATGGAACCCCCTTCTTTTGCTTTCGCTCTTTGTGTTTTGCCCCATTCAATTTTGAGGTTTTGTTTTTCCTTGGCACATGTTTAGTATGTTTATCTTGCTTTCCAAACTATTTTCCCTAGGTTACATATTGAAAATCTTATATTCTGGGCGAAGTTTGGGTTTTTACCCTAGTTCAGGATTTTCCGGTCTGTCCAGATTTTCCTAGTTTTCTTTCAAACTCTGGTTTCATCACGAAGTTCATTTTTTGGGGCTAGTTCAAGATTGTCCGCCCTGGTCAGATTTTCCCAGTTTGTCTGCCCCATCCAGATTTTCCCAGATTGCGCTCGAAGTCCAGCTCGACCTATTTTGCGCTGAGTTCAGATATTTTTGGACTCCACAGAATTCCACCTGGGTCGTATTTTTTTGGATTTCCACCTTTCCATTGAGTTTCTGAACATGGTCAATTTTTGGAGCTTTTTTTCCATTTTGCTTTGTCATTTGTGTTCTCCTGAGTTAGATGTTCATCTTGTTGTGCTTTAAAATGTTATAGTCTTGCTTGGAGTTCGATTTCCTATGTGTTTTTGTTTTCGTCAATTTGAGCAAAGTCGTGGCCGGTGTTCGGGTTTTCGGTCAGGTTTGAGATTTTCCTGCCTGGCCGGATTTTCTCAGATCCCTTCAGTTTCTTGGAAATATGCTAGTGTCTGGAGTTTTGAGTCATCCACAAAAATCCAGTCCGGTCAGATTTTCCCGATTTCTCCTTCTCCCCTTCGTTTTCTCAAAATTCATGTTGTGTTGTCATTTTCGCGGGATTCCATTCCATTCGGATTTTTCTAGATTTTCTAGGAGGCGTTGTGGAACGAGGAATTTTGGTAAAATTGATGAATCTAATGATGAATTCTTAAATATATCTTGCTTTTTCTTGAGGAATTTCACTGTTGTATGTTGTTTATGTTCATTTTGGTGATCCAATGTTGATGCTTAATGGCTAATTTAATGGTTTTTATCCTAATTTTAAGCTAACACTTTGATGAAATGTTGTCAACAATCGGATTCTCACGTTGGTGTTTGATGAATGCAGGCTGAGTCTAGCAAGGCAGCAGCTAGAATGGCTAAGAGAGAGACTAGGACAATACGATGGGACAGATCTGAAGAATGATATCAATGTCATTGAATGGCAAACTAGGGTTTCGCCTATGCCACTTGTGAATGGCTTGCAGAGGAAGTTCTTGATGATGAAGGCCATAATGGAGCAAGGTATGGGCGGAGTGGAGGAAGCAGTTAATGCAAAGCTACATCAAAATTTGTGCTTCTTCATCATTTCGTTTTGTCTCTTCTTCACGCGTTTTGGTCTATTTCTTGCCTTTGGTCAATGCCCTTGCATTTAATGCACATTTGACTTTGTTTCAAACTCTTCTAGGGCTAACGTGTTTTGTAACTGACTCATTTGTAAACCCTAAAATGGGGGCCAATGCATCTGACAGGTTTTATAAATATGGCATTTTGCCTCTTTTAAAAAGAGTTTTTTTGTTGCTATCTCTTTAGGGTTAGAAGAGTTAGAAGGTTGTTAGAGAGTTGGAGATTGAATGTTAGAACGAATTTAGCAGAAGTAGAGTATGAGTTAGAAGTATTTTCTTTCTGAGAAGTCGTAATACAAAAGACTCAAATTGTCGCTATCTTTGGGGATTCGATACAACTAAAGACATTGTGTTCTTGGTGAATTCATTGTGTTGATCTATCTTGCATGATTCTTGCTATTTATCTTTTGTTAAGAAGTTCAACAAGAGGAAGAGGTGATGTATTTTTCAGATTTTCTTAGCATAGATGGAGATAGTTTAAAGACATGGGTTTTTGTACACTGGTGATCTTGCCAGATTTGTAAATGTTGCTTATCTGTTTCATTAACAGTAGGAGCAGCCAGATTTAAACCTACTTTATATTATGCTCTAGAATGGTATTCATTTTGGGTTAATTGTTTGATTTGAAAAGTTTTAAAGGAATGAAATTTTATCTTATGTTTTGTTTGAATGATGATTTGCAATCTATTGTTAAAGTTTGCTCTTTGAATGAATGAAACTTTGTATTGATTACAAGTTAATTTTATTCTGCAGTTCTAGTTTAGGAATTCCTTGGAAGGTAATGAGTCTGACTAGTTGAGTGAATCAACATTCTCTTCAGTTTGAAAACCTTGATCTATCTTTTTCTATTTCTTTAAAACCCTTGGTTAGAGTAAGTTTAGATAGATGTTTGATCTTGTAACAATCCAAAAGCTCAAGACCAACAGGCCCCTTGAACATTACAACCATATTGACCACTTTTTGAAACAGCAACATTGTGAACCAACATCAAAGACCTTGGGAGGTGATTAGTTTAATTACTAATTGTCTCTTTCAGGAGAGGTGAGATACTTTCACTTTTATCTTACCTGCATGTTGTGGGTCAATTTGGCACATCAATAGGAAACTGGTGCTAGAAGGAGGGCCAAAAGAGAAAACTAGATAACATTGGGTCTTTCTCACCAAAGAGGTCCCATAGAGTTCTTCGATCAACTGAAAACCCACCACCTTTGATAGAAATCAAGACCCCAACGAGACACAAGAATCATAGGGCAACCATTCTACCACCTTTGCCAGCTCCACTCACTCCACCAAGCTTTTCACCAATACCCCAGTGGATACCCATGAATCCACCGCCACCAATGGATTTTTTTATGAATAATCCCTCTCCATTGGGGACTATTCCTGGAGGCTTTCACGATATGCCTAAGAATCTTGAGAGATTTTGTCCCAAATACATTCATGGTGAGTCAAGGAGTGTTGAGGAGCACATACAAGCTTTTAAAGACGCTTGTACCAAAGTCCAGATAGCTCACCATGATGTGGTTTGTAGGTTGTTCCCTTATTCCTTAGGGGATATGGCATACAACTAGTACCTAAATCTTCCACAAGGTTCTATTCTGAGCTAGACAGTTCTGGAGAATGCTTTCATTAATCAGTTTAGAGTTTATGTGGATCCAGCCATTTTGTTCCATTAATTTTCTACCATTAGGAAGGAGCCATGTGAATCCCTACCCTTGTTTAATATAAGGTTTCAATGAATTTATAGGAGATTGTAGGACCCTTATCTAGTTGCTGAGAATAGTGCCATTCAGGCATATATTAGAGTTATAGACCCTTTTCTTGGCTTGTTCCTACAAAGGACTTATCATCCGGCAGATATTGATTCTTTGTCTAAAGTTTATCATCTAGCCATCAACCTACAATAGCAAACTAGCTCTCAACAAGGGAACTTGGGAGGAGGTTTTCCTTCTATGGGGTATCAGATGCCTAATCCAACCCCTTTATTCAATACTACCCTAGGGATGTCTCCTTCCCATTATGGACCTATGTCTAAGTTGCAAACTCAATCTCCTGTTCCATTCTTTGCCAATGGATCTCCTGAATTCTCTCAACAATCACAAGCTCATCACAGTTCACATGGTCATCGTAATCAAGCTAGAATACCAAATCTTGTCGATCAACCACTTGTTGCTAAGAATGTTGTGAGTGGAAGGATAGTTCAACTCACAAACGAGGTGGAGACCCTAAAGAAAAATCTATCTCAAGTCACAAATGGCATGGCTTATCTTAAACTGAACCCCTCTCAGAATCAAGGTAATTACCCTAATCAGAATAATAATAATCAGAGTAATTATCAAAGCAACAACAATCACAACCAGAGGAATTATCAAGGCCAAAACTTTCCTAACCAAGGCTATCAAAATAAAAATAAAGGATATAACCAAAGCCCTAATAACAATAGACAAATGGAATACAGGGCCAAATAATGGTGGAGTTTATCACAATTATCAAGCTAATGAGGACAGGCCACACACTACAAATGTGGCCGACCTCAATTTTATGACTAACTGGTGTAGGCTGCATGATATCGCAACTCATTTTGAGGTGAACTACCCTGAAATGGAGAAGGTTGTGAAGATGGCATAGGCAGATTCCCAAACGTTCCAAGGGAATTCAAATAAAGGAGGTGGCTCAGTAGATACAACAATGGCTTATGACCTCTTTGAAGAAGAACCTTCATTCCCAATGCAGAATGAGAATGAACCAGAGGAGTATTTGTATGATGCCCAAACCTTTCAGAAAAAGGGAGGACACTTCCTAAGAAACTAGACCAAGGGTTTGTTCACTACATCAGCACCACCTAACCACATGGTGCCTCCAAATCAGAGTGTTGATAACAACCCTCCTCCACCGAGGGTCCGCCTGACTTCCATAGCAAAGGTAATTCATCTAGTGTTTTCAAATATAATGCAAGTTATAACACAAAATTTGATATTATTTATGAGATGCAGAAACAGAAAACCTCTTTATCATACTTTGACATCCTAAAATGGTGCCCTTCCCAATGAGATATAGTGCTAAAAGCTTTGGAAGAAGCTGATAAATCAAAAGGGAAAACCAAGGTGGCACCCGCTACGAACATGAACCAGCTTTGTTTAGAAACAAGGTAGGGGCCCCACCATTTCTTTTAAGTTTGAGAATCTGTGGGAAGAATCTGCACAATTTTCTGCTAGATTCAGGGGCTTCTGGCAATGTTATGCCATTTTCTATATGCAAGAAATTGGGATTGAATCATGTCCAAAAAAACAAGAAGGTCATCCACCTTGATAAAATAGAGGTTAATGTAGTTGGAGAACTGAGAAATATACATGTACAACTAGGGTCTGACCCTAGGATTCTAACCAATATGGATATTCAGGTAGCAGACATTCCTAAGACTTACGATATGCTTTTGAGCAGAGATCTAATAAAGAGTATAGGGGGATATCTCTCCCTCAACTTTTCACATATGTGGCTGTCATGCAGGGGAATGCCTATGCAAATTAGGATTGAGAGTGAACCTCGCCTCAAACATATTATCATTGAGTATGATTGTCCCAACGAGGTAGCTTATTTTGAAACTGAGATAGGGGTTTATAAAAGAGAGGAAATTCTGACTCTTTCGGTTCTTGATTCTAATGATTTGTCAATACAAGAATTCCCTAATCCCATGCTTAGTGTAAACCAAAAGATATTGATCAGGAAGTTGCAATAGGATTAGCTGATCTTAGGGGAAGATATCAATTTGTGGAATCTTCTACTCCAAAATTGGTGCAGAGTGCATTACCAAAATCATTCAGAATTAACCTGCTAGCCCTACATCAGTGTTCTAAATCATGTTTTCCAAACTGAAGAAACTAGTCCAAGTCACCTTGAGACCATTTTAGATCACTTCTCATTTGAAGACAAAAATGTAATAATGCTAACCAGGGATAATATACCTTCAGAGGAGGTCCCTCCTCAAATTGAACTTACCCCGGTCATAATACCGGACCAACATAGTTATGTTGGACAACCCCAGGGTTTGTTTGATACCCCTACACCCACAACAAGCTTAAAGAGATCAACCCTAGCTCATAATCAGCTATGGAGCCTCACGTTTGATGGATCCAAATCTAAAATAGGGTGTGGTGCTGGAATTGAATTAACTAGCCCAAAAGGGAAAACATTTTTTGCTTCTTACAGGTTACAGTTCAGATGCGCTAACAATATAGCAGAATATGAAGCATTAGCTCGAGGACTGATGTTTGCACATTAGAAGAAAGTTACTGCCTTGATGGTTAAAGGATATTCAGAAGTGATTATCAAGCAAGCACGCAGCCAGTACACATGTCACAATAAGAGGCTGGCATCTTATAGAAATCGGGTGTGGAACTTGATTCAAGACTTTAAGGCTTTTGGGATTAGTTTAATCCCTAGAGAGGATAATCAAATAGTTGATTCATTAGTTTTTGCCGCAAGTACCCTGCAGCCCATGCAAGGCTCCAAGCTCAAGAGATTCTCAATAGAATTGATATCCACCCCGGTTGTCCCTTATAATGTCAGGAACTTTCAAGTCTTCGACGATGATCAACATATCCTTGCTTTTCAAGCAAGCTCAAATGTTTTCGAAGGACAGATCATCGATGATTCTGACAGGGATCAAGGAGACTGAAACCCCAAAGACTGCAATACAAAAGGTTTCCTCAATTTAAAAGTAATAGCATTCCCAAGGGAATGGTGGCCTTAGAAAGAATTTTTTGATTCAAATCCAAGAGCTTGGGAAAAGGTATCAACCGAAGATAATGGAGGTGAATATGAAACTGTTAACTTAGTTGACTCTGGTCCTGAAAGGAATGTTTACGTAGGGAAATCCTGCCCTGAAGCAATTAGAGAAGATATATTGAGGCCACTGAAGAAAGAAATTGTTGCAATAGCTTGGGGGTATGAAGATCTAAAAACATTTGATACTTCTGTGATAACTCATACTATTCCTTTGAAGCCTGAAGCTAGACCATTTCAACAGAAACAGCGTCCTGTCAACGCCCTGATTGAACCACTGATCTTTAAGGAAGTTCAAAAATTTCTTTCTGCAAGAATAATCTTCCCTGTATGACATTCAACATGGGTGGTTAACTTGGTCCCAGTTCGTAAAAAGAATGGGGAGATCAGGCTATGTGTAGATTTCAGGAATATGAATAGAGCTTCAGAAAAAGACAACTACCCACTCCCTTCTCTGGACGAAGTCTTGAAAACTGTCAATGGGTCTCAAATGATGCCATTCCTAGATGGTTATTCTAGGTACAATCAGGTGATCGTTAATTATGAAGATAGAATGAAGAAAACCTTCACTACTAAGTGGGGAATATTTTCTTACAAGAGGATGCCATTTGGTTTGATAAATGCTGGAGTAACCTTTCAGTGTGCAATGGACATAGCATTCAAAGATTTGATTGGTAAGTGCATCATCATTTATATGGATGACCTGATAGTATTCTCTAAAGATAGACTAAACCATGCTGCAGACTTGGCTAAAGTTCTTGAAAGATGTATCCAATATGGTGTTTCTCTGAATCCTAAAAAGTGTGTGTTTAGGGTTTTTGAAGGGAAACTTTTGGGACACATAATCTCGAAAAGAGGGATATCGATAGATCCAGACCAAGTTGAGTCTATTCTGAAGTTAACCATGCCAGGAAGTAAGAAGGAGATGAGATCTTTCTTCAGAAATATCAACTTTGTGAGGAATTTTATCACAAGTTTTGCAGAGATTGTTAAACCTTTGAACAAAATGATGAAGAAAGATGCTAGAATAGAATGGAGTAATGAAGAAAAGGCTAATTTTTCTTAGGTTAAGCAATCCATTTCAGAGGTGCCAGTCCTCACCAGTCCTAACTACTTGAAGCCATTTTATATTTATTCTTTTGCTTTTGAACACTCATGTGCAGCTGTCCTGACGCAACGAAGAGAGGAGGGGGATGAAAGGCCAATTTCCTTCATGAGCTCTTCGTTTAAGAATATTGAATTCAAGTACCCACCTCTTGAGAAACAAGCTTTTGCATTGGTTAGAGCTGTCAAGAAGTTCAGGCATTATATCCTTCGAATTCAAATCATTGTTGTGGTTCCTAATGCTACTGTGAAGTCTCTACTTATGCAGAGCTAGTTGGGAGAACGAAGGGGGAAATGGATGGCTATTTTGCAGGAGTTCGATCTGGAGACTCACCCTATGAAACCTGTCTGGGGTCAAGGCCTATCTAAAGCAAAAGTGGATGTTGGTAAGAATATTACTTGTCAGTAGTACACAACACAGTCCTTTTCTAATGACTCCTGGTATATCGATATTATTTATTTCATGCTAAATAATCAGTGCCCAAAGGGAATGAATACAACCCAGAGGAGAGCACTAAGATTGAAAAGCTCCCATTATATGCTCAAAGGAGGATTTTTATACAGAAAGAATTTTGAGGTGGTTTATCTACGATGCCTTGATCAATAAGAGGCTAGGCACGCAATCATTGAATTTCATGGGAAACATGGCACAGTTCATGGTTCTGCGGATTCTTTAGCACGACATATCCTCATATCTGGTTATTATTGGTCATGTGTGTTTAAGGATGCTCAACAACATGTAAGGAAATGTCATATATGTCAAATTTCTGCATCAAGAGAGTGTCGTCCAACCATGCCATTACAGCTTGTTTATGAGATAAGGCCATTTTCCCAATGTGCACTTGATTTTATTGGGGTAATTAACCCAAATTCTTCTACAAGACATAAATTCATTTTGACTTCCACAGATTACTGCACAAGATGGATAGAAGCTATACCTTGCAAGAATAGCACAACGAACGTAGTAATCAAGTTCCTCACTGAATGCATCACAACCAGGTTTGGAGTACCCTTTGCATTGGTATGTGACAATGGCCCTGCCTTTTCTTCGGTCAAGTTCATTTCATGGGCTTATGATCATAAGATTGTTTTAAAATATTCTTCAAACTATTATTCGCAAGGAAATGGAGTTGTAGAATCAACTAATAAGAATCTCCTAGGAGTAATCAAAAAATTGTTAGAAAACAATCCTAGAGACTAGCATACCCAGTTAAGATTTGCGTTATGGGAAGATAGGACTAGGATCAAGGTTGTGTTGAAGACTTCACCATTTAAGTTAGTGTATGGCCAAGAGCCCATGTTCCCTATTCACTTGCAAATCCCTGTCTTGAAATTTATGCAAGAATTTTACTCTAGTGATGATAGGATTGAAGTAAGGTTAACTGGCTTGTTAAAATTAGAAGAGCAGAGAGATGCTGCTTTGCAGCAATTCTTTAGACACCAGGTTGTTGTCAAATGTTGGTTTGACAAAAGAGCCAAAGTCAAAGCTTTCAATATATCAGACCTTGTCTTACTGTGGGATAAAGCCAATGAAAAGAAGGGTGGCCACCAGAAGTTTGATAAGCTCTGGTTGGGCCCCTATCAAATTGTTGAAATCCTAGGAGAAAATGCTTTCCGACTGAGTAGTTTAACAGGAGAACCTATTCCATTGCCTGTCAATGGACAGTTTCTCAAACATTATTTTGGGTCGTAAGGGTCTAGTATTTTGTTGGGTTGTATGTATGTAAATAGTTTGTTGTTCCATTCGTTTTGTCTGTTCCTTTTTGTGGGGCCCTTCATTTTATTCAATTGAGTAAGGGGTTGTTATCAGAAGAATACTTTGGTTACTAGGAGAGAAGTTGGTTTAGATATTTTTCAGGTTTTCTGATTGGATGATTTTTTTCTAAATTCATTTTTTTATGTCCATTGTCAATGAGAGTTGTGGGAAGTCATTGAGAACAAGGTGTAAAGTAAGCAATCTTCACTAACTACGATTGAATCTGTCACAAATCACCAGAAACATCTCCTTTTGCTTTGTCATTTGTGTTCTCCTGAGTTATATGTTCATCTTGTTTTGATTTAAAAAATTATATTCTTGCTTGGAGTTTGATTTCCTGTGTGTTTGGGTTTTTGTCAATTTGAGCAAAGTCGTGGCCGATGTTCGGGTTTACGGTCAGGTTCAAGATTTTCTTGGTTGGCTATATTTTCTCGGATCCCTTCAGTTTCCCAGAAATATGTTGGTGTCCAAAGTTCTGAGTCATCTGTGGAAATCCACTCCAGTCGGATTTTCCCGATTTCTCCTTCTCCCCTTCGTTTTACCAAAATTCATGTTGTGTTGTCATTTTCACGGGATTTCGGTCCATTCGGATTTTTCTGAATTTTCTGGGAGGCATTGTGGAACAAGGAATTCTGGTAAAATTGATGAATCTAATGATTAATGCTTAAACATATTGTTAGCTCTCAAAAACACAGGTTTGAACCACGAAAGGTTGCCAAGCTTTCACAACATTTTAGGGTAACAGAACAAGGTTTGAAATAATTAAATCTTCTACTCTCTAGGTGCTGCCAGACCTAGGCAGGTGTAACTATAACAGATGAAGCAGACTTAACCTATGATCTTCTTTCCTATAGCAACTTATCCACAATGGCATATGGAAGTGGACAAAATGGATCAAGCTTGATATAAATTGTATACTAAAATGAAGACTAAATCCTGATATGCAAATGTAAAAAAAAATGAATGAGACTAAACAATGTAAAAGGTGAGACCAGTGCCTTATATGGTACACGTAGTCAAATGAAATCTTAAATGAGTGACTTCTTTCTGGAGGATATTCAAATTGTTCGGCATATTCTTTATTTATAACTGGTATAAAAATGCAAGACTGTGATTATTAAGTTCTTCTTATTGATCTAAATGAATTCCCTGATTATTGTTATTAATTGAAAGGATTTAATCCTTCTTTGAAAGAACCTATCAACCAATCACACACATATAGCAAATGTATACTGATAAACCTAACATAAACTTGTTATGTTTATTAAAATAACCAGACAATATCAATTTTAGAGACAACTTAAATAACTCTTTCAATAGGCACAACAAAATAATTAACACCATAAATACATCAACAAATCAGATAATTCTCATTGATATCTCCATCATTTCAAAACATACACCAGGGTCTCAGATCTGTGGAACATTGTGTTCCTCTTAACTGTATCTATTCTATCCTACTGTCTTCTACTTCTCTTCTAATCTCGTCTCATTTGAGAATGATTATTTATATATCATTATCCAAATAGGCACATCATTTCATATTCCAATATCGGCAAGCAACTGTTTGTATTTATGCTTTTCTCACATGTCAGCCCACATCATTCAAGTCTTTGTTAATCATCTGTTGAGGCAATCACCAAAACATCTCTAGAGGTATGTCGAAGGCAACTATATCGCTGATCATCCCTTTAGTCTTCTATTTCGCCCAGACCCTGTGATGTTGGGAGACCTTATAGAGAATCCACCTTGTTCCACCGAAAGTTCCTTTATCTCCCGAGTCACCGAGACAACAGTAAACTCCTGCCAACTGGTGCAGGAGCACCTCGCAAAGTTCATGCTTATTTCAAGTTTTTAGTTGAAGTTAATTTTTTTTGTGAGGTCATGTTGACCATTTAGCTAGGTGTTTTTGTTTTGAATAAAAATTGATCTAGCCATGATCAATGGATTGGGAGGTGGAAATCATGAGTGGGTTTTGAAGCCCAACTTGTCATCTTTACAGTCTTGCCAAAGTGTTTGAAAACACATGAGGTTTTATATTTTGTATCTTTAGGTCATCTTGGAGTTCGACCAAAGCACCTAAGTTGTTTTGGAGGCATATTTAAGGCATACCATGACCTTTTTGGTTGGTTAGAAGTTTTTGTACGGACTGTGTTTTCCAGAAGTTGAAGAAAATAGCGTTCTTATCATTATTTTCTGGTTTTTGTGTTCTTTTAATAGTGCTTAATGGATTAGATTGTCATAGTTTTGATCTATAGAATGTATTTTTGTTTGTAACCAAGCATTGTGTAAGGTTAAGAGGTGTCTTTGTTGCTTTTGTAAGTTTTTTTGTAAGTAGTTTCTTTTCTACTCAAGTTCTGGTTTGAACCAGACTGTAATTTGAAAATGTGGTGCTAGAGCACTTTTCCTCCATACAATATGTACGGCCCTTTGCAAATAGTGCCTAGTCACCATGCTTGTAAATATTCTTTTAGATAGGGTTTGTGTGAGTTCATTGGTTGCTAGCAAAATGGATGCCCTAGGCGAGCCAGAGCAGGCCCGGTTGGGGCAGTCTTGAAGTAAAAGCTTTGTATTTTGCAGGGGAACAAAGATCTGAGCATAATTCCTTTTGGAGAATTTAAAGGAAGGTCTTAGGCATGCTTGGAGATCAGGAGATAGTTTTGGTAGTTCATCTTGAGTGAGCATTCTTTGACAGTCCTAAATCAGCTTTGTGAAATTTAGAAACCCTAGGGTTCCTAAGCATTTTAGTGTTTGGACAGCATACGGCCTGAGCAGGCTTGAGACCACAAGAATCTTGGAGGTGAGGGCAGGGAAAACACAATTCCTAAGCCAAGAACCTAGAACCTTTGGTGGGTTTAGGAAAGAAAAGAATTTTTCCCCTGTTTAGAGACCTAATTGGGGGCCCAAGGCTACTAGCCTTTCAAACCCTAAGAAGGAACCTTGAGGAAGCGATGGAAAGTTGGAGGTTTGTGGTTGCACAAGGACCTTAGATTGGTCATTTTGAAGCTTTGAAACACCTTAAAACCCCTACAAGAACAATTGGAGAAGGTTGAGGTTAATTTGGCCTTTAGGGCAGATTAAGGGCCAAAGTAGAGAACATGGCGAAGTACCAAGATTTGCTTGGAAGAAGGACAATATGTTGACCTGGTGAGCTTTTAAAACCCCTTGGAAGACAGTTTTGAGGCCTTTTAGGTCATTTCACTGCCCCTACAAGAGTTCTTTAAGTGTTGTGGATAAATTAGTCTTTAGGAAGCATTAAAGGCTAAGGAAGAATGGAGTCATAGTACCAAGAATTGGCTTGGTAGTTGCAAACTTGACAAGATAGGGTGGTTGGCCAGAAGAACCAGGGGAATCTAGACAAGGTAGAGTTCCTATAGGTTAAGGTGGAGCAGCAAATACACCAGAGGAGGTCTAAGACAAGGCCTAGTGCAGGAATCTATGAATGATTCCTCCAGTCTCCCTATCAGATTGGTATCAGAGCAAGCAAAAGATTTTGGAAAGTAGCTTATATGTCAAAAGTTGAGTCAAGTGAAACTCCCGCCATGGTGACAAATGCACAATTAGCCAAGAGGGTTAAAGATCAAGAAGAGGACAAGTCGTTAAAAGAAAGAATAGAGAAACTTGAGAAAGCATTGAACAATGCAAGGTTGGAAGGTACGGCACCAAAGGAAGAAGAGGTTGCAAAGGAAGACAAGGTCCCTGCACCTGACCCTGTTTTGGAGGAGGAGCCTTTCTTGAAGGCATTGAAAGCCTTGAGTGGAAAAGGACTTGAGGGCATACCACTGTTCAGTGGAAAGATGGATCCTGATTTGGTCATGGATTGGATAGAAGGCATGGAGAATTACTTTGAATGTGATGGAGTCACTAAAGCACAGAAGGTGAAGGTTTTTGAATCAAGGTTGAGAGGATTAGCCTTGACATGGTGGAAGTTTGTTCAGACAGAGATGGAAAAAGAAGGCAAACAACCCATTTCAACTTGGAAAGGAATGGTTGCCAAGGTGAAGGAAGCCTACATGCCAGATGACTATGAGATTCAGTTGCACAAGAAGAGGCAAAGTCTAAGGTAGAAAGACCAAGATGTCAACACCTATATTGAAGAATTTCAGAAGCTTTGCTTGAGATCAAATGTGATAGAGGATGAGAGCCTAAAAGTGGCTAGGTACCTTAATGGCTTGAAGTGGAACATTCAGGAAGAGATGGCTTTACTAAGTCCCAAGACAGTGCACCAATGCTATCAGTTGGCCATAAAGATTGAGGAAAGGAAAAAAAGAAAGCATGATCAGTCTTCTAAGGGTAGAGGCAAAGGCAGAGATCAAAGAGGACAGTGTGGTGGTTACCAAGGTAGAGGTAATGATCAAAGGAACCAAGGAGAGTCTAAGCTCACTGAGCATGGAGGTGAAACATCTTCAAGAGGAGGATTTAACAGAGGAAGAGGACCTCAAGGAGGTTCAAATAGAGAAAGAGAAGTAGGTAGGAGTAATTCTTACTTTGCAAACATGAAGTGTTATCATTGTAACCAACTAGGCCACCCTACTTATAGGTGCCTAGAGAAAGAATCCTCTTCTAGCAATGAAAAGAGAGTGGCCTATGCACAAGAGGACACCATGAGTCCTAAAACATCTGAGATCAGTCATATAGAGTCTGAGGTAGGAGAGAATCTGATGTTTAACAGAGTTCTGATCAGGCAGCCAGTCAAAGAGGAACCTAAGCAAAGAAGAGCTCTTTTCAGAGTAAGGTGCAAGATACTTGGAAAAGTGTGCAAAGTTATAGTAGACTCAGGTTCAACAGATAACATAATCTCTGAGGAGGCAGTAGCAAAGTTAAAATTGGAGAAGGTACCACACAATAACCCCTACAAGGTCACATGGCTAAATAAAGGGCAGAGTGTTTTGGTGAATGAGCAAGTAACAGTGGAATTTTCAATTGGAGGCTATAAAGACAAGCTAGTTTGTGATGTATTACCCATGGATGCATGCCATCTACTACTGGGTAGGCCATGCCAATATGATAGAAGTGCCATTTATGATGGGAAAGAGAACACCATCTCATTCAAGAAGGATGGAAGAACCTTCAAGCTGTAGTCATTGACAGAGGAAGATGAAGGATAGTCAAAGGTACCTAACATCATGTTGAGCAGTGACAAGGAGTTCCTTAAGGACCTACACCAAGGGAATGAAGGATATATGATCATGATGCAGTCCAAAGAGGAAGAAAAGGCTGAAAGGATAGTCTTACCAGAAGCAGTCCAAAGGTTGCTTGATAAGTACAAGAGTATAGTCAGTGATGGTACCCCTGCAACTCTACCCCCAAAGAAAGCAATAAATCATAAAATTGACTTCATACCTGGAGCCTCATTACCTAATAAAGCAGCATACAAGCTTACACCTGAGCAGAACCTAGAGGTAGCTAGGCAAGTGGAAGAATTGTTGAATCAAGGTCTGATTCAAAAGAGCATCAACCCATGTGCAGTCCCGATGGTCTTAGCAATAAAGAAAGGAGGTAAGTGGAGACTTTGTACTAATTCTAGAGCAATTAATAGGATCACCATTAGGTATAGGTTCCCAATACCTAGAATTTAAGATTTAATGGATTTCCTTGGAGGAGCAAAGTATTTCACTAAGTTGGACCTCAAGAGTGGATACCATCAGATCAGAATTAAGGAAGGTGATGAAAGGAAGATAGCTTTTAAGACAAATGATGGCTTATATGAGTGGAAAGTGATGCCATTTGGCCTCTCAAATTCCCCTAGCATGTTCATGAGACTAATGAATGAGGTGCTTAAGGATTTCACAGGGATCTTTGTAGTAGTCTATCTTGATGACATACTGATTTTCAGTAAGACAACAAAAGAACATTTTAAGCATGTGGAGATGGTACTTAAAAGGTTGCAAGAAGAGAAGTTGGCAATTAAACTTGAGAAGTGTGAGTTCTTCAAGCAAGAACTTGTGTATCTAGGCTTTGTAGTATCCCAAGGAACCTTGAAGATGGATCCAAGCAAGGTGGAAGCCATCCTAAACTGGCCTACACCAACCACAACAACAGAGGTAAGAATTTTTCATGTTTTAGCCCAATTTTATAGAAAATTCATAAGGAATTTTAGTGGTATATGTGCACCAGTCCTAGATACTATCAAAGGTGGTCTGAAAACAAAATTTAAGTGGACTCAAGAGGCCGATAAAGGGTTTGAAAAACTGAAACAAGAAGTGGCAACCCAACCAATTTTGTTATTGCCTAGTTTTGACAAGTTGTTCATAGTTGAGTGTGATGCAAGTGGAGTAGTAGTAGGAGGAGTACTCAGTCAAGAAGGTAGGCCTGTGGCCTTCCTTAGAGAAAAGCTCAATGAAGCCAATAAAAAATACTCCACCTATGATCTAGAATTGTATGCTTTAGTGCAGTCCCTTAGGAAGTGGAGGCATTATTTGTTACCCAAAGAGTTTTGGTCTTCACTGATAACCAGGAACTTAGTTACATCAACACCAAGAGAAGCTAAGTAATAGACATTTGAAATGGATGGAATACATCCAAGCTTTCACATTCACTATCAAGCACAAAAAGGGACAAATGAATAAGGTTGTAGATGCATTAAGCAGAAGAGTGCTGATAGTGCAGGAAATACAGCTAAAAAGCATTGGATTAGAGAGTTTCAAAGACCTCTATGGTGAATATGAAGACTTCTCAGAAGCCTACAAGGTATGCTCTGATTTTGAGAATCATTTTCATAGTCAATATGCTGAGTATACATTGCAAAATGGACTATTATTTAAGGGTAATCAGTTATGTGTTCCAAGAGGGTCAATGAGGGAAAATCTGATTCAAGAAAAGCATAATGGCAGTCTTAGTGGGCATTTTGGTATTAATAAAACTTTAGAGCTAGTTCAAAGGTTCTATCACTGGCCTAAGTTAGCAAGAGATGTCAGAAAATATGTGGAACAGTCTGTGGTATGCATGAAAGCTAAGGGAGGAGCTAGCAATGCTGGTTTGTATCAACCCCTACCTATTCCTAACAGACCATGGGAGTGTGTGAGCATGGATGTTGTGGTAGGTCTTCCTAAGACCAAGACTAGTTTTGACAGTGTTTATGTAGTAGTGGATAGATTTAGCAAGATGAGTCACTTCATTCCTTGCAAAACTACTCATGATGCAAGCTACATAGCTCATATTTTCTTCAAGGAGGTTGTAAGGATCCATGGCTTGCCTCTAAGCATTGTTTCTGACAGAGATGTGAAGTTCACGAGTCAGTTTTGGAAGACTCTATGGAGCAGATTGGGTACAAATATGTCTTTTGGATCAGCTTACCATCCTCAGACTGATGGTCAAATAGAGGTGGTTAACAGAGTGCTAGGTAATCTTCTAAGGTGCTTGACTAAAGAATATGGAAAGACATGGGATATGGTGATTTCCCAAGCTGAATATGCTTATAATGACAGTGTCAATAGAACTACAGGGAAAAGTCCTTTTGAGGTTGTGTATGGGATGCACCCAAGAGGTATTTGTGAACTTAGAGACCTTGGATCTATGGAGAATAGGAGTGGACATGCAGAAGACTTCACTCAGACCATGAAGGAGATTCATGAGCAGGTCAAGCAAACAGTCACAGCAGCAACCCAAAAGTTGAAGGAGAGTGTTGATTTGTCAAGGAAGGATGTACAATTTGTAGTTGGGGACTATGTTATGGTCCACCTCAACAAATCCAAATTGTAGAAGGGCATGGCAACCAAGTTACAGATGAAAAGAGTGGGTCCATGCAAGGTGTTGGCCAAATATGGCAAGAATGCCTATAAGGTGGAATTACCATCAGACTTGGGCATCTCTCCAGTTTTCAATGTTCCTAATTTGATCAAGTACAAGGGATCAGTCAATGATGAGGACCAAAACAGCAAGAAAATCTTCAAGGAAATCAGTAATGTGACTTTTCCTCAACAAGACAAGCTTCAGGCAGAGAGGATCTTGCAGTCCAGAGTGCAGAAAGCTACAAGACATAAGGTGTACATGGAGCACCTTATCAAGTGGAAGAACAAGCCAAAGTTAGAAGCCACTTGGATACTGGAAGATCAGTTCAAGAAACTTGGCATTGACCTGACATTGGTATCTCCTTCGTCTCCTTAGTTGTTTGGGTTGAGAAGGGGAGAATGGTGCAGGAGCACTTGGCAAAGTTCATGCTTATTTGAAATTTTTGGTTGAAGTTAATTTTTGTTGTGAGGTCATGTTGACCATTTATCTAGGTGTTGTTGTTTTGAATAAAACTTGATCTATCCATGATCAATGGATTGGGAGGTGGCAATCATGAGTTGGTTTTGAAGCCCAACTTGTCATCTTTACCAGTCTTGCCAAAGTGTTTGAAAACACATGAGGTTTTATATTTTGTATCTTTAGGTCATCTTGGAGTTCGACCAAAGCACCTAAGTTGTTTTGGAGGCATATTTAAGGCATACCATGACCTTTTTGGTTGGTTATAATTTTTTGTACAGACTGTTTTTTCCAGAAGTTGAAGAAAACAACGTTCTTATCATTATTTTCTAGTTTTTGTGTTCTTTTAACAATGCTTAATGGATTAGATTGTCATAGTTTTGATCTGTAGAATGTAGTTGTGTTTGTAACCAAGCATTGTGTAAGTTTAAGAGGTGTCTTTGTTGCTTTTGTAAGTTTTTTTGTAAGTAGTTTCTTTTCTACTCAAGTTCTGGTTTGAACTAGACTGTAATTTGAAAATGTGGTGCTAGAGCACTTTTCCTCCATACAATCTGTACGGCCCTTTGTAAATAGTTCCTAGTCACCATGCTTGTAAATATTCTTGTAGATAGGGTTTGTGTGAGCCCATTGGTTTCTAGCAGATGGATGCCCTAGGCAAGCCAGATCAAGCCCGGTTGGGGCAGTCATGAAGTAAAAGCTTTGTATTTTGCAGGGGAACAAAGATCTGAGCGTAATTCCTTTTGGAGAATTTAAAGGAAGGTCTTAGGCATGCTTGGAGATCAGGAGAGAGTTTTGGCAGTTCATCTTGAGTGAGCATTCTTTGACAGTCCTAAATCAGCTTTGTGAAATTTAGAAACCCTAGGGTTCCTAAGCATTTTAGTGTCTGGATAGAATATGGCCTGAGCAGGCTTGAGACCACAAGAATCTTGGAGGTGAGGGTAGGGAAAACACAATTCCTAAGCCAAGAACCTAGAACCTTTGGTGGGTTTAGGAAAGAAAAGCATTTTTCCCCTGTTTAGAGACCTAATTGGGGGCTCAAGGCTACTAGCCTTTCAAACCCTAGGAGGGAACCTTGAGGAAGCGATGGAAATTTGGAGGTTTGTGGTTGCACAAGGCCCTTAGATTGGTCATTTTGAAGCTTTGAAACACCTTAAAACCCCTGCAAGAACAATTGGAGAAGGTTGAGGTTAATTTGGCCTTTAGGGCAGATTAAGGGCCAAAGTAGAGAACATGGCGAAGTACCAAGATTTGCTTGGAAGAAGGACAATATGTTGACCTGGTGAGCTTTTAAAACCACTTGGAAGAAAATTTTGAGGCCTTTTAGGTCATTTCACTGCCCCTGTAAGAGTTTTTAAGTGTTGTGGATAGATTAGTCTTTAGGAAGCATTAAAGGCTAAGGAAGAATGGAGTCATAGTACCAAGAATTGGCTTGGTAGTTGCAAACTTGACAAGATAGGGTGGTTGGCCAGAAGAACCAGGGGAATCTAGACAAGGTAGAGTTCCTATAGGTTAAGGTGGAGCAGCAAATACACCAGAGGAGGTCTAAGACAAGGCCTAGTGTAGGAATCTGTGAATGATTCCTCCAGTCTCCCTATCACCGACATAGTCCCCCTGTGCTCCATCAGCGAGACTGGGCACCTCACCAAGACATTTTAGTTTTCCTACCACTGAAATAAGTCTTACCGATGAAGCCATTCATTGGCAAGATAATGAGCCTTCGAAGAGACTCATGCTAATGCCAAAAGTTATACTGAACTCATTTCCTTCATCTCATTCGCTGGGACTTATCCCGATGTGTTATATCGATGAAACACCCTGATTTCATTGAAACTCTCGCCGAAGACCACCTCTCCATAGATCGCCAAGACATTTTGATTTTCTTACCGACTAAGTCCACCTGTCATTGATGACCCTCTTCACATCTTATCGGCAAGACTAGTTTCCTTCGGTAAGACACTACTCTGATATACTTTAGTCTCACCGTTGTACATTCCTTGTCACCTGTCGGTAAGACAATGATCAATCGCCAAGACCACCTGCCGAAAACCTTTAGCTTGGCCGAAACATTTCCACATGCGCCAGTCGGAGAGACAATTTTTTCGCTATGACCTTACGTCGATACTCGCCAGTTTGGCCAAAATAACCTCTCCATGTATTAGTCGGTATGACATAATGTATTCACCGTGACATTACATCGATGCCCCAACATATGCTAATATATTTTTTCTATATGTCGGTCCGCAAGAAAAAATACTTCGCTATGACTCTACTTCGACAATAATTCCTTTGCCGATATGAAACTGCTCAGTCGCCAGAACAAAAGAAGAGTCATGCCGATATTCTGCAACAAGTATATATTAGTGAAAAATACATAGGTCGGGGAGACTTTCACTATGTCCTATCGAAATAGGCAATACAATGAAATGCAAAGGACTTGATGGATTCAGTGGATTTATGACAAAAAACAAGCAAGATGCCATGAGGAGGAAACCTTGTGCTTTTGAGGAAGATTTATTCTTGGAAACACTTGAATGCAATGGACTGAAAATTTCAAAATTTTACAGTTCTAACACATATCTTGCTTTTTCTTGAGGAATTTCACTATTGTATGTTTTTTATGTTCATTTTGGTGATCCAATGTTGATGCTTAATGGCTAATTTAATGGTTTTTATCCTGATTTTAAGCTAACACTTTGATGAAATGTTGTCAACAATCAGATTCTCATGTTGGTGTTTGATGAATGCAGGCTAAGTCTAGCAAGGCAGCAGCTAGAATGGCTAAAAGAGAGACTGGGACAATAGGATGGGACAGATCTAAAGAATGATATAAATGCCATTGAATGGTGAACTAGGGTTTCTCCTATGCCACTTGTGAATGGCTTACAGGGGATGTTCTTGATGACGAAGGCCATAATGGAGCAAGGTATGGGTGGAGTGGAGGAAGCAGTTAATGCAAAGTTGCATCAAAAGTTGTGCTTCCTCATCATTTCATTTTGTCTCTTCTTCACACATTTTGGTCTGTTTCTTGCCTCTGGTCAATTCCCTTGCATTTAATGCATGTTTGACTTTGTTTCAAACTCTTCTAGGGCTGACGTGTTCTATAATCGACTCATTTGTAAACACTAAAACAAGGGCCGATGCATCTGACGCGTTTTATAAATATGGCATTTCGCCTCTTTTAAAAAGAGCTTTTTGTTGCTATCTCTTTAGGGTTAGAAGAGTTAGAAGGTTGTTAGAGAGTTGGAGATTGAATGTTAGAATGAATTTAGCAGAAGTAGAGTATGAGTTAGAAGCATTTTATTTCTGAGTAGTCGTTGTAATACAAAAGACTTGAATTGTTGCTATCTTTGGGGATTCGATACAACTGAAGACATTGTGTTCTTGGTGAATTCATTGTGTTGATCTATCTTGCATGATTCTTGCTATTTATCTTTTGTTAAGAAGTTCAGCAGGAGGAAGAGGTGATGTATTTTTTAGATTTTCTTAGCATAGATGGAGATAGTTTAAATACATGGGTTTCTATACACTGGTGATCTTGTCAAATTTGTAAATGTTGCTTATCTGTTTCATTAATAGTAGGAGCAGCCAGATTTAAACCTACTTTATATTATGCTCTAGAATGGTATTCATTTTGGGTTAATTGTTTGATTTGAAAAGCTTTCAAGGAATGAAATTTTATCTTAAGTTTTGTTTGAATGATGATTTGCAATCTACTGTTAAAGTTTGCACTGTGAATGGATGAAACTTTGTATCGATTACAAGTTAATTTTATTCTGCAGTTCTAGTTTAGGAATTCCTTGGAAGGTAACGAGTCTGATTAGTTGAATGAATCAACATTCTCTTCAGTTTGAAAACCTTGATCTATCTTTTTCTATTTCTTTAAAACCCCTGGTTAGAGTAAGTTTAGATAGATGTTTGATCTTGTAACAATCCAGAAGCTCAAGACCAGCAGGCCCCTTGAACATTATAGCCATATTGACCACTTTGTGAAATAGCAACGTTGTGAACCAACATCAAAGACCTTGGGAGGTGATTAGTTTGATTACTGATTGTCTCTTTCAAGAGAGGTGCGATACTTTCACTTTTATCTTACTTGCATGTTGTGGGTCAATTTGGCACATCAACACTATGTGTTTTGGATTTTTGAATATAAGGAATGCAAATGTAATATGACAATATTGCCTAAAGGAAATAACAAATTCCAAATGACAAAGGGACTATTTTTTTGGATTTTTAGAAATAAGATATGCAAGATGAGAACTAAAATGACTTGAAAGTTCTAAGGTATGCAAATGCAAAGGTCTAAATAACTTGGAAGAAGGTTACTCAACCACCCTAAGCTTGATCTATGTCTCAATTTGGGTCATCAATGGACTTACTAATGTGACTAAAGGACAAAATGACAAGATGGCAAGGTGAGTTTTCCTAACTAGACTTTTGAGTTGGAAAATATCACAAAAGGGGCAATAACTAAAATAAATTATGTTTGACTAAGTCCAATGACCACCTACTCTTGAAGGAAATGACTTGGAAAGTATGGTAATGTTTCCTAATCCAAAATCTACAAATGAAATGAGGACCTAAGGACTGGTTTATGACTAAAAATGAAGATGATAGATCCTAGAGGATGCAACTAAAAAAATTCAAATTTAAACCTACGAGTAAATGCAAAGTAAAGATGCCAATAGTCAGAGACAACCAATTTTCTTTCTAGTTTTTGACAAATTCTGCTAGAAAAAGATGTGTTGTATCAGATTGGACAAGTTTAGTCTCAGGTTTTAGACTACAATAGTGATTTAATTTGTTTCCAGGAAAATGTGTCATTCCAGGTTACGAATGTGTTGCAATTTGGCAAAGGTGTCACAATTTCAACGAATGTGGTTTTCCAAATAGCAAATGCGACTCAGAAAAGAAGTTGCGGCATTCTATAAAGTGAATGTAGTTTAGGATAGGAAAATGCATTGCCAAAAGTATCAAATGTGGCTTATCATAGCGAATTTATCACAACATATAGAAAATATGGGACAAAAAGGTGAATGTGTTGCGGCAAATGTGTTGTAGTAGAATAAGTCAAGTTTGTTTGCAATTTTTGGAAAAATTTTGAAGTTGTCTCAAGTTGAATGTTTGTTTCCAAATTTATGAAATGGTGTTTGTTTGTTTAAATGTCTCAGAAAACACTTGACAAACACAATAGCTTGTTTGAACATGCACAAAGAAGACAAGCACAATCCTAGGCAAGGACAATATTTGCTAGATTCCACGTGGGTTTCCCCAACTACACTTATTCTTAGCGGATGAATCCAAAAGCTTGGCCACATGGGCTCCCCCTTACAATGCACTCACTTCTCAAGTCAACCAAGCTTCCAACCCCCATAAATCTCCCATGGTGCATTGATCACCTCTACTAAGAACTGGGAGAATTTGGATTCCTTCACCATGACCGTTGTTGCGCTAGAAAATAGAAAGGATTTTGGCAACTATGCAAAAAAAATAGTTCAGGAACCCCATTTGAGTGGCCACACATGGGGCAAGATTAGTTCCAATAAGGAGGAACTCTATCCTAAAGAGGTTACACTCAACAAGGTTTTGGGGAGTTCACTTGTCCATGTGACACATCCGCACTCGTAATCCTAGGCTTTCCATTAGGATTCATATTTATCTACCGGTCGGGGGTAGCTCGGGCAAAGAGCTCTGTTGTTGGTTTGAGTCACCTTGGGGTGAGTACTTTTTCCCACCAAGGAAGGTCTAATTCCTAGAGTCAATAATTGTTTCTCTTGCACCCAAGATCACACAAGTGTGCAAGGGGAGAGGATACTTTGATTATTGAATCAGGGTGACACATAAAATAGATGGGTCTAGTTTTCTGATCACCTAGTTTGCACAAGGTGAGAGCATAATCACCTGCCACCTTCAAGAAAAATCAAGCAAAGTTCTTTAACCCCCTAATTAAGCCTAAGTGAGACAAACAAATGTTCTTTTTAGAGCACCAATGGATGTGTTTTCTAATCTAAAAATAAACACAAGAGGTTTCAAAGAAAAATCCTTGGACATTCGAACCTATAAAACCACTTGTTAGTAGTCTCAAAAATATTCCTTGGACCCACAAAAATTCAAGGCCACATGCTACAATAGCAAATTAGTAACTAGAAAAACCCCTGACTACTAACTTGAAAAGACAAAATCTAGAAAATTCTAGAAAAAATCGAAAGCAAAATTTTACTAGATAAATGCGTCATAGCAAAGCGAATGCGTTGTTCTATGAAGCAAATGTAGCTTAGGTTTGTATGCTAGAATCTGACAGTAAAATGTGTCGATATGCAGAGCGAATGTGTCGTAGTCTTCAAATGCATCATTCTAGATGGCTAATGCATCGGACCTGAGCAAATATGGCTTTCTGTCAGGCTAATGCAGCTCGGGATGGCGAATGCGTCACCCTGCAAAGAAAATGCATCATGACAGAATGTTTGTGGCTCATAAAATTGTGAATGCGACATTCCATACCTGTACCTGTGAAACACAAAAAAGTCGTACGGAAAAAATGAACATGCACGATTTTAGTGTTGGGTTCATCAATGTAACTAAGGGAAAATTCTAGGTTAGTGAATTAGAAGCTAAATAAATCAAAACCCAAAGTAATAATGAAGCACAACAGAGGAAAACATGAAAACAAAGAGAGATATCACCTTGCATCTTCAACCTCCATGATTGACCTCCATTACACCTTCTCTATTTGCTGCCATATATAGTTTTTCCTCATATTTTGTGTGAGCAGTATGTGACAATGCCAAGACCAATGTATTTATAATTAGAAAAGGGGGAGAGAGAAAGCAGTGAAATTTTATCATTGATGTCAAAGGGGGAGAGAGTGTTGTGAAAAATGCCTTGTCATTGCAAGGGGGAGCAGTGTTTTGAAATTTTAAATTTTGGCAGCATAATCTCTTGGTTTCAACACTTAGTCATTTTTAACTAAGTGTTGCCATCAATGCCAAAGGGGGAGATTGTTGGCATATGGCTTCTAGTATTTTCATTGATGGAAATTGAAGTCATTAATTCGGTCCGCAGATCAAAATTTTCTCATACCAACAGGCAAAGTAGAGAACAGAGTATTACCGACAGAAAGCATGAAGAACAGGGTATCCAAGTAGTTTGTCGATTTGTATGCTTCACCAGATCATCATTTTGTGTTGCAGATCCCCAAGATAGCTTGTTAAGCATATATGATACCTTATTGGTAAGTTTTGTGATGTTGCATTAATCGGTGTACGAGCCTGGAGATCTGACAGGATGTTTTTTTGTTTACTTGCTCATTGTGGCCAACTAAGTGAATATAACGTGTTGCGGATGTATAAGGAGTAATTATTTAAATGTTTCTATGTTAGAGAATTTTGTTTTGGGTCGTAACTATAGTCTAGCTGACTTGTGTGGGTGTGCATTAAAGATTTCTCATGATTTGAGCCGACATGTGAAGAATATTTTGTATTTTATTTGAAGCTGACATATAGTGATTGAAATCTTGGTAGAAGATATATATATATATATATATATATATATATATATATATAAGATCATTAATTCATTTTGAAGAGTGAATAGGTGTGGAAGAATAGTGCCAAATATCATAAAAGTTTTGGAGTGATTCATGCATAGTTTCACTTGTGCATTAAGGGTTTTTGTAATGCAAGTTAGAGCAGGGCAGAGCAGAAGTGTTGAATCAGTCAGAAGGACATAAGATCAATTACTGAGCTTCATTAGAACTGAAACCAAGCATTTTTAGATGCTATTTTCTTAGTTCAACATTTTTTTGTAATCCAAACATTTTGTAAGGCAATGAGCCTTCCTTATTTTGAGCAGTGAGCTTTAGGCAATGTGCTTGAATGCATGTGCATTCCATTTTCTTCATACTTTTAACAGAGTATATAAATTGTGGATTAATCTCCACCGTGGTTTTTCCCCTAATAGGGTTTCCATGTAAAAATCTTGGTGTTATGGTGTTTTTATTTTTTCTTTAATGTGCTTGCATGTCTATTTTAGTTTAAATGTTGTGAATGGTTTATGATCAGAATTGAAATTTAAATCTTGCTGAACACTGATTCACCCCCCTCTCAGTGTTCCTTGAGTCCAACATTATTGACTTAGGCCCACCAATAATGGATTTTATGCTTAAGTACAATTAGATGGGTTTAAATGCATTAATGACTATACTAAACATGCTACAAAATAATGATTGTTCATTCACAAGGGTCATGATTGTAATACACATATCTTTGTCATTCTTGATTCTTTGGATTATCATGACCATTCATTGAAAAAGCTCAAGGTATTATATAATATATCATTATGTTTCTTGATTCCTTGGATTATCCTAATGTCCTCATGCTTTTGTAGTATGAAGTTAAGTGGGGGGGGTGAAATCCCTTGAATTTTGGAAATCTTTGGTTGAGTTTTTCTAATCATGTCTTCATTCACTATTTTATTGGTGTTTCTAATGAAACCACACATGTGAGCTTTGGACCAAATCAAGGTATGTATTCTTGTGTTAATTGGGTTAGATTCTACACAAGCATTCATTTTAATAGAATTTATCCATCCATTTTTTTCAAGTATTTATTTTAATAACTCTACCCTCCATTTTCTAATGATAAATCACTCATAATGGTGGAGTTATTAATGGATGATATTGTACAACTTTAATATTGATATACTTGATATGCTTGGTCTTGAAAATGTGGTTGCAGGTTTCTTATCTTGTTTTCCCAACATTTTGCACTAGTTGATGATGCTTCTCTACATGAGCATCCAAAAACACATTTTGTGGCCTTGTTAGTTGTATGGGGAACATCAAGATTCTTTTGTGTTTCTCTTTTGGATATCACAAGAGGATTATTGGGAAAAATGTGAACAACATTCATGGGTAAAATTTCTCTTGGTTCCAAAACCATGTGAAAGACAATATGCAACTTGGTCTATGAGATCCGCAAATCTTGTAGTACTATGTTCTTGAGCTACACATCCAAAGACAACTTGAAGACATGATCAAGGAGCTTGAATATATTTTAATGCAAATCCTCACACTCTAAGATGAGTATCCACCTACCTAAAGTTGTGTGGACACATTTGACAAGTTGAGAGATTCTAATTGGTCTTTTGCTATGCAACATTGTCTTTAGTAAGGAAGTTGTATTATTGGAAACTATAACTTTTCATACAACTTCAAAAATAATTATGAATATCTCTCATGCTTAAAAGGAAAGATTGGAATAACTTCATGATATGTTGATATAATTTGTTTCAAGTTGGTCATCATAGGATAATGTGTCTTTCAAAGGGTGCAACCATTGTGAGTAATTATTTCAACCAAGTGGGCGGGCATGTATTCCAAATTTCTACATTCACCTTCCAAATATAGTAGGATGAGCTCAATGAGATCAAGATTATTTGTAGCAGTGGTTCTATGTTCCAGATTATGCTAAGATTATTATTGTTCTTCCTCTAGGCCAATCATTTTGCAGGTACACACAGATGCTTCTATGGTTATTTTACTCTCCTTGAGTTCCTGTTGCACCTCCTGTCACTTACTTGTGTCAATGTGCTCTTCTTTATCATGGTCCACACATATTTGAATACTTGTAGCACAAGTTACACATTCAATTGAGGTGCTTGGGAGTGTGAAGATAAAAACAACTATCCTCCGTCACAAATCCATCATGTTATAGTGGAACAAATATATTTCATGTGTTGCAATTCTTGTCATAGTTTTTGGTTCCTTCCTCACTGGAGATTCATAGTTGCTGTGCTACATTGGCTACTAGACTTTGGCATAAATGGGCATGCCAGTTGGTAAAACAATTAATTTTATTTTTCATATTTTATCTCTTAACTTTATTAATATTTCTTATTATATTAATTTTATATGCAACATCTCTACCTATCCTCTAATTGTTTCCCAAGGACTGTCAACCCTTTAAGTTGGGGAGAGGTACACCATCCTTTAATTATTTCCTACTACTTATCATTTCACCCATTTCAGTTAGCTCATGCAATTGGAGATAAATATTTGTGATTCCTCTTAGAGATAGCATTTCAAAAAATAATGCTATGAGAAATGAAAAATTGGAAAAAAGTATGTGAAAATAAAAAATGTTAAGCAAAAATAAAAAAATTGGAGGTATCAATATTGATTTTTTTTGAAAAAAAGCAATGAAATAAAGCTTGTCACGAGAAACTAAAAAAAATGAAAGGAATTGTGATTATGCATGAACTATAATAGTCAAGGGTGAAGAAGAAGGTGAACGCTATAATCCAAAGGCTACCAATACAAATCAAAACCTCTTAAAAATAATGATTGCACGAGGACGTGCAATATGCTAAGTTGGGGGAATGATGAGAGCCAATTATGTCCCATTTTATGCTACATTTTAGCCTATTTTCATATACCTTCATATCCATTCCCACATTCCATTTCCATTCCATATCATACTATTTCACTATTTTATATTGCATATAATTAAATATATATAAGCGATATTTAATATAGTTTTGGATAAAATATGGAAATTAATTATTGACTGTATTTACTAATAAGCATTGTGATTTCAAGCCTTGGAAAATAAATCTTGCAAGATGTAGATCACAAGAACTTCTTATCACCTTCTATGCAGAAAATCTTCCTGTCACTTTCTGATCAGGAACTTTTGTGTATTACTTTTTGACCAGCAATTTAGTTCTATCATATCTTCAAAAAATGATGTCAGTTTCTAAGGTGGCATCGATTACCTGTTTAGAGTTGACTATGAATTGTTTTATTCAATGGAGGCCTTCCTTTGGTTCTTCATGGAACTTCTCGCATGTATTCTTCATCCACATGAATCTATTTCATGCTAAGAGTTTTGTAACTCGATAATTCCACATCATAGTGGCCACTTCAACACCATTGTATCCCATGTGGAAACCCATGATGGAGGATGCATTGCTAGCTGTATGGTGGATGTGCTTTCTTGAGGAAACTAAAAATTAGTTTGTGAAAGGGGACGTGTTTGGTAGTTGGAGAAAAACACGTGGAGGAAAAGCTTGCCAGCTAGACAGAACCAAAGATATTTTGGTCTCCTATATTTGCTCACGGTTATAACAATACCATTTTAATATGTGACACACTTTTGTTTCTTCTCGTTTGTTGGCCATAGGCCAAAACAAACTTAATATTTTGTATATTTCATTGTTTCAAACAACGCATATATAAGTAAGCATACTGTAAGAGAGATTATAGACATTGACAACAATAGACTTTGGTATCACATATTTATGTACCAAACTTTTGATAAATAAAATAGTGCTTCTTCTTATCACAACAACGTAGAAAGGATTTCGTTCTATCCACCATTTGAACAAGGAGCAAGGGCCCAATCTTTGGAGAAGCTCGATGATGTTTTATTTTCTATATTTTATTTTCTTTTGATTTGGTTTGGTTAAGATAGATGTTATTTCCTTTTGATTGCGTGATTTCAATTTCCACACAGTTTGGATAAAAGAATATATGATATGGGTTACTTTTCCTTTTTGTTGTAAGCTACTATTGCTATTGTTGCAAACTACTACTGTTATTTTCGTAGATTATTGTTGTCATTATTGCAGATTGTTGTTGTTTTGTAACAATTCATATCACAGCTCCTATCACTTTTGTCACAAAATAGAGAAAAACTGAAATATAGGTTTAAACCAGATTTTATTATAGGTGCTCCTTTGTGTGTTCTAGTTGCATTCATCCCCACTAATTCATTGCTTTCCTCCCTTAGGTAGACTTCCACAAAACCTTTCGAAAGCTTACGATCCTCGGATTGACACTCTTAGATCAAGCTAAAATCTTTTCTATTCTTTACCCTAGTTTTGGCCTATCACCCGTGATGTATGATAACCACAAATTGACAACTTATTTGAGTTGATGAAACTTATTTCTTGTGTGGTCCCTTGATTTTGTAGCTACTAGAATTGGGAGAGTAGGGTCTCCATTTGTGCCCTAATCTTCCCATCTACATGTGTAAGGGAATCATATGATCATGCTATCTACAGTGTTTGCAACTCAATTTGATCCATTTGAATTTTCACCTTTATGGTGGTTGTAGGCCATTGGAAGAAAATTTGGTACAACACATTGATTCCCCCCTCTATATTTTCAATGTACTAATATGTGATTCTAATGTAGAATGGGTAGTGACATATTTCATTCTTTCGTCATCCATCCTTTCTAACTAAACCTCCCCAATTATGCTTTGTCGCATCTTGTCTTTTGATCCTTTGTGTCTTTCAACACTCCATCTACCAAGAGTTTTATTTGTGTCTCAAGGGGTTGGGGAGAATCCCTTGTATCTGAGGACATTTATATTGGATAACTTTAATAATCTCCCCCAACTACTCTATATTCTCTACATGTTTATTTAGGATATCTTCCCTTGTTGTCTGTTGTAATATATCCCCTAACTAAATTTTTTGGAGGGGGATATACTAACAATGTCGACTTGAGATATAACCAGTGGTAACTAAAGAATTTTTGGTAAATTCTGTCCTCCCCAAAATTAGCTTATCTAGCCTTTTCTTGGTATGGAGTTCTCTAGTTTGGATTTGTGTCATCTTTTCCTTTTGGGCCTTAGTTTCCGAAGGAACCAATTATGCAATCGCCTCCTCTTTCAACCTTTCAAGGACCCTAGTATTGGTCCATTGGTGACTCTAATGTGGTATTAGAGGCCACCATGTATCTAATGTGTTGATTCTACAATGTATTTATTTATGACTCCCATTTCCTCATATACCTTGAATTTATTGTTTAAGATTTGCTTGTTAAATAAACCACTAAAGAATTGGTTTTCATTCATTAATGTTTCTGCTTGTTCTTCTTACAATTGCTCTTCTTCTTTTCCCACTTCTTCCAAGGGGGGGGATTTTTTTGTGCTTTTTTATTCTTTATTTTTTCTTCTCCATACTCATTTGGAGGAGTGCTTATGAGGCTTGTTCGATTGATTGGTCTAATTGTGAGGGAGTAGTGGGTATTTTCCTTTTAGCTCTCCTTGTACTCCCTTCTAGTTGAGTTGATTATTTTAGAGGTGTCCCTACTTGAAATATCTTGTACCTCCATGGAGTATTTGTAGTGATCTACTCTTTTGATTCTATTTTACCTATCCCCCATTTGGGGTGAAGTTTTTCTTTGTTTTTATCCACTTGATCCTTTGCCTTTTTTTGGTGATATTTTCCATGTACTCCCAATAAGTCATAATTGTTTTGGATTTGGGGTCTTTGGGGAGTTGGAGTAATATTTACACAGAAGATTCTATCTCCACACTAGACACCCCATATAGTTGTTTTGGGATCCAGGACATCCCAGGTTCAATTGCCTCCATGAACATATAGTCCTTCTCCACCAAAAAGACTATATCCTTTATGTATTGGTGAACTACATCATAAGAGATGTGTTTTTGTTCTTGGAGCATCTATTGGAGGGATTTGAAGTAACCCCAGTAGGTAGTTGTGTAAGAGGTGGCATACCTAAAATTCTTGATATGCTCCTATATTTGTGTGGCTACCAATATATTGATTTTCTAAATATTTCCCACAAATGTTGTGGGTGCATTTGTCAAATATAATTTAAGACAAATTATTAGGGTTCCATAACTAAATTGGTAGTAGGATTTTTTGTGCACTCCATATTCGCTATTAGCTCTTTCCATAGTACCTCACACAAATCTATATATTTTCCCTTTGTTACCATTTGGTATTCCACATGGATAGAATTCATAGCAACAAAGTCCTCCAAATTGGTGTAGTAGACTTCGTAGGTGATACCCATAGTGGCATATTGTTGACATATGGTGTTATACACCATTGCATAAATTGATTTATCTTAATATTGTAATTAAATAATTATTTAGTTGTGATACACCTTGGTGGTGTGGTTGATCACACTGGGTAATTATTTGGTGTCCACTTGATGTTGTATTGTAACATTGTATTATTATTATTTGTGTGCAAGACATGTGATAAGAATTTAATATTGGGAAAATATTAAATAATGTTATATCTTAGTACCCAAATCTTAGTACCCAATATTAAATAAGGTGTTAGTGGTTTTGTATTCATATGGTTTTTTGGTACATGGTTTCACCTTACCACTAGCTATATTTTGTGTGAGCTTGTGTCTATAAAAGCAAACATATGTGTAGTGGTTTAGGTTGGCTGAGTGGGTTGGCTATTATTATCGAGTCTTCTTGTGGAGTGCATTTGTGAAGCATGGCATGGGATGTGTGGATTCATGCTTGGACACATGTGAATGCATTGTAGGGCTTGATGCTTTAAAGGTATTCATTGTAATTCTTGTATTGCTTTATTGTTGAATAATATGATGGAGTATGGATGCTTTTAGTGGCTAGATTTTTCCCTCTTGAGGGTTTTCCCAGGGTATATCTTGTGTTATCTTGAGGCTTGTCTATTTGATCTATGCATTTTGGCAACTTGTATGCATATTTATCTCTCATGGGTTATGTAGGAAATTGATTAAGATCATGGGTTAAATACATTATTTCCTAATAAGTGGTATCAGAGCTTTCATGGTTGAAGAATTTTTGTTATAACCCTAGTTTGAGAGTTTTTGCAAAGTTGGAACCATGGACATGCATGTAGGGTTTGAGGAATTACAAGATACGGAACACATGTTGCAGGTGTTTATTTACTGATTTAGGCTTTTGGGTTGTCAAAATTTGTTGGGTTTATTGCAGATCTAAATGTAGACACATAAAAATGACCTAGGTCTGCAAGCTCTATTGTCACCATATTTCTTCTTGACATAATTGAAACATTTTAATTATGTCCTTTGGTCCACTTTCGACTATTAATTAAATAATTCATAATTATTTAATTAATTAATGTCTTTATTCTTCTTGATTATTTAAATAAATAAATTTTATTTTATTTATTCAAATGTGTCACTCATTGTCTAATGTCTCTCCATAATTAAATAAATTCATAAATTTATTTAATTATCTTTATCCACTAATTCCTCCTGATTATTTAAATAGATAAAATTTATTTATTTATTTAAATATGTTATTAATTCTTAAAAGTCTTCTTATAATTAAATAAATTCTTTAATTTATTTAATTATTGTCCACCTTGACATTTTCCCCATTTTAAATAAAATTATTTATTTAAAAATGGTCTCACTTTCTAATTTTCCCTCTTTTAGTAAATAATTCAAATTAATTGTTTACTGTCACATGTCCCCACCTTTTGAATTAAATTAATTTTTAATTCAAAATAGCATTTTTCCTCCATAAATCAACTAATTTCTAATATTATTTGATTTTCCAGCTCTCTCTTTTTCTGTGCCATTCTTATCTCCTTGTCACATGCAATCTTGTCCCTTGATTTGATCTTCTAGAAGGAAAATCTTGTCCATTCATTTCAAATTTGACCTAATGTTACCCTAACCCTAATGGTGGGTTGTCATGTTGAATCTTTTCCATTGATTCTAGAGCATTTGTCAATCTTGAATCTTGGGCATTCATTCAAAATTGCATTTTCTATAAAATGGTAATTTTGGTCTCATTTGCTCATCTCATGCAATCTTGTTATCATCTTGCAATCTTGTCATTTCATGCTCTTACAATTTCATGCCATTGTAGCTCTTGTCTTAGGCATACTTCATCACTCATTGGCATTTTGGCATACTTTGGTCATAGTTTAGAATTGCTTACTAGTTGCATATTTGCATAGTATTGTATTTTGTCATCAAATCCTTCAACATTTGATCAAAATTTTGAAGAACTACAACTATTGCACAAGTTAGAAAATGATTTTGTACTTATCTTTCATTTTCGAAAGAAATTTCTTCCAAGCATCTACTACAATCCCAATGATTAAGATCAAGTTATTGTTTTTTGATGTCTGGTTGATGATCTAGATGAGGGATTCTTAAATTGTAATTGCTTCTTCTAACTTTTCTCCTTTCTTCAAAATCTCAATTAGCTACTCCAATCTGCATTCAGTTAAATCCTTCACTTTCCAGAAAGTGTCCACAAGGGTGTTTCTCACAAAGTGAACTTTTGCATGCTCAGTCTGCAACTCATGAATTATTTTCTTTACTATACTTTCCTAGTCTGGAAACATGTTGTAATCTTGACAAATTTTGTTCAACTCACTTTCAATCTACTCCAGCTTGTCCTTGTATTTCCCAACTATATGAGGCCAATGAAGACAATAATTGTAGATGTTATTTGTTGAGTTTATACATTGCCTCAACACATTCATTTTCCTTTTTAATTTGGTAAGTGATAGCTTGAACTGCTCCTTCAAATGTAGAATTATTTCTTCCTCTTTCCTATCCTGAGACTCAGAGGCCATAGTTTCCCTAATACATTCAATCAACTCTTCAGGAAGTACATTCTACAAACTTTCCAATCCAATGTTGTTATGCATAAAGTAACTACCTAGAGTGCTCTCAATCAAGTCTTGCTCATATGAGGGTCTGTCTAACCATATATCAGCAATCTTCTGCATCCCATCCTTCTCCTGAACAATCTTCAGTATCTTTGTTTTTAATAAAGCACCTTCTTCTTCACTTCCTTCTAACATTTCTACATTCGGTTCAACTAATTTTGGGTCATCCCTTGGAGTGTACTCATCAGAATCTTCATCTGGTATATCCACAATTATTTATTCTTTACCTTTTCCTTCATATTTTGGAGACTTGAGTGTCGAAGGAATGTCATCAGAAAATTCTAGTGCCCTTTTTTGCTTCCTTTCTATTTTATCGGAAGAAAATCCAACTTCAAGTGCTTTTACCGGAATGTAAATTCTAACTACTCAAAAATTTCCTAGCAATTCTCTAAATAAATTTGCATAAACTTGCTCTCAATTTTCCAAAGTATTAGAATGTTCAAAAAATTTCCTACAAACCGGTTCATTTTCCTTCCATACCACATTATCATTCTGAGGCAAGCAATTCAAAAAATACATCATGATACATATGATCAAAGTACCAAACCTAAAGGGGTAATCTACATCCTTTGTCAGTTGCACATTTTCCATTAGTTGATCTTTTAGCAAACTGCATAGGTCAAAGTCTTGATCCTCCATCATCATTTTATGAGATATGTAAACTATTCTTTCCGAGGTTGCACCTTCCCTATTTCTAAAGAAAAATTTGTATGAAATCCCATGTGTAATGTACCTTGTTATCGGATCTTTGATTGTCGAAATTACTAGAGCCCTTTGATCTCCTATCACTTCGGTTAGGGTTTCAACTTCCTTGTTATGAATCGACTTCTTTTTCAGAATATCCACAACATTGCATAACCCAGTTAAATTCCTAATCACTTCTTTCAAAATGAGATAGGGTTTATCCAAAATAAGAGTATCCTCATTCAATTTGTTCAGAATAAACCTAACAACTTCTATGTTGTCAAAATAAGGAAACTCATTCCAAATGTCCAAACTTTTATGTTTTTCACCTTCAAGCCAATTCAATTCATTGGTTGGCAACATATTTCTCACATCCCTGATCTTTCTACTGCTATATTCATCCAAATTCACAATTCCTTTGATTTTCTTCATTTTTCTTTCTGTACTGAACAGGTTTTTCTACCGAGCACAAAATTTGAAATTCTACAAGCAACTAAAATACCTAATGAATTCGCCACCAAATTTACTTGACTCCCTCAAAATTTTGCTACAAAGGCTCTCCTTTTGTTCTTCTTCAATGCAAGATGACAAATGAGGGTTCCAAATACCCTTTTATAACTTATGCACCTAACCTTTTTTTATCTACATTAAATATTTTTTCCTAGGAGTTCTGGTAACTCTGTTTTCTCAGACAGTGAGAGAAGAATTCAATATGTGGACCTTCCAAATCTTGATTTTTTGCATAAGTGATCACAGACATATTTGTAGACTGATAGCACAACTACTAAAAATTTCTTGCATTTCAGTGCCAACTAATGACAGGGGGATAAAATATTTTTCTTGAAAAACTCCCCCTAGGCCAATGGCCTAAGATCAATTTTTGGAGGAATTATCGGAGGCTGCATCCAATAAGGGCTTATTTCCTTCATCAGATTCACTCTTTTTTATCCATGTTTTCTTCATCTGATCTCTTATTTCTTCCACAGTCACTTTCCCTTTTCCTTTATCATCTTTCTATGAAATTCTTCTTTTGTATACCGAACCTCTTCTATCCATGTTTCTATTCCTGCAAAATCTTTCAATGTGACCAAATCTGTTGCAAATGTAGCACACCGGATTTCTTTGTCTAGACCATTCATTCCATTGATTTCCTCTTGATCTACATTGATTAGTAACATGCCCAAATCTTCCACAGGTGTAGCATTTGGCATTCCTTACACTGACAGACATACTTTTGCATTCAATTGACTTATGACCAAACTTATTACAACTAAAACACTGACCGGGAAATGATGGACTACTTGAATTTATTTTACTTCTACACTGAGAAGTCATATGACCAAATTTATTACAAGCAAAGCAGTAACCATTAAACTTCTAAGCATTGGGTTGTCTTACCAGATATCTTATGCCTTTTTTTCATTTTAATTTTCTGTTTGGAATCCTTATGTTCAGATCCAGAGCTTTCACCTTTCTCATAGCCAAGACCTTGCTTATCATTTGCATCCTTTTGTCATTTAGTCAGCTCATCAAGCTTAGTAGAACTAATCCTGAACTTCTCCTTGTACTCATTTGCAGTAGTGAGTTCATCTCTGAGAATAACTATTTGTCTTTCAAGCTCTTGTTCATTATTTTTGGATTGTTGCAGTTCAATCTCTAGCTAAATGAATCCACTATTTACTCAGTTCCATTGATCAGATGTTTCTTTTAAGGGTTGGACCAGATTCTCCTCATTCTTCTTCCTTTCTTCAAATCTCCTTAGTTAGCTTCATCGCCACAAATTCCATTTCAAGCTTTAGAGTAGCATTATTCCTTGCAAGTTTTTCACATTCTTTAGTTATTTCTTTTAGGGTTTGATTTAGGTGGACATCTTCCAAGCTTTTATTTTCTTTTTGCTTTAGTTGATCACATAGTTCCTTCCTCTTTTCTCTTGACTCATTGATTTTTTCCTTCAATGATTGAATTAATTTTTCGGCATCCACAAGATTTGCTTTTAATTTCATGACTTCTACTTTAGACTAATCAAGATCATCAAGTGCTACCATAAGTTATTGTTGAAGACCACCAGATTCCATTGTATTCCAAGATCCACCTCAAGTTGTTAAACTTCTGTAGAGGAACCTTGCTCTAATACCAATTGTTGGACTCAAGGAACACTGGGAGGGGGCGTGAATTAGTTTTTAGCAAGATTTAAATTTCAATTCTGATCATAAACCATTCACAGCATTTAAACTAAAATAGGCATGCAAGCACATTAAAGAAATAATCAAAACACCATAGCATCAAGATTTTTACGTGGAAACCCTGTTAGAGGAAAAACCACGGTGTAGATTAATCCACAATTTATATACTCTGTTAAAAGTATGAAGAAAAGGGAATGCACATGCATTCAGGCACACTGCCTAGAGCTCACTGCTCAAAATAAGGAAGGCTCACTGCCTTACAAAATGTTTGGATTACAAAAAAATGTTGAACTAAGAAGATAGCATCTACAAATGCTTGGTTTCAGTTCCGATGAAGCTCAGTAATCGATCTTTTGTCCTTCTGACTAATTCAACACTTCTTCTTTGTCCTGCTCTAACTCGCATCACAAAAACCCTTAATGCACAAGTGAAACTATGCATGAATTGCTCCAACACTCTTCTGATATTCAGCATTGTTCTTCCACACCTATTCACTCTTCAAAATGAATGAATGATCTTATTTATATATACACTACCAAGATTTCAATCGTTATATGTCGGCTTCAAATAAAATACAAAATATTCTTCACATGCTCAAATCATGAGCAATATTTGATGCACACCCACACAAGTCAACTAGACTATAGCTACAACCAAAAACAAAATGATTTAACATAGAAACATTTAAATAATTACTCCTTATACATCTGCGACACGTTATATTCACTTAGTCGGCCACAATGAGCAAGTAAACAGAAAAACATCTTGTCAGATCTCCAGGCTCGTACACCGATTAATGCAACATCACAAAACTTACCAATAAGGTAGCATATATGCTTACCAAACAATCCTGGGGATCTGTAACACAAAATGATGATCTGGTGAAGCATACAAATTAATAAACTACCTGGATACCCTATTCTTCATGATTTCTGTTGGTAATACTCTGTTCTCTACTTTGCCTGCCAGTATGAGCAAATTTTGATCTGTGCACCAGAATAATGACTTTAGTTGCCATCAATGACAACACTAGAATCCATATTCCAACAAATAAGTGTGTGAGGAATGCACATTTTAACCATGGGCCTCCAATGATCCATATGGGTGAGTATAAAAATATTAAAAGATATATCTTTTGCGCTTTGATCACACATCTCTTGAGTGATTAATGTATCAATTATAACACCTCGTAGTGCATAATAAATTTTAGCACACACACTTATTAGTTCAATGATCAAAATAGATTCAAATTGAAGTGCTTCGTTATATGTTGAGATTATGGATGCACAGTGCCTAAAGCTCTGGAGTCTTCAATGGAGGACCCTTGCCAAGAAAGATAATCAACCACACAAAAAGTGTTCGAACTTAGGCATGCACAATGGAGATTCTATATTGATCTACATTATGAGATGAGATGATTAAAAATGTACAAAATGTAAGAATATATAGGCATGAGTGAGATACAAGATGCAAAATAATGTTGCCATGTGTCATGATCTAACAACATGTGACAACATGAACCCTAACTAACTAGGAAATTATTAAATGTTGAGATAAGTTCTAGAAGGACAACTCATCTTCTAGAATGAATCTTATACCTACAAACAAGGAAGGGGACATTACCCCATTATTAAATGATTTATTAAAATGCAACCTAGGACTAAATGACCTAAGTTAACTTATGCTAGTGTAATAATTAATTTAATTACACTAACATTATATGTGTGAATATCTTTTAAAGATTGTGATTTGCTATGTAAATAAGAACAATTAAGTTGAATATCATTCAATTCATCATATTGTTATTTTAATTCAGTTAAACTAAAATCACATTCTTTAGCTGCATTAATGCATTTTAATTGAGATTCACCAATTTCAAGCACATTATCAGAATGCAAAGGAATTCTTGAAATTACATTATGACATGCAGTTTGAACCACCTTATCATGTAATTTTTTAGTAGGCATAATTGTTTCCTTTGGTGGATATGTTGAATTGGATGGTTAATGATCTAAATGGGATAATGAAAATGGTAAAACTTGTGGATATAGAGTGGGTGGTGATAGATAAGATGGATATGATAGAGATGATAATGATGGGTAATGTGGTTGTTATGAGTATCCATTCTTCCATTCTTGATAGTATGGGGATTGTTTCCATTCACCATATCTATTAGATGGAGAATCATTTTGTAAAGAAACAAATTGCCTTTGTAATCCAATAGAATTATAATACATGTTAACATCATTAATCATACCTTGATCTTTTCAATTTGATGTGTGAAGTTGTTTTTGAGTCACAAAGAATTCATGCTCACTTTCATATTTGCTTTGTTGAGGCTCACATACAACTTGTATCTTATTCACCATGTCCACTTGACATGTGCAATTAGCTTCTTCCTTGCAGCAATTAGAACAACAAATAGTTAAATCATCATAAGAAATCCATTGTTCTAAAAATTAATCAATGATATGTTCTTTCTCATCTATAGGAATAAGATTTATAGATGCATGTGACAATGGTGATGAAAGATCAAGATATTCTAAGTTGCATTCATTAGGAAGAGGGGGTATTAAAACATCACCTTGGGTCGACGTAATTTCCCCACCAATTTCTTCTTTTGTTTTTAAATTTGAAAGTGGGGGTGTGGGGGTAGTAGCCCCCAACAAGGTCAAGGGGAAGTGCCCCTTGTGGGGTCCTGAGGCAGCACATTTTTCTTCTTGCGTGGCCTTCAGATTCTTCATTTTTGAATCATTTTTCCTTGAAAAGTGATGTGTTTGAACTACTTTGAAAATGAAACATTTTTATTGTTTTTATGTTGTTTCTTTAAAATTGCTTGTTTCTATCAATTTACTCAAAACAACTGGTGTGAATATAAATGGTTTTATTTACTAAGATCTACCTACAAAATCTAACAGTGCATCTATATGATTTAAACAATGCAAATTAGGATTAATCATCAGGAAAGGTTAGCAGTTGTGTGAGCTTTCATCCTAACACATTGGTCCTAGCATAACTCACTGGATTTTTCAGCCTTTAACACCTCTCCCTGACAACGGCGCCAAAATGATAGGCCAAAACTGGGGTAAAAAATAGAAAAGATTTCAACTTGGTCTAAGAGTGTCAATCTAGGGATCGTAAGCTTGTGAGAGGTATTGTGGTAGTATACCTAAGGGAGAAAATCAGTGAATTAGGCGGGGATGAATGTAACTAGAACACACAAAGGAGCACCTATAATAAAAATCTGGTTTAAACTTATATTTCTATTTAGCTCTATTATGTGGCATAAGTGATAGGAGCTATGATATGAACTGTTACAAAACAACAGCAATCTGCTATGATGACAACAATAATCTATGAAAATAACAACAATAGCAATAGTAGCTTCCAACAAAAAGGAAAAGTAACCCAAATCATATATTCTTTTATCCAAACTATGTTGAAATTGAAATCACATAGCCAAAAGGAAATAACGTCTATCTTAATCAAGCCAAATCAAAAGCAAACAAAATACAGAAAATAAAACATCACCGAGCTTCTCCAATGAGTGGGCCCTTTCTCTTGGTTCGCACGGTGGATAGAACAAAATCCTTTCTATGTTGTTGTTATCAGAAGAAGCGCTATTTTATTTATCAAAAGTGTTGCACATAAATATGTGATGTAAAAGTCTATTGTCAAAGTCTATAGTCTCTCTTACAGTATGCTTACTTATATATGCATTGTTTGAAACAAAAAAATATAGAAAATATTAAGTTTGTTTTGGCCTATGGCCAACAAATGAGAAGAAACAAAAATATGTGTCACAGATTAAAATGGTACTATTATAACAATGAGAAAATATAGGAGATGGGAATATCTTTGGTTCTTTCCAGTTGGAAAGGTTGACCTCTATGGGTTTTGCTCCAGCTACCAAACACATCCCCTTTCACAAACTAATATTTGTAGTTTCCTCAAGAAAGCGCATCCACCATACAACTAGCAGTGCATCCTCCATCACGAGTTTCCACATGGGATACAATGGTGTTGAAGTGACCACCATGACATGGAATTATCGATTTACAAAGATCTTAGCGTGAAATAGATTCACGTGGATGAAGAATACATGCGAGAAGTTCCATGAAGAACCAAAGGAAGGTCTCCATTGAATAAAACAATGCACAGTTAGCTCTAAATAGGCAATCGATGCCACCTTAGAAGCTAGTATCATCTTTTGAAAAGATGATAGAACAAAATTTCTGGTCAAAAAGTAATACATAGAAGTTCTTGATCAGAAAGTGACAAAAATATTTTTTGCATAGAAGGTGATAAGAAGTTCTTGTGATTTGCATGTTGCAAGCTTTATTTTCCAAGGCTTGAAATCGCAATGCTTATTAGTAAAGACAGTCAATAATTAATTTCCATATTTTATCCAAAACTATATTAAATACTATAGACACTTAAAAATGATCTAGGCCTACAAGCTCTATTTTTACCACTTTCATCCTAGCATAATTATGACATTTAATTATGTCATTTGTCCACATTCGACTATTAATTAAATAATTCATAATTGTTTAATTAATTCATGTCATTTTATTCTTCATGATTATTAAATAAATAAATTATATTTATTTATTAAATACGTCATTAATTGTCTAAGTTGTCCTCTGATTTTAGGTCTCCGTCGAAAGTCGATCTCGTCCATCCATTCAAAATGGCATTTTCTATAAAATGCTATTTTGCTCACATTTTTGGATTACACACTTAGATTTTATTATTCTGGCGCATTAATATTAGAGTTATTATTTGAGAATCATTTTTTCATAGGCATAGGCATAGGCATTTATTTTAAATCCTTCAAAACTTGCATAGGACAATGTCATAGTCAAAATACTCACACACTCAATCTGAGGGCATCAATCATATGTTGCAAGCTAGGAGGTGCTATGGAGGTAATCATGGAAGATTCGAGGAACAGGTATAATCGTTCTCGCTGTTAATTTCCTTTGTACTTCATAGTTCTTTGGGTTTCTAGTCTTTTTTGATTTACTAACATCTAATCTAACCTAAAAATAACCCTTAGTTACATTGGTGAACCCGACTCTGTATTTTTTTTATTATTTCCATACAATTTTTTTGTTCTCTGTCATTTTTGCAGGTGCAGGTACGGAGCAACGCATTCATCTTTCATCATGATGCATCTGATGAGTCACAACGCATTCGCAAGCTCAAACACCGTAATCACTCTGATGTGCCACATTTGAAGTCTGGAAAGCCGCATCTAAACTAACGAGCCGCATTTACAACACAGAGCGACGCATTCGCTCTGTCGTGACGCATTTGCTGAGTAATGTTTTTTGCTTATTTACATTCAGATTTTTTTTTTTTTGTTCTTTTTGTTCTGGTTTTCTTCTACATTCTACCTAGCATAGGTTTTTGTGGTACTAATTTTAAGTTGTAGCGTGTGGCGGTTACTTTTTGTGGGTCCAAGACTGGTGGATAAGAAACTCCTAACTTGTGGTTTGCAGGTTCGAGTGTCGAAGATTGAACACTAAAACATTGTGCTTGTCTTTTTCTTAGATAAATACACATTTCCTTTTAGTGCAATTAAAAAGAACATGTTTTCTATTTTGCATGATTGTGTTTGCAAAATGGTAGGTGAGTATGCTCTCACCTTGTGAAAATTCGGTGATCAGAAAACCAGACCCATTTTTATATGTTATTACCCTCACGACTTAGTAATCGAAGTATCCTCCCCTTGCGCTTTCGGGTGATCCTAGGTGTAAGAGAAATGGTTACTAACTCTAGAACTTGGGCCTGTTATGGTGGGAAAAAGTACTCACCTCGGGACGACTCAGACTGGTAGCACCCTGACACCGAGGGACTTCCAGCCAATATATAAAAGTGGATTCTTGGGGAAAGCCCAAGAATCACGCATGTGGTTCTAACAAGATGGATCTGAAAGGGGACTCTCACCGCATGGATCATTCCCTATGAAAGGAATGCCCATACTAAACACCTTTTGTTTTAGAATCCAACCTTTTTGGCTGTTGCTTGATATAGTGCAAGGTACAGTATCATGCCTGAAGACACTCGCTACTAATCCCCTTGAGTAGAGATAGTAATTCTTGGGAAGTCACTACCCAAGAATCTGAATTTGGTGTGCTCGAAAGACGTTAATGAGTCATGGAGGGGAGCCAATGCCACCAAAATTCTAAGCTATCCACTCTTGAGAAGGAAAGGTGTTTAGCACCAATCCGAGGTATATCGGTGGGCTATATCAAGTATACAAACCCTTGGTCTATTGGCCTTTTAGGATTGTACTTGTCTTATGTGCACTTGCTTACACTCAAAATAGTGTGCTTGTCAAGTGCTTGTTGGATTTCTCAAACATTATTCACCACATTTACATTTTTGGACAAAACATTCACCATTGGACAGATCAAATTTGCTCTCAAAATGTCAAGAAACCCAATTTTAACAAATTGTGTTGCATCTCTTGAACCACATTCAATGTTATGAGATGCATCTAAAAATACTGAGATGCAATCACACTGTTAAACCGCATTTGATCTCTAAAACACCGTATCTGTCTGCGTCGTGACGCATCTGAACCTCACATAGCTGCATCTACAAAATTAAGTCGCATTTTTCAGTCCCAGAGCCGCATTCACTCAAACCAAACCGCATTTGAGACACTATGACACATTCAAGGCCTCAAACGATGCATTTTCCTATCAAATTAAAACCCTGATACAAAGTCAAATCCAAGTCTAAACTTTTTCAATCTTTTGTCAAACATTGTTTCCAAAGGGATTCTATTAGAAACCAACTTTGAAATTTCTCAAAAACTTTTGACCATTAGTTTGCATTATTGACCATTGGTTTCATCCTTCATTTTTTTTTAGTTGCATACATTAGGCATTCGCTTGTCCCTAGGTTTTAATACTTGCATACTTTGGATTAGGAAAATCTCAGCACAATTTGCAACGTCATTGCTTTTGAAACTAGGTTACCTTGGACTTAATCATCATTCCCTTTTTTAGTCATTGTCCCTTTTATGAGATTTTCCAACTCAAAAGTCTAGTTAGGAAAACTCACTAGTCATTTTGACCTTGCCATCTTGTCATTTTCAACAAGTCCTTTAGTAACCCAAATCGAAAACAAAGATTGAGCTTAGAAGTGCTTAGGTATCCTTTTATCAAATTGCATTCTAGTTTATACCTTGCATATTTTTATTCCCAAAACTTCAAAAACATTATTCATCCTAGTCGTCATTTTGAACCTAGACCTTTCATATTGTCATCCTTTCATTTAGTTCTCATTTCCATTTGAGCAATCTCATTTTATGGTGGAAACTAGACTCCAAAAACAAAAATGACAAATGGAAAACTTTGGACAAGACTCCACTTCCAATGTCAACAATCATATGTATGACCCAAATTGGACATTTGACAATCCATTTGCCAACACGAATAATCAACCTCTCATGACCATACCATCCTCATCAAATAGTCCCTTTGAACCATTCTTACGTAAGGATGAATACGAACAAATACTTGAGGAAAACCTAGAGGTAGCAACACAAGATCCAGAGGCCTCTCAATTCGTGGAACAAATGGTCCTATATGACAGAGATAGATATCTGGCCATACTCTTAAGTCAAGGAGCTAAGTTACCCCATGGATTTGAAATCAACACGTTGAGATCAATGTCTCCTGACCCTAATGTCAACAACGCGCAAAATATGTCACATAATGGTCAACCTCCAAACACTACGAGCAATACTTTCTTTGACACTACAATGACCGTGCATGCTACCTCCAACATCCCAAACACCTCCAATACAATAAATGCTACATCCATTGGAGGATCACAATCTGCCACATTGCCCACAATATCCACAACGCTATCACAATCAGTTGGAACCTCCTTTGGCTCCTCGGCAGTGTGGGCAAGTTATTCCAGTCCTCTCTTTACCACTACGGTAAATGCCATGGGGGCATCATCAAGTCACACCAATTCGCCCTCGACAGCCACATCTATTACCATGAGTACACCTTAGTCATATCCTCTCATTGGTATATCACAAAATCCATTGGGCAGAGGTAAAAGATGTATCTTTATTCAAGGACAACAAAAAAAATTTAACACGTCAACACAGTCAAATGTCATCACCTCCCAAGGAAAAAATACAAACATTCCCCTTGTCCAAACCCAACAATTTGGACAAGGTAGCCAAAAAACACAGCCTATGGTATCATTCACAAATCAAAATGTTCATGGTCACCATATCCCCCAAATATTGACATAAATGGCTGGGGGACACATCCCAACATACTCATCCCATATTCATACTCACCAACATACCCCCAATCCAAACTTTCAATACCACCAACACATAAATCAAAACACATCACACATGCCACAACAATTCATCCCTCAACAATACACCAACATCCACACACAACAAATGGGGACCAATGGTGTACCAATCATTCCAATGTATGGTACCACAAATGACCCTGTTATAGATGCCTTACAAGTAAAACTGATGGGTCTAGAGAAGACCATACAAAATATATAGATATTCGGCAAAAAATTAGAAATGTCATATGATCTAAACATATATCCCTTCGACATGAACTTATACATGCCACCCTTTCCTCCGGGATATGTGTCACCCAATTTTACAAAATACAGAGGAAAGACAAACCCCATCGAACATGTCAAATTTGCAACCTATTTTATGGATGTCACCTATGAACAAACATACTTGATGAGACTTTTCTCTAAAATTCTTGCGGGTCCTGCCCTTGAATGGTTCTCCACTTAAAAGGATATCCAAACATGGGATGAGCTTAAACAAAAATTCATAAAAAATTATGCGTACAACATTGACATGGACACCTCTATTACTAGCTTGTGAAATCTCACACAAGAGGATGTCGATGAGACATTCATCCCATTCTTTCAAAAATGGAGAAGTCTAGCTAGTCGGTGTCACATCGACATACCCAAAAAGGAAAAGGTGGACATGTTCGTTCAAACACTTCTAGGACCCCTAAAATATGCATTGCAAGTGCATTGTTGCACAACCTTCATGGACCCAATCGAAAAAGGTGTCCAGATTGAGAAAGCCCTTATCGCAAAGGGAGAACTAAGATATGGTCCTAAAAACACAAATTCCAATCCTCCCACCAACAAAAATAAATACTAGGTCAAAAATAAACATGTTACAAATGAAGGTGTTGTTGATGCCAAGGCTGCAAACACCATGGGTCTTGTATTGGCCCTAAAGGGGGTTCAACCGCAAAACAAATCAACAATGATATCAACACCCCCTACCAATGTCCCTTCAAACAACCAAAGTAGCCAAAACAATCAAGGACAATACCGTCAAATGAGACAATTCCCTAGGGGTCACACATACACTCCTTTGGGTGAACCCATTGAGGAAGTACTCAAGAAATGTCTTCAGAATGGTGTCATCACACTTCAAGAACCAAAACCCTATGACCCAAGACAATTCAAACCAGCATGGTGGGACGATAATGCATTTTGCGATTATTATCGGGCAAAAGGACATAAAACTTCTACTTGTCGACAACTGAAAAACCTGGTACAAGACCTTATCGAGAGTCATATCATTGAGGTAGGTGGATCACAATTTTCCTCCAATTTTGATCATACCATTCATAAGAACCCACTACAGGACCATGGTTCTAATAATGCTTCCACGTCAGGTCCATAGATAAATAATAATCATGCCAAATTTTCTCGAGCCAAATATGACTATTCTGGTGGACCTATTACAAATAATGTCTAAACTGACGACGAATACATCAATACCATTACGGTCAAGAGAGCACCCCAATGCAATGCTACTACTCGAAGTGAAAAGGTCACCATAGTTGGTCTGCCTCCCGCCAGGCAACCTAAAATCACCATACCTGGTCCATCTCCTAAGCAATCAAAACCCACCTCGACCACAAAGCAGTGGCAACCAAAGAGTCAATTCAACCTTATCGACCAACTTGGCAAAACTCCCGCACAAATTTCTATACTCAAGTTGCTTCGCATCTCTCCCACGCATAAGGCTGTACTGGATAAAACCCTACAAGATTCATCAGTCCCCAAGGATATTGATGTCAATTAGTTTGAGACCATGGTGGGATACCTCACTATGCCTCACCACGTCACCTTTTCTGATCAAGACTACTCGTCACCTAAAACCAACCATAACGATGCATTGCACATTGAAACTTTCGTCCATAAGCACAAGGTTAGAAGAGTTTTAGTAGATGGTGGAGCATGATTGAATATATGCTCCTTGAAACTGGTTAAGGCTCTGGGATTTTTTGATGCATGCATAGACCCTACAAAGAGTATAGTGATCAAAGCATATGATGACGAAGAACGCTCTTCATGAGGCATTATTTCTCTTCCTATCAGAGTGGGACCAATCATTGTGGATACAACCTGCTAGGTCCTAGATCTAGAATTACCTTACAACATCTTGCTCGGTCGCCCATGGATTCATGCCTTAAAATTTGTTCCATCCACATATCACCAATGCTTAAAATTCCCATTTGACGGCATAGAAATCACTATATAGGGTGACCCCAACCCTTTTCAATATTGTACCAACCAAAGGGGTATTTCTAAAAACCAGGTGCCTATCAATCGAGAGGCTTCTGGCCCCTCGTCTTCCAAATACATTGACCCATCCACACTTGCATCATCTTCCACATCCACTCCATCCACATCTTCTGCCACACTACCATCTTTCGCAAACCCTAAGGCTGAACCCACTGTCAAGATCTAGGACCTCGGCTATGGAGAATTCAAACTACATATGGCATATAGCATCACAACAATACCCAAGTCTCCAAAGGTCTATGGTCGACCATGTTTTAGAATGGAATCCAAAGAAATTTTCAAAGTTCCACCAAAAATAGTTTTCATCAAATGGGGAGACATGAGTAACGAGGACCTTGCTGATATCATAGGATGGCCCTATAAAGCTATTGTCACACTACCCCCATTACCAGTTAAGAAATATGGCAAGGGATATGACATAATGAAGGCTAAAGGCTACGATGGCACTAATGACCTAGGCAAAAATAAAACTAGACGAAGAGAGCCCATAGAACCTTTTAAAATACCAAAGTATCTTGGATTAGGGTTTGGATCACCCGATAATGACGATCGACATACCACTGGGATTTCAAGTGAGCGAGTGCATGCTTCAGAAAGTGTCGAGACCGCTAAGGAAACCCTCACTGAAACTAACTCCCAAGAGTGGGAATTTGGCTTAGAATGATCCTTAAGTGACTGTTGCCTCAATGATTTGTTTGTCGAAATGGGGGAACTAACCTCTGAACAAAGATTTTGGCAAACATTTAAAATTGATCAGGCACCAAACAGTCAAAGTCCCATTACCACTCCCCATGACATACAAGACCCACCATCTGAATCCCTTCAGTCCAATCTATCTGAAGTACCAAACGACACTGACAACCATGACTCTAAGTCCTTCACCCCTTATTTTGACAACGAATATGAATCAAGTGAAGGGGAATATTGGATAGATTCTAATGTGGAGTTGGATGATGATAATCTCATCTACCATATCATTGAATCTGTCTATATTCTTTTTGCATCCTCCCCTCAATTCACCAACATAGACAATGGCATTTCCCTAGTTTATCCTCAACTAGTCGATTGGGACCAACAAGGCTCGCTAGTCTTGGACACTTTTCGGAATGATGAGGCAATTGCAGAGTTTATGGGATTATGTGAGGGCATACCCAGTGGAGATCACAAGTCAGGATTCTCCATTGACTTAGATTGTACATCCTACTTTGGCGAGACTACTCCATCCTCCAATCGCAAAATTAAAAATAAAAATAGACTAAAAAATGAAACGTCTTTAGGTGAAAACCGAAAGGAACCTTCTAACGGAAGAAAAAAAAAAGTAAAAACAAAGGACATATCTATGGGTGAAAACCTCTCTGAGGTGCCCAAAGATGGAGGACTATACTTTCTTCCCGTACAGCAAGAGAAATCAGCTATGCTTATAGAAGACACCATAGAAGACAACATAGCAACTACAGAAGATCCCAAAATGGTCCTCTTTGCTGCATCATTGACTAAAGAAGAGAGACTGGAATTTCATAAATTCTTTGCAAAACGTAAAATCAACTTCGCATGGTCCTATGCTGACATGCCAGGATTAGACCCAGAACTGGTTCTGCACCATCTGCCACTATTGCCTAATGTCAAACCATTTAAACAGAAGTTCATAAAATGCATCCTCAGGTCACTCTATTGGTCAAGGCTGAGTTGAAGAAACTCCTAGACACTGGATTCATACGATCTATTGATTATGTCGAATGGATATCTAACCTAGTGCCAGTAACAAAGCCAAATGGGATGATCTGCGTCTGTACAGATTTTAGAGACCTAAATAATGCATGCCTAAAAGATGACTTTCCTTTATCGAATATTGATATCATAGTTGACCTCACAGAAGGATATGAGATGCTATCCCTCATGGACGGTTTCTATGGCTATAATAAAATTCGCATTACCTCAGAAGACCAGCACAAAACGGCATTCACTCGCCCTTGGGGTACATACTGTTGGAATGTCATGCCATTCGGTCTCAAAAATGTAGGCACCACATATCAGAGGGCTATGACCACAATATTTCATGACATGATGCATAAAATAATGGAAGATTATGTAGATGACCTATTGGCTAAGTTAGTAACAAGAAAGGATCATCTGAAGGTGTTGGACACAATTTTCAAGAGACTGGAAGAATACAAAGTCTGGCTAAATCCTAAAAAATGTGTCTTCGAGGTAACATCAGGTAAACTCTTGGGATACATAGTTTCTCAAAGAGGAATTGAGGTCAATCCTGCAAAATTAAAGGCCATCATAGACATGCCTCCACCTAGAGGAATCAGTGAACTCAAAACTCTACAAGGCAGGGTACAATCTATTCAGTGCTTCATAGCCCAATTGGCTGACAAGTGTCACCCATTCCAATATATGTTGCGCAAGGGTATCCCCTTTGTGTGGACAGATAAATGCCAAGAAACCTTTTATCAAATAAAATATTACCTATTTTTCGTTGCTAGTCCTCATATCGCCCATTCACGGAAAACCATTGATCTTATACATCTCGGCAACTAATTCAGCATTAAGGGCATTACTCGCGCAGAACGACCAAGAGGAAAAAGAAAGAGTTGTATATTATATTAGTCAGACATTGGTCAGGTATGAACTAAACTACACATAAATTGAACGAGCTTATATATATATGGTCTTTGTAGCATAGAAACTAAGACATTATATGTTAAGCCATCAGACACAACTAGTAGCAAATATCAACCCCCTCAAATATCTGTTAAATCGGACAACATTAACAGGACCTCTGGAAAAATGGGTCATGATTCTGAGCGAATATGATAATCAATATGTAGAAAGAAAGGAAATAAAAGGACAAGTCATCACAAACCAGCTGGTAGATGCACCTTTACAAAGTGATCACCCATTAGTGGCAAATTTTCCAGATGAGTCGATATTCCATACGAAACCTAAGTCACCTTGTGGTGCAGGAGCACCTAGGCCAAACCCAAATTTAGTTTGCATAATTTTGGCTTGTACCTGATCTTGGAAAAATCAGGATTTCTTTGTGTTTGTTTTGATCTTAGAGTTCTTGTTAGTGTGGATGAGTTAGTCATTAGGATTAAACCATCTTATTTTATCAATGTTGGTAGATGTTGTTAAATTTGGCTTTCCTAAGCTTTGGACAGCCTATGTTGCATATGCGGTAGTAAATGTGTGTTATTCATATCCTTGTTGTTAAAAGATGCCAATGGACAGTTAGGAAGGTGTTTGATTCAGAATCAAGATGTTGGAGATCCTAAAATGTAGGGTGGTGGCGAAGTTGCAAAGATAATGCCAAATTACATGCAACTTAACTGTTGGTTTCCCTTGGAATCAGGAAAAATGCCAAGCAAACTGCCCTTGAATCATGGCAAAGGCATCAAAATGGTGGTAATGGGCCCGTAGACAAGTAGTCTTGACATTGTAATCGAATTTTGGTGTGAATAGAAGACGGGTTTTTAGAGATTTCTGTATTTTTTGTGTTTTTCTGAAAACACCGTGTGTTTTTCTGAAAACACCGTGTGTTTTCAGAACTATGATGTTTAGGTGTTATATGCATTGATTTGGCATTGGTATGTGTGTTCACAGTGTAGTTTAGATATTTTTCTTTGTATAAAGAGTTTTCTATGAGTGGTGATAGTGCTTTATCCATAGAATAGGTTGTAAAGATTTTTATTTCTGTTTTTTTTATAGATTTCTGTGTTATCCTATGTAACCCGTTTGATTTCAAAAACAGTGATATAAAAGGTGTTATTCTTACTATTTTGGCATGGTATTTGTGTTCATTGGATAGAGTAGAATGTTCTTCATCTTGTGTTCAAGGTTCTTAAAGTAGATTTGTTATTTCTAGTTTATAGACTAAAGTGTAGGGTGATAAATTCTATTTTGAGCAGTGTAGATAAAAAATGGCTCCCTTCTAAACTCTACCAACAGGATTTTCCTGAGTCTAGTAGATTATGGAAGGGAAGCCTCACTTTTTTAAATATTTAATGATAGGTAGGGTAGGGAGTGCAATAGCAATTCAAAATCTCAAACCCTAAGCGAGCTAGGAATGCATGGTTAGGAGTTTGAGAATAGGAAAGTAAAGAGCTTAGGCAGGGGAAGGGATTTGTGTACGGAATCTGTACGGTGTCAGGAGAATTTTGGCCACATTTTGACAGGTTAAAAGAGTTGAAGCTTCAAACATTCCTTTGGGTGAAGATTTCTAACAAAGAACAGGGAAACCCTAGAAGATAGGGCAATTAGGCCTCCTCTCCAAGGGTGTTGGAAACCACTGTACGGAACAGAAGGTGGTCAGAAAATTATTCCAAGATTTAAAACCCTAAAAAGGGTGTCTGAAAGTGTATTTTGTTTGATAGGTTGTGTGGCAAGTTTGAGAGTAAAAGGCCAAAAACGGATTGGTAAGGGCTAGTAGGATTTAGGCCTCACCTAGGCAGTTTCATGAAATCGGGTAGTTTGATGGCTACACAACAATCAAGATGGAACTTCATGGATGCAAGAAACATGAGGACAGTGTCTACAAATCCCCTGCAAGCAATTCAAGCAAATTGGATGAAGGTAGCATCTAGACTCTTCTAGGTATAGGGTGAAAGATTGAAATTTCAAGTGATAGTTGTGAAGGAGACAACAATTTTGAAGAGTGTTGAAGCCTCTAGGGTAAGCACAAGGATAGTAACTCTTGGAACAGAGTTAAAGGAGGGCTTAGTTAATGATCTAAGCCAGTTTAGAACCTTGAATCCATCAGGTTCATAAGTGAAGATAGAGAGAAAGGTCTTCTAGTTGGAGTGCAAGCACACCTTGGAGGTTATCATTACACCATATTGGTATCAGAGCTTAGTCAGATTCAAGGCTTGTGATTAATAAGCCAATCCACTGATTCAGTAGGAGAGAATACACCAGAGGAAGAATCCATGGTGACAAATGCAAAGCTAGAAAAGAAGGTAGAAGAGCAAGAGGAAGATAACCGGTTGCTCAAAGAAAGGATATCTCAGATGGAGAAACTCCTAGATGAAGTCCAAGAAATAGCAGATACTGTGAAGGACAAGATTAAGAAGAAAGAGGAATAGGAAGCCAAGGAAAAAGAAGAGGATTTGGAGGAGGAATCTCCAAAGCCTGATCCTGTTCTTGTAGAGGAACCATTCTTGAAGGCATTGCAGGCCTTGAGTGGTAAAGCAATGGAGGGTGTGCCACTTTTCAGTGGGCAAATGGACCTTGACTTAGTTGTGGACTGGATTGAGAGCATTGAGAATCACTTTGAATGTGATGGCATAACAGAGGCCCAAAAGGTAAAGGTGGCCAAGTCAAGGTTGAGAGGAGCAGCTCTCACATGGTGGAAATTTGTACAATTTGAAAGAGAGAAAGAAGGCAAAGGTCCCATAGTTTCATGGAGAGGAATGGTGACTAAGATAAGGCAAACTTATCTCCCTAACGATTATGAAGTTCAGTTGCATCGGAGAAGACACAATCTGAGGCAAAAGGACATGGATGTCCAAACATATACAGAGGAGTTTCAGAAATTGTGCCTTAGATCAAAAGTGGTTGAAGAAGAGAGTATCAAGTTGGCAAGGTATTTGAATGGGCTCAAGTGGTCTATCCAAGAGGACATGAGCTTAGTAAACTTCAAAACAGTCCGCCAATGCTATCAAATGGCTTTGAAAATAGAGGAGAAAGGAAAAAAGAAACAAGAACAAAATCCTAAAGGTAGAGGTAAAGGGAAAGACAGCAGAGGACAAAGAGGAAGCTATAGTGGAAGAAGCTCAGAATCAAGAGCCCAAGGAGAAGTCAGATTTTCTGATCAGCAAGAAGGAAGTTCCAGTAGAGGTGGTAGAGGAAGAGGTTTTAGCTCCAGAGGAAGGAGTGGTGGACAAGGAAGAGGCAGTTACTTCACCAACATGAAATGCTATCATTGCAACCAATTGGGACACCCAGCCTACAGATGTCCAGAGAAAGGCAGTACTTCTCATGGAGGAGATAAAAGAACCAATCTGATTCAAGAAGAGACAGCTGCAGCAAATAAACAATCAGAAGTACCATTGAACTTAGAGGAAGGTGAGAATCTCATGATGAGAAGGACTTTGATCAAAGAACCAGTCAAAGAAGAGCCAAGCCAAAGAAGGTCCTTGTTTCGGATAAAGTGCAAGATGATGGGGAAAGTGTGCAAGGTGATCATAGACTCAGGTTCAACTGAAAATATTGTGTCAGAGGAGGCAGTCAGAAAACTGAAATTGACAAGGATATCTCACAAGAATCCTTACAAGGTCACATGGCTCAATAAGGGTCAGCATGTCTTGGTGAATGAACAAGCATGTGTGGAGTTTTCAATTGGCAAGTACAAAGACAAGGTATTGTGTGATGTATTACCTATGGATGCATGCCACTTGCTCCTAGGTAGTCCATGGAAATTTGACCATCAAGCTATGCATGATGGACCTAAGAATTCATATACCTTCAAGAAGGATAATGTAACCTACAAGATTCAATCTTTGTTAGAAGATCAAGAGGTGCAGACAGTAGGTTCTAAGCTGCTAATAACTGGTGAAAAAGAGTTCTTAAAGGCCTTGGAAGAAGGAGAAGGCGTTGGCTATGCAGTAATGATCAAACCAAGAGAAGTAAGCAAAGAGAAGACAGCTGAAAAGCAAGAACTACCAAAGGAGATCCAAGATTTGTTGCAGACCTATGAAACCATTGTAAGTAGTGGTCAACCAACAACCTTACCTCCTAAAAGAGCCATAAGTCATAGGATAGACTTGATACCAGGAGCCACCCTTCCAAACAAAGCAGACTACAAGATGACACCTCAACAGAATGAGGAGATAGCTAGGCAGATTCAAGAACTACTTGACCAAGGTCTCATTAGGAAAAGCATCAGTCCGTGTGCAGTACCCACTGTCTTAGCACCTAAGAAAGGAGGAGAATGGAGGCTTTGTACTGATTCCAGAGCAATCAACAAGATAACCATCAGGTATAGGTTCCCTATCCCTAGAATTGAAGATCTCATGGATTGTCTAGGTGAAGCTAGGTACTATACCAAGATAGATTTAAAGAGTGGTTACCACCAAATTAGAATACATGAGGGTGATGAGTGGAAAACAGCCTTCAAAACCAATGAGGGTCTTTATGAGTGGCTAGTAATGCCATTTGGATTATCTAATGCCCCCTCCACATTCATGAGACTCATGAATGAAATTCTCAAGGACTATATTGGCAAGTTTGTAGTAGTGTATCTTGATGATATACTAATCTATAGCAGAACAAGAGAAGAGCACCTCCAACACATTGAGCTGATTTTCAAGAAGCTAGAGGAGGAGAAGCTGACGATCAATCTAGAAAAGTGTGAGTTCATCAAAACAGAGCTGGTGTACCTTGGTTTTGTGTTATCACATGGCAACTTGAAGATGGACAGCAGCAAGGTAGAAGCAATCCTCAATTGGCCTACTCCAAAGATAGCAACAGAGGTAAGAAGCTTCCATGGTCTTGCTCAGTATTATAGAAAGTTCATAAGACAGTTTAGTGAAATTTGTGCTCCTATGTTGGATACCATTAAAGGAGGAATGAAAACTAAGTTTGTATGGAATGAGCAAGCTAACAAGAGTTTTGAGTTGTTGAAGGAAAAGATAGCTACCCAACCTGTTTTGGTGTTGCCTAGCTTTGAGAAGTTATTCACCATTGAATGTGATGCAAGCAATGTAGCAATTGGAGTTGTTCTCAGCCAAGAGGGCAGACCGGTGGCTTTTCATTCAAAGAAGCTAAGTGAAGCCAAGAAGAATTACTCTTCTTATGACCTTGAAATGTATGCATTGGTCTAAGCACTAAGGAAGTGGAGGCACTATTTGCTTCCCAAGGAATTCATTGTGTATTCAGACAATCAAGCACTCAGTTTCCTGAATTCACAAGAGAAGTTCAGTCACAGGCACATGAAGTGGGTGGAGTACTTGCAAACTTACACCTTCAACATCAAGCACAAGAAAGGAGCTCTTAACAAAGTTGCTGATGCATTGAGCAGGAGAGTTCTTACCATTCAAGAAATTCAACTGAAGAGCATGGGAATAGATCACTTCAAGGATCTATATGCAGATGATGAAGACTTTACAGAAATTTATAAGGTATGCCTTGAGTTTAAGAACCATTTCCATAGCAAGTATGTTGAATATACCTTGCAAAGTGATTTATTGTTTAAGGGGAATCAACTTTGTGTTCCTAGAGGTTATATTAGGGAGAATTTAATACAAGAGAAGCATAATGGTGCATTGAGTGGTCATTTTGGGATCACTAAAACTCAGGAACTGGTTCAAAGGTTTTATTTTTGGCCTAAGATGAACCTAGATGTCAGGAAATATGTAGAGAGTTGTGTAGTGTGTCAAAAAGAAAAAGGAACTTCTTCAAATGCAGGCTTATATCAGCCACTGCCAATCCCTTCTAGGCCATGGGAATGCTTAAGCATGGACTTTGTAGTCGGGTTACCCAAGACAAGGCAAGGTATGGATAGTGTGTATGTTGTGGTTGACAGATTCAGCAAAATGGCTCACTTTATACCCTGCAAAACAACCAATGATGCCAGTCAAATAGCCTCCCTTTTCTTTAAAGAAATATTCAGAATTCATGGCTTACCAATCAGCATTGTCTCAGACAGGGATACCAAGTTTATGAGTCATTTTTGGAAGACTCTTTGGCAGAGAATGGGCACTAATCTATCCTTTGGATCTGCATACCATCCCCAAACTGATGGTCAGACCGAAATTGTGAATAGAACACTTGGAAACCTTCTAAGATGCTTGACCAAGGAGTATGGTCAACAATGGGATCAAATTATTGGGCAGGCTGAATATGCATATAATGATACAGTGAATAGGTCAATAGGGAAGAGTCCCTTTGAGATTGTCTATGGACTGCACCCTAGAGGTGTTTATGAGCTGAGGGAATTGAAGGATGGAGTCAAAGGAAGTGGTTATGCAGATGATTTTGCTTATGCAATGCAGGAAATTCATGAGACAGTCAGAAAAACCTTGGTAGAAAATACCATGAAGCATAAGGCTAAGGTGGATGAGCATAGGAGAGAAGTCCAATTCAATGTGGGAGACTTAGTGATGGTCCATTTGAACAAGGCTAGATTGCAGAAAGGAGTTCCTAATAAGCTACAGATGAAGAGGATAGGTCCCTGTCCTATATTGGAAAAGTATGGTAGTAATGCTTTCAAAGTGCAATTGCCAAAGGACAGTGGACTGTCCCCTATTTTTAATGTTGCAGATCTAATACATTGCAAAGGACCACCCCAGGATTTGGATCAGACACTCCATGAAGTCAATCAAGATGTTGAAGAACTCAAACTGCCCCCTGTCACAGTCAAACAAGATGATCAAATCTTGGATACAAGGGTCTACCAGAAGACTAGGAACAAGGAATATAAAGAATACCTGATAAAAAGGCATGGACAACCTGATACAAATGCAGTATGGATCAAGGAGGCAGAGTTCAAGAAGTTAGGAATTGATCCTAACTTACTCAATCCAAGGGTGGATTGAAGTTTTCTGTTTTGGGGAGGATGGTGCAGGAGCACCTAGGCCAAACCCAAATTTAGTTTGCATAATTTTGGCTTGTACCTAATCTTGGCCAAATCAGGATTTATTTGTGTTTATTTTGATCTTAGAGGTCTTGTTAGTGTGGATTAGTCATTAGGATTAAACCATCTTAGTTTATCAATGTTGGTAGATGTTGTTAAATTTGGCTTTCCTAAGCTTTGGACAACCTATGTTGCATATACGGTAGTAAATGTGTGGTATTCATATCCTTGTTGTTAAAAGATGCCAGTGGACAGTTAGGAAGGTGTTTGATTCAGAATCAAGATGTTGGAGATCCTAAAATGTAGGGTGGTGGCGAAGTTGCAAAGATAATGCCAAATTACATGCAACTTAACTGTTGGTTTCCCTTGGAATTAGGAAAAATGTCAAGCAAACTGCCCTTGAATCGTGGCAAAGGCATCAAAATGGTGGTAATGGGCCCGTAGACAAGTAGTCTTGACATTGTAATCGAATTTTGGTGTGAATAGAAGACGGGTTTTTAGAGATTTCTGTATTTTCTGTGTTTTCAGAACTGTGATGTTTAGGTGTTATATGCGTTGATTTGGCATTGGTATGCATGTTCACAGTGTATTTTAGATATTTTTCTTTGTATAAAGAGTTTTCTATGAGTGGTGATAGTGCTTTATCCATAGAATAGGTTGTAAAGATTTTTATTTATGTTTTTTTTTACAGATTTCTGTGTTATCCTGTGTAACCCGTTTGATTTCAAAAACAATGATATAAAAGGCATTATTCTTACTGTTTTGGCATGGTATTTGTGTTCATTGGATAGAGTAGAATGTTCTTCATCTTGTGTTCAAGGTTCTTAAAGTAGATTTGTTGTTTCTAGTTTATAGACTAAAGTGTAGGGTGATAAATTATGTTTTGAGCAGTGTAGATAAAAAATGGCTCCCTTCTAAACTCTACCAACGGGATTTTCCTGAGTCTAGTAGATTATGGAAGGGAAGCCTCACTTTTTTAAATATTTAATGATAGGTAGGGTAGGGATTGCAATAGCAATTCAAAATCTCAAACCCTAGGCGAGCTAGGAATGCATGGTTAGGAGTTTGAGAATAGGAAAGTAAAGAGCTTAGGCAGGGGAAGGGATTTGTGTACGGAATCCGTACGGTGTCAGGAGAATTTTGGACACATTTTGACAGGTTAAAAGAGTTGAAGCTTCAAACATTCCTTTGGGTGAAGATTTCTAACAAAGAACAGGGAAACCCTAGAAGATAGGGCAATTAGGCCTCCTCTCCAAGGGTGTTGGAAACCACTGTACGGAACAGAAGGTGGTCAGAAAACTATTGCAAGATTTAAAACCCTAAAAAGGGTGTCTGAAAGTGTATTTTGTTTGATAGGTTGTGTGGCAAGTTTGAGAGTAAAAGGCCAAAAACGGATTGGTAAGGGCTAGTAGGATTTAGGCCTCACCTAGGCAGTTTCATGAAATCGGGTAGTTTGATGGCTACACAACAGGAAAGATGGAACTTCATGGATGCAAGAAACATGAGGACAATGTCTAAAAATCCCCTGCAAGCAGTTCAAGCAAAGTGGATGAAGGTAGCATCTAGACTCTTCTAGGTATAGGGTGAAAGATTGAAATTTCAAGTGATAGTTGTGAAGGAGACAGCAATTTTGAAGAGTGTTGAAGCCTCTAGGGTAAGCACAAGGATAGTAACTCTTGGAATAGAATTAAAGGAGGGATTAGTTAATGATCTAAGCCAGTTTAGAACCTTGAATCCATCAGGTTCATAAGTGAAGACAGAGAGAAAGGTCTTCTAGTTGGAGTGCAAGCACACCTTGGAGGTTATCATACACCACCTTGGAGACTCTACTTTGATGGATCCCACACTAATCATGGCTAGGGGGTAGGAATTTTGTTCATCACCCCTCAAGGAGACTCCATTCCTAAATCTTTTTGCATTGTGTTCCCATGCACAAATAATGTGGTGGAATATGAGGCACTGGTTACGGGACTAAGAATGGCAATAAAGTGGAAAATTATAGCATTACATGTCTATGGGGATTCTCAGTTAGTCATCAACCAGGTTAATGATGACTATGACACAAAAGATGAGAAGTTGATGCCCTACAAACAAATGGTTGACAGTTTCCAAACGTACTTCCACATGGTGATTTTTGAACAAGTTTCAAGAGCACAGAACAAAGCAGCAAATGTCGTGGCTACAATAGACTCTCTCCTCGACATACCAAGCAATTTGCCTCAGCTGGAATTCCTAATAGAACAATTGTTGGTCCCTGCCTATGACATTCCGGAGTCAGAGATGGTCTGTGAACTTGTTGGTCCCGACTCTCCCTGGTACTAGGATATTTATGACTACCTTAAGTCTCAAACCATTCCACCTAACCTTTCCAATAGCCAGAGAAAGTCCTTCATTTGAAAAGCTGCAAGATATGCCATCGTCAGTGACACCCTTTACTGTCGTAGCTTTGACGACACCCTCCTTAGATGTCTCGACACCAATGAAGCACATACAACCTTATGCAAAGTACATTATGGTATATGCGGGTCTCATTCGAGCGGCCCTACTCTAGCCAAGAAAGTAATGAGACTTAGGTACTATTGGCCGACCATTGAAAAGGATGCAATAGAATATGTCAGGACTTATCACCAATTCCAGATCCACAGTGATTTTATCCACGCTCCAGCGTAGGAACTTTAGTCGATCACTTCTTGGCCCTTTGCTCAATGGGGACTCAACCTTGTGGGCAAGATTCATCCTACCTTGTCCAATGGCCATAAAGTCATTATCACTGCCACTAAGTATTTTATGAAGTGTATTGAAGCCATCTCGCTAACATACATAACCGACAAACAAATATCCAAGTTCATTCTTAACTACATCATTTTTTGATATGGCCGTCCGCTATCCATCATCACTGAAAATGAACGTCCATTCAAAAACCAAGACGTTCATGAGTTATGTGAGCGATTTCACACCCAACACCATTTTTCATCTTCGTATTACCCACAAGGAAATGGTCAAGTTGAGGCGTCAAATAAAACCATTGTTAAAATCCTTAAAAAGATTGTCAATGATGCTGGTCATGACTGGCATATTCAACTCAACTCTGCTATATGGGCTTACCGCACTAGCATTCGTACACCTATAGGAGCCACTCCTTTCACCCTGGTCTTTGGAGCGGAGGCCATTTTTCCCATTGAACTTGAAATTCCTTCTTTACAAGTCTCCCTGAAGGGTTTAACTAATGATGAGGAGTATAGACAATCGCGCCTGCACAAGCTGGAGATGCTAGAAGAAAGAAAGAAAAATTCCCTGAACCATCTACAAGCATATCAGAACCATCTTTGTCGCAGTTACAATAAGAAAGTCATGGTCAGGAAATTTGACATTGGCGACTTAGTCCTCATGCAGAACCCTAAGAACCAGGCTGACAAAGAAAAACTGAGCAAGTTTGAACCAAACTGGTTGGGTCCTTACGTCATCGTATCTTCTTTTGGTTATGGAGCTTATCAGTTGGTGACACCAGATGGAGAACTGACAAAGCCTATCAATAGTTAACATCTCTGAAAGGTCTACACATAGCATCAGGAGATCGAGTTGAAAACCATAAAATACAAAAAAAAATGAAAAATGGTAAAAAAATCGTTGCCTTGATGAAAACCTAGCAAACAAGTGTCTTGGTCTCACCAAAAAATAAATAAAATATAAATAAATAAATAAATAAGAAAAATGATTCATCCAATAGTGAAAACCTGGCAAACAGGCGCTTTGGATAGGTACCATGGTGAAAACCTGGCAAACAAGCGCCATGCGTAATCAATCATTACTCTGCCATCTACTGTCACTTTGTCTGCCTTGGCCCAAAATGAAAAACATTTCCCGTCATTATCACGCCTATCACCATGACATCATACCCTTCCTCTTATGGTTGATAAACGGTTGACATCAAGTCCTCTTTAGTGTCCATCTGGTACCGCAGACACACCCTTTTCACATCCTTTAAAATTGGCTAAGTCTTGGACCTGACTGGGGGAAAAAAAATTATCATGTCACGGCAGTGGATATCACACGCGGTCTGGGCACATTGCAAAAAGTCTTGAAAAAAGAAAAAAACATTGCAAAAAGTCCTAAAAAAAGACAAAAACATTGCAAAAAGTCCTAAAAAATGACAAAAACATTGCAAAAAGTCCTAAAAAAAGACAAAAACATTACAAAAAGTCCTGAAAAAGATAAAACATTACAAAATGTCCTAAAAAAAGACAAAAACATAAAAAAATGTCCTGAAGAAAGATAAAAACATTGTAAAATATCCTAAAAAAAGACCTAAAAATTGAAGTGTCCTGAAGAAACCCCAACAAACATCAAATTATCTCAAGAACGCAAATCAAAGTCATTTCCCATTGAAATTTTGTCGTGTCAATCAATCAGTCTTTGTCATTTGTCTGACCTACGTTGTCTTTGTGCATTTTCTACATAGGCAAGACTCATACTTGAGTCCCTGAGACATTAGGTCAATCCTTTTAGGTTTGTCAAAATAAAATCATGACGCACTCTTTGGTCATCAAGACAAAGTCATTGGTCATGTCGAACTACGAGGTCTCTAAGTGTATGACGTAGGCAAGGCCATCTGCCGATGAGCCCCCAAGGTCGCACTAGATCAGTCCATTAGGGTTCATGGCATTACACTGGCACACATGTCAAAAGGTTTTTAGGTCAAATCAAATCATTCCCAAACGGATAAGCTCCTAAAATGAATTATGGCAATCATTTATTTCAATATGACAATCTCAACACCACATCAATCATATCACCATGGAATATCATCCTATAGTCAACACAAGTCAAATGATCATAACCTGTCAAACTGTCAAATCTTGGTTATCTTTCAGATGTGTCCTTTTGAACAATGGCCTATATCATTTATGCCTTAGGATGTGTCCTTCCGAGGCATCATCACTGTCATTCAATATTTTGAGGGATCCTATTGACATCTAAGGATCACTCCTCTTGACATCAATATTCTTTAGATGTGTCCTTCTGAAGAATAAACTTTGTGCCTTAGGATGTGTCCTTCCTAGGCATCGTCATCATTTTCAAGGGACCCCTTTTGAAATTTAGGGATCAATTCGCTCGACATCAACATTATTCAAGATGTGTCCTTGAATTTGACAATTTTCAACAATCGTCATCTTGGCATCATCAAAACTTTGACACTCTGGCATCTCATCACTATCAAACCTGACATCTTGACATTAAAACAATGGGTATCCAGATACACTTGGCAAACACTTGGCACTTGTCTTTTGGCTTTTTACCATGTTACTATTTTTTCAACGAGATCCCAACAACGGGATTTGGAGAAGCAGCGACGTATCATGACGTTTGTATTGACTTGTTGACATGCATGATTACTAGTTTCTTAGCAAGGTCCTGATTTTGGGATTTAGAAAAACAGCGACGTATCATGATAAGGGCTCTATTTTTTGTATTTTGGCAATCATGCTGCTAGTTTCTCAGGGATGTCCTGGAAATAGGATTTAGAGAAGCAACAACGTTTTATGAATTGTCATTCTTGTCTTTTTCTGCTTGTGGTTGATTATGACAAAAAGACTAGGGAAATTGTGCTCTTAGTATGAGTTGTGATCATCCTTGTCTGTGACTGCTTGTCTTATGTGATGGTACGACCTTGCACACCTTGATCTATGTCATATCATGGTGTTTGTTGGCCATTACAATAGTCTGCCCAATGATGATTAAGAGCAATAAATATAAAAATTCCTATTGTAATGTTTTGAAGGATTTGGTCTAGGAACTAACATGCATCTTCTTTAGTCTTGTCATCTTCTCTCACCCATCTCATATAGGCATTGCATCCATATCATCATCCATATCTTTTTCACTAACATTTCTTTGTCTCTTCATATTCTAGTCTTCTCATCAATTTCGAGAGCACACCCGTGTTCTTAGAACCCGTCTATCCTCTCGAGGGGGCATACCACTACCTCCCTCATCATTCTTTCTCATCCTATTTTGCACTGGGGCATATTTTTGACTTATTTTCTTTGTCACAATGCGACATGCTACATTATGACAAAGAGGGGCAAAATGTAGACACTTAAAAATGACCTAGGCTTGCAAGCTCTATTTTTACCACTTTCATCCTAGCATAATTATGACATTTAATTATGTCCTTTGTCCACATTCGACTATTAATTAGATAATTCATAATTTTTTAATTAACTCATGTCATTTTATTCTTCATGATTATTAAATAAATAAATTCTATTTATTTATTAAATACGTCATTAATTGTCTAAGTCTTCCCCTGATTAAATAAATTTCTAAATTTATTTAATTATCTTTATTCGTTCATTCTTCCCGATTATTAAATAAATGAATTTCATTTATTTATTTAATAGGTCACTAATCCTCATAATTAAATGAATTTATTAATTTATTTAATTATTAATCATATCTTCTAAATTAAATAATTATCTTTAATTATTTAATTACCAAAATTAGCATTTCCATCATTTTAAATAAATTAAATTATTTAAAATGATATCACATTCTTAATTGACAGTTCATTTTAGTAAATAATCTTAAAATTGATTATTTATTATCTCACAAAATCCATATTTTGAATTAATTTAATTCAAAATGGTAACTTTCTTCCAAAAATCAAGTAATTGAGCAAATTATTGATTGTTCAAATCTGATCTTCAGTTCAACTATTATCTTCTTGATTTTTTGAATCTCACAAATTAGGCAGTCTTTATCTTCTTGATTTTCGAAAATCTTTATTTTTCTAATTAATTATCTCATCTATTCTCCACTGCCGATTTGATTTTCTCAGATGACATCTCGACCACTCGTTTAAGGATTTTTCCCTAACCTTCATTAGGGATTATCATATTTAATCTCGTCCTCTGAGTTTAGGTCTCTATCGAAAGTCGATCTCATCCGTCCATTCAAAATGGCATTTTCTATAAAATGCTATTTTGCTCACATTTTTGGATTACACACTTAGATTTTATTATTCTGGCGCATTAATAATAGAGTTATTATTTGAGAATCATTTTGTCATAGGCATAGGCATAGGCATTTATTTTAAATCCTTCAAAACTTGCATAGGACAATGTCATAGTCAAAATACTCACACACTCAATCTGAGGGCATCAATCATATGCTGCAAGCTAGGAGGTGCTATGGAGGTAATCATGGAAGATTCAAGGAACAGGTATAATCGTTCTCGTTGTTAATTTCCTTTGTACCTCATAGTTCTTTGGGTTTATAGTCTTTGTTGATTTGCTAGCCTCTAATCTAACCTAAAAATAACCCTTAGTTACAAATACCACTTATATATATTTAATCATATGCAATATAAAATAGTGAAATAGTATGATATGGAACAAAAATGGAATGTGGGAATGGATATGAAGGTATATGAAAATAGGCTAAAATGTGGCATAAAATGGGACATAATTGGCTCCCATCAACAAGGATCCTCAATGATGCATAAAAAATATCCCAATAAATTAAAATCCCCACCACAATACCAGAAGCAGAACATCTCCTTAGACAAATCAATGTACAAAATGAAAGCCTTCAACAAGCTAAGGTGCAATGGGCTAACACTTTTCTAATATCAATGAGATGCAAATCCATTCTTCCCCCGTAGTAAGGGTAGAGTTGTCTCTAGGAAAAGACAAAAATTTTAAAGGGGGGTGAGGTTATTAGGGGATCAACTAGAGCTAGAACAATTATACAGTTCCCATCATAAGCCACCACAAAGCATTTGTGAAACTTCGAACTGAAGAGGCACCCTTTTGGGAAGGAGAAGAATTTAAGGGACATGTCCCACCAAACAAATATATTTATAAGATAAGATACAATGTAACAAAAACAGAGAAAAATAGATATAATAAAATGGAAAAGAAGATCATATACTAATTATTAGAAAGGGATTAATCCCTCAATGTATGTATATGATGGAATTGTATCATATGTGTGTTATGATGGAATACAATTAGTTTATTGTTTATATGTTAGTTAGCTTGCTAATATGTATAGTCTGTATTAACCTCTAATTGCTTTATCACTACTGAGTCTAGGGTCTAAATATAACATATAGAGATTACCTGGGGCTCAGTACTCCAATTTTTGTTCCCCCAATTTCTTGCTAACATCGTCCAAATTCCAAGGCTCTCACCTACCCATGAGATAACTCTAGAATGTCATTAATATATCTTCAATTCCCACCAACTACTAGATCAAATTTGATGGCACCCATAAATAATTTTTTATGTAGATTAGCATGGATTCAAAGGAGTAAAATGATGCTCAACCCATACCTTAGTTATTTCTATAGAGCCTAATGATTAACACACCATCTCCAAGATCCTAAACTCCAATAAATTTCTTAGGTGATTTTCTAGTCTTTGCACTCAACTCCATGAGCCATCAATGCTCAAAGATATGGTATGGGTATAGAGGATGCTATTTCCTTTTGGAATATGGCTTCTAGTGTTGTCATTGATGGCAACCTAAGTCATTGATCTAGTCTGCACTTCAGTAACTGACCATACCAGAAAAGATAGAGTAAAGAACAGGGTATTCAGCTGAAGATGAATTTGTCAAGTGGTTTGCATTACCAATTTATCAATTTTGGTTGTGGATCTCAGGGAAGGTCATTGGGTATATGAAATTTTTTATTCTCAAGTTTTGTGTTGCCACATCAAGTGGTGTACGAGTTAGGAGATTTGGTCGTTCGATTTTTTGTTCATCAGTATATGATGGTCGACTAAGTGAATGTAAGGTGTTGTGGATTTTTAAAGTGAATTTTTTTTAAGTATTTTTGTGTTGTAGATTTTGTTTTGGGTCCTCACTATGCTATGGCCAACTTTGGTGGATGCAAATTAAATGTTATTCATGGTTTGAGCCAATAATTGGAAGATATTTTCTATTATATTGAAGCTGACATGTAGCGATTGAATTCTTGGTAGCGGATATAAATATGAGATTGGTTAATTCATTTTGGAGCATGTGTGTGAGAGTTCGATATGTGTTGATGTATGTGAAAATATTAGAAGATTAGTTGAGTGATTTTCATTTGTGCAAAAGAGAATTTTATGAAGTGAATTAAGGCAGAGCAGAGCGAAGTGCAAAATTAGACAAAAGGTCGAAAATATGATCTATGAGCCTAACCGAAACTGTAATCAGGCATTTGTAGATTCTATTTTCTCAATTAAACCTTTTTTTGTAATCCAAATCTTTTGTAAGGCAGTGAGCCTTCCTAATCTTGAGCAGTGAGCTCTAGGCAGTGTGCCTAAATGCAAGTGCATTCCCCATTTTGTAAAACACTTATATTTTGAGTACTCAAATTATGGATTGACCTCCACCGTGGCTTTTCCCTTAATCGGGTTTCCACGTAAAAGTCCTTGTGTTATGGTGTTGTGGCTTATTGTTCTATGTTCATGCATCTTTCTTTTCATTGAATGTTATATACACTTGAGAGATCAGTTTAATAAGTTAAAAATATGCACAACACTGATTCACCCCCCCTCTCAGTGTTGCTTGAGTCCAACAATTTGTATTAGAGCTAAGTTCCTCATAAAAAAATTTACAGGTTGAGGTGGATCTTGGATTGTAATGGAATCTATTAGTCTTAAATAGTATCTTTTAGTGGCACTTGATGATCTTGATCAGTCAAAAGCAGAAGTCCGGGAATTGAGAGAAAATCTTAAGGATGCTGAGAAATTCATTCAAAAGTTGAAGGATCAAATTATTAAGTCTAGGGAGAAGAGAAAGGATCTATGTGATCAGATTAAGTAGAAAGAAAGCAAAAACATGGATGATGTTCACTTGAATCCAACCTTGAAGGAAATAACCGAAGAATGTAAAAAGCTTGCTAGAGACAATGCTTCCCTAAAACATGAGATGGAGTCTATGGTGATGAAGGTGACTAAGGAGATTGAAGAAATAAAGAAGAATGAGGAATATCTTGCCCAGTCGCTAAAAGAGAGATCTAATGAATGCAACAGATTAATGGAGAATTCATTCAGTTAGATATTGAACTGCAACAATCCAAAAACAATGAAGAAGAGCTTGAAAAACATATTATTACTCTCAAAAGTGAACTTTCTACCACAAATGAATACAAGGAGAAGATCAAAATTAGCTCAGTTAAGCTCAATGAGTTGATTCAAGGACAAAAGAATGGAAATGACAAGCAAGGACTTGGATATGAGAAAGGAGAAAGTTTTGGATCTGGACAAAGGAACTCCAGGCAAGCAAATCTGATGAACAAAGCAAAAAGGCATAAGGTAAGACAACCTAATGCTCAAAATTTTAAAGGATATTTTTTTGTTTGCAATAAATTTGGTCATATGGCTGCTCAATGTAGAAGTAAAATGAAATCAAATGATTCATCATTTTTTGGTCAGTGTTTCAATTGCAATAAGTTTGGTCATAAGTTAATTGAATGTAGAAATATATCAGACAACTCTGCTAATAGGAGTGTTAGATGTTATACCTATGGAATATTTGGGCATATTGCTAATCAGTGCAGATCAAGGAGAAATCAATGGAGTGACTGTTCTATACAAGGAAATGTTGTGTGTTTCAATTGCAACAAACTCAGTCACAATGCAAGATTTTGTAGAAACAAGAATATGGATAGAAGAGGTCTGGTATACAAAGGCAGAAATACGCAAAAGGATGATAAAGGAAAAGGGAAATTGAATGTGGATGAAATAAGAGATCAAATGAAGAAGACATGTGTGAAGAATATTTCCTCTGTTACAGGAAATGAGCCTACACCAAAACGTACTTCTGGTAATTCCTCTGGGAATTAGGTTAAGGCATCTGGCCTAGGGGGCTCTGTCAAGAAAATATTTCAAACCCCCTGCTGGAAAATGACACTGGAATGTGGATGAGTGTAGTGGTTGCAATCATGATGTACAAATGCTATTGAAAGAGTTCAAAATAATATTATGAGGAGTCAAAAATCTGCATAAGAGTTATCTTTCACAGACTGAGAAAATAGGGTATCCGGATAAGTTAGGGCAAAAGCATTTATTACAACAAAAGTTAGGTGTGTGAAATACAAAAAGCAATTTGAAACCCTCATTTGCCACTTTGTTTCAAAGAAAAGAAGGAGAGCACTCTGCATCATAATTTTGAAAGCGTGAAGAGGATTCGGCAGTGAAACCCTAATCCATCATGTACTTCTATTATATTGAGAAATCTTAATTTGGTGTGAGGTTGAAGAACTTATTTTCAAGACATGTGTATGGAAGGGAAAATGGAACAAATCAAAGGACTAATAAAAATGGATGAGTATAGCAGTGAGAAGATTAGAGCTAAAAAAAACATGTTGTCACACGATGAATTAAAATGGTTGAATGAAACAAAGCACAAAATCTTGGATATTTGAAGTGAATTCCCATATTATGAAAATGCGGAAATCATTGAGTTTATTCTGAACAGATTGAGTGGTGATGTTCTGACTTTGGATAAATCCTACCATATCTCGAAAGAAGTGATTGCAGCTATAATGGGGTTATGCAAAGTTGGGGATGTGTCGAGGAAGAAGTCAATTCAAAATAAAGAACTCAAAACCCTAACTGGAGTAACTAGAGATCAAAGGGCATTGATAATATCCACAATTAAAGATTCAATGACAAGGTACATTGCACATGGAATATCCTACAAAATCTTTTTCAGAAATAGAGAAGGTGCAACTTCGGAAGGTGCAGTTTACATTTCACACAAGATGATAATGGAAGATCGGGATTTTGATCTTTGTGGATTACTGAAAGATCAATTATTGGAGAACGTGCAATTGACAAAGGAGATAGATTACCCTTTCAAGTTTGGTACTTGGGTTTTATTCCTTGTGATGTATTTTCTAAATTACTTACCCTTGAATAACAATGTAGTTTGGGAAGAGAGTGAACTAGTTTGCAAGCAGATTTACATATACTCTAACAATTTGGAAAATTATGATCAAGAAGAGGAGAGAAAAATAAATTGATATTAGTACTCCTCCAGCATGCAAGACTTCAAAAGTTGAAGAGAAAGGAAAAGAACAAGTAATTGTAGACATATCAAATGAGGAATTTGATAAGGAAACTAAGGACACCCTAGGAAAAGAACTAGAAATAGTTGAACCAGAACAAGGAAAGGAAAGAGCAGAAGGAAGTGAAGAAGAAGGTGATCTAACCAAAGAAGAGTTATTTCAGCTTATTCATGAGGAAGATGGAATGCAAAAAATTGTGAACATATGGTATGCCAGACCTTCATATGAGCAGGACATGATCTTAAGCGTACTAAGTGCTCATCTTGTGTACAATCATATCAAATTGGAGAGTTTGCAGAATATGTTGCAAGAAGAGATGATTGAATGTATCAAGGAAATCATGGACTTGTTGTCACCTATAAATGCACCCTATGCAAAGTTTATGAAAAACTGAGCTTTCTAGAGCAACATGGGATCATTTCAAGGTTGTGGGTCACCTATAGTTGAAATGAACCTCCGGAGAAGGCCGGCTTCCTTTGGGTATCACCTAAACTATTGATCTTTGTGAGGTAAAGGGAGAAGAAGTGCATACAAAATGAAACTATATTGAACTATTCATATGGTGATACACCGAGTTGATAAGAAATCAAAAAAATGAAAACAAGAAGCAACCACATTGAGGAAACTAGACTGTAGCTGTTTTACTTACTCAACATGACCCCATTAGACTTATGCATCACTCTTGACAGGTTTGATCTACATACATATCTCAAGAAGGAAGAAACAAAATTCACAGCTTTGTGGTATGAATACAGATTTAGAAAAAACACTGTTAAAGAAATACATACATAAGATAACATACAGAAATGAGAGTGGTAAGAGCATTGGTACTTGTTTTCAAGGTGAACTCTATTTTTTGCATTCCAGATTTCAGTTGAGTTACAAAACATACATTTAGTCAAGAAAGGATTAACAAAAATCACTAACTCTTTAGAGTGTATAATCCGAACTATCTACAAAAAGGAAAAAAAATGCCTTATATATCAAACTGTGTCAGCCCCCTAGGGCTTACAAAATATCAGTCTCAGAAAAATCTATCCTAAGATTTTTTGATTGAATTAAATGTTGCACCCCTGCGTGTCTTTACTGTGTGTGTCGGTGAAAAACTACTCCTTGGTGAAACCCCTTAGATCTTTTGAAGCTACTGGGTGTATTTACTTCTGGTCCTTGTGTCCACCTAGTGAATCCCTCTGTTGAGTGCCTTGAATTCTCTTGAGTCCAGAATAGATACATGTTGATTCTCATTCTGTTGATTCTCTTGGGACTGGTCAAGCTACCAACGATTCACACGTAGCTCTCCTTGATTGGATGGGCACACTACACGCAGACTCCCCTCTGGTCAAAAGCTCGTTTAGTCAAAATCACATATCGACGAGACACTAGAAGTGTCTCACCGATGTGATTATTTCCCTCTGCAGCTTCGTTCGACGTGGGAACATCGATTAGAGTCTTTATCGAGCTTCAAAATTCATACCGATGTTGCCTCTGTGGTCGCCAAAACAACCAATTGTCGGCAAGATGATTTACCGAAGGCAAACGTTACCCCAAGAACCCTCTCATTGTTTCGGCAAGAGCTTATTGATATCACCCCAAATGCATTCCACTCCACCAGGCTCCAAATTTCTTTTAGCGAGACATTATCAAGTTGGGAAGACTTCATAGCGAGGCTCATTGTCTTGCCGATGTTCCTCCTTTCGCTGAGACTACACCGTGTCGATAAGACATTACTGCGATGGCTGGGAGCTCCGTTGATGTCATTTATGTCAGGGAGACCTCTTGTCGATCTCTCTTTTCCTCCTTGGGCTCATTTTTTATCAGCAAGACCTTTTGCATCATTCAGACTTTAGGGTGATCCCACCATCCTTCGCTGAAACCAACATCTCATGTCAATCCTTTGCTTTTCAAATACTATCGGCGTGACCCCTTGTTGTCGCCGAGACCATATGCTGAAGACCCATCTTATGATGATCCTTTGCTTTTCAAATACTATCGGCGTGACCCCTTGTTGTCACTGAGACCATATGCCGAAGGCCCATCTTATGCTGATCCTTTGCTTTGGTATGACTTACTGGTCGCCGAGACTCTCTCTGAATGCTTCGTTTTGTCTTTCGGTGGGTTCCCTTTCATGTCGGGGAGACATCTTCACTTCGGCATGACCTTATGCCGATGTCAAATGTTCTCGGCGAAGTATTTCATGGTCGGCGAGACTCCTTCCGAAGGAAAACATATCGAGGCCCCCTTTCATTCTTCGGCAAGACATCCTCCTTCAACCAGACCTCACACCGAGGTCTTTATTTCCTTCAGCAAGACCATGGTAAGTTGGGAAGACTTCTTAGCACAGCCCATCGGTCATACTGATTCTCGTTCTGTCACTGAGACCACCCTGATTTGCTGAGACATCTTGTAGACTTCCCTTTGCCTCTCATGTTACACCGAATATCTTTCCCCGTTCACCAAGACTCCACTCCGTTAGCTAGACCTCACATCGATATGACTTCATTAGCAGGACCGCTGGCTTTTGGTGAGACTCTAATCATCGTTGGGACTTCTTGGCGATCTCTTTGTTGTCAGCGAGACATCAGAGTCAGGGAGAAATTTCTATGGCTTGAATGTTATGCTAAAGGCTCCCTGTGGTCAGCGAGACACCATTGGTTTTCTAAGACCATATGCCAAAATACATCTCATGTCGAAACCTTATTATTGTCGGGGAGACTTCACTGGTCACCGAGACTCTCTTTGAATGCTTCATTATGCCAAAGGCTCTTTAAGTCAGGGAGACTCTGACTCTTCGCTGGGACCCTTCACCGAGCGCTAGGACTTACCTCGAAGGAACGTAGTCGGTGTGACCTCCTCATATCGGTAAGACTTCTTACCAATAGTCTTCTTTTGGCGAGAGCTTCCCCGATGGCTTTTAAACTAGCTACTATCGGCGAGACATCAACTCTTCGCTGGGACTTCATACCGAGCCGCTTTGTTATCCCAAAGCCTGTGGTCACCATGAGTCTCACCAACTGACGATTAAATGGCCTATCGGCCAGAGAAATCCATGCGATAAGAGATCATACCGAACCCTTCTTGTCACAGTGATAGGCTCTGCAGCTTCGTTCGGCAGGACAGAAGCTAGGTCACAGTGACCTGTTCAAAACAGAAAGTAACAAAGTAGCCAGTTGGCCAGACAGTGAAGATGTCATGCCAACCTGGCTCTAATGGAGGCTGAGCCTTTAACTACTGAGGCATATTTCCAACAGAGCAGGCCTCTTAACTAAACTCCTTGTGAAATGTCATCAGATGCATGAAATAACGCTCAATGGACATATCCCATTTGGCCCTTATGAGCATCTACAACATAGATGCCTTGCCTGATTGAGCCTGAGGGTGAAAATCAGGTAACAGGACTCTAAGCCTCAAAATAAGGAAGAAGAAGAAGTGATCCTACACTTGAAGAAAAAGTACAAATTGTCACTCACTAAGTTGAAAAATCACATGAATGAACTAATGCAATGTATAAGCATATCAAACAACATTTATAACTATTGTCTTTGATGGCCTCATGCAATCGGCAAGTACAAAGAGAAGCTGGAACAAATTGAAATAGAGTTAAACAATATTGGTCAAAATTTTAACATGTCTCAGGATCAAGATGGTGCAATCAGGAAAAGGATTCAAGAATTACAAATAGAACATACAAGTGTTCAGAACACTAGGAAAAGGATTTTTGACACCTTCTGGAAAGTGAAGGACATAACAAAATATAGGTTGGAACAATTGATTGAGTTACTGAGGAAGGGAAAAGTATTGGAAGATGCCTTTACCATTCTGAAATTCCTCATCAAAATTATCAACCGTACATCTGAAAACAACAATATGATCATAATCACCGAGATTGCAGTGGAAGCATGGAAGAAGTTTCTTCCGGAGATGAAGGAAAAGTACAAAATAATCTTCAAATAGTAGTTGTATTTCTTCAAATTTTTGAATAAGTTTTTGGTTACACTTCATAGGGGGAGACAGAAAAAAATTTATTATCCTTTTGTCATTGATGTCAAAGGGGGAGAGAGAGCAGTGAAAAATGGCTTATCAAAACTTAGGGGGAGTTTTGTTAAGTTTTGCTGAGTCTTCTCAAGCTATGGCGTTTTGAAGTTTTGAAGGTTCTGACACTTAGTCATTTTTCACTAAGTGTTGCCATCAATTCCAAAGGGGGAGATTGTTGGCATATGGCTTCTAGTTTTGTCATTGATGGAAACCTAAGTCATTGATCTATTCCACACTTCAATATCTAACCATACCAAAAGACAGAGTAAAGAACAGGGTATCCAGCTGAAGATGAATATGTCAAGTGGTTTGCATTACCAGTTTATCAGTTTTGGTTGTGGATCTCAGGGAAGGTCATTGGTTATATGAAATGTGTTATTCTTGAGTTTTGTACTGTCGCATCAAGTGGTGTATGAGTTAGGAGATATGGTAGTTTGATTTTTTGTTCATCAGTATATGATGGTCAAATAAGTGAATGCAAGGTGTTGCAGATGTTTAAAGTGAAATTTTTTTAAGTATTTTTGTGTTGGAGATTTTTTTTTGGGTCCACACTATGCTATGGCTGACTTTAGCGAATGCACATTAAATGTTATTCATGATTTGAGCCGACAATTGGAAGATATTTTCTATTCTATTGAAGCTAACATATAGCGGTTGAATTCTTGGTAACGGATATAAATATGAGATCAGTTAATTCATTTTGGAGCATGTGTGTGAGAGTTTGATATGTGTTGATGTATGTGCGAATATCAGAAGATAATTTGAGCGATTTTCATTTGTGCAAAAGAGGATTTTGTGAAGCGAATTAAGGCAGAGTAGAGTGAAGTGCAGAATTAGACAGAATGTCTAGAATCTGATCTATGAGCCTAACTGGAACTGTAATCAAGCATTTGTAGATGCTATTTTCTCAATTCAACCTTTTGTTGTAATCCAAATCTTTTGTAAGGTAGTGAACCTTCTTTATTTTGAGCAGTGAGCTCTAAGAAGTGTGCCTGAATGCAAGTGCATTCCCCATTTTGTAAAACACTTATATTTTGAGTACTCAAATTGTGGATTGACCTCCATTGTGGTTTTTCCCTTAACTAGGTTTCCACGTAAAAATCCTTGTGTTATGGTTTTGTGGCTTATTGTTCGATGTTCATGCATTTTTCTTTTTATTGAATGTTATATACACTTGAGAGATCAGTTAAATAAGTTAAAAATTTGCACAACATTTATTCACCCCCCCTCTCAGTGTTGCTTGAGTCCAACATTTCCATGTTTCCAAATGTTTGTAAACCTCAAGGGGACATATTTATACACATAAAATTAATGAAAATGATGGATAGGTCATATGAATCATCTCCATAGCATACCCATGGTGGATCACGAAATTTAGTCCATATTTGACGCCTTCCTCTAGGGGTATTAAGAACCTAACAATCCTCATTTTTTCAAGAGAGTTACTAGCTTTCAAAAAAATATAGACAAAATAAAATTTCTTTGCAACATATTCTCTATTCTCTTTAGATTTGCAAAAAACTTGCTCAATTCCTTACAATCAATAAAAATTATTGTTTTTACCTTTTCTCATATGTTCTAGCATGTTGTGTATTATTTAGATTAACAATAAGGTTTATGTATCTTTTTCTTACCTTATCATGTTGTTTAAGTGTTATTACCTTCATGTAGAAGTGGTTTTTGTCTCTTTGAAGATATATATATTTTCGGTATAACTTGTTTTCAAGAACTATTTATGGATTCTAGTCTTTAGGTGTATTGTGCTTATCTCTCTCCCTCTTAGTGATTGTCAAACCCCTCACCTTCATACATGGTTGTAGGAGTTGGCAATATAGAGAGTTTTACAATTTTGTAACCTATTATATATTTCATGTGCTATTGTGAGAAAGGAAATACTTAATTTTAAGTCTTGATGCATCACTACATTTCCTTTTCAGCTATTTCCCTCCTCCCTTTCCCCCCTGTGAATTACTAGAGTAGGATTAGGAATTAGTTTTTTTTTTTTTTTTTTCGATCAACACCTGCACTTAGGCTTAGAAAGGAACTATCCTTCTCTAAAGGTTTGATCTCAAAATAGCAAGGTCCCAAATTTGAGAGATCATTTTCATTGTCTCTCTATAATGCTAAACTAGGTTCAATAAGGGTGCAATTTTAGGTGATAATAATAAATTTTCAATCTTGTTGGGTTGCTCAATTTTATTAGTCATCTCGTAGGTTAATAAGCCTTAGTAAACATGCTAAGCCCATTATTATTATGAAATACATCATTCTTTTTTCTTTTGAGATGGATAATAATATATAAATAGGTGAAATCGAGCCTTAAAAATTACTAGGAAAGTGTCTTAATGATCATGGTAATCCTAATTATTAGTCATAATTTTTTAAATTTTAAGCTTTATTAGGGCCAAATTATATTGGATCGAAATTAGCACTTGGAACTCAAGTTTTAAAACCACTAGTTGGGCTTGAGTCACAGAGTGCAACTAGAGCTTAGACCCTAGGTTTTATGTTCTCATCAAGACCTAAGTTTTTACAAGAACTTGGATGGTGTTTAGAATTATAGGGTCAAAAGTTGAAAGGGACACAAAATTAGAATTGGGTTCTAAGTCTGAATTGAAATTTGAAACCCACAAAATATCATAAAGATCAAAATCGAAGAGGAAATTTGACTTGGTTGTGAAAGTCAAGGGGAAAAGTGAAATGGGAACTTACGAGGTTCCAAATTTCAATGGGATTCGATATTCCATAAAGTTCTAGTAACCATATGAAGTTCAAAGGACATAATGAAACAAGAGCCTAACACTTAGGGTTCTAATTGGGACTCAAGGTGTGACAGCTTAAGAATGAAACATAGGGTGTTTAGAGGGATGAATACATGGTGAGATACAAAGAGTGGAAGGAAAAAAGGATTTGGATTGAAAATAAAAGTAGAGAATTTTGGTTTGTGTAAAATATGAGTCTAGGAAAGGGAAGAGAACTTGGACCAAGAGGTCACAAGTTCGAAACTCATAGTTGCAAGCCAAAACCTTAAGGATTTATTCTGTTAAACCTCAACACCATAACATCTAAAATTTATGTTCTAAATAATAAGAAAAAAATAATGAAAAGGAAATGCACTAAAAAATTAAATGATTAGACCAAAAAATGATAACCCTAATGGAACACCATAGATCCAATAGACCATAAATCCACCTCCAAAACTATAAATTGATCAAACTAGTCACATCCTATAAACATCTTACTCAACTCAAAAAAATTATATAATAATAAAAGTGAGAAACAAAGAAAAGGAATAAAAAGAACAACTTGATAATCACTCAAAAAATATCATGAGGTTCACAAACCCTAGTCAAATAGGCATAAAAATAATCAATAACCCTTAACAATCAACCATAATGCTTCTTGATTGTTACCAATGATTAATATTGAAAATTTGGTATGTGAGATTGACGTATTCAAATGCATAGATGAGGAGAAAATGGAAAGATATTTTATAACCTATATAAATGTCCACCAACCTCACATACTCAAACATTAAGCATTTAAATCAGTTGGAGGGTGGAGAGAAAATAAACTTAGGACTTACAATTGTGGTTCTGAGTTCTCATTAGATACTATATTCTACTAAGAAATTTATATTATCAGTGATGGGGTCAAATAAAGGGGAGTATTTGGAACTCTATAGGGAACACCATAAGTGTTAGGATTTTTCAAAGACTCATAACCAAAAAAACAAAAGAACACCAAAAGAGACCACAAAACCTTAAAAAAGGAAAAAATTGGAAAAGAGGGAAAGAAATTTTTTTGGTGGAAATGACCTTGCACAAAAAAAAAGTACAAAGGGGTCCCTATATTTTTCCAACCAAAATGGTTTGGTGTATACGCAGGGCATAACAAAACCCTTTATGATATTTTTATTTTTCAGGGTCCTTAGACTCTTCTCACATTTTTGACCCATTCTCTAGAGCCATAACATTATTTTCTCTTTAGGTAGCTTGGTCTCTAAATCAAGAACAACTTTAAGTACCTAGTAAGATTGACCATTAAAAGTGGATGTAACACTCCTCTTTGCTACTAGTTTTGATAGTGAAGATGTAGATTTTGAAGATATCTTTATTACAAGAATGAAATAACTATTATATTGAACTATGCATTCATTTATTTGGAACAAAGTGCCCACTCAAACACCATTAGCAAGCAGCATATCTCCTCATTCCATCTTATACCCTCCACTAGAGAAAACAACTGACACACTTTGCATCATTAAGCTTATTGAATAAAAATAGGCTCCATGCCAAACCAAGATATGTAATACACTATTAATCCTCATCACATGTCAATCAAAGAATCATATCAAGACTCTTCCATGACTAAAAATATTCATATGAGAGTAATATCCAAGGTACAACTTCTTTCCATCATATTATTCACACTTTGAAAACCAACCCCAATGTAAGATAATGTGGAAACAATCCCATGATTCTACCTTGACCACACACCTTATAATGCATGCATTACTAAGGCTGCAATAAAAAAATTACCATCATAATGGGAAGACTTTTCAAAATCATCATCCAAATCATCCTTTTCTTTTCTTTTTTGTCATCCTTACAATCTATTTTGAAATGCCTAGGTTTACCACAGTTCAAACAATTAGCATTGGTATTTTTAGGAGATTTAGATATAGACTTGTTTTTCTTCTTGTACTTTTTCTTGCCTTTCTCTTTTGCACTTCCAAGAATGGTTAAGGCCTCCTTGACCAATTCAAAATTTATTTTTTGCATCTCCTCTAAAAGTAATGGTGTAACTACCTCATCCATTTTGAATTCAGAGGTATTACTCCCAATTATGATCACTAAATATTCACATGATTTTGGAAAAGAACATAAAAATTTATGTAATGATCCTCCTCTCCTATATCTTCACCCCAAAAAAGTTCAATTGGGTGACAATCATGTTGAAAGTATTCAAGTTCTTGTCCATGTAACCACCATCCTCTATCTTGAGGGTATATAACTTGCAGTGTAGAAAAATGTACACATTTACATTTTCACACTATGTTTGGGTCCCTTAATTAATTGGACTTAATTAAGCCTTTAATTGGCCCAATTATTCATTTAAAAGCCTAATTAATCTCATTTTCTAAAAGGGAAACATGTATTAGGCAATTTCAAATATTAATTAAATTGCCTTGGAAGTTGAATGTCCTAGATTTAGGTCCTAGGACCCATTCGCCCAAGGGTGAATGGATCCCCCTTAAGTTAAGGATCTCAATTTTTAATATGTTTTTGGCAGCATTTTTATGATTCAAATTACAATTACAATTGTCGGCCTTGATTTTTAATTTTTAGGAAATTAGATAATTATCGATAAATACAAGGTCTTTTTATCAATTCAAGTCTAAGAAAGATTATCCAAATTTCACAAGAGAAAATATTATTGTAAAGGTGTTCAAGAGTATATTTATCAATCTTCTACAACAAAATTCAAGATCTCAAATATCATGTCAAATTTATTTTCATTCATGCATGTTTTTGGAGCTTTGTGATGTAGGTTTCAATCATTCAAGTATTAATTCAAGCATCAAGATCAACATTCCAGCAAGCTATTTCATGCAAGAGAAAGACCTTGGAGAGATGTGTTTGACTTTATTCCTCTAAGGATCTCCATTTAAGGGTTTGGTGAATTGCAACATAGAATTTTTCATTCATCATTCCTTCCATTCATGTTTCATTTCATTTCAAGGTTTAATTACCAAAATGGGTTTTGACCAAGGCAAACTCCCATTCACCAAAAACAAATAATTTTTCCCTCTCTTTGAATGTGCAAATTTGTAGGTGAAGAAGGATTAAAGATTGATCAAAAGTGCAATTTTGTAAATTTTTCAAAGTTATCATCAAAGTTGTCAAGCCATAGAATCTTACTAGCAGAATTTAATTTTGACTTTCCAAAAGTGAGATCTGGAGAAATCAGGAATGCAGATCCAAGAGTAGAGGACCGTGAAATAATATTTTGGATCCTTGTAGCAAGACCTGTTTTCCCTAGGGAAAATCTATGTTGGGAGGACACTCAACAATAGCTTTTGGTGACTAGTACACATCAACTTACACTTCTTAGATTTGTTGAAATTTTGTTGTTTCTATTTTTGTTCTACTTTAAATTGACGATTCAAGTTTCACATTGCATAATTGAGTTCATTTACTATTTTTAGTTTTTTTCCCCAAAGTGTTGTTCAGGAAAATTTTACCCCATCTTGTCATAAGGAAATTTGCAAGATCTCCAATAGGGTTTACTCACCTAAGGGTTGAAATTCAATCCTACCTTTGGGGATCTCATTTCTTAATAAAATAAGGAAGATAAGTGCATCACATCACCCCATTTTAATAAAGCACAAATTTTTCATCATTTCACAACTTATTTCTCAAGAAAAAGATATTTACTAGGGATTTCATTTGATAAATCTCACCTAAATTCTTATAGAGATCTATAGCATTAGATTCTTCATTTACATTCAACAATATAAATTCTACCAAACAAATCCCAATAAGACCCTTCACATTTATATCTATCTTATCATAGTCTTCTTAGGATATAAAAACATGTTTGGATCCAAATACTACAATTCATATATCTCTATCAATGAGCATTTTCTCCATCTTGAGCTTCCAAAGTTCAATGTTTATGCTCGAGAACTTTTTAATTTATATCCTTAATTTTCTTGCCATTTTTGTTGCAACAAGATCTTTTGTGCGAGCTTCCACCCAATCCAAGATTAGTATATTATTTTTTATCCCTAACACCTACAATCTAAGGTGATTAAGCTTTGATACCAAATAAAAGGAAGCATAAATGCATAATACACTTCCTACACTAATCTATGAGAGTATGTACATGAAAATAACTTAAATCTTTATAGTTGCAAGGAAAAACACACAATAATAATATACAACATAATGGTTAATGTTTGAAAAACCTTTTCAAGAGAGAAGCCCCGCATGTTGCCCCACAGTTGTCATTGTACCAAAAGATCAACATGTTAATGCTTGATACAACTGCCAGAGTTAATGGATCCACAGGAGGCAGTTAGTCCATGTCGCAAATCCCGAGGGGAGCGCTGACCATTTTCCAACACCACACTCCAAAGCAACTCAATTCATTGATTAGTAATCAAAGGTTACAATACACTTACAATGTTTAAGTCTCTATAGGAGTATCACTAATAAGATATATAGAGTAAAAGCAACATAAAAATATCCATAAAACTCACTATCTAAACCTTCATCTCAACTACCCAATAAATAGGAAGAGTAATACATGAAACCATCAAATATTATTTAGAAAACTATGAGTTAAAACCACCCAAAATGTGACACCCAAATCCTTAGTTCAAATTCAATTATCAAATCCTAAGATGACTCCATAGGCTAAAAATGATACATTCCTTCTACGTATTATAGTTCATTGTAATCCACTCATCAACTTTGTTTCTCCATTTTAGCTCCATTTTATTTCATAACATATATCATAAGTTGGTCTACAAGTGTAACTCCCTCTTATAACTCACATACATGCTCTTACATTTACAATATGATAGGTCAGACATTTGGAGTTCATAATTTTTTATTTGAAAAGTTGATGGAGCTCCATTTTTTGAATTATAGATATTGAAGAGATCTATTGCAAGTATGGATGAGTTTGATGTTGTCATTGATGTCAAAACAATAAGTGATTGTAAGTTGTGCATGTATAGTTGAGATACTGTAGAGATTTTGTGATTACATGGAGATATCTCTATGATGTTGCAGGTGTGCTGATATGATGAGTTGCCAAGTGCTTTTGAGAAATAGTAAGACAAAGTTGTGAGTGTGTTCAAAATGTGCTTCGGTATGTGCTCCACATTTCTTTTGTGTTGATCCTATGCTTGTACAGATCTGAAGTATTGTTTATGGGCATCTATTGGTGATATATCTTGGTTTTTAGCTTCTGGTTTGATGAAGAGTGAAAGTTGTGTTCACCGATGTGTGAACTAGTCTGGCAGAGTTATTTGTCTATGGACTAGGAGAAATATTTCTGCTTTGCAGTCCTCCGCTAGTTTTTTTTTGGTCTTGCAGGTCTATTAGAAGGCTTGTAATGATTTCATTTGTGTTGTATCAAAGGTGTTCATGGTTTGGTGCTCTGAAAGTCTAGTTTCAGATTTTTTGTGTTTGTTTGTGCAGTCTGGATGGACTGATGGAAAGTGTTTTGTGTATGAAGGTTGTTGCATTTGCTGTGAATTTGAAGGAATCTAAGATGTGTTGTAGTGTGTGGTGAAGCATGTTATGTGGTCTACATGTTATCTTCACATTGTGGAAGCGTGTAAGTCAAAGTTCATTTTTGTTTTCATTAGGTTTGGCCAACCTACTATCTACATGTCATGCGAAGGATAAGTATCAATTAAGGAAGAATGTGATTGATTTGAGATGTTTTTTTGGGTCTTGGTTAAGTGTTAGTTTGGTCTACTCTCATTCTCCTCCACCACAGGAATGTTAAGTTACTAAACTAATTTGAATTTGTAAAATGAAGCGTGTGTAGCTAACCTTAGAGAAAGTTTCTAAGGTTGAAGATGGTATAAATACAAGTTGAGATGTTATGGATTTGAAGTATCAAGAATGCCACAAGCTTGAGAAGTAAGAGTGTGTGAAAGTGAATTAAGGCAACAATACTTAAATGTGTTAGACTCTTGAAAGCAGTGAGCTAATGGTGTCTGCAATCTTCTGATTAAGGCTACGAATGTGTGTAATTTGTTGTGGTGATTTTTTTGTTATCTTTTGTATCTGTAGGAAGTAAGCCTCCCTTCTAGACAGTGAGTCCTATTTGTAGGTAGTGAGCCTTGTATCTAGATAGTGAGTCCTTTTCGGGAAATGATTCCTTTGGCAGTGAGCCTCTTTGTAATTAGTTTTGGAATTACTTTATATTGTGAGTTAATCCTCACTGTAGTTTTTCCCTTATTGGGTTTTCCATGTAAATCTGGTGTTTCTTGTTTTGATATTTCTTTTTGTTATTTACATTTCATGTTCATACTTAATAATAGAATAAAGTGGATGTGAAGTTGATAAGTGTTTGAGATTTATGATTGTGTTTGGATACAACTGATTCACCCCCCCCCTCTCAGTTGTTTTGCGCCTTTCAACAATTGGTATCATAGCTTTGGTTCCTCAGAGAAGAGCTTAAGCACTTGAGGTAGATCCAATGGCACAAAAATTGTCAATCCCTGCGTTTGATGGATTTGACTACAGTGACTGGAAAGTGGAGATGAGAGGTTACTTGATCTCTCTTGGTTACAAGACTTGGAAAGTTTTTGAGACAAAATATGTTGCACCGGCTAGTGGTCCTTCTACAGATGAGATTTCTTCCTATGAGGAAAATGAAAAATTAAGGTATGTAATCTATAGTGCTTTATCTAAAATTGAGTGGACAAAAGTTATTTCTTTGGGAACTACTTATGAAATTTGGAAAAAGTTGGAGGATATCTATGAAGGAAATGATAGATTCAAACTATCAAAGAAGCTAATAGCTAAGCACATATATAAGAACTTGAAAATGGAAGAAGGTGAAGATATTGCAAGCTATTTTTAGAGGGTTGATATTGCAGTAAATGAAGTCAAAAATCAAGGTGGTACCCTGACTAATGAAGATGTAATGGAGAATATTTTGATGACTCTATCAAAAAGTTACAATGATAAGGTCTCAACTATTGAGGAAGTGTATGATCCTAAAAATTTCACTAAAGAAAAGCTATTTGGCACCTTGACTGCATTTGAAATGAGGAAATTTGGAAAAGAAAAGGAGAAGACAGAATCAACATTTAAAGCCACTAAGACAAAAGATGATCCGGATAGTGATAGTCTAGAGGAGTTGGAAGCAAATTTTACAAGGAAGTTGAAGAAAGGCATCGGTAAGTACAAAGGCATGTTACCTTTTAAATGTTTTAGTTGTGGAAATATTGGTCACTATGCTTCAAGATGTCCAAATAGAACTATACACAAGAAGAGTAGAGACAATAAAGACAAAAAGGATAAGAAGTTCAAGAGATTGTACTATGTTAGAGAAGATGCTGGAATTTTTGATAATGAATCTAATTTTGAGGGTGATAATGATGAATGCTTGTTTCTAGCCTTAGAGAATAAATCAGTATCTACTAACCATGGAAGATGTGCAAGGGAAAGTGGTCCAGAGAGCAAGAAGGAAGAGATGGAAGGTACTCTAGTTACTGTATTTCATGCTAGACAAGATGAATACTATTGGCACCTGATTGACAGTGGCTGCTCAAATCACATGACCATAGACAAAATTAAGTTTACTAAACTTGAAAAGTATGATGGTGTATTAGTCATGTGTGGAGATGATTTTGGTGCAATGATTGTTGGAAAAGGAATAATTAGTTTTGATGGAAAAAATAGTACTGATGATGTCTATTATGTTAAGGGCTTAAGGCATAATCTTTTGAGTGTTAGAAAAATGTGTAGCAAAGGATTTAAGCTTGTGTTTTAGGATAATACTTGTGAGATCAAAAAAGGGTTCAGAGCTATGGTTGCTACTAGAAGAAGAACATATGGAAACATTTATCAGCTTAAGGGTGTTGATAGTTAGTGCCTTTTATCTCAAGTTAATGAAAATTGGCTATGGCATCCGAGGATGGGACATGTAAAATTTGATAATCTTATTTGGATTAGTTCAAGAGAGGTTATCCAGGATCTACCTAAAATCACAAAGCCTACCAATACTATTTGTAGAAGTTGTCAGTTGGGAAAACAAACAAGATGCAGTTTTAAAGGAAAATATCAATCAACTACCAGAATGTTGGAATTGATTCATACAGACCTATGTGGTCACACAAGAATAAGAAGTTTTAATGGTGATAGGAATAAGCTGAATAAGAATGGTGAAGTTGTAAGAAACAAAGAAATACTTGTATGTAAAGGTTATTCATAGGTTGAAGGAATAGACTTTGAGGAGACATTTTCCCCGATGGCAAGAATGGAAGTTATTCAGATGTTTTTGGAATTTTCTGCTCACAAAGATTTTAAGGTATACTAGATGGATGCCAAGTCTACATTCTTGAATGGAGAATTGGAAGAAGAGGTGTACATGGAACAACCAAAGGGATTTTAGTTATCAAATAAACTAGATATGGTCTGTAAGTTGAAAAAGGCACTATATGGACCTAAACAGGCTCCCAGAGCATGGTTTGCAAGGTTGGATAGATATTTGACGCAAAAAAGGTTCAACAAGGGCTCCACATATAGTAATCTCTATTTCAAGGTTGAAGGAAATAGAATGTTGATAGTGGTTGTGTATGTTGATGATAATATTTTTGGAGGAAATGAAGGTATGTGCAAGAAATTTACAGAGGAAATGCAAAAATAATTTGAAATGTCTATGATTGGTTAGTTGAATTTATTTCTTGGACTTCAAGTGAATCAAATGGATAAGGGCATATTCATTTCACAATCAAAGTATGTCAAAGAGTTGTTAAACAATTTTGGAATGGATGACTCCAAACTGATTTGTACCCCTATGGTGACTAGATGCAAGTTGAGTAAAGATGATGAATCTACTAAAGTTGATTAGAGCATGTATAGATCTATGATTGGTGGAATGTTATATCTTACTGCTACTAGACCCTATATCATGCATGTAGTATGTTTGGTTGCTATATTTCAAACAGAACCTAAAGAAGCACATGTTACAGTTGTGAAGGGGATATTCAGATATCTAAAAGGTACTCCAGATTATGGTTTGTGGTATCCTAAGGATACTGATTTCACTTTGAGTGCTTACACTAATGCAGATTGGGCTGGTTGTGTGGATGACCAGAAGAGTACAAGTGGTGGTGAATTCTTTCTTGGAGGAAGATTGGTTTCATGGCTAAGCAAGAAACATGATTCAGTTTCTTTATCCACTACAGAAGCTAAGTACATTGTTGCAGCATCTTGCTGCACATAGGTATTATGGATGAAGAAAATATTGAAGGATATAGGAGTGATGTGTGATAAGCCTATCCCTATCTTCTATGATAATACAACTGCTATAAACATTTCAATGAATTCGGTAATGCATTCAAGAACAAAGCATATATCTATCAGATATCATTTCTTGAGAGAGAAGATATTGGAGAATGAATTCAGACTGGAGTATGTGCCTACAAAGGATCAAATTGTTGATATATTTAAAAAGGATCTTTTGAAGGATACTTTTGAGTATCTCAAGAATAATTTGGGGGTTATTTCCCCTCCTTTTAACTAGGTGCACATGGAGGTGCATCAGTCTAGTGATTCTATGGATTCTTCATCTGTCTGGACTGATGAATGGGTCTACTCCTTAGGGGGAGTAAGAAATATCATTGTTGCAATGTGTAATGTGTGGGTGCACTCCTAAGGGGGAGTAATCAGAGTTTTGTTCTTTTCCCTTGATGTCAAAGGGGGAGAGAGCGTCATGTGAAAAAGAAGAAGTTGAAAGGAGTAGAGAAAGGGAAAGAGAGTATTGAGAGTGCAGGAATGTTGTGTAGGCTATCTAATCTAAAAAATAAAGGAGAGTGCAAGAATGGAATAGATGTTGTCTTTGATGGTTTTTCACATCACGTGTTTCTATCAATGACAAAGGGGGAGATTGTTGCAAGTATGGATGAGTTGGGTGGTGTTGTCATTGATGTTTTCATTGATGTCAACATAGTACAATTTGTTGCAGAGAAAGGGAACAAGTGATTTCAAGTTTCCCATGTATAGTTGAGATACTGTAGAGATGTTGTGAGTACATGGAGCTATATTTATGATGTTGTAGGTGTGTTGATATGATGAGCTACCAAGTTCTTTTGAGAAATAGTGAAGACAGAGTTGTGTGTGTGTTCAGAATGTGCTCTAGTATGTGCTCCACATTTCTTTTGTGCTGATCATATGCTTGTTCAGACCTGAAGTGTTGTTTATGGGCATTTTTTGGTGATATATCTTGATTTTTAGCTTCTTGTTTGATGAAGAGTCAAATTTGTGTCCACCGATGTGTGAACTAGTCTATTAGAGTTGTTTGTTTGTGGACTGGGAGAAATGTTTCTGCTCCACAGTCCTCCATTGGTTTGTTTCTAGTCTTGCGAATCTCGTAGAAGGCTTGTAATGATTCCATCTATGTTGTATCAAAGTTGTTCATGGTTTGGTGCTTCAGAAGTCTAGTTTCAGAGTTGTTGTATATGTCTATGCAGTTTGGATGGACTGATGGAAAGTGTTATGTGTATGAAGGTCGTTGAATTTGTTGCAGATGAATCTGAAGGCATCTGAGATGTGTTCCAGTGTATGGTGAAGCGTGTTATGTGGTTCGCATGTTATCTTCACGTTGCGGAAGCATGTACTTCAAAGTTCATTTGTGTTTTCATTAGGTTTGGTCGACCTAGTGTCTACACATCATGCAAAGGATAAGTATCAATTAAGGAAGCGTGTGATTGATCTGAGATGTTGTTTTGGTCCGCTCTCATTCTCCTCCACCACGGGAATGTTGAGTTGTTGACCTAATTTGAATTTGTAAAATGAAGAATGTGTAGCCGACCTTGGAGAAAGTTTCTAAGGTTGAAGATGGTATAAATACAAGTCAAGATGTTATGGATTTGAAGTATCAAGAATGCCACAAGTTTGAGAAGCAAGAGTGTGTGAAAGTGAATTGACTCAACAATACTTAAATGTGTTAGACTCTTGAAAGCAGTGAGTTGATGGTGTCTGCAATCTTCTGATTAAGGTTGCAAATGTGTGTAATTTTTTGAGGTGATTTTTCTATTATCTTTTGCATCTGTAGATAGTGAGTCTCCCTTCTGGACAGTGAGTCCTATTTGTAGGCAATGAGCCTTGCATCTGGATAGTGAGTCCTTTTTGGGCAGTGAGCCTCTTTGTAATCGGTTTTGGAATACTTTATATTGTGAGTTAATCCTCACCATGGTTTTTCCCTTATTGGGTTTTCCATGTAAATATGGGGTTTCTTATGTTTATATTATTTTTTTTATTTGCATTTCATGTTCATACTTAATAACAAAATAAAGTGGATATGAAGTTGATAAGTGTTTGAGATTTGTTATTGTGTTTGGTGAAAACTGATTCACCCCCCTCTCAGTTGTCTTGCACCTTTCAACAAGATCTACATATTGGACATTCAAGAACTAATGACAAACCATCCATAAAAAAAATTTGAAGGAAAAAAATGAATTTTATACCCCAAGAATTGAGATTTTTGTTCTATAGCCCCAAAATCACATTTTTTTCTTCCTAACATTAGGATGCAAAGTTGAGATATTTTTCCTAACAAGAATTTTATATTTCTTACTTTTTAGAGGTTAGACAATGTTCTTATAGGAACATGTTGGAATTTGGAAGTTTTTAAACTTGTCGTGGGGTTTGACATTAGCATTGTGCAATGATTTTAGCCTTTCCCAATGAGCTTGTAACCATTTCACATGTATTTTTCACAAATTTAATTGGTGCAGATCAACAACAATGAATTTTACCAAATTGATTGTTATTGCAGTTGAAATAAATAATAGACATCCATCACAAATTTATTTTCATAAAATTGACAATAAACAATGATTTGAATTATGGTGACCAAGGATTTTTATTGATGATTCAAATTTGTACAAGTATGAAAGCTTAATTTATTCTTATGCTTTTCATTAGAAACTTCACTCATTCAAATTTTGGTATTTATTGCTCCTATGCATTCCACACCCCTGCACACTACAAAACACTCTGAATTCCCTTGTTTTCACATTGGATTTCCCACACCATACCACAACAATAAAAAGAAATAATTTAGATTGGTTTATTGTTGTCTAAAACTCCTTGGCAATAATTCCCATACCCCAGATCAAGTTATAACAGTCAATACAAATCTGATTTTTATTGTTGAAGTTTTGGAGATTACAAACCAATTCCAATGCCCCCCTTTCAATGCTTTCTCTATCAACAATCTATAGATTTAAATTTTATGTCCCCCTATTCTAACACCCCCTATGGATTCTCAACACATCTGCAACATCAAAAGACTTTCAAAATGCTTCTTTTTCACTCCTCTCTTCTTTCTTCTGAAATCTTCCATGATTTTTTTTATCTTCTTTTCTTCCCCTTCCTATCCCACACCCAAATCCCTTCAACTCCTAGCCAAAAAAATAAATTCATGAAACAACAAGAAAAAAATTCAAATTTTATTATAAATTTATTATCCTCTCCCAAATTTCAATGCCCCATGTGCCAGGAAAATAAAAAATGAAAGAATTGCAAGTAAATTAAATTCCTTCATCTTCATTTCTTGGAAAGGAATTTTAATTTAATATCTTAAAGCTGAGAAGGAAAATGAGAATTAAATTTCTTCAATTTTGCTTGTTCCCTGGTCACCTACGAATAGAAAATGGCACCAACACCAAAAATAAAAGATTTAGAAAAATGAAACAACTTTTTTTTGGTGATGAGGATTGCTCTACACCAAGGATGCGCATACATCAAACATAGTAGGTAAGTGAAAATTTTATGATCTTGACTCACTAAATGGAGCTGAGTAGTAGGATTACTCTCCAAAGTTGTGAATAACTTGCATCATACTCCCCTGTTGTGATAGGTTCCCCACAAAATTTATTTCTTCATTGTTTCCAACACTTCATTGAGCCATTCACCATCTTCCTCCACCAAAATTCTTCTCCCAAATTTTCACTAACGATTATACTTATACACATGTACATACCAATAGTATGGGAATTAAAAATGTCCATCACCTCCTCATCAACACTTACTTATTTTGAAAACTCGACAAATTGTTGCATGATCACTTTTAGTTCTTTCAAACTTTGTTCCTTTCTTTCTTTCAAACAAAAATTATGCAAACCATCATATACTTTACAAGTGCAAGATTCAAGAAAATAACAATTTACCTTATTTTCTACAGCCATAACTTCCCATTTACTCACTTTCATGCCTTTAAAAAGACATGTTTCAATTGTATATTCTTTGATTTCTTCTTTCTTAGCCTCTTCTTTCATTTTCCCAACTATTACATGTTGAACACACTAAATACTGAGAGGGTGGTGAATCAATATTAGCAAAAACTTAAACCCCTCCATAACTTAAACTCTTTAGCACAAATCAAAGCTTCAAACCAAAACCTTTAAACAAATCAACAACAATGAAAGATATAGTAGTTTTATTCCTTTAAAAATTTCAACAATCCTCAACAATGAAATATACAACAATTTTATCCTTAACTAGATCAACAATAATGAAAATGAAACAAGAAAACACACATCCAAAAGATGACACTAGATTTATGTGGAAAACCCAATGAGGGAAAAACCACGGTGAGAGTTAACTCACAATATAGAAGCTCACTACTTACAAAAAGGCTCACAACCAAAATACTTGCAAACTAAGGCGCATTACCTTAGGGCAAGATACAAAGGACTTGTAGAACTGAAGCACTTACAAATCTAGGGGCAAGATACAAGGAGCTGATGAGATTCACTATCTCAAAGAAGGATACAAAAGATTATAAAGAATTACAATATTTGATGCAGGACCATCCAGTGGTGTAAGGACAATCTTGCATCACCCAAAAATATTGTATTTTCATTTGTTTATAGTTTCCTTAGTTTTCTTGGGGCCCATGGAAACTCATGTAGTCTTTGGGATAGTTAGAAGTTTGAAACAGCCAAAAATAGTCACCTACTATTTTTAGTAATTCAACCTATTCAGGTCATATGGACATGAAAATTGACCCCAAGGAGTGAAATTGGAAAATAAGATTTTTGGCGAAAGAATCATCTCAAAATCCTATACCGTTTGGAAGATATTAAATTTTCATCTCGAGGAATTTCTCTAATGAAGTTTAAAACTAAAAATTGAGGCCCTTCGAAGCCCTAAAAAAGGGTGCAAAATCTCTAATCTTTTAGATTTGGTGAAAGATGGTTGTAGATCTCTTCACAAGCTTTTCAACAATATATTATAATTGAAAATATGACAATCAGATCAAAAGTTATGGCCCCGAGAAGCTGCCCCAGTAAAAAGTGAATTTCATTAAAATATCTTCCTAGGCAAGAAATCAAACGGCAAGACTTTTGGCACCAAAACAAAAGGGAAAGTTACACTTTCTAGAACATTCTAGGGTGGTTATTGGGAAAAATAAAAGGGTTAAGTGGGGGTTGTAGAAGGTGGCTCCATTAGTGCATATTGTGGCTCTAAATAATAGATTTTCTTTCAAAGTTGATTTTGTTGTAATGAATCAAGCCCATGAGGTTGTAGCATTATAATCTCTAAATTTTTAATTTCATTTTTTGAAAATAATTGAAAGTGATTTATTCAGTCTTGCATCTTTTTTTTGGTACCTATTGTTTTGTTTTGCATGAGTTTCGGGCAATGTAGCTCTCATCAATATTTGTCAATAATTCACTCTATTTGACAGAGGCATTAAAGCAAATCTAATCTTTCTTTCATACACTTCCATACTTCCTTCCATGATATATTCAATTACATTCAATACACACACACTTCCACTTGCTCGCCTTGCATCTAAAATGTTCTTGCATTTATATCCATCGCAAGACAGGTCAAAACATCAATTAGGTCAGCCATAAGAAATATAAGCAATGATTTCAACAAGTCAAACACAAAAACATAATGTTGTCCTATCCAAGGGAAAGAGAACACCAAAAAAAATCTCATTGCATCTTCCAATGTGATCCCAAACAATTATCACACTAGCACACACCAACCCAATTTGGCAACCAGGAAGCATGTAGATGAAACGTGAAGCATATAACCAGTCAACCCAAAAACATAACTTCAATTGAATTTACTCAATTTAGTCTTAATCAAGATAGGTTAGGACCTAAATATTTCTTAACACAACTTCATATGTTGATGCAAACCCTCAAACACAAAGCACAAGCAAGATGACAAGTCTTGTCGGCCAAGTATCCACAAATTACCCAGAAGACCAACTCAAACACAATATAACACCAAAAGATATCAACCATTATTGTGTGGATCACAGAGGGATATTCCTTGAACATCCAACAACACTTACAAATACTTCTTTCATACTATCATGCCACCAACAGCTACTACAACCCAAATAGGAACATAACACTTCATCCCAAAAGCACGGAATACACAACCATGAGATGGAACCTTAATAGATCAACTTTCAAACCATTTAAACACATGAGATTGAAACTAAGACACTGCATAGACACTGAGATCACACTCACCAATCCACACAAGTAGAGACATCAATGCAAAGAAATGTAGAGTATTTTTCTAGCCAATCCAAACAACCAACAACACTGCCAACCTTCTACAATTCACATAAACCTCCTTAGAAACACAAGTGACCTGAAAAGATAGGAATGTAATGTCCATAGAGCATGAACACTAAATCCCAAACTGCAAGAAAACATCACTAACAGTAGAGGAATGTGGAGCATTCTTCCGGACAATCTTCACAACAACATTCTAAACCAAAAACTTCTTACTCACTTGCAAAGGCCAGAGCACACTTGCATCAACACATACTTCTTCAAGAACAACATGAGAGAGCACACAACATACTATAAACCATCAACAACATCTCTCCACCATCATCAATATTTCTAATCCTCATCTTAATATATCATCAGGAAAACAACTGTGTTGAAAACAACCATACACAATACTTCTTTACATTACATCAAACAATGAATGGCATCCAACCATGAACATCAACAACACAACAATGACAACCCAAACATAATATTTTCAATAATGACAACCAATGCCAACCAACAATGCAACTATCTTCCTAATCATATGCAACAATCTCCTTAGGTGTTGATATTAATGATAATCAACAATCAGTGTTGACATCAATGACAACCATTGCCAACATTGCAAGCTTTGGCATGGTTTCAAAACACATTTTCTCTTCTTCCAAGTCCCTCAAATATTACTTCTGAGAAATAAAACAAACAATGTAGTTTCTCCCTACTTCCTCTTCTCTATCCTTTAACAGATTTAAAACATATTTTTTTACCATCTTTATTTATTGCATATTTGTTTAATCTACCATCATAAACAACTTCTCTATCAAATTGACATGATCTTCCCAAAACAACATGGCATGCATCCATTTGCATCACATCACACAATATTTCATCTTTATAATTACTAATTTGAAAACTTACCAAACATTGCTCATTCACCAACAAATAACACTCCATTTTCAACCACAAAACTTGGTAAGGGTTGGGATGTTTGGTTCTCTTCAAATTCAACTTATCCACCATCTCTTTGGAGACTATGTTATGTATGCTACCGCTATCCACAATGACTTTGCAACACTTTTTATCTACCTTACACTGTGTTCTAAATAAATTTCTCCTTTGGATTGGTTCTGGTTTCTCCTTTTTCAGATTCAACAAGATTCTTCAAAACATCAATGACTCCCCTTCTTTGGGATCCTCTTCATGCCTTGATGAAGTCAAAAATTTATTTTCAGCATGTGCTACATGTACCTTTGTCTCCTTTCCTCTTCCTCCATCATGCTAGATTTGTGGACATTCAAATGCTCAATGTCCCATCTCTCCATATTGGAAACATACATTATTGAATCCCCTTCCGCTACCTCTTCCAAATGACCCTCTTCCACAAGAGTAATCTCTCTTCCTCTCGAGAAGTCTCCTCTTCATTTATTTTCTTGTGTACTTATATGAGATGTGCTTACTTCATCTTGTTTATTCTGATAACCTTTACCACTATTGGGATTGTACCGTAGAAAAAAGGTGACTTGCTTGATTTGGGAATAATTGATGATAAATTGGACTTAATAAGGCCTTGATTCAGTGTTGTGAGGTGTTTTTCCACATCCACACTAGGTCTTGGACCCTTCCAAATGCATTTATCGATGCCTTGTAAAGGTGTTGTAAAGTGTTGTAAAAGACTATCACGCCTCTCTAGACTTAATGGACCCATATTTACCTAATTCAACATTATAAAATGTGTTTAATAACATTATCACATCAATCTAGAAGGCTTGTAAAATAAACTTAATGTAAATCTAGTGTTTTAATGTGTCTTGCACATTCACATTGGACGTTGTGCCTTCCTAGGCTATGTGGACCTCATTCTAATATTGTAGTGTATTTAATCACACTTTCACATTGAATTTTGTGTCCCAAACCCTAATTGACCTTTACATCATCATTAATAGGCCCCTATTACCCTACATTGTGCATCTTGAGGCTTAATTTGATCAAATACCCGAAGAAATCAACATAAGAACTGAAATTTCTCATTCTTCACTATTCCAACTATCAAATGGGCCCCACTAGGACTAATTTTCCACCTATGGTGAATGAGTCCCTGCCAAGTGGGACTGATTCACCCAATGTGGTGAATGAGTCCCATTTGTGTCAATTTTGACTTTTGAGCCAAAAAAAAATTAGGTTTTAAGTTTAATTTTTCTTCATGTCAGCCTTAGGGATCCAATTTATGGGATAATTAGGAGAATTTCCTATAAAATCAACTCTCTAAACCCTAAATCACAACCATTCTTCATTATTCATCCATCATTCTTCCATCTCAAGTCAAGAAAGCTAGGGTTTCATCATTTCAAGTCATTATGATAACAATTTTTAGACATTCAAGGGTATATTCTTCATGTTTTGTTGTAGAAATTCAAGGTCAATCATCATGGAAAGGTAATAAATTCAATTATTGTATGTTTCATTACATTCTTTCTATATTTTGGTTTAATTACCTAAAAGGGCTTTAACCAAGGCAAACCCCCATGCCCTAACATTCAACATTTCTCTATCTTGTCTTGAGTGTTTGCAAATTTAGACATCTTGGAGGCTTAGAAATCATTGAATATTACATTGCAAATTTTTTCAAGTCATCTCTTCATTGGATAAGTCAAAATACCCACAAAAAGTCACTTTTAGGCCTGAATTCGATAGTTTCAGAATCAAACACCTGGAGAAGCAAAAATTGCAGATCGAAAGCTCCTTTTTCCACCTTTGAATATTCAAAAATTCAAAAGTGGACTCATTCACCATGGGTGGTGAATGATTCCCACTTCTAGGCTTGATTTTGGTTTTCTACATTTTTGGATACCCTTTTGTCTGAAACGGGTTCTAGAGCAGTTTCACAGAACTGGGACTAATTCGCCCAGAAGGCGAATGAGTCCCACCAGGCCTAAAAATCAGGATCAGCAGCATTTCATAAGTCATTTCAAGTCTCCAGCAAGTTTACAGGTACACTTATTCAACTTCATTCATTTTTGTTGTAGTTTGCATTCATTTCTAGGTGTTTTTGCATTACATAATGTGTTTTCAAACATCTTGAATTTCAATAGTTTCCATTTGATAATCAATATCTTTCATTATTTTTCTACATTTAAATTAGTTTTTTTAGACATATTGCATCCATATCACATTGATCTTTGAATGTGAACATTGCATTTTGGCCCATCTTTCTCTTTTTAGGTGAAAAACCCTAGAACTGCTAGAAAGACTTTTGGAAGCCAAAATCTTTGTCTACAAGGATGTTCTTTTTCACATGAAATTTTGTCTTTACCTCAAGAGTTTTTTTTCTTCCTTCATACAATTTTCTCTTCCACCTTCAGTGCATATTGGTATGCCTCTTCAACAATGGTTATTATTATTATTATTATACTCATATCATCTTGAATATAATTATGTAGTCCATTCATATACCTTGATACTTTTTCTACATCATCTTCTACATGTCCAACTCGTATGTTCAATTTGTAAAACTCCTCTATGTACTCTTGCTTGTTCTTCTCTTTTTGCTTCATGTTTTGTAACTTTTTGAACAAACTAATCTGGTACTTTCTAGGCAATAATTTGGCCTGCAACTTCGCCACAATCCTCTCCCAGTATTTAATTTTATCCTTGAAGGTCACACAATATATTGAGAGGGGGGCTGAATTAGTAGTTTAAATCTATTTAAAACTCTTAACTCAAATGCATATATTAGAATTGAAACATGAATCGAAGAAAAAACTAATGATCAAGGAACAATATAAACACACACATCTTCACATGAGAATAGCTGCTTGGATCTACTGTCCAAATCCAACCTCACAAAGTAGAAATTTACAAGGTAATGTTACAATATGAAGTAGGCACCAACCTATTGGATGCACCAATCCCCTATTGTGTTTTTAGGCACCAACCTACTGGAAACACCAATCCCCAATTGAATTAGTACAAGTAGAACACTAGTTCTACCATATTACAAAGATAAAGCTTATGGATCTTCAATTGTAGCCTAAGGCTCCTCATACACTTTTGTATTGGTTACAAACATTCTTTTGCACTTCTTATGATCTTCTAATAATGGTGCACACTTTGAAATGCAACTCACATTGAATAACTCTAACTTCATGATCGTCTCCCTATATTTCACTTATTGCATTTCATTTGATTTACTCAATTCACACTATACATCCATCAAAATAGTGAATATATACATGATATATACATCCATCTATGTCAGTTAGGGGTTTACAAATAACCAGGACGACATAAGGTGGACCTAAATTCAAATTTCATGAAACGTGTAATAGGTTGGTCCAAAAATGAATTTTTTTGTCGCGAAAAGAACATGATGTCATGCACTACCACAAGAACCTTAATCAGGTCCTATCTAAACATCACACACAAGGTTTTAATTTTTCACGCTACTAGTTACTACACAGACCTTGAACACCAACTGGTTGAAAAACCGGCATAGAGAACCTTTTGTCACTACAAACTTTTTGCATGTTGAAAATATCCTCTGAAAACTTAGGAATATGATAGAACTAGTGTAGACATGCTCTCCTCTAAAACCACAGAGAAAACCTACATTTTTGAAAGAAATGTTGACCATAATTGTATTGCTAGAGAAATCTCTCTGCTCTAAGAACTAAATTGAAACATTCTAGTACATACTTTTGGACCACTATTGTCATAATGAATAGATGAATGCATGATATTGCAACAATATAATAGGGTAAGTGAAAAAAGATGGGGGGCCAAAAAGTGGCCAATTTACTTTTTCATCCCGAAATAGCAAAAATGCAAGCACGTTATAGTAAAACGTGCTTGCATTATAACGCACTCGCATTATAATGCACTCGTGTTATGGTTTAAATTTCAAAACATGCGTACATTTTGAGTTCAAAAAATGTGCATTTTTTTAAATCAAAAAAACATTTCCAAAACACAAGTGCGTTATAACACACTCGCGTTTTGGTCTACATTGAAAAAAAAATCTTCTCTTTTTCTTGTCTCTTTCTTCTTGTTATCATTCAGGGAAACTATATACATGAAATAAACATTCAAGTATAAGTTGACATTTACATATGGACATTTACTTTCTTATACTTTAAGTTATATTTCATGTATATATTTTCAGGATATTTGAGAGTGGTTTCGGATCTCTAGGAGTTATAATGCAAATTCTAGTTTTTGGAGGATCTCACAAATTTTAGACTTAGTCAAATTTTAGTAATCAGCATGTCAAATTTCAATAATCAGGAGGTCAAATTTTAGTAATCAACAAGTTGTATTATTTGTCTCTCTATCTCACTTATTTTTTCTTCCTTACACTCTAGACCTCTCTCTCACTATCTCCATCCCTTTATCTAACTCTCTCTCCCTTGATCTCAAGAACTCTCGCTCTCTCTCATTTTCCCTCTAATTCTCTCTATCTCACTTCTCTCTCACTTCCTCCCTCCTTCCCTCTCTACTTATCTCTATCTCCCCCCTCCATCCTTCCCTCTCTCTCTCTATCTCCCCTCTCTCTCTACCTACCACTCCCTCCATCACTCCCTACCACTATCTCTATTTCTCTCTACCTTACATCTCTCACCTCCCTCTCTCTCCCTCCATACTCTCTCCCTCCATACTCTCTCCCTCTCTTCTTCCCTATCTACTCTATATCTCCCAATCCCTCTCTACTTATCTTTATCTCCTCTCTCCCTCTCTCTATCCACCTCTCCTTCCATGACTCTCTATTTCTCTCTATCTCACCTCTCTCTCCATCAATACATCTCCCTCCCTCTCTACCTACCTCTCCATCCATCACAACCTACCACTCTCTCTCTCTATTACTCTCTATCTCACCTCCCACTATCTCCATCCATACCTCTCCCTCTCCTTCCCTCTCTACTCTCCATCTCCCTAATCCCTCTCTACCTACCTCTCCATCCATCACTCCCTACTATTCTCTCTATACCTCTCTATCTCACTTCTCTCCCTCTCCCTCTCTCTCTCTCTCTCTCTCTCTCTCTCTCTCTCTCTCTCTCTCTCTCTCTCTCTCTCTCTCTCTCTCTCTCTCTCTCTCTCTCTCTCTCTCTCTCTCTCTCTCTCTCTCTCTCTCTCTCTCTCTCACACACACACACACACAAGATGTCTCCTTCCCTACCTTTTTCCCTATCTAAACTCTATCTCTCCTCTCCCTCCCTCTACATCGCTCTCACTCTCTCTCCCTCTTTCTCTCTCACTCTCTCCTCTCTATCTCACCATTCTCTCTTTCCTTCTCTATAACTCTCTCCTCTATATATCACTATTCTCTCTCTACTTATCTTTATCTCACCCATCCCTCTTTACCTCTCCCTTCCTCCCCTCTCTCGCCCACCATCCCTCCTTCCCTCTATCTATATCTCTCTTTACTTCTCTTTATCTCACCTATCCCTCTCTACCTGCATATCCCTCCATCACTCCCTATCACACTCTCTATATTTATCTCTATCTCACCTCTCTCTCACCTCCCTCCCTCTCCCTACATACCCTCCCTCCATCTACCCTCCCTTATCTAATTTTTATCTCTCATGTCTCTCTACCTCTCCTCCCCTCTCTACTTATCTTTATCTCCTCTTTCCCTCCCAACCTCTATCTCTCTCCCCAATCCCTCCCTTCCCCTCTTTCTCCCTCCCCCTATGAGGGTTGAGGTTATAGGGTTAAGTGTATAGGGTATAGGGATTAGGGTTTAGGATATTAGGTATAAATTTGAGGGTATAGGTATTGGGACAAGGGATGAAGGTTTAGGGTTTAAGGTATAGGGTTGAGGGTTGAGGGATAGTGTTTAGGGTTGAGGGTATAAGGTTAAGTATATAAGGTATAAGGATTATGGTTTAGGATATTGGGTATATGGTTGAGGGTATTGGGTTGATGATATTAGGTTTATGGTTGAGGGTTTTAGGGTTTATGTATAAGTTTGATGGTTTTGGGTTGAGGTATAATGTTCAAGGTTGAGGGTATAAGGTTAAGTGTATAGGGTATATGGATTAGGTTTTAGGATATTATGTATAGGGTTTAGGGTGTAGGGTTTAGGGTATAAGGTATAGGGTTAAGGCTTAAGAGTGTAGGGTTTTCCGTTTAAGTATAGGGTTGAGGGATAATGTTTAGGGTTTAGGGTATAAGATTGAGGGTATAGGGTATAGGGATGAGGGTTAATAGTGTAGGGTTTAGGTTTTAAGGTATAGGGTTGAGGGTTGAGGGACAGTGTTCAAGGTTGAGGGTATAGGGCTAAGTTTATAGGGTATAGGGATTAGGGTTTATAATATTTGGTATAGGGTTGAGGGTATTGGGTTTAGGATTGAGGGTTTAGGTTTTAGTCTACAAGGTTGAATGTAGGGTTTAGGGTTTAAGTATAGGGTTGAGGGATGATGTTCATGGTTTAGGTTATAAGGTTGAGGGTACATAGGGTATATGGATGAGGGTTGAAGTTTTAGGGTTTAGGGTTTAAATTATAAGGTTGAGGGCTAAGGTATAGTGTTTAGGGTTGAGGTATAGGGTTAAGTATATAGGGTATAGGGATTAGGGTTTAGGATATTGGGTTTAGGGTTTAGGGTTTAGGGTACAAGGTTTAATGTAGGGTTTAGGGTTTAATTATAGGGTTAAGGGTTGAGGTATAATGTTTAGGGTTTAGGGTATAAGCTTTAGGTATAAGGTATAAGGATGATGGTTGAGGGTGTAGGGTTCAGGGTTTCAAGGGTATAAGGTTAAGTGTATAAGGTATAGGGATTAGGGCTTAGGATATTGGTTATAGGGTTGAAGGTAATAGGTTTAGGGATTAGGGTGTAGTGTACAAGGTTGAATGTAGGGTTTAGGGTTTGAGTATAGGGTTGAGGGATAATGTTTAAGGTTTAGGGTATAAGGTTGAGGGTATAGGTTATAGGTATGAGGGTTTAGGGTCGACGGTCTAAGGTATAGGGTTGAGGGATAGTGTTTAGGGTTGAGGGTATAGGGTTAAGTGTATAGGGTATAGGGATTTAGGGTTTAGGATATTTGGTATAGGGTTGAGGGTTGAGGGTTTAGGTTACAGGGTTGAATGTAGGGTTGAGGGTTTAAGTATAGGGTTGAGGATTGAGGTTTGAGGGTATAAGGTTAAAGTGTACAGGTATAGGTGTCTGGAGTTAATGTTTGGAGCTCTTAGCTGTAAGTGTTTGTAGCTTCTTCTTACCATGAGTTATTTAATAACTCATGTATTTGCTTGATATCATCTTAAGCACTTCATTTCTCCACAAGAATGAAGGGTTTTTTCTTTAGTTTTCTTGTCCAAATCTTTGTTGATTATCTTGAAGAACATTCCACTATCATTAATGACACTTAATTTCTTTGATAAGTTTGAATTATTGAAAGATAATGTGGCAGAAGATCTTTTGAGCTATCATGAACTACATGCTTATCCACCAATTTTGGAGTCATTGATACTCATTAATTTTTCAAAAATATTGGAATGTGCTAGAATTATGGAGGAGTCTTCTTTATCTTCCCTATAATTTCTTCAAATCCTTGTCTAGAGTTGATGTCTAGAGCTCTTAGCTACAAGTGTTCGTAGCTTCTTCTTACCATGAGTTATTTAATAACTCATTTATCTGCATTATATCATTTTAAACACTTCATGGAGACATATTAGAGGCAATTTGGATCACATTTAATTACTAAAAATAAATCAAATATTCACTTTACATTCTACCTTAAACAACTAAAGAACTTTCAATTATTACTCAAATCCACTTTTAACACTAATGCATTAGGAAGAAATATATGATTTTCTTTGATAAAATATGAGACAATTTATGGTCTTATCAATAGGGATTAGGGTATAGTATTTAGGCTGTAGCATTTAGGGTATAAGGTATAGGTTTAATGGTTGAGAGTGTAGGGTTTAGGGTTTAAGTATAGGGTTAAGGGATAATGTTCAGGGTTTAGGGTATAAGGTTAATGGTATAGGGTATAGGGATGAGGGTTGAAGGTGTAGGATTTAGGGTTTAAGGTATAGGTTTGAGGTTTGAGTGATAGTGTTCAGGGTTGAGGGTATAGGGTTAAGTATATAGGGTATAGGCATTAGGGTTTAGGATATTGGGTATATGGTATAGGAATTAGGGTTTAGGATATTGGGTATATGGTATAGGGATTAGGGTTTATGATATTTGGTATAGGGTTGAGGGTATTGGGTATAGGGTTGAGGGTTTAGATTACAAGGTTGAATGTAGGGTTAAGGGTTTAATTATAGAGTTGAGGGTATAAGGTTAAGTGTATTAGGTATAGGCATTAAAGAGGGAAAGAGGGAGGGAGAGAGACAGAGAGAGAGAGATGATATAGAGAGAGACGAGGGAGGGATGAAGAGAGACGATGGTTAAGTGTATAGGGTATAGGGATGAGGGTTGAGGGTGTAGGGTTTATGGTTTAAGGTAAAGGATTGAAGGTATAAGGTTAAGTTTATAGGGTATAGGGATTAGGGTTTAGGATATTAGGTATAGGGTTGAGGGTATTGGGTTGAAGGTTTAAGGTTAATTTTATAGGGTTAGAGATTAGGTTTTAGGAGAGAGAGAGAGACCTAAGAGAGGGTGAGGGGGTGTGAGGGAGATACATGAGAGAGAGAGAGAGAGTATTCTCTAGTTAGGGTGGGAAGGAAAGACTTGAGAGAGGGGGAGGGGGTGGGAGGGAGAGACCTGAGAGAGAGAGAGAGAGGATTGAGGGTATAAGGTATAGGGTTAAGGATTGAGAGTGTAGGTTTATGGTTTAAGTATAGGATTGAGGGTATAGAGTTGAGGGATAATGTTTAGGGTTTAGGTTATAAGGTTGACGATATAGGGTATAGGGATGAGGGTCGAGGGTGTAGGGTTTATGGTTTAAGGTATAGGGTTGAGGGTTGAGGGATAGTGTTTAAGGTTGAGGGTACAAGGTTAAGTGTATAGGGTTAAGGGTATTGGGTTTATAGCTGAGGGTAAAGGGTTAATGGTAAAGGGTTGATAGTATAAGGTTGAGGGTCCAATGTATAGGTTAGAGGTTTGAGAATTGAGGGTTGACCTAGTTTAATATATAGGTTAGAGGGTTGAGGGTTTAGGGGTCGAGGGACTAAGGGTTTAAGGGTTGAGGGTTTAAGGGATGAGGGATTAAGGGTTTCAATGTTTAAGGGTTGAGGGTTTAAGGGTTGAGGGATTAAGGGTTTAATGGTTGAGGTTTTAAGGGTTGGGGGATTAATGGTTTAAGGATTGAGGGATGAGGGTTGAGGGTATAAAGTATAGGGTTGAGAGAGAGGGAGAGGGGGAGAGAGAGTGGGATAGACCTAAGAGAGAGAGGGAGAGAGAGGGATATGGAGAGAGAGAGAGTGTGTGTGTGTGTGTGTGTAAGAGAGAGAGAGACCAAACATCATGGGGAGACCCCATTTCTTAGACCCATTTTTCAAACAGGCCAAGTTAGGTTGCCAATTTCACCGAATTGGCAAGCTAGTGGGCCCACTAGCTTGCCAATTCGATGAAATAGGAAATATAGTGGTGTTTGAAAAAATGGGTTAAAGAAATGCAGTCTCCAAGTGGTGAATCCATTTCTTGGACCCATTTTTTCAAACAGGCCAAGTTAGGCTGCCAATTCGGTGAAATTGGCAATGTAGTGGCCTGTTTGAAAAATGGGCCAAGAAATGGGGTATCCCAGTGATGTAAATCATCGAGAGACCCTATTTCTTAGACCCATTTTTTTCAACCCAACACCCTCTACCCTCAACCCTAATCCCTCAACCTAATACCCTCAACCCTCAACCCTTAAACTCTAATCCCTCAACCCAATACCCTCTACCCTCAACCCTAATCCCTCAACCCTAATACTCTAAACCATCAACCCTGTAGGTCCTCAACCCTATACCCTCAATTCTCAACCCTCTACCCTATACATTGGATCCTCAACCCTCATATATCTTTTTCCCTCCCTCCTCTTCTCTCCTTCTCTCTATCTCACTTCTCCCTCCCTCCATCCCTCTATCTCCCCTCCCTCTCTACCCTAATTCCTCAACCCTAAATCATCAACCCTTAAACCCTTAAACACTCAACCCTAAACCCTCAACCCTCAACCCTTAGCCCTTAAACCATAAACCCTTAAACCATCTACCCTCTACCCTCAACCCTTAAACCAAAGTAAATTCTCTACCCTAATCCCTCAACCCTCAACCCTTAAACCCTCAACCCTCAACCCTTAAACCCTAATCCATCAACCCCTATACCCTCTACCCTATACAATGGACCCCCAACCCTAATACCTCAAGCCTATACCCTCTACCCTATACAATGGGCCCACTAGCTTGCTAATTCGGTGAAATTGGCAACCTAACTTGGCCTGTTTGAAAAACTGGGTCCAAGAAATGGGATCTCTCAGTGATGTACATCACTGAAAGACCCCATTTCTTGGGCCCACTAGCTTACCAATTCGATGAAATTGGCAACCTAACTTGGCTTGTTTGAAAAAATGGGTCCAAGAAATGGGGTATCTCGGTGATGTACATCACTGAGAGACCCCATTTCTTGGATGCATTTTCTCAAACAGTCCACTACGTTGCTAATTTCATCAAACTGGCAAGCTAGTGGGCCCACTAGTTTTCCAATTTGATGAAATTGGCAACCTAACTTGGCCTGTTTGAAAAAATGGGTAAAAGAAATGGGGTCTCCCGGTGATTTACATCCTTATGGGGTCAAAGAAATGGGTCTATCTCTCTGTCTCTCCTAAACCCTAATCCCTACACCCTATAAACTTAACCTTAAAACTTCAACCCAATACCCTCAACCTTATACCTAATATCCTAAACCCTAATGCCTATACCCTATAAACTTAACCTTATACCTTCAACCCTATACCAATTTTTTGCTACAGCTCAATTGGTGAAGCTGGCTGAATATTGTTATATCTTAAAGTGAAATTACAGTTATTTCTGCATTGTGCTTAAGTGTTGCTTGCACATTGTTCATTGTTCGTCAAGTGACAATTGTGCATTAAAATGAGGAAATAGAGTTTCAGGAGTGCTATTCAATATTTTACAATTAAATGAAGTACAAAATTAAGCATATAAGAAATAGAGCATTTTAAATGCTTTCATTATTTCATAAAGTGATTCATATTTACATAGCTTCATTTGATTGCAAGAATCAAAATGATAATACAACATTGCATTAAGATGCATTTTCTTTTCAAAATGAAAAGCATAAGATGAAATCAAATATCCACACAAGTCATGGATGGGACTGTCATAGTGCATCATTAATAGCACACTACACTATGGAAGATGCAAAAGAAGAAATCACATAAGTAACAACATAATCATCATTGCCTGATTGGCTGATGGTCGATGCTGAAATGGTGCACCTTTTGTCTTCTCAAGCTCCGTTGACCTGTAAGAGAAAAGAGAGGGATGACAAAGGCTCTAATTATGAAGATACCTATATGAATCACCAACAATAGTGCAGCCTGCTACCAATCATGCACTGAAACAATCAAGTGAAGTGCAAAGAAATAAGCTGAGGGAGAAACATCAGTATGATCATCATATCTTGTTTTTATGCTAACATTGTTTGTTTCCTTGTGCAGGTATAGGGAAAATCACAATGTTGATTATTATTCAAAGACCAAGCATGCAGAGGAAAATGAGCTCCCACAAGGTTAGAGCTTGACATGCTACCCTTATTCATTACAAGTGGGCTGATAAGAGATCGTATCATCATATTCATCAAAAAAGAAATGATATACAACTGAAAGAGTTAAGCATAGTTATCTATCAAGCTATTAAACCAACTGTGCATTCATAACAATCAGGTAAATGCTTTCTGAAAGCTACAGGTGAATAGTGAGTTTAATCCGCTCAATCACTTAACTAAGTACATTCATCTCGAACATTGTTGTATGGTTCATGTTCTTTTGCTACAGTGTTATTTGTTCATCATGATCATATGTCATGCAAGGTTCAGTTCATCAGTGTTCTTTCTCGCAATCAAGGATAGTGAACAAGCATACATTATGTCTCAATGAAGAGAATTGTTTCAATTTTCATCTCATAGGAGAGCAGATTCACAGAACAATTTATTAAGTGGAGCATAAAAATACATGAAGAGTGCCAGGTTGAAGCCCAAGAGTATGAAAGGACAAGCATTGCATTCAAATGATAAATGAAACAATCAGTTCCAGTTTGGCTGAGGGTGCAAATACAACATTAGGTAGGTTATGCATCATTGTTTTGAAAAGAAATAAACTAGTACACTGTTCTGGAATTTTGTTGTCATTAAGTTGTTCTCAATCAGGTTTATTTTCAAGGATTTAAATACACAAAAATCATTTCTAGAATGAGCAAAATGCATACTGAATATAGTGTAAGTGGGGGCCTGAAGTGCATCTCTGATGAGAATGGCTGAGTGTATAAGAGGCCAAAGCAAACGAATGATTTACAGAACTGAATCAAAAGGATTTATGTGTGAGAGGAGTATAGTCATCATACTAAAAGGAGTAAATACATTTCAAACAATTTAAGCAGTATGCTCAAGATTAATACAAGACCAACTAGTATTTCATTGCTTGAGGAAGTGAATAGGAATACATATGCCTCATTTTTAAATCAACAGTTTCAACTAAAATCCATCATTTTCATACATATATATTCACAAACTCAAGCTACTGAATTGGTGAATTGGAAGTTATCTACAACAGTTTCATTTAATTATAAATGTATGAGGGATGTTGAAGAACAAGTAAATTGGCATTGTTTGGTCGTTTGAATGTAAGAGTGTCAATGAAATCTTGGGTATGTTTAAAAACCAGCTTGCCTATATAAGAAAGTGTCATGGAAAGCAGCTAAGTGATCAAGTAAATGCAATATGCAAGTAAAAGAGCATATGCCATTATTTTCATCACGGTCTATATGATCACTAAGCAGGGGGACCATGTTTATTTTCATTCCCAGGTGTAAATTATGAAACAAAAAGGAGGTTTGTTACAGATTTAAAACATAGGCTTCATAAAATGCAGTCTCCCATTACTTTCAGCATTCCCCATTTGGCTTTCAAAATATATAGTGTCCTTTCACCATTTTCGGTTTACCCATATGAATATTCTATAAGAATAGCAAGATAGGTGTTCTATCACAATCATAGCTCATGTGATGGTTTTCAACAGTGGTACCAAAAAGTGGTTTTCATCAGAATATTACATCCCACATGGGGATTTCCTATAGAAAGAAATACAAATTGGGGTACAACAGAAAGTCGCACCTGGATAGTCACATTTTTTAGAGCAGAAAATACCCATATGAAGGAAGTTAAGAGAAACAAAATGCCAAAATAAGTGCCATGATGGGTCAGGCCGAGTTTTACATATACAAAGTTGCACATTTTTCAAAAATCCCTCATTGGGGTTTGGAAATACAATCCAGAATATCACAATCCTTAGTTTACCCATGAAGGGTTTAATAAGAAAACCACATAGATTTCAAAGGAAAGCACCAGTTATGATGGGTCAAGCCCAGTTTCTCATGAACATCAAAATATACAGATTTCTTGTCTATTTTTTCATATACCCACTTTGGGGTTTTCCATAAATTGCAAAATTTCTTTATTTTTACAAGTACCCATAAGAGGATTTTTGTATGAAGCAACAAAATACAGAAGGAAATCATAATGGTCGAGCTTCAGAATTGAGAATATCAATTTTCATTTGATTCTCATGATACCCATGAAAGGGTTTGTTTGAAATATGAAGGAAGAAAGAAATTCCTGATTTGGGTCAAGCCCAAAAGCTTTAAGTACGCTTTTTTAGAGATACATATGGTGTGGCATGTGCATGGCCATAAAATCATAAGTGAAAGAGAAGTTTTTTGAGCTTTCTGAGCAAATGAAATATATGCTTAGAGCGCAATTTACCAGTTCAATCCTGTAGGAGATCATATATAGTCATGGCCAAAGCTTTGTAAAGTCTCAAAACCCCAAGCAAAACATCCAGTGCGAGCTCGTGTAGGGTGGCCAGTGGAGACAAAGAACACAGAAATAACAAAATATAAGCACATGAAGTAAGGAGCCATCACATAAACTGAGTGTTTGTCGCGGCCACAAGACCATAATGAACTCAAAAAGAAAATCCATAGAAGTTATAAACAATAGTTTACCTTGTGTGCAATAAGAACAAAAAATAGGAGTGGAGATTCCCAAGCATGTGAGCTAAGGACTAAGCTCAATCATGGTGGCAGCGTGCTCTCTCAAGCAGAGACTAGTTTTTTCCAAAATGATGATTGAGAAAATGAAATCATTTTTAGGGTTTGACTTCTTTTGTCTCATGCCCTAATTCGAGCTAAGTCAAACATTATGATTGCTTTTGAATTTTCCCATTTGACAATAGCATGTAGGAAATTCTAATTTAGGTCTACTTTATATTGTGATTCATAAAAATCTGAAGCTTAATGTTTTGAAGGGGTCGAACTCTAATATACCTAGGTCAAGCTTTCAAGGATGATGGTGTATTTTCCTAAGGCCTAGGGTTTCCTTATTTTAATTTTGGTGATGTAAGGGGGCTGTGAACTTAGAGAAATTTATGATTAATGATGCCTTGGTGAGGAGTTGATAAGGGAGGATATATTTGATTTTAATTGATTTTGTGAGAAATCAATAAAGGTTGTAAAATCATTGCACTTTTGACTTAGGGTTTTTGTTTACAATTGATTTTAGAGAAATCAATTAAGGATCTTGATAGGAGAGAACGATGTGCCTTGATGTTTTTATGATTTTTTAAAAGAAAAATCAAGCATTTTATCGGTGGAATAGGGTTGTATTTGTTTTTTGCAAAAGATTTAGCAATCTTTAATTGAAAAAATAAACAAATTGTAAAATCTGCAATCATGTAAAGCAGAAGCATAAAGCAATCCTTATAAATTGTTTTATGATTTCTTGCTATTTTTAGCAGATTGATATTGACTTTTTCCTCTTGGTTGAGTTTGAGTTTCATCTTGGAGAGATACGGTGTTTTTGTAGCTTTTAAAGCAGATTTAGCCTATTTTTAGAGGCTTTTTAGTATGATCATAAAAGTAGTGTGCTTTTTTCTGCTTTTATGCAGTCTTTTGGGACAGTTTGAAGCTTTTTTCTTTGAGCTTCCTTGTGAGCTTGGATTAGGGTTTCTTGAGAGATATATTTTGAAGAGACTTAGTCTTCTTTTCTCCTTCCCAGTTCAGAATATAGTTTCTTTCTCTTAGCATCCTTGAGCTTGTAAACTCAGTTGTACTCAGTTCAGATAGACACTCTTTTAGTTTCAATAAAGCAACAAAGTTCTTTTCATTTTTTGGTCTCAATCTGGTAACAGCAGTTTGATGTATTTGTGTTTTCAAGTTTGAAGCCTTAAATGTCATGCTTTTATGAGTTTTTTGCATAGAATTTCATGTTTTCAGGTTGTATGATGTATTCAATGCATTTGAATCTTCATATGAATTATTGATGAAATCATGTACCGATGAGATTGTGAGAACTATTTTAATAGAGAAATTATTGTGAGTGGAAAAATCTGGATTTTTTGAAAATAACAAGTTAATCACCAGTTAGTTTTAAGTTTTGATTTCAGTCCATCCTTCTAACTCTTTCCTTCAAAAAAATATTTAGAATAGGATCACTCATTCAGAGAACGAGCTCACTCTGGAAATTCCTTCTTTGTTCAGATCACCCACATCTAAAGAAGGTTTCCATGTTTCAATAGATTATTGAATCTTGTATTCAGCAGGGTGCAAATCTTATTAACACAACCCTGAACACTATCACTCAAACCTCAAACCTATACCTTCAACCCTAAATCCTACACCTTCAACCATCATCCCTATACCCTATACCATTAATCTTATACCCTAAACCGGAACATTATCCCTTAACCATATACTTAAACCCTAAACCCTACACTCTCAATCTTAACCCTATACCTTATACCCTAAACACTACACCCTAAATCCTATACCCAATATCCTAAACCATAATCCCTATACCCTATACACTTTAACCTTATACCCTCAACCCTCAACTCTATACTTAAACCCTCAATCCTACATTCAACCTTGTAACCTAAACCCTAAACCTAATACCCTCAACCCTATACCAAATATCCTAAACCCTAATCCCTATACCCTATACACTTAACCCTATACCCTCAACCCTAAACACTATCCCTCAACGCTCAACCCTATACCTTAGACCCTCAACCCTAATACATCATCCCTACAACCTATACCCTCAACCTTATACCCTAAACCTTAAACATTATCCCTCAACCCAAAACTCAAACCCTAACTGCTACATTCAACCTTGTATCCTACACCCTAATCCCTAAACCTATTACCCTCAACCCTATAACCGATATCATAAACCCTGATCCCTATACCTTATGCACTTAATCTTATACCCTTGAAACCATAAACACTGTCCCTCAATCCTCAATCCTATACCTTAAACCCTAAAATCTACACCCTCAACCCTCATCCTTATACCCTATACCTAAAGCTTATACCCTAAACCCTAAACATTATCCCTCAACCCTTAACCCTATAATTAAACCCTAAACCCTACATTAAACCTTGTACCTTGAACCTTGAACCCTAAAACCTGAACCCTAAACCCAATACCCTCAACCCTATACCCAATATCCTAAACCTTAATCCTTATACCCTATATACTTAACCCTATACCCTCAACCCTGAACACTATACCTCAGCCCTCAACCCTATACCTTAAACCTTAAACCCTACACCTTCAAGCCTGATCCCTATACCATATACCCTCAACCTTATAACCTTAACCCTAAACATCATCCCTCAACCCTAAACCCTACATTCAACCTTGTAAACTAAACCCTAAACCCTAAACCCAATACCCAATACCCTATCCCCAATATTCTAAACCCTAATCCCTATACCCTATACACTTAGGCCTATCCCCTCAACCTTGAACACTATCCCTCAACCCTCAAACCTATACCTTAAACCCTAAACCCTACACCCTTAACCCTCATCCCTATACCCTATACCCTCAACCTTATACCCTAAACCCTAAACATTATCCCTCAACCATATACTTAAATGGAAAATCCTACACTCTCAATCCTTAACCCTATACCTTATACCCTATACCCTACACCCTAAACCCTAATCCCTATACCCTATACACTTAACCTTATACCCTCAACCTTGAACATTATATCTCAACCCTCAAACTTATGCATAAATCATAAACCCCAAACCCTCAACCCTAAACCTAATATCCTCAACCCAATAACCTCAACCATGTACCCAATATTCTAAACCCTAATCTTTATACCCTCAACACTAAATACTATCCCTTAACCCTCAACCCTAAACCCTAAACCCTAAACCCTCATCCCTCATCCCTCATCCCTATACCCTATACCCTAAACTTTATACCTAATATCCTAAACCCTATACACTTAACCCTATAACCTCAACCCTATACCTTAAACATTAAACCTTACACCCTCAACCATTGTAGGGGGAGAGAGAAAGAGGGGAGGGAGGGATTGGGGGAGAGAGAGAGAGGTTGGGAGGGAAAGGGTTGGTAAAGATAAGTAGAGAGGGAAGGAGAGGTAGAGAGACGTGAGAGATAAGGAGTAGATAAGGAATGACATATGGAGGGAGAGGTGTGGAGGGAGAGAGAGGGATGTGAGAGAGAGGTGAGATAGAGAGAAATAGAGAGAGTGTGATAGGGAGTGATGGAGGGATATGTGGGTAGAGAGGGATAGGTGAGATAGAGAGAAGTAGAGAGAGATAGAGATAGAGGGAAGGAGGGAGGATGGGCGAGAGAGGGGAGGAAGGGAGAGGTAAAGAGGGATAGGTGAGATAAAGATAAGTAGAGAGAGAATGGTGATATATAGAGAAGGAGAGAGTTATAGAGAGCGAAAGAGATAATGGTGAGATAAAGAGGAGAGAGGGAGAGAAAGAGGATGAGGGAGGAGGGAGAGAGAGTGAGAGAGAGATGTAGAGGGAGGGAGAGGATAAATAGAGTGTAGATAGGGGAAAAGGTAGGGAGGGAGACATCGTGTGTGTGTGTGTAAGAGAGAGAGAGAGGGAGGGAGAGAAGTGAGATAAAGAGGTGTAGAGAATCGTAGGGAGTTACAGATGGAGAGGTAGGTAGAGAGGGATTAGGGAGATAGAGAGAAGAGAGGGAAGGAGAGGGAGGTATGGATGGAGAGAATGAGAGGTGATATAGAGAGTAATAGAGAGAGAGTGGTAGGATGTGATGGATGGAGAGGTAGGTAGAGAGGGAAAGGGGAGATATAGATAAGTAGAGAGGGAGGGAGAGATAGGTGAGATAGAGAGAAATAGAGAGTGGTGAAAGGAGAGGTAGGTAGAGGGAGGGACAAAGGAGATAAAGATAAGTAGAGAGGGAAGGAGAGGTAGTGAGAGGAGAAATAGAGAGAAGTAGAGAGGGAATGAGGGAGGGAGGGAGGAAGCGAAAGGCGAGATAGAGAGGTGTAGAGAGAGAAAGGTAGGGTGTGATGGATGTTGAGGTAGGTAGAGAGAGGGATTGGGAGATAGAGAGTAGATAGGGAAGAAGAGAGGGAGATACTATGGAGGAAGAGAGAGGGAGGTGAGAGAGAGGTGAGGTAGAGAGAAATAGAGAGTGGTAGGGAGTGATGGAGGGAGAGGTAGGTAGAGATAGAGGGGAGATAGAGAGAGAGAGAGAAGGATGGAAGGAGGGAGATAGAGATAATTAGAGAGGGAAGCAGGGAGGGAGTGAGAGAGAAGGGAGATAGAGAGAATTAGAGGGAAAAGGAGAGAGAGAGAGAGAGGTCTTGAGATCAAGGGAGAGAGAGTCGGATAAAGGGATGGAGATAGTGAGAGAGAGAGAGGTCTAGAGTGTAAGGGATAAAAAATGAATGAGATAGAGATACAAATAGTAAAACTTGTTGATTACTGAAATTTAACCTCCTGATTACTAAAATTTGACATGTTGATCTCTAAAATTTGATTGTCTGAAATTTTTGAGATCTTCCAAAAACTAGAATTTGCATTATAACTCCTAGAGATTTGAAACCACTCTCAAACATCCTAAAACTATATACATGAAATATAACTTAAAGCATAAATTCAATGTAGACCAAAACACAAGCACATTATAACTCGCTCGTGTTTTGTCAATGCATTCACGAAACGCGAGCGTATTATAATGCACTCGCATTTTGTCAATGCATTCAAATAACATGAGCGTGCTATAACGCACTCGCATTATATCTTTCTTCGGGAATCCCCAAGCATTAGGATTGGTATTTACCTTGGAATACCAACCCAAAGGCTTAGAGGGCCTTCCCAATGACCAGAGATGTGTTTTTGCAAATTTTATAATATTTCACATAATTTGGTTCATGCTCACCATCAAAATTGCACATATTTCAATGTCAAACAAATCAAACACCTGGGTAATGTTAGGTTCTCTCTTAGCTATCCAACGATGTAATTTTTTTAATTTTTTGACAATGTTAAGCCTTTCATCTATAATTTCTTTTGTTTGTGTGTCTCTTTTTTGGAAAAAAGCAGTGTTTGGTGTTTTTTTCATTATAAATTAACCATTCATCAAAATGTCAAATAAATTACATTTTTAGAAACTAGACTCCATTCTACAAATTTTTTTTTTAAAAAAATCAATTAGTTTCCAAAATTTGTAAGGATAGCAAGGCCAAAATTATGTTTTTCAAGAAGTGTCCACTTAGAAAATTAGTAAAAAATCAAATATTCATTAAAAAATTATCAGAAAAATCATGCATCAACTACATACTATTAGCTAATTTCTCACTGAAGCGATTTTAAAAATACTTAAAAAAAGTCCATCATGCTAGGGATGTACAAAAGTTGCTATGTTATGTTTTTTTGATAAAAAGAACACCAATTTATGTACATCCCTCTTTTGAACCCCTTAATTTCAACCATTTTCAAAATAAATTAGTAGTTTAGAAAGTAGACTCAAAGCACTATGATCCTTTTTTTTTGTTGCATCTCAAAATTTTGAGTGTAACTATCCTCAATTTCACATCCAAGGTCAGTATTTTCTAATTTCAGAAGAAAAAAAAAGTGGCCACTAAAGCCCCCTTTTTGGCCCCCCATCTTTTTGCACTTACCCAATAGTCGCACACACTTTTGGAACTATAAATAGTAACATATATTTCTAAAATCTCTAAGACTCAAGATGATAAGTCAAGGGGAATATAATGATAATTCAAGCTCTCCTTGACACAATGACAACCTTTGATATCAATGAAAACCTATGTTCAACAATCTCACCCTTTGTCATTGATGGCAAATAGAAAAATTTTGGGTCGCCCATAAAACCATCCAAACATAGATGAAGACATTTATCCCCCTTAGATTGATTTCTCCCCCTTGGAAGATATAGCATTTTTAGTTTGCTTTCCCCCACTTTGACATCAATCAAAAAAATCAACAATCTCTCCTTTTAGATTTGAGGCACTCCTTCCCCTATAAACTCATTCTTCAAGTTGTAGGAACATAAATTCAAATGTGGAGAAATGTAGAGAATTTTGTTGAACCTCCTTGACTGTAATAACACATTCTTCATTCTGCAGTTTCAAAAAACTTTTGAGATAACTTATATGTTCTGAAAACATGAACATACATACCTCATACTTGCCTTAGACAAACTACCAAACTGCAAAGCAACATCTTCAAATGCGGAGAAATGTGGAGAATTTCCCTAAACTCCTTTTGTACAAATCCTCTTGAGTCCATACTACCCTGATCCTAAAAAACATTTTGCAAGACCACCAAGCCTTCTTGCGGAAGGGAGACAAGCTCCCCCTCAACTCGTGCTTCCTCTTTATTGAAGAGGAGGGAGCTCAATAACTCCCAGCTTCTATTGGAGAAATTTAAAAGTGTCCTTAAGAAGGGGTTTTGTGAATATATCTACCACTTTCTCCTTTTTCTCAACATACTCCAAATTTACCTCCTTTTCTATAACTTTCTCAAAAATAATAATTGATTGTAATGTGTTTTTTCCTTTAATGCATTACATGACTCTTTGAAATGTTTATGGCACTAGTGTTATCACAAAGAATAGAGATAGGTTCATCAAACTCAATCTTCATCTCCTTTAGGTTTTGCTTCATCCAAAGCACTTGAGTGCAACATGATGTTGCAACAATATATTCCACTTCTGTTGTATATAAAGAAATTGCATCATGTTTCTTGCTCAACCAAGACACCAAACTCTCACCAAGAAAGAATGCTCCACCACTTGTGCTCTTTCGATCGTCTATGCTTCCTACCCAATCTACATCTATGTATGCAGTTAGAGTGAAATTTTTACTCTTTTGATACCATAGTCCAAAATCCATTGTAGTTGTCAAACACCTAAATATTCTCTTTACAAATTTGACATGATTTTATTTAGGTGCTACCTAAAATTTAGCTACCATTCCAACTGCCCGCATTATATCTAGTCTAGGTGTTGTCACATATAACAAACTACCAATCATAGATCTATAAATGGTTTGGTCTGCAAGGGAAGATTCATCATCTTTACTCAATTTGCATCTTGTAACCATAGGTATACCTACTAGTTTACAGTCCTCCATCTTGAACTTACTTACCATATCATTTATGTACTTGTTCTAGGAAATGAGTATGTCTTTGTCTGATTGTGTAACTACAATCCAAGAAAAAAGGATAATTCACTTAGAATAGACATTTTAAAAATCATTTTTCATTAATTTTTGAAACTCATTGCACATGTCATCACTGCTACCACCAAAAATAATATCATCTACATAGGCCAAAACTATCAATAGTTGATCACCTTCTATCTTCATGTACAAATTACTATTTACACTTCCTCTCCAAGACCCTTGTTGCTACAAGTATGATCCATACAACCTTGAATACCAAGATCTAGGGGCTTGTTATATCCATACGAAACCTTATTCAATCTGCACGCATAATCCAAATTGTTAGAACATTGAAACCCTTCTAGATGTTTAATGTAGACCTCCTCTTCTAGTTATCCATTCAAAAATGTTGACTTAACATCCATTTGGTATACATTGAAGTTCTTGAATGTTGAAGGAGCTAAAAAAATCTTGATTTCTTCCAGTCAAGTGCTACTAGATCAAATGTCTCTTCAAAATCTATGCCTTCAACTATGCATATCCTTTACACACAAGTCTAGCCTCGATCTAGATCACTTCACCTTCTTCATTCAACTTGTTTCTGAAAACCCACTTTGTTCCAATCATATTCTTGCCTTTAGGTCTTGTGACTAGTTCCCAGTTTTCATTATTTTTTATCTGATTATGCTCTTCCTCCATAGCTTCTATCCAACCTTTCTCTTTGCTTGCTTCTTTATAAGTCTTTGGTTCTATCTCTGATAGTGTGGTGATGAAAAAGTATCCCTTTTCCTCACTTCATTTGGGAATAATTGATAAAATGAGCTAAGTGATTCCTTAATTTGGTTTCGTTATATGTTTTACATATTCACATTAAGTTTTGGACCCTTTTCATTAAAATTTGGGTCATTTATGCCTTATTTGGTCCTATTTTGCATCCACGAGCCTTATTAAATGCATTTTCCTGAGGATAATCCTGATACTTAACAAATGGAAAACCATAATTTAATATTTGAGGTTATGTGTTCTAGATTTAGTGATCTGGGACTCATATGCCACCTAGGGCATATGGGTCCCACCTAGGTCTTGGGACCTGATTTCAAATTTCACATTAAACAAGACACTTATTGGAGTTTATGTCCCATGTTTAAGACACTGGGACTCATATGCCCAAACTGGTGTATGAGTCCCACTTTAACCAAGACCTATTTTAAATCAAATTCTTGGTAGGATTTTATTATCCTAGATCTGATGTCAGCTTGTAGTGATGTAATTTTGAGAAATTTGGCATAAACAAGTATAAATGCAAAGGCTATTTCACTTGGTTTCACCTAGAAATTTTGAGTCAAGCATCCTAAGATTTCACAAGAGCATTAATGAGTATTCAAGAGAATTTAAGAGAAAATTTGTAGAAGATTATTACAGCAATAAAGATCCATTTCATCATGTCAAAGATGTAGTGCATCGTGCATGTTTTTGAGCTAATATGTTGATGTAGCATTCAAGATCTAATCAAGTGTTCAAGCCATTATCCTATTCAAGTTTCATGATCAAGATCTACACTCATTGAGGCCACTTCATGCTAGTTTTCAGATTTGCGATGAACAAGGTTTCAACAAGGTTTGGTGAGTTGTTACATGCATTTGTTCATTCATCATTCCTTCATTCTTTCCTATTTCATTTCAAGGTTTAATTACCAAAACAGGGTTTGACCAAGGCAAACCCCTATTCCCTAACACAACAACATTTTTTTCCTCTTAATGTGTGATTGCAAATTTAGATGAATTGGAGCTTAAAGACCCTTTGAAGGTGTAGACACTAAAAATTGACCACTTTAATTTGGTCAATTTACCCCCAACTCGACTAATGTCATATCCTCTATATTAATCAAATAATACCCTATTATTTAATTGATATTCATTATCCCTTATGCCTTCATCCTAATTTATTTCTTCTATCATCTTTAAATCCTAGCCTAAAGTAAATAATTACCTTTGATTATTTACTCCCATCCCTTATCCCTTTTCCTCTAAAGAATTAAATAAATAATTCCCCTCATGTCACATCCTCCATAACCTTTTTCTAATCCTAATTAATTTCCATAATCCTAGATTAAGGATGTGCACGTTCCTAATCCTTAATTAGGGAGGTGTCATGTCCTCCATAAAATGCAAGTGGATCATTAATCCTCATTACCAACCTAATCATTTTCCTAATCCCTCACTTACACAACCTGATCATTGATCCACTAGTCTAATCAACCCTTTAGTCAACTCTCCCCATCCCACAAGGAATTTTTAATTCCTTTTTGTCTTCCCAAGGTGCTTTTTGAGGATTTTTTAATTCCTCTCTCATCTCCCAAGGAATATTAAATTCCTTTTATCATTTTCATGCACATTAAAAAGGAATTTTTATTTCCTTTAGTCAACTCTTTGATCTCAACCCTTGATCTTGCTCCCCCTTTCAATCTCCACCGTCCATTCCATCTCCCTTGGCTAAATGACTAACACTTAGCCATTTTTGCAACCCTAACTATCCTAACCATTCTCAAGCATTCATCCTCTCGATCTCTCAAACTCACACTACCATCTTGTATCCATAGCTAAATCCACCATCCTTGCATCCAAATCAAGCAAAATAAAGTCATTATGCTGCCGAAATCACTATAGAGCACACATATCAAGCCATCAACAAGGGAAAACCACTTCATCAATCTCAAACAAGGTAAAAATTGGTTTATTGTCATTTTGAAGTTTGAGTTTAATCTTAAGCCCAATCTTGAGTGTTTTGCTTATTTTTAGTCTTTTGCTTGATTTCTTGCATTTTGTTAGATTAAAAACACAACCACAAAAGGCAAAGTTGCAAAAGTTGTCAAGGCTCATAGAAAATCAGATCTGAAGCAAGATATCCAACTTATTTACATGAAACCAATGGGAAAGTGTTTATTTAATCCATCTCCAGAGGCTCACAAAGTTTCAGTTCAAAATTATGCTCCTAGGACAATTTTTACCTTTTTGGGACACTTTGCAACTTTTTGGGTGTATGAGTCCTAGTATACCCCTTTTTTCTAGATTTCTGCAAATCTAGATCAGTTGCCAGAAGATTTTAGATCCTTCCCAAAAACCCTATACTGGGACTAAATTGTCCAGCATGGCGTATTGGTCCCAATGCACTTCAAAAAGTATAATTTTAGAGTTTCAAACCTTGCTTTGACTCCATCATTATTTTAGGTACTTTACTATTTGATTTTAGTTTGTTCATCTTGTTTCTTGCCTTCAAATTCCTAGGTCATATAGTGAATTTACATAGTGCATTCAATTTCTCCTTTGAAACTTCATTTTAATGGTGAACCCCCATCTAATCACACAAAAGGAAACCACTAGTCTTTCCCTCAATTGAGTCACTTGGTTGAGGGATATTGCACTAGTACAAAAACAACAATATATGATTAAAAAAACTACTAAAAACTAAATATAAATGACTGAACATGATCACATGACTATTAGTAGTTTATTTCTAGTCATTTGTAACATGACCAGATTGATGACTAAACCATTTTTAGTCATTTATTGGTTGTTTTGATTAATCGATTTGGTAGTATACTTAGTCATTGATTGCTATAATCTGGTCACTTATTTAGTCATTTTTTATTCACTGATATATTTAGTCATTGATTGTTGTAATTTGGTCACTTATTTAGTCATTTTTATTCATTTATTTTTGTCCATTGGTAGTGTATTTAGTCATTAATTTTAATCATCATTTTGATCAATTTGGTAGTATATTTAGTCATTTTTATTTCATTGGTCATATATTTAGTTATATTTATTCACTATTCACTGATTTGTCAATTAGTAGTATATTTAGTCAATTTAATTATTAATTGACGCCAATTAGTAGTATATTTAGTCATTTTAATTGACTGATATTTGAGGATTTAAACATAAAACACATAAATACACATCAATCATCAACTGCACATAATAAGATAGCCATTGAGAAAGAAAAATCACTAAACTTTATTAAAAGAAAGGTGTTCTTACAGCCTGCACAAGTCTGAAATATCTATCTTGCTTGAAAAATACTTAGAAATAGAGTATTACAATTTATTTTTTAACCACAAGTCTGAAAATATGAGTTACAATATTGCACAAAAATGACAAGAAAAAAACTTCTCCAAATTTTTTTTGCAATGATGGAAACACATGCTTGGAGCCCTTCAATGCAAGCACATGCCCCTTTCATCTCTTAAAACTTCTATAACGTGGGAAATCTTCCTAGAGCAAGTTGTAATGTGTAGAATCCAAGGAGAGTGTTGATTGTGTCCCATTGTAAGGTAGGTGGACCAGCAACATCAAGGCTCCAGGTCACAGAGAGCTGAGAGCGGAGGTCTGCCTTATCTTACCTCAAGCTAACAGGTGTTTGGGTCAAGGATAGAGAATGAAGAGCACTCTCAAGTGCTTTTATCATTCTATAGATCAAAGAGCCTGAATGGGGCTAGACGAGCTGGTTTTTGAAATTTGGACTGCACCTTAGACAACTCTCTGCTCGAGGATGGCAGTGCGGGTCAAGGATGATAGCGTGGCACACTAGCATCTCTCTGGTGTGCTGGCATTCGTATGGCCAAAAAGTAAAGAGTACAGTGCAAGAAATGAGAAAACCTACTAACTGCCTAGTTGACAAAGTTTAACGAAATGAATAGAGTGATAAAGTATGAGAAATAACTATATAAAAGGTAAAGAAGGTAGATGAAAGTAAGGGTGACAAAGACCAACTCACTGAGAGTCCAGTTCGCCAGTGAGCTCCATGCACACATTCACCTACACACAACTAAGAGAAGGAAAAATGTTGGGATGTATAAGGTTTTTCCTCATTCAAACCCCCGCTTTGGTGTTTCCACCTCCATGGATAGCTAGGAAAGCCACCAAGTAGAAAACACAATAAAGAAAATAGAAAGGAGAGTACTGAACACTACAAAAGATACAATGCTACTCTATCAAACCACAACAAGAGAGGATAGTGAAGCAATACCACCTCCACCCAAAGACACTTAAGGCCAATGAAGGGAGAATGCAAGACAATGAGCTTGGCAAAGTCGAACAACCAGGAAAGCCATGAAGTAGAAAATACGATAAAGAAAATAGAAAGGAGAGTATTGAACACTACAAAAGATACAATGTTACCCTATCAAACCACAACAAGAGAGGATAGTAAGCAATACCACCTCCACCAAAAGACACTCAAGGCTAATGAAGGGAGAATGCAGGACAACGAGCTTGGAAAAGTCGACATAGTTGCAGTAGTGACGAAGGAAGGTCTTGCAAGACAACAAACTCGTAGCTTCTATGGTAGCACAACAGATACAAAAATGAAGTTGACGGAGCAACCAATTGCTATCATGCTCAAGAGATGTATGAAAATGCTAAAGAGATTAAGTGAATGGCTAGAATTCTGAAGAAGATTGAAGTGATAGTGAAAACTATGCATTTGAAGAGAGATTAGGAGGGAAAAAGCCATTTTCGGGTCGGTTGGTCAACACAAAGGCGTTATGTCTCATGTTGATGAAGGGTACTCCCCTTGCAACCTAAAACTGACAAAAACAATAGATAATGGCACAAATAAAATGCAGGAAGGAAAGCAAATATTTTCTATTATCACTGAAATGAAAATGAAATTACAACATTATATTTTCCATCACATGGGCTTTGTAATTACATAAATTTGCAAGTCTGCAAATCAGAGCCACCATCTACTCTGCTCTGGCCTACTCTCTGTAGTCCCCCTTTACATCCTTTATTTGGAAGGTATAACCACCCTAGAATCTTCTGGAAAGTGTAACTTCCTCAGGAAAATATTTTGAAATTTTATTAATTTTGGTATTCGAACTTCGTGAGGTCATAACTTTTGATCCAATTGTCGGATTTTCTATTATAATACCTTTTTGGAAAGGTATCGAGAAATCTGCCAAAAAGTAGGGCCTAAAGGCTATCCACTTTTGTTTCCCACCAATTTTCAGGCCCATTCGGAGCCTCTAAGTGCTTCAAAATTGACCCTGAAGATTTTACTAGGATTTTCAAAAATTAAAATTTTAAATCTCTCAAATGACAAATGGTATTGAAGTAATTTCTTCACCATTGGCTTCAATTTACCATTCTGGAGGTCTGTGTAAGATTTTGTGTCCAACTGTGCATAAATGCAAACTTACTAGAATAGTAACCCTACCAAATTTAGCCATTATTGAAAAGAAACAACATTTTTTTTTGGGTGATGCAAGATTGCTCTTACACCCTGGATGCTCCTGCATCAGACACCCGAGGTAATTTGAAAAGTGACCCTGTCACTTCTCAGGAGTTAGAGGGAAACCAAGATAGTTAAACTCAGACTCAGATAACCATGATGAATCCGCGATAGGCCTTCCTCTCCATTTCACCAAGTACTTTGCATATTGCCTGTTTCTTGTGCTTCTTCGCACACAACTATCCAAAATGTCTTCTATCTCCTCCTTTTCTGAAGTAGGTGCTGAAATGTTCCACTGTGCCTCTATTATTTCTTCATCAATTCCTCCCTCATGATATTTTGTTCAATCTAAGATGTTAAACATATGTGAAATATGAATTCCATCAAGCAAGTCTACCTCATATGCATTTCCTAAATCATGCTTCTTCAGGATCTTGCATGGTCCAAACTTCTTCATCTTCAGCTTGTTGTATGTACCAACTAGAAACCTTTCCTTTCACAAATGAACCATGAATTCATCTCCTACCTGGAACTCCTTATACCTCCTTTTCTAATCTTCCTTAGCCTTATATTGAGAGTTCATCTTATTGATATGCTTCTTCACCTCATCATGCAAATTATTCAAGTGCTTAGCAACATCTTCAGCCTCAACACTACTCTTCTCTCCTTTATCCATCTTTCTCAGTTTGGAAGCATTCCTTGGACTACTCCCATATACAATCTGGAATGGTGATTTACTAGTGCTCCTATTGACAAAATTGTTATAAGAAAATTCTGCTTGTGGTAAAATCAAATACCATCCCTTTGGTTTATCTCCTACTAAGCATCTTAGCAGGTTACCCAAATTCCTATTGACCACCTTCGTTTGTCCATCAGTCTATGAATGGTGAGTAAAAATGAACTTCAAATCTGTCTTCAACTTCTTCCATAATGTTCTCCAGAATAACCAACAAATTTGGTATCTTTGTCTAGAACTATACTCTTCGGTAGACCATGTAGTCTCACCACCTTTCTGAAAAACAACTCTACAATATGAATAGCATCAATGGTCTTATGACACAGAATGAAATGTTCCATCTTTGAAAATATATCCACCACCACAAATATGGAATCATGCCCTCTCTGTGTCCTCAACAATCCAAGAACAAAATCACTACTAATATCCTCCTATGGCCTCTTAGGTACAAGTAATGGCTGATACAATCCAATATTCTGACTTGTTTCTTTCACCATCTGACATACTCTACAACTTTGTACAAACTTCTTCAAATCCTATTGTAATTGTGGCCAATAATAATTCTCACTAACAAGAGCAATGGTCTTATCTCGACTGAAATGCCCAACCAATCCTCCACTATGCTTCTCCTTGATTACATTCTCTCATGGAACTCCTTGGAATACACAATTGGATTCCTCTAAACAAAATTCCATCTTGGATTAAGAAATCCAACCATCTTGTCCTATCCAATGTAAAAGGTTCCAAACAAACCTTCCAAGCTTTTGCAAAGTCTGGATCTTCTAGGTACAAACTTCTGAGTTCATTAAACCCAACAACCTCTATATTCATCTCTATCAACAAATTTTTCCTTCTACTTAAGGCATCTGCAACTCTGTTTGATCTTCCACTCTTGTGCTTCAAAAAAAAATTATAACTGCAAAAACTCAACCCATTTTAAGGGCCTTTGATTCAACTTTCCTTGACTATTGAGATACTGCAAAGCCTAGTGATCAATATATAAAATAAATTATTTTGAAAACAAATAGTGTCTCCATTTCTTTAAAGCCTGAACTATAGCATAGAACTCTTGATCATAGACAAAATATTTCTTCTTAGCATCATTTAACTTCTCACTAAAATCGGCAACAGGCTTACCTTCTTGACTCAAAACAACTCCTATGGCAGTGCCACTAGCATTACAATCTACCTGAAAGACCTTATTGAAATCTAGAAGTGCCAAAACAAGTTGCTCTATAACTTTCTTCTTCAACATAACAAAACTTTTTGTTGCTCCTGTAGTCCACTTAAACTCTTTTCTATCCTCTCTCATTGCTTTAGTTAGAGGTGCACAAATACTACTAAAAATCTTAATAAAATTTCTGTAAAAACTTGCTAGACCATGAAATGATCTTACCTCTGTAACACTCCTCAGGGTAGGTCATTCAATGATAGCTCTCACCTTCGTTGGATCCATTTTAAGACCCTCTGCTGAGACAACAAATCCCAAATACACCAACTCCCTTTTTACAAAACTACATTTCTTCAAATTAATCAACAACTTCTCCTCCCTTAGCTTCTCAAAAACTTATGCATCAGGTGCTCCTCCAATGTCTTACTAAAAATTAGAATATCATCCAAATAAACAATAACAAATTTTCCTACAAATTATTTTAATACCTCATTCATAAGCTGCATAAATGTGCTTTCTACATTGGTTAGCCCAAAAGGCATGACTAACCACTCATACAAGCCCTCCTTGGTTTTAAAGGTTGTCTTCCATTCATATCCTTCTCTAATACAGAGAGGTACTCAGCTCCACTCAAACAATCCATAATTCCATCCATCCTTGGCAAGGGAAATTTGTAATTGATGGTGATATTGTTGATGGCTCTAGAATCTATACACATCCACCATTCCCCATCCTTTTTTGGTGCTAGTATTGCAGGTACTGCACGTGGACTCAAACTCTCTCGAATCAATCCCTTCTGCAACAACTCTTGCACTTGTCTATTCAACTCTTTGCTCTTTGCTGGAGTCATACAATGAGCTACCTTATTCAACAAATTGGCTTCAGGAATCAGGTCCATCTAATGACTAATCTTTCTTACCGGAGGCAAACCTTCAGGTACGTTATCAGAAATAATAGCTTGGAACTCATTCAACAAATATGAAACCTCTACAAGTACTTCAATGGTATCTTCTTTATCAACTCTAGGGATCAATGGAAAACACATATGCTCATGCTTCATACCTTTTAAGAAATTTCTTCCATCAATCAATTTTTTTTTTGCATTACTACATACCTTTTCCTCTGCCTCTTTCAAGGGCTTCAACTTATGACAAACTCCATCCTTTGTCAAAGAATAGGTGTTGGCATGTCCATCATGTACTACTTGTCGATCAAACTGCCATGGTCTACCTAACAACATATGACAAAAATCCATAGGCATAATATCACACAATACCTCATCATGGTAATTTCCAATCTTGAACTTTACCAAACATTGTTCATTTACCAAAGCTTTATGGTCCTTCTGTAACCAAGCAATCTGGTATGGATTTATATGCCTTCTTCTCTCCAACTGCAACTTACTAACCATCTCTTCTGAAACAAGGTTATCAGTACTACCTCCATCAATAATAACATTGCAAAGTTTACCTTCACACTTACATCTGGTGTGAAACAAATTCTTCCTTTCAGTTGTCTATTTCTCCTCATTCAACAAGGCTCTTCTAATAATAAGAACCTCTCCTCTTTTGCATCCTCAAAATGTGAAGAATCAACATCTTTGTCTACATGGGCAGCTCGTGCATTACCCTCAGGTCTTCTATTTGTCCTTCCTTGATGTTAAGGACACTCATATGCCCTATGCCCTTCTTCTCCACATTGGAAACAGGTTCCATGATAGCCTCCTCTTCCTAGTCCTCGCCCAAATCTTCCTCTTCCTCTTTGGTCTCCATTATGAGGACGATAGGTGTTATCTCCTTTCTGGTTTTGGCTACTACTAGATCCTTCGCCCTTCTTTTGGTCTTCATTTTGACCTCCATATGACTGTCCACTAGTCCTTCCACCATGACCTCCACCTCTTTGCTTACTTTTAAACATCCTATTCATCTTCTCTTCTACCTTCAAAGCAAACTGATATGCATCTTCAATGGTAGACATTCTTACCAGACTTAGCTCTTCTTGAATGCCTGGCTTCAACCCATTTATGTAATGAGCAACTTTCTCCTTGTTGGCCTCAAAATGACCTGTTCTGATTAGGACTCAGTACAATTCTTCTGTATACTCCTTAACAGATTTTCCTGCTTGTTTCAACCCTTGCATCTTCAAAAATTCTAACTCAAAGTCCCCAAGAATGAACTGTCTTTTCAAATTTTCCACCATCCGACCCCATCTTGTTATTTTCTCTTTTCCTCTTATATTTCTTTCCAACTGGACTGCTTTCCACCATATGCTAGCATGGCCTTTCAATTTGGCCTTTGCAAATTTGACCCCATCCGGGTCTTCTATTTCCCCATACTCAAAATACTCTTCCATGTCATTGATCCAATCGATCAGCTCCTCTAGATTTAGGTTTCCAGAAAAATAGAAACTTCTATCTTTGGCCTCTTTCCAACCTTGGAAATGGCCCTAATCAGTCTTACTTCTCCAGAATCCATTACATCATGTGCTTCCTCTTTGAATGGCTTCTCATCTTCAGCCTCATCCTCACTTTCATCTCTTCTTCTGCAATCAATTCCCTTACACAGCTCCTCTTGCAATGCTTGAACTTGTCTCTGGAGGGCTCTAAAACCCTCTTCTGTTTCCCCAACATTTCTCCCACCACAGTTTCTTCGTGGATGCATCTTTTCTCATAGACCCACAACCACAAGTCCTAGTGCAAATTGCCTCACATTCGACAATTTGTTTACACACTCAGGAAAACCCGCTCTAATACCACTTGATGAAGGGTACTCCCCTTCCAACCTAAAACTCACAAAAACAACAGTTAATGGCACATACAAAATGCAAGAAGGAAAGAAAATATTTTCTATTATCACTTAAATGAAAATGAAATTACAACATTATATTTTCCATCACATGGACTTTCTGATTACATAAATCTGCAAGTCTACAAATCAGAGCCACCATCTACTTTGCTCTGGCCTTCTCTCTGTAGTCCCCCTTTACATTCTTTATTTGGAAGGTGTAACCGCCCTAGAATCTTCTAGAAAGTGTAACCGCCCTAGAATCTTCTGGAAAGTGTAACCGCCCTAGAATCTTTTGGAAAGTGTAACTTCCTCAGGAAGATATTTTGAAATTTTATTAATTTTGGTATTAGAACTTTGCGGGGTCATAACTTTTGATCCGACCATCGAATTTTCTATTATAATACCTTTTCAGAAAGGTCTTGAGAAATTTTGTGCTAAAATGTGGGTCCTAAAGGCCATCCACTTTTGTTTCCCACCATTTTTTCAGGCCCATCCAGAGCTTCTAAGTGCCTCAAAATTGACCCCGAAGATTTTACTAGGATTTTCAAAAATTAAAATTTTAATCTCTCAAATGAAAAATGGTATTGAAGTGATTTATTCACCATTGGCTTCAATTTACCATTCTGGAGGTTTGTGTAAGATTTTGTGTCCAACTGTGCATAAATGCAAACTTACTAAAATAGTAACCCTACTAAATTTAGCCCTTATTGAAAAGAAACAATTTTTTTTTTTGGGTGATGCAAGATTGCTCTTACACCCTGGATGCTCTTGCATCACATGCCCAATGGAGAATGTAATGTCCCTATGAACACCAAAGGTAGGAATCTATCAAGGAAGGTAGCATGTCGCCCAAACTTCCATGCATCGTGCTCGCATCCTTGACAAATATTCGCCCACTTATACAAAAAATAGGTGTTAAGTGGATGCGAGCAAGGTAGATAGGTGATGTGGAATTTTGCATTACGGTTTGATTTTCTAAGGTGGAGGGATGCAAAAGGAGAATTTTCACAAGGGGTGCAAATTCACTCCTATACATTTTCCCCCCACTTTAGCGAGCACGAGTATTGATGAGTGTTCGATAAAGTAGATCAAAGAGTTAGAAATGTATACCTGAACCATCAAGGAAGTAGACTATGATCTAGTGAACTCGAAAGCATAGGGTAGGAAAAGGACTCCACAGGTACTCTCTCCTAAGGAGGTTTGAACAAAGGACTTCATAGCTCCTTAGAACTGTGAAGTTGAACAAAGTACACCGAAGGCGTGCAGACCAACGATGGACAAATCTCGTAGGATGCAAGCGCTTCACAGGCCCTCAAACCTACGAAGAAGGCACCCCCAAGTACTATCTCTTGAAGGAAGCCCACTGTAAGGGGACTTGCATAGTCTGGTTGGAAAGCAACTTCACAGGCGCACCTACAAAGCAACATGTTGATCTGTAAATAAAACATGTTAGAAACAAAAAGCAGCCATGCAGGTAGACAAGAAGACAGTCACACAAACAATCAAAAATTTGTAGGAAGAGCTTTCAAAGGGGTCCCTCAGGAACCCTTCAAAAGAAAATGGGTCCACTCAAGGGACGTGTTGTTTGAAATTACAAGAATGTTTTTCGCAAATCAATTCAACATAAAGGAATCCTTTCAAAAGGTGTTCACTTCATCAAGGAATTAGAAAGGAAGAAAATTCCCCCTCGTGAGGGGAAGGTCAAGGCTTTTTCTATAGGAAAAGATGCTCCCTCCTTGGAGGAAAGTTTTTCATGTGCTTTCTTTGTGAACCCATGATGAAAGAAACATGTTCCGCTAGGGGTCCTTGTTGAGAATGTGATTTGAAAAAGTTTGCAAAGATTTTCAAGAAAATATTAGTTGGCCATTGAATGCATTTTCTGAAAATCAAGGTAACATGATAGCCCTCCCTTAGGATGGTGCATGTCGAACACAAGGCACATGGCATTCGAAGGAGAGAAAAGCAATAATTAAAAATTGATGTTGTGTCCCACGGGACATAGCGAGATGTCACCATGGTAATGTTGTTGCGCACGCAAGGGACAACACATGAGCACCACAACATCATGAATCAAGAAAAGAAGAGAGAAAGATAAGATTGTAAAAAAAGATATTGACATCACAAACAAGGGGCACAGGGGCGATCTGATATTTTGGGGTCAGAGCTGCTCATTAATATATAAGTATAATAATAGTATATTTAATCAACTATCATCAACCCCCTACTATATCAGAACTTATGAAGAATGCACGAGAAGATAAAATAAAAAAAATAAAATTGGTCAACATGGAAGGGAAGCCTAAATTCCCCCAACACTTTGCATTGTCTCCAATTTTTCTAAAATAAATACACATAACAGAGGGAGAATGATGCCACAAATAGAGGAAGTTTTATGACACATAATCACTCCTATATCCAAGCACCTACAAGGGTGACAAGGGTCATCCAGGAACACAAACACACACACACACACACACACACACTCTACATTACAAATAAAGAAGAGGCACCCCCTAACACTCATCGACCAATAGGTCATTGGCCTCCCAATCTAGATCATTATATGGGGAAGGTAGACGAGCCTAAAAAGGTAGAATGTCAAGGGGGAATCCTCCAAACCCCCTGCAACAAGAGCCAAGGAAGGAGACTCTTTGAGGTCTCCTCTGCTCAGTTCTTGTGGGGAAAAAGTCAGTGACTTCACAAAGATTGTTGAAAGGGCTAGGACCTCATTCAAGGAATTAAACATGCACTTCACTGGAGTGCCATGTGTTACCTCAGCAGACAAGGGAGGCAACTCCCGTGATTCATTACTAGGTTCATCGAGTGACTCAGGAGTAGTGATGAACTTTGAGGATGCTGAAACTTCCTTTGTCACAAGGATGACGCATGCTAACACAAAAACACCCTTTGAAGAGGGTGTACTCCTCTTTTGGCCCCCATTGCTACCTGGGCCATCCTCCACCTTTCACTTTGTCGGAGGGTGAGAGACCCCCACAGACGAGGCAAAAGGCATAAAGGAGGAGGAGAAAACCATGATGGACACCACTGACGGTTCGACATGTCCACAAGCTTTGAGAATGGTGGGATGTCTGGAAGGGACATCAAGAGAGGGGGCTCGACCAACGGAGCAATAAACACTTGCACCTTTTTAGGGTTAGGGGTGTTTACACTCATAGTAGGATCCGAAAGCAGCATCGAGGCTGACTAAACTGAATCTGAGGGTACGGGAGAGGAGGAAACAATAGTATCTCTAGAAAAAAGAGCGGTCAACTCCCCTTCCTTCCTCTGCCAGGTAGCCTGTTCGATAGTTAGAGCATTTTGCTGACACTTGCATACACACGCAAGGCAGTTCCTGTGAATCTGAGAGCTAGAAGGCAAAAGTTGGGATGGAACAAAAGGGTCCTGCTCAACCACTAGAGTGTCCATCACAACTATTTTTAGCAAAGGGAGAGACCCTTGGATGAGAGCAGGAGGGAGAGATGGAGAGATTGAAATGATAGCAAGGGGAGCGAGCTCTAACGCCTCAGCGACGGGCCTCTTCCCATTCGCTGCCTTGGGGGTAGGAGTAGTAGGAGGCCACAAAGGCTGAGATGTAGAGGACTCCCCACAGGGACCTTTTGTTCTACCATATAGGTAGGGCCAAGGTCTAGGAGGCAGAGTGGGAAGGTTAGATATTTGAATCTTGGCTTTACCCCAAGCAGGTACCATCAGACTTCTTATGCAAATCCAAGAGTAGTCATCCAAAACTCCTCTTTAGAAAGGGGGATAGAAGCAGCGCCTTGAGGATAGGTAGGCCTCTCCTTTCCCTTCCAAGAGGAGGAGGTAGCTTGCTGCTGCACTATCGAAGGGGTCACTTTTGGCTATCCTTTTCCCCTGATTTTATACTTTATGTAGTTTCAGTAAAGTAGGTTCGTTCTAGGGGGAAGAGGACTGATCGAGGTGGGCCAAAAATGATCTAGTTAATAACACCCACAGGATACCAATGGCTAATATCCAATGTGATCTGCATGACGTGCACATCACCTTTGTGAGAGAACTTTAAACATTTATAAATTAAAAAAGCGATTATGTTCATGGAAGCTAGCCATGGGATGCCCAATTTTACCCTGAAAAAATCAAATTTTGGAATAACATCAAAAGTTGTATGCACAGCAGAGCCATACGACTTAAGAGAGATCATCGTGCGTACGTATAGTAGATTTTGTTTCTTCATATTCCTCCCTTTGCAATGAATTTAACCATAACGTCTCCTCCATGATAAAATTTACCATGCTCGCATGGTCAACTAGGACTCTTATCACAATGTTTCCATTGAGGCAAGAAGGAATGTATAGAGGAGAGGGCTTATTATTCAAAGGCAAGTCATGCGAGGTGAAAGTCACATATGGTGAACTAGTCATAGGTTGCGGGGGAGGACTAATCGAAACCATGTTAACATACGTTGAGGGTTGGGGAGAGGTGTCAGAGGGGTCAATAATCAAGTTCGTAGAATGGGATGGAAATGGGTCTATGTAAATTTGAAACTCACTATTGACCTTCGCTACTGACTTATTTGTTTTTTGTTTCTTCCTATCAAGATGGATGGTACCATTGTCGATGTGATCCTTTATCTCATGATGCAGGCACATGCAACACTCAATATCATGCCCATTGACATGATGGTACTGGAAAAAAGAATCTGCATCATACCAATCAGGATAAGGTTCCTTTAGAGGTTGAGGGTTTTCCAAAGTTATGATCTTATCCTTCAATATTTTTTGTTAAATGAAAGAATAATATTTCATTAACTTTGTAAACTTCATGTTGCGTCTGAGGCCATGATCGTTAGTTGCGGCAACTACATTTGCAATACCTTTACATTTTCTTAAGATAAACACAATATACTTTCCTTCTGAATGGGAGCATGAGGAAGATTCCTCGAATTGAACTACCATTTGCTGATACTCTCGCAACGCAGTACACAGATGCGCAAAGGAAGGGTATTTCATTAAGGAAAACTTCTCCTGCCAGGCTTGTTGTAGGTTGCCTATGAACACCTTCTACACATCGGAGTTAGATAGCGGGTACGAGATTTGTGAAAAGAGCACTTGGTATCATGCTATGAAGTTAGTTATCTTCTTGTTATCTCCCTGCTTACATCGAATGAGATCCAAGAAGGCCATCTTTAGACTGATGTTAGCTTGGAACTGACGGAGAAACTAATTAACAAGCTAATCAAATGAAAATATAGAATTATTAGGCAAGGAATAGTACCACTTGAGTGTTGTGTCCTTGACAGACCAGGCGAAGAATTTTTCCATCAAAGCATCATGATGAAAGAAATTTGTACACATGGAGTTGAAGGCTAATACATGTGTTTGTGGATCCCCTTTACCACCATACTTTTCAAACTTAGGAATCTCCATTCCCTAAGGGAAATGAGTAATCAAAATTGCCACTGACAATGGACTATGTTGGAAGAAAGGTTGGAAAATAGGTTGGGAAAAAGCTTGGGAAAGGCTCACCAACTAGTTTTGCATCTTACCCATGTTTTGAAGAAGAGCATTCAGAACAAGGTGAAATGATGACAAAGGTCCAGTGGAACCTCCAGAACCACCATGACCAGAACCACCTTTGGATCCACCTCCGGGCCACCACTGTGACCACCACTAGAGCCACCACCACTAGTAGGGCCTCCATCAAAGCCACCTCCGCCAGTGCCACCCCCGCTACCAAAACCGCCACCAATCATTCCACTGGAGCCCCCATTTCTAGGGGTAGTAGGAGGGGTGAAGCTGAAACCAAGGGGTATTCTACTCGCCTTGATAGTAGGGGGCTTTTGAGAAGCAAAGGAAACACTAATTGAAGGGCCTATTTCAACCATCCATATAGACATGGTAGGCATCAAGATGCCTATTTGTCTCTCATAGGCATCGAGCACCTCTCCTTGGGTAGTACTTGATCTAGTTTTATACGAGGGGATATAGGCTTCGATTAGATCAGTAAGGCCTCATAAGAACTCTATACTTTTTTGATACTTTCCTAACAGATATCTCACCTTGCTAGCAAGTCTAGCAACTCTTGCCATGTTTGGTGCTTTCTATAAATGATTCACAAGTTATGACAATTATTATCTAGTTCCAAAAAGTTTTTTGTAGGGATATGTACAACATCATCCTCATCCATGGATGAAGTTGTAGGGGATATTGGAGGGGTAGGAGCATGAGTGGTCTTGTCCATGAAACCCATCTTTTCAGTAAAACCTATAGGAAAACTAGTAGTAAAGTTAGTAGCTAGACCAGTTGAAAAACTGGAGGTGAAACTAGAAGTGAGTGACCTTTGTATTTTCCATTGGTAGGTGTCACACACTTCTCCTAACAATGTACCCAGAAGTCGTGGACTAGGTTGTGATGCTCATAAACCTTCACAACACTCAAGTTTACAATAGTCACCAGGTGTGAAGGAAATAGTCTCAACACCAAAAAATGGATAGACATTGTTCACATCGGGTTCACCAAAAATGTAAGGTGGGGGCACCAACCACACCAAGGCTCTAGGTCATAGAGAGCCAAGAGCGGAGGGCTACCCTATCTTACCTCGAGCTAACAGGTGTTTGGGTCAAGGATAGAGAATGAAGAGAACTCTCAAGTACTTATGTCACTTTGTAGATCCAAGAACTTGAATGGGGATAGACGAGCTGATTTCTAGAATCCAAACTACACCTAAGATAGTTCTCTGCCCAAGGACAACAACACGGGTCAAGGACAATATTATGGTTCACTAGTGTTTATACGACCAAAAAGTGAAGAGTATAATGTAGGAAATGAGAAAACCTACTAACTTCTTGGTTGACAAAGTTTAACAAAATGAACAAAGTGATAAAGTGTGAGAAATAACTATATAAATGGTAAATAAGGTAGATGAAAGTAAGGGTGACAAAGACCAGTTCACTAAGAGTCTAGTTCGCTAGTGAGCTCCACGTACATGTTCACCTACACACAACCAAGAGAGGGAAAAATGTTGAGCTATATAAGGGTTTGCCTTAGTCAAACCCCCACTTTGGTGTTTCCACCTCCACAAACAACTAGGAAAGCCACGAAGTAGAAAATACAATTAAAAAAATAGAAAGGAGAGTACTAAACACTACAGAAGATACAATGCTACTCTATCAAACCACAATAAGAGAGGATAGTGAAGTAATACCACCTCCATTTAAAGGAACTCAAGGCCAATGAAGGGAGAATGCAAGACAACAAGCCATTTTCAAGTTGGTTGGTCGACACAGAGGTGTTACACTTCATGCCCAATGGAGAATGTAATGTCCCTGCAAACATTAGAGGCATGAATCTAACAGGGATGACAATGCGCCACACAGATGTCCGCACACCGTGCTCGTGTCTCTAACAAATATTCACACTCGCGTCTCTAACAAATATTCCCCCACTGACACAAAAAATAGGCATCAAGTGGTTGCGAGGCAGACATGTGATATGGAATTTTACATTTGGGTTTGAATTTTATATATGAAGCTCTCTCCTTTAATGCAGTCAACAATAACCCTAGAATCTTTCCTCCTTTATATACAACATGCCATCTGATATGAGCAATAGGGTGCTGCCTTTTCCACCATGAATTAAGTTGTGCCTCAATACAACCAACATTTGAAATTTCTAGTTGTCTCAATTTAGAAAGAATAAAAGTGCATTGTATATTGCAAGTTTACAAAAGTAAGTCAAAACACGGTAGAAAGATAAATCAATTAAAAAATTGTAGGAGACAGATCACATCCACAAACATGGGAGAGCTATGAAAAATTGGAGAAATTGGCTTGGAAAATGGCAGCAGGGTATTTCCAGATTCAAGACTTTTACTTAATGTTATGGAATAGAAGAAAAAAAAACATTTATCTACCACCATAGTGAAAAGTTAGCAATTGCATTTGGTTTCTTAAACATGGCCCCTGGTACAACTATTAGAGTTTTTAAGAACCTTCGAGTATGTTATTATTTTCACACTACATCTAAATTCATTTCCAAGATTGTTGCGAGAGAAATTGTCTTGAGAGATGTAAACCATTTCCATCATTTTAAATAGGGACAATGTTCTTGTGGAGAATATTGGTGATGCTAAATGAAACAATATGAAAAATAGACTTGCATTATAATAATGTTCACTACATCAAATATCCAGTAATAATGAAGGGACATCCATCAAAGCATAATAGCAGGGATTTTTTGTCATATGTTGTAGTTACAACTACCTTGCTAGACATAGATGAAAATGTGGAAGCATATACAAGGCAAGCAAATGTTTCAACAAATTCCTCAAAGAAATGTGATATCATGGAATTTTTTGATTGAAGGATATGTTCAAAATGGGTTTTTCTAAAAATTCCTTAGAAAATTTTATGAAAATGCAACCAGTGGGTGTAAATCCCAACTCCTCAACCTTTGAAAGCGTCCTTCCTACCTGTGTGTAAATTGGAGCTTTGGATGAGGATATGAACATCCATCAAAACAATATTTGGAAGTGGTTTTTTATCAGATATTGTAGTTGCAAGTTCCACTTTGGATCACCAAATCCTTCACAAAACCTTCTACACAACCACTGCAGCATTGCACGGTTGTTGTTGGGCCTTTGTGGTGATGTAGGGAAATATCCCTGCATCACTACGAAGGCCCAACAACCACCATGCGGTGTTGTGGTGGACACCATAACACTGCACGATTGGGGTGCTTTCACTGCATCGCTACAAAGGCCCAACAACAACCATGTGGTGTTGTAGTGGACACTGCAACACCAGACAGTTGTTGTTAGGCCTTCGTGGTGATGTGAGGTGCTTTCCCCCCATCACTGTGAAAGCCTAATAACAACTGTGTGGTGTTGCGGTGGTTGTGCAAAAGGTTTTGTGAAGGCTTCGGTGATCCGAAGTGGAACTTACAACTATAATATTTGATAAAAATCCACTTCAAAATATGCTTATGCCTTAATGAGAAATAATCACTCATATAACTAGTTAGTTGGAAGAAAAATGGGAGATGCCAATGTGTATTTTGAAGAAGCTTATGGTATTTTGCATAGGTGCAGACATTCATTGTAAGGCTTAGTTTTGGGTGGGCACAAACATTTCATGACATAGCTTCTTCCTAATTATGGAAAACCATTTGAAAGACACATTTGGGCTGCAAAATATAGGGCACATATACTCTCAGTCATTGCTTCTTTAGGTGGTATGGAATTAGGTGGATATCATGGAATAGAGTACATTATACGCTATCTTATGTACCGGGGAAACTTGTGTCAAGATTTGAGCAGATAAATGATTCTTTTATTGTCAAAAAAGTATACCTTCCATTCTCAGTGTATCTACTATCATACCTCTCACTAACACTATTGTTTTATTGACACCATTATCATATTTCATCTACAAAAGAGCTCCATTTGAAGGCATCTTGACTACATATTATGCACAAAAAAACTCTACAATTGCAATAAGACATTTGCAAGACAAAATATGAATTCATCGAAACATTATTGTCTAAGCAACATAATATCTTCAAATGAAGGAGCACTGTAACTGTGAGTGAGAAAACACTATGTAGGAATTGTTAGTACTGAGAAATGAAGATAACATGTTGAATTAGGTGATTGAGATCATTGAAAGGAATATCATTGTTAGAGAGTTGCAAACTGTGAATTTTCCTTTGTCCTATAGGACTGAGAAAGGAAGAACACTGTCAAATAGTGATCGAATCATAACAAACAATCCAAAAAAAATGAAATTTATTGTCAAATGGTGACAAAGATCTGTCCTCTAAGTCATTTGCACATGGTGATTGTGAACACAATGAGTAAGAAGTAAAAGAGCATTGGATCATAGCACTGCAAAATGGTCATGAGTTATGCAATGAACTTCACTATTCTTTTGATCACAAAGGAGATCAAAATAATAACCAACATACTGATGTGCATAGAGAATGTTCATGGAGTATTGCAAACTTCCTTACAATGTAATTACCATAGCAGAGTTTGAGGTGAATTGCACCTGCTATTTTATGCTGATATGGATATCTTCTAACCTATAGTTAATTTTTGTAGCATAACAGATAGGCTAAATAGTTGTTCATATACCATTGTATCAAATTCAAAATTTCTATACCTTATTTTGTGAGCAAATCATAGGGGGAGTCTATACATAAGACACCATTGTTTCAAATTCAAATTTTTTGGCTCTTTCACAATTATTTGCTTCATTTATTTGATCTAAGACACCCTATTGTATAGAAGATGCTCTCAAAATCATAGTAAAATCCTTTATTCCAGGAAGACTATTCAGAATCTCCACATCATAACAATGAACAAAAGCATCAGTCATTAATTTGAACTTTGCAAGAGTTTCATCAAATTCTACTTTTCCACTCACTTTTCCATTATGAACTTTATTCCCAATTTCATCCATGAAGAACTTCCTCAGCCTATAGATCCTGCTCTTAGACATAACTTTACCAGGTGTCAAGGATAGCTTCGAGTTTTTACACAAGCAACAATTGAAAAAAATTGGCCTTACCAAATACAATGTGTTGAAAAGCTTTTTGAAGTTATTTTGGAAAAGAGTTCCCAAGAGTATAATGTGCAGTTCTGAATTAACCTTTTTGCATGAATTCCATATCTTTGCAAAAAGGTTAATTCAAAACTACGCATTATACTCTTTGGAACTCTTTTCCAAAATAACTTCAAAGAGCTTTTCAACACATTGTATCTAGTAAGGCTAAATTTTGTCAATTGTTGTTTGAGTAAAAACTCGAAGCTAGCCTTGACACCTGGTAAAGTTATGGCTAACAGTAGGATCTACAGGATGAGGAAGTTCTTCATGGATGAAATCGAGAATAAAATTCATAATGGAAAAGAGAGTGGAAAAGTAGAATTTGATGAAACTCTTGCAAAGTCCAGGTTAATGACTGATGCTTTTGTTCATTGTTATGATGGGAAGATTCTAAACAGTCTTCTTGAAATAAAGGATTTTACTTTGATTTTGAGAGTATCTTCTATATAGAAAGTTGTCTTAGATCAAATAAATGAAGCAAACAATTGTGAAAGAACCAACAATTTTGAATTTGAAATAATGGTGCCTTATGTATAGATTCCCCCTATGATTGGCTCCTTGAATAAGGTATAGCAATTTTGAATTAGAAACAATGGTATATGAACAACTATTTAGCCTATCTATTATGCTATAAAAATTAACTACAGGTTAGAACATATCCATATCAGCATAAAATAACAGGTGCAATTCACCTCAAACTTTGTTGTAGTAATTGCTTTGTAAGGAAGTTTGCACTCCTCCATGAACATTCTATGTGCACGTAGCCAAACAATTAAAGTTCTTAACCAAAGCTCCAAAAATGAGTATCTCATCATTGCATGACTCCTACTTTTGCTCTAATTATGACAGTACCTAAGCTTTTGGTGTTTCTAGACGGAACCTATAGCATAAAAGTGTAGTCTCCATCTGAAGGAACCATCTTCAGAGATCTTCCCTGAAATGAGGGTTGAAAATATTAGAAGAAAAGCAATACCATAATTCTAAAGCAACAATTTGTATTAATCCAAATTTCAGAAAGTATAATTAAAAAGACAAATCCTTACAATTGGACCTCAAATTGAACCAAGTAGATTTATGATTTTATCTTTAGAATGTAGGAACTTTCTATGTCGAATATTCACAACCTCAAATTGGATCTCAAATTGGACCGGTAGATTTATGATTTTATCTTTAGAATGTAGGAACTTTCTCTATCGGATATTCACGACCTCAAATTGGATCTCAAATTGGACCAGCAGATTTATGATTTTATCTTTAGAAGATATGAACTTTCTCTATTAGATATTTAGAGTGATCAATTGGGAATCTAAAGTAATCAACTGACTCCTAAGATGTAATCAGGTGGAAACTAATGTTTTAGTCCACTGACGTTTGTATTCCTATACTCATTTTCTGCTTCCAAGCGAAAACAACCAGAAGTGTTTCAGACCGACTCAAGGTAATCTCCAACTTGGTTATGTCACTGATAGCAATCTTAGTTTTCCTAAACCATCCATACTCAAACGTTGCATCACAATCTATTCTTCTTGCACATAAAAATGACACATATTAACCCCTTCTAAATAAAACATTTAATCATCATAAAACCATAATTAATAAATCATTTCAGTTTCAGAAATAATCTGATGTCATTTACTATCAAAACAAAAGTTGTATAAACACAAAAAATCCATGAAGCCTCCTAAATGTAGTTTAAAGCAAGTTTACAGGATGGGTTTCAACATAAGAAGCTTTATACTATAGTCACTTGAGGTGTGAGTCAAAAAGAGGCTGAGCAGTGACAAGATAATAAAGCTCAAACCTTGCATAGCAAAGTGGAGATTTTAATAGTGAGTTTCCTTACCCCCTTGTTGACCTTAAGGGTTTTTCAAATGTTATTGACAGTGTTAGACAAGGCAAATGCAATCATGGAATAACTGTCCAAATGAAGTAATAGTAGTAATCACGAGTTCAATTTTCTTCTTAGCCATTGTATAATGGAGGTAGTGGATTGCATGTTTGAGTAGTGTTTTGAGATTCATCAAAGCTGAGAAAATAGCAAATAATACCTTGTGGATTATGAAGTAGTGACAATAAGGTTGAAGGATCTTAAGACCCACAATACCATGAAACAATGAGTCTCTTGTAGTAAGTAGGCACTTCTATATGACATAGTTTGATTTTAAAGAAGGATACTCATGAAAGGAATCTTCAAGTGACAGTGAGTGAGTTGTTTGAGATTGTTGCTGAGGGTGCAATATCCATTCTTAAAGGTAGTTAGGAAATTAGTAAATGTGCAAGAAAATCAAACCCTACACAACAAACAATTCACAATGTTGTCTTGCATAATTTCTTGAGTTTGAAGACAAAAATCTCATTGTATCTTGATGAAAGTAGTGACCTTAGTGGTAAATCACTGGCAACCATGATTTTAAAACATGATATTATGCTTATGGAGGCAACATTTTAAGCAAGGCAGTGAGTGGTGGTTTGGAACAATGGAAGGTATGAAGGACTTACTTTATATGGATACTATGCAATCTAGCTTAAGACAACGTTCTTAGAAGAGATTTAAGGTGGATTATGGAACTCAAGGGTTGCCATGATAAAGATTAAAGCAAAGAATGAGATCTATTTAAAAGCCAGTATCAAGAAGATATTAAAGATGTCACATGCAAAACCCTAGTAGTTGGAGTAACGAATACAATGCCAAAGAGAACATTATCTAATCACAGGAAAATACATCATTTATTTATTTTTTTAAATTAAAAGAAATCATTCTAAACCCTATATAGGATACATTGATACTTTAAAAGCATATGAAGGAATTTGAAATTATGCAAATATATGTCAATTAAATACCTAGATAATAAATAGTAGCACGAACAATGTAACCTTTGTCAAGGAGAGCAGGAATGAGATAAGCAACAATGAATCCTATGCCTCCTATCATGCACATCTCCTTACCATTCTCTATCATTCTTTATTGAAAAGCTTGAACCCAATCAAATTCAACTATTTACAGGGAGAACATAAGCATGTCATTTCACTTCTCCATTTTGGCGGGCTACGCCTGGAAATAAGGTTTCGATGAAGGTTTTAGAGTATGTTTATTAAAATGAAAATTATGTCATTTAAATTCTCCATTTTGGCAGACTATGCCTGAAAATAAGGTTTCGACAAAAGTTTTAGAGTAGGCTTATTAAAATGAAAATTAGGAATAACAATATTGATTTTTTATTCCTTAAATGATCTATGCAAATGGATTGTGACTAAATAAATGACTAACTATTTAGTTATTTTTATTTGTGTGACTAAATAATTTTTTAGTCACAACCAAATTAGTCATTTATTTACTCATTTATAGCTGAGTTACAAAAAATAGTAGAATTTAGTCATTTTTAGTTGTTGTGACTAAAATTTCTAGTCACGTAGTCATTTATTTGCCAAATTCTACTAGTGTTGGTTTCCCAATGATTAAAGTGGGGAATAGGTCCTAAGTTCTATCTTCCAAAAGGTGGAAGCCTATTTCCATTTAATCAAATAGTAATGCAAATTGTACTTACTCATTTTCCTTCTCAAGTCTCTTTTGGGTCTAGACCCCACTGTCTTTATCTCCTATAATCTGATCTTTAGAATGATTCTTTTGAACATATTTTACTAGAGCTTTGGTAACAACTTTTGAATCTTCACTACTAGTGCAGATTGGTTCTTCATCATATTCTACTTCTAAAGTACGATTAGATTGAATTGTTTCATCAAATCTTATATTGGAACTTTCCACAATCCTCTAGAGTCTTTTGTTGTTATATCCATATGCTTTACTTCTCAAAGAATAACCAAGAAAAATACTTTCATCATATTGGAATCAAACTTATCCAAATTTTCTTCATCTCTTTTGATGTAGTATTTGCTTCCAAATATCTTGAGATGTCTGATTGAAGTCGGTCTTCCTCTCCATAAATCATATGGTGTTTTATTAGTCTTGTGTCCAATTTGAACTTTGTTTAGGATATATATTGCAGTTTGAATTGCTTCTCTCTAGTACATATTAGGTAGATTTGTTTGATATTAACATTGTTCTTTACATCTCTTGTATAGTTCAATTCTTTGTTTCAATAATGTCATTTTGCTACAGATTCCTATGAGTAGAAAATTGCCTCTAGATCCCATTCTCTTCAAATAACTTTTCATACTCATCAAGAGTGAATTCTCCACCTCTGTATGATCTCAAAACCTTGACTATTCTTTCAATTTCATTCTCTACTAATTCCTTGAATGCATTAAACCTCTCAAATGCTTTTGATTTCTCTTTTATAAATGTAATCCAAGTCATTCTAGTGTAATCATCAATGAGCATCATGAAATACCCATCTCCTTATAGACTTTTTTCCTCATAGGTCCACACAAATCTGTATGGATCAAATCCAATAGTTTTGATGTAGAATACTCAGTAGGAATTTTTTTTTTGTTTGTTTTCCTTCATGGCATGGTTAATAGCTGGTAGATTGAGGCTTATTAATATTTGACATATCCTTGACCATTCCTCCTGAGCTAATCTTCACAATATCATCAAAATTAATATGTCCCAATCTTCTATTCCACAACCAACTTTCTTCTCTTTGCACAATAAGACAATTTTGTCCATTCAACTCACTAAGATGATATATGTCATTGTTTGTCTTGATTCCTTATACAATCAGTTCTCTAGTGCTTGATTCCCCGATTTCACAACCTTTAGCACTAAAAGATAGCTTATAACCTTTAGCACTAAAGATAACTTATAACCTTTATCACACATTTGACTTATACTTTAAAGATTATGTTTTAGTCTCTTGACATATAGAACATCATGTGTCTTTCTCTTACCACCATTTGTTAGTAAATCAATGGAGCGCATGTAATGAAAACTCCAAACAGCAGTGCCTTCGGTAACTTTAATTTCGATTAGGTTGCCTCAAAGACATGTACAACTATGTCCTAAAGTAAAAAAAGATAGTTTATTTCCCACATTAATCCTTCTGAGAGATGTACATGTAAATTCAATAGCAAGCATTAACAGATTCTCTAACAGAACCATTACAGACATGAAAGATGAGACAGAAAAATAGAACACAAAGATTTATGTGGGGAAAACCCTTTCGGGTGAAAAACCCCTCTCCAAAGTTTGAGCCATTGTATTATTCAGCAACAAAAAGTTACAATACAATTTCAGGCTCATAGCCTTTTCAGAGATTACATCTTGTTCATTCTGGATACAACTGGTAGCAAACTATCCATGAGAGATCAGGAGAGATTCCAGCATAACACTGCCTCTCTCTTCCTCTGCTTTGACCTCATGGCCTTGGCCTTTCGGCCAGCCATTCATTCCTCTCTATCATTCTCTCTTTGGCTCTCGGCTCCTTGGCTTATCAGCACTCTTTTCAGAACGTCCAATGCATACATATATGCATTCGTTCTCAACAGGCTCTCTATGAATTGGTTCAAGATCACAACTGTCAAACAACAATCTCCAGCTCAACATCGTTATTGTTGTTGATGTTTCCATTTCCTCATGTAGAGTCTTCCCTTCCACACAGAAATGGTTCAACAAACAGTTCACATCCTGCTTTCTTTGATTGGTCCAAATCACACCACTTTAGACAGTCTTCACTCGGTCAACAACGATCAACTTGTGTCGCATGTCGGTGAGACACTATCCATGTCTCCACGATGCCACAAGACTTGACAAACAGTATCGCCAAGAGTCATCCCTATCGGCAAGAGGTTACTCCAAGTCCAGAAAGCTATCGCTAAGACTTCGCCGTGTTGCCAAGACCTCATACCGATGATCACCACTTGAATCGCTATCGCCAAGACCATCGTTGTTCGATGAGACATCATACCGAGGCTCCAGAGTCACATCGACCTCAGCAATCCCATCGGCAAGGCTATCGCTATTTTCCAAGACATCATAGCGAGTTCAACATGTCATCCCAAAGACTTTTATCCACGTCGGTGAGACCTCTCTTCATCGCTGAGACTTCTCCCCGAGACCCTTGTGTTACCCCGATAGCCATATGCTATCGGTGAGACATTCACACATCAATAAGACTTCTTACCGAGGCTTCCAAGTTACCCCGATGACCACTGTTTGCCAAGAGTCACCCTAACATCCGCTAGACACCAACCTGTCAGCCAGATATCTCCCAATCACCAAGAATTCATGCTGATAGGAGCAAGTCATGCCGATTACCACATCGGCTAGACAGACCAAAGGTCATGCCAATATCGGCAAGACTTCCTATCGTCGTCGAGACATCATCCCGACTATCCAAGGATACGCTGAAGGTTTCAGATGCCGATCACCAAGACATTCAGGAAGTCACAGCAACAGTTCAGGATCTATTAGTAGGTCGGCCAGACATCTCACCAGTCTCATCGAAATTGCTCACAAGAAGTTTCGGCCTATGGGATTGAGGCATACAATTCCAACACCATCAAGACTCAAAGTACCCTTACTAGAGATTTTGGCAATAAAATTATTTCCAAGAGTTATAGATCCTCCTTTAAATTTATTGAAATTCATAAACTTACATTTATCTCCAGTCATGTGGCTTGAGCAACCATTGTCTATGATCCACAAATCCTTCTCTTTCTAAGCGTGTAGTGCAGTTTGAGAAATCATTGATTTATCTAATTTTTTCTCTTTAGGAACCTTCTAAACTTTATTTGATTCATGATTTCTATATTTTGAACCTTTTCTTCCTATTTTCAACAAAGGACTCACAAAATTGCTTCTATAGTTCCTAGCCATGTGTCCAAAATTATTGCATTTGTAACAAATGATATTGAAATTGTATAGAGGTGCAAATGCATTATTCCTGACAAAGTTATTTCTTCTTACCAAAGTTTTTCTATAGTCCACAACCTTATGACCAAAATTATTGCAACTGAAATAGTAACCAAAAAAAGAATAATTAAACCTCGTGTTGTATCCCTGTCTTTTGAATCTTATTCTCTTCTTCTAAACTTGAATAAAGCCATCATTCTATGTCTTTCCTTCATCACTTGCAGCAGCTCTTTTAGACTTTGTAGTTTCAAAACTAGTCACTTATGGACTTTCTTTAGTAGACTTCATAGACAGTTTTGTCACCTTGTTCTTTTAATCATAAAAAATAATTCCATTTTTAACATGCAAAGATCTTTTAAAATCCCCATATCTGATCTAAAGTTTTAGTACTATTTCCAAACTTCATCTGCAGTTGTTGATTCACTTACTCAAGCTCTTTTCTTATTGTCACAATTTCTGCTTCAAGCCTCTCATAGTCCTTGTTTCTTGAAAATAATTTTCATGTTAGAATTTCTTCAATCCTTTTCACTTCTTTTGATTGGGTCTTCAGATCAACAATCATCTTCTCTGCTTTCTCTAAATCTTGAGATACCTTTTCTCTATCCTTCACTTCTTCTGCAATTCTTTTCTTTAGTCTCTTAATCTTTTTTCTAACACATAGCAGTTCTTCCACAAGATCTACTTCATCTTCATTGTTTTTGGAATCCATTTTTGCATATTCTTCAATAGTTTCAAAAGCCATGAATACAATTTTTCCCTTTTCGTCTCCAAAGATATCTTCATCTTCTTCATTAGTAGAGTATTCTTCTTCCTCATTAGTGTAGAAACTCTGATGTTTCTTCTGACCTTTATTCCTTCTTTGAAATGGTTTTTGTAGTGTAGAAAAATGTATCTCTTTACATTTTCACACTTGTTTGGGCCCTCCTTGATAAAATTGGGCTTATTTATGCTTTAATTTGTCCTATTTTGCATGTACAAGCCTAATAAATTGCATTTTTCTAAGGAGAATCTTGATATTTAATAAATGACACTTCATAATTTAACAATTTTGGCTATGTGTTCCAGATTTGGGGATTTGCGACTCATACACCCCTTTGGGCGTATGGGTCCTCCCTAGGTCTTGGCCCCGAAATTTAAATGCAACATTAAAAATCATACTTTCCAAAGTATGTGTCCATGGTTTTAAGGCCTGGGACTCATACACCCAACCTAGCATATGATTCCTGCTTTAACCTAGGACCTATTTAAATTCAAATTCTTGGTGGGATTTTATTGTCCTTAGTTTCAATTCTCAAATGTCGGCTTGTAGTTTTGTAATTTTGGGAAATTAAGCATAAACAAGTATAAATACAAGGCTATTTCACTTAGTTTCGCCTAGAAATTTTGAGTCGAGCATCCTATGATTTCATAAGAGCGTTATAGAGTATTCAAGAGCATTCAAGAAGGATTTCAAGGGTAGATTTGTAGATGATTATTGCAGCAATCAAGATCCATATTATCATGTCAAGGATTTAGTGCATCATGCATGTTGTTGAGCTAATATATTGATGTAGCATTTAAGATCTAATCAAGTGTTCAAGCCATTATCCTATTCAAGTTCATGATCAAGATTTACACTCATTGAGGCCACTTCATGCTAGTTTTTATATTTGCAATCCAAGGTTTTAACAAGGTTTGGTGAGTTGTTACATGTATTTGTTCATTCATTAGTCCCTCATGCTTTTCTATTTCATTTCAAGGTTTAATTACCAAAACGGGGTTTGACTGAGGCAAACCCCCATCCTCTAACAAAATAATAATTTTCCCTCTCTTTTGATGTGTGTTTTGCAGATTTAGGTGAATTGGCCTCATTTTCCCAACCTAACAATTTAGTCCCTAATATAGCCTTTTGATAGTATTCAACAATGTTGGATTTGGGTTCAGAAGATTCAAAAAGATCCTGAAAAAATCTGTAGCAAGACTCATATGCCCAACCTGGTGTATTAGTCCCAAGGCAATATTTTATCACGAGTCAGCAGATCTTGATCAACTTTCAGATAATTCCATATTTTCCCCTAAAAACCCTAGAGCAAGACTCATACTCCCTACTTGGCGTATTAGTTTCGGTGTAAACCCTAACAACAATTTTCAAAGTTTGTAGATCTTGTCTTGGAATCTTCATTCATCCAGGTACTTTTTTGTTCCATTCAGTTGATCAGTTTGATTTCATGCTTTCAATTTTCTAGGTTTCATAGTGAGTTTGCATAAGTGTTTGCATTTCTCCCTTTTGAAGCTTCATTTAATGGTGAACCCCCGTTCAATTATCCAAGGAATCCACTAGCCATTCCTCAATCGAGTCACTTGGTTGAGAGATAGTTTCCTAATGAATTGAAGTATGAAATAGGTCTAATTTTATCTGCCAAAACGTGGAACCCTATTTCTCTTTTGTTCAGTTTCTTTCCATACTTTTGCTCAACATTGTTAGAAACCTTATGGGGACGCCTACCCATAAAATTTCCTACTTCACCACAATTAAAACACTAGAAAGGTAACTTTCCTTTATACTTACTAGAGCCTGTTTGTAGCTTTCTGATAAAATTGGCTTCCTTCATATATGAGCCAATATCAAAATCTTGATCAACTTGATTCTTAGATACTTTGAATGCAACCTCTTTCCTTAGAGAATCCTCACTTTCAAATCTCATCTCAAAAGCAGTTAGAATTCCATATAGTTCAATCATCTTCAAAGCATTCAGATCGCTAACTTCTTTAATTGTAGAGACTTTAGAATCAAACCTTCTAGGGAGAGATCTAAGTACCTTTTTCACAATATTCTCTTCTTTTCCAATTCCTCACCAATACCTCAGGTAAAGTTGACCACTTCATCAACTCAGAGCAAGAATGTGGCAATATTCTAATCTTCTCTCATCTTTAGGCTTTCAAACTAAAATCTATGAGTTTGTAGCTTTGCCTCTTTTACTTTTTTATCACCTTCATAGATGGTATGCAATTTATCCCATGTTTCCTTCATTATTTTGCACTGCATCATTTTCACAAATTCAAAGTTAGTCAATCCACATAAAATAACATTCCTTGCCTTAGCAGTAATTTCACAAGTCCTCTTTTCAACCTGATTTTTAGGAGGGTTTTTAGGAATCTCATATCCCTCTAACATTGACATCCAGTTATCCATTCCTAAAGCCATCACATAGGACTCCATTCTAACTTTCCAAAATGCAAAATTGGATCCATCAAAGAGTGTTGCTTTATTTCCAGAGAATCCTTCTTGAGCAATTGAGTGTGCCATCCTAAAACAACCTTACGCTATTAGACTTCTTCAAAGGAACTTACCTCTGATACCAATTGAAAGGCACACAATCTATTGAGAGGGGGGTGAATCAGTAGATTAAATCTATTTAAAACTCTTAAATCAAATGGATATTATCAAAACTGAAACATGAGTCAAAGCAAAAACTAATGATCAAGGAACAACATAAGCACACACATCTACACACGAGAACACCAGATATACGTGGAAACCCAAGATGGGAAAACAACAATGAGAATATTTGCTTGGATCTACTATCCAAATCCAACCTCACAAAGAAAAAATATACATGTGAATTTTACAATATGAAGTAGGCACCAACCTACCAGAGACACCAATCCCCTATTGTGTTTGTAAGCACCAAACTACTAAAGAGACCAATCCCCAATTGAATCAATACAAGTAGAACACCAGTTTTACCGAATTACAAAGATAAAGCTTGCAGATCTTCAATTATAGCCTAAGACACCTCATACACTTCTGTACTGGAGGCAAAAACTCTTCGACACTTCTTATGATCTTTTTATAATGGCACACACTTTGAAATGCAACTCACATTGAATAACTCTAGCTTCATGATCATCTCCTTGTATTTTCACTTACCGCGCGTCATCTAATTCACTAAATTCACACTGTGCATCCATCAAACTAATGAATATATACATGAAATTATATTAACACGTCTTCTATGTCTGCCAGGGGTCCACAAATAACCAGAACAACATAAAGTGGACCTAAATTCAAATTTCATGAAACATGTTGTAGACACATAAAAATGACCTAGGCCTGTAAGCTTCATTTTTACCACTTTCGTCCTAGCATGATTATGACATTTAATTATGTCCTTCGTCCACATTCGACTATTGATTAAATAATTCATAATTATTTAATTAATTCATGCCATTTTATTCTTCATGATTATTAAATAAATAAAGTTTATTTATTTATTAAATACGTCATTAATTGTCTAAGTCTTCCCTTAATTAAATAAATTTCTAAATTTATCTAATCGCCCTTCTTCAGTCATCTCTTCTTGATTATTAAATAAATAAGTTTTATTTATTTATTTAATATGTCACTAATTGTCATAATTAAATGAATTTATTAATTTACTTAATTATTAATCTTATCTTCTAAATTAAATAATTATCTTTAATTATTTAATTGCCAAATTTAATATTCCTCTCATTTTAAATAAATAAAATTATTTAAAATGTCATCACAATCTTAACTGACAGTCCATTTTGGTAAATAATCTAAAAATTGATTATTTATTAGCTCACAAAATCCATATTTTGAATTCAAACCAGTAGCTTTCTTCTAAAAATCAAGTAATCGGGCAGATTCTTGATTTTCCAAATCTGATCTTCAGTTCAACTCTTATCTTCTTGATTTTTCGAATCTCACAAATTAGGCAGTCTTTATCCTTTTGATTTTTGAAAATCTTTATTTTCTAAATTAATTATTTCATTTATTCTCCACCGCCGATTCGATATTCTTAGATGAAATCTTGACCGCTCACTTAAGGATTTTGCCCTAACCCTGATTAGGGATTATCAAATTTAATCTGGACCTCTGATTTTAGGTCTCTGTTAAAGATCAATCTCATCAGTCCGTTCAAAATGACATTTTCTATAAAATGTCATTTTCCTCTCATTTTTGCATTAGGCAATATTTTAGACATTAGACGCACATAGATTATATAGACATTGCAACATTTGTCATCTTATTTCATTTAGTCTTGGCATATTTAGACATAGGCATTTCAATTGTATTCTTATAGTCATAAACATTTAGGCATTTATCAAATCCTTTAAAGCTTGGTGTAGGACTTGGAATTTTATTTCAGATTGCTCGCATGCTGAATCTGAGGGCAACATGTCAACCAGCAAGCTAGAAGGTATTACAAAGTGAATCATGGAAGACTCGGCAGTTTACAGGTATAATCATTTTTTGTTTTAACTTCCATTGTGTTTTGTAATTGCTTTGGTTTTATTTTATATGCTTTATTGATTGAATCTAATCCCAAAAATTTACCCTTAGTTACATTGGTGAACCCGACATATTTAAACAAATAAAGAGTAATTTTTGGAGTTGGTTTCTTCTTGTTGCAGGTCTTGTTTGCTTTTTGTTGCAGGTTTGGCATCATTGTGGATAAAGCCCTACTTTCCAAAGATTCGACCATAACTTTCAAACGGCTACGTATTTTCTCACAAATTTTTTTTTGCAGCTTAGGGTCAACATCACACGCTTTCATTCCAAACATTAGATTTTTTGGATCTGTTTTTAATTTTTTATAATTTTTGTGTTGTTTTTCATGAAAAATTAATTTTGAGAGCAAATTATTGAATTTTTTAGATATGTTTACATGTTTGGAAAGCTCTTTGAATTTTAATAGGGATTTGCTCTTTATATTTTAAATTTGGATGCGCAATTATTAGTCAAGCAACAGATCTTTTAAAATTGGGGTTTAACAAAGATTGGCTTATATCTCTCCCACGGTTGCAGATCTAATCACAATTTTTTTTGCAGATTTGGGATGACATCAGATGACTCCAGTCCAAAAATCAGAATTTTTGGAGCTGTTTTGTATTTTTAATTATTTTTTTATGATTTTTCAGAAAAAAAAAAAAGAAAAAAAGAAAAAAAGGTGCAAAACAGCAAAGTTTTCTGATTTATTTACATTTTTGGAAACCTCTTGAGATTTTATATAGGATTTATTCTCTGTATTTTTAATTTTACTGTCAAAATATTTTTCAAAAATTAGATTTGTCTTGACTAGCTAACCCTCAATAGTAGTGATCAATTATCTTGTTAGGGTTTGTTGTTGGTTTTGTGCATGTGCAGAAAATAAACACTTCAAAGGAAACATTAGATCAAGTGAAAAAAAAATGACGCATCTAACTATTTTTGCAGATCGATAATCAAAGACATTACATCATAGGCTTAGACATTACATATCTCATTCTCAAAAATCCAAAGATATTATTCATCCTAGTCATCATTTTGAACTTGGACCTTGCATAATATCATCCTTGCATTTAGTTGTCATTCCGATTTGAGCAATATCACTTTAGGGTGGAAACTAGACTCCAAAAATAGAAACGACAAATGGCAAATTTTGGACACAACCCTACTTCCACTATCGACAACCCCACATATGACCCAAATTGGACTTTTGACGATCCATTTGGAAATTCAAACAATCAAACTCTCTCGACAACACCATCGTCAGCAAATAGTCCCTTTGAACCCTACTTACGAAGGATGAGTACGGTCAAATACTTGAAGAAAACCTAGAGGTAGCAGCACAAGACCCAGAGGCTTCTCAATTCGTTGAACACATGGTCTTATATGACAGAGACAGATACTTGGCCATACTCTTAAGTCAAGGAGCCAAATTATCTAAAGGATTCAACATCAACATGTTGAGATCAACATCTCCAAACCCTAATCTCAACAACACACGCAATATATCAAATAGGGGTCAACCTTCAAACGTTACGAGCAATACTTTCTTTGACACTACAACGACAATACATGCTACTCCCAACATCCCAAACACCTCCAACTCAATAAACACAACATCCATTGGAGGGTCACAATCAGCCACAATGCCTCCAACATCCATGACACTATCACAATCGGCTGGAACCACCTATAGCTCCTTGGCAACATGGGCAAGTTATTCAAACCCTCTCTTTACCACGATAGTAAATGCCATGGGGGCATCATCAAGTCACAACAATCCCCCCTTGACAGCTACATCTACTACCATGAGCACACCTTCGACACATCCACTCATTGGTATATCACAAAATACTTTAGGAGGAAGAAAAACACATATCTTTATCCAAGGACAACAACATGTTAACACACCAACACAGTCAAATGTCATTTCCTCCCAAGGACCAAATGCAAACATACCCCCGGTTCAAACCCAACAATTTGGACAAGGTGGCCAAATAACACAACCCATGGCATCATTCACACATAATGTTCAAGGTCACCATATTCCCCAGGTAACGACACAAATGGCTGGGGGACACATCCCAACATACGCATCACACATCCATACTCACCAACATACCCCTAATACAAACTTTCAATACCAACAACACATAAATCCGAACACATCATACATGTCACAACAATCCATATCGCCATAATACACTAATATTCACGCACAAAAAATGGGAATCTATGGTGTACCAAGCAATACAATGTATGGAAACACAAATGACCTTGTTATGGATGCCTTCCAAACAAGATTGATGGGTTTAGAAAAAACTATCCAAAACATATACATTTCAGGCAAGAAATCGGAAATATCATATGATCTAAACGTATAGCCATTCGACATGAGCTTATACATGCCTCCATTTTCTCTGGGATATGTGTCACCCAATTTCACAAAATACAGAGGCAAGACAAACCCCATTGAACATGTTCGCAAATTTTTAACTAATTGTATGGACATCGCCTACGAACAAACATACTTGATGAGACTTTTTTCTAAAAGTCTGGCGGGTCCTACCCTTGAATGGTTTTCCACGCAAAAGGATATCCAAACATGGGATGAGCTTAAACAAAAATTCATAAAAAATTATGCATACAACATCGACATGGATACCTCTATCACTAGCTTATGCAATCTCACGCAAGAGGATGCTGGTGAGACATTCATCCCATTCTTTCAAAAATGGAGAAGTTTAGCTAGTCGGTGTCACATTGACATACCTGAAAGGGAAAAGGTCGACATGTTCGTTCAAACACTTCTGGGTCCCCTAAAATATGCATTGCAAGTGCATTGTTGCACAACATTCACAGACTTAGTAAAAAAGGGGGTCCAGATTGAGAAAGCCCTTATCGCAAAGGGAGAGCTAAGATACGGTTCGAAAAACACAAATGTAAATCCTCCCGCTAACAAGAATAAATATTGGGTAGAAAATAAACATGTCACAAATGACGGTGTTGTGGATGCCAAGGATGCACACATGGTCGGTCCTGTATTGGCTTTAAAAGGGGTTCAACCGCAAAACAAACATACAACGATATCAACACCCCCTACTAATGTCCCTTCAAACAATCAAAACAGTCAAAACAATCAAGGAAAATACTGTCAAATGAGACACACTGCTTTGGGGGAACCCATTGAGGAAGTCCTCAAGAAATGTCTTCAAAATGGGGTCATCATACTTCAAGAACCAAAACCGTATGACCTAGGACAATTCAAACCAGCATGGTGGAATGATAATGCATTTTGCGAATACCATTGGGCAAAAGGACATACAACCTCTAACTGTCGACAATTGAAAAACCTAATACAAGATCTTATCGAAAGTCACGTCATTGAAGTAGGTGGATCACAATTTGCCTCCAATTCAGATCATACTATCCATAAGAATCCACTGCAGGACCATGGTTCTCATAAGGCTTCCACTTCAGGTCCACAAATGAACAATAATCAAGCTAACTTCGCCCGAGCTAAGTACGATTATTCTGGTGGACCAATTATAAATAATGTTTGAACTGATGATGAATACGTCAATACCATTATGGTCAAGAGAGCACCCCAATCTAAGGTTACTACTCGAAGTGGCAAGGTCACTATAGCTAGCCCACTTCCCACTAGACAAGCTAAAATCACCACACCTGGCCCATCTGCTAAACAGTCAAAACCTCTCTCGACCACAAAACAGTGGCAACCCAAAAGTAAGTTCAACCTTATCGACCAGCTAGGCAAGACCCCCGCACAAATCTCTATACTTGAGTTGCTTCGTATATCTCCCGCGCACAAAGATATCCTAGATAAAACTCTGCAAGAGTCCTCAGTCCCCAAGGACATTGATGTCAATCAATTTGAAACCATGGTGGGATACCTCACTATGCCTCACCACGTCACCTTCTCAGATCAAGACTACTCATCACCTAAAACCAACCATAATGATGCATTACACATAGAAACTTTTGTCCACAAGCACAAAGTTAGACGGGTTTTAGTAGATGGCGGAGCAGGATTGAACATATGCTCCCTCAAACTGGTTAAGGCTCTAGGGTTCTCTGATGCATGCATAGACCCGACAAAGAGTATAGTGATCAAAGCATACAATGACGAAGAACGCTCTTCACGTGGCGTTATCTCTCTCCCTCTCAGAGTGGGACTGATCATTGTGGACACAACCTGCTAGGTCCTGGATTTGGAACTACCATATAACATCTTGCTCGGCCGTCCATGGATTCATGCCTTAAAAGTCGTTCCGTCCACATATCACCAATGCCTAAAGTTTCCATTTGACGGCACGGAAATAACCATATACAGAGACCCCGACCCCTTCCAATATTGTACCAACCTAAGGGGTATTTCTGAAAATTGAGTGCCTATTAACTGAGAAGCACCTGGCTCCTCGTCATCCAAATACATTGACCCATCCACACTCACATCATCTTCCACATCCGCTCCGTCCATGTCTTCCGCCACACCACCACCTCCAGTAAACCCTAAGGCTGAATCCACTGTCAAAATCCAGGACCTCAGCTGTAGAGAGTTCAAACTACATACAACATACAACATAACAACAATACCCAAGTCTCCAAAGATATATGGTCGGCCATGTTTTAGAATGGAAAACAAAGAAATTTTCAAAGTTCCACCGAAAATAGTTTTCATTAAATGGGGAGACATGAGTAATGAAGACCTTGGTGACATCACAGGATGGATCTATAATGATACTGTCGCACTACCCCCATTACCAGTTCAAAAATATGGCAAAGGTTATGACATCATGAAGGCTAAAGGCTACGATGGTACTAGTGGCCTAGGAAGAAATAAAACTGGCCGAAGGGAACCCATAGAACCTTTCCAAATTCCAAAGTATCTCATATTAGGGTTTGGATCGCTCGACAATGACGATCAACGTACCATTGGACTTTCGAGTGAGTGAGTACATGCTTCGAAAAGTGTCGAGACCACTAAGGAAACCCTCACCGAAACTGACTCCCAAGAATGAGAATTTGGCTCAGAACGATCCCTAAGTGACTGTTGTCTTGATGATTTGTTTGTCGAACCAGGGGAACTGACCTCTAAATAACGATTTTGGAAAACATTCAAAATTGAACAGGCACCAAATAGTCAAAGTCCCATTACCACTTCCCATGACATACAACACCCATCATATGAACTCCTTCAGTCCAATCCATCGGAAGTATTAGACGACACTGACAACCAGGGCTCTAAAGCTTTCACCCCTTATTTTGACAACGAATATGACACTAGTGAAGGGGAATATTGGATAGAGTCCGATGTAGAGTTGGATGATGATAATATCATCTACAACATCATTGAATCTGTCTGCATGTTGTCCGCATCCTCACCTCAATTCGCCAACATTGACGATGGCATTTCCTTAGTTTACCCTGAGCTAGTCGATTGGGACCAACAAGGACCGCCAGTCCTTGACACATTTCAGAATGATGAGGCAATTGCTGAATTTATGGGATTACGTGAAGGCATACCTAGTGGGGACCACAAGTCAGGATTCACCATTGATTTAGACTGCACGTCATACTTCGGCGAGACTACTTTGTCCTCTAGTCGCAAAAGTAAAAATAAAAATAAAATAAAAAATGAAACGTCTCTAGGTGAAAACCAAAAGACACCTTTTGACAATAAAATAGTAAAAACAAAGGACGTATCTGCAGGTGAAAACCTCTTTGAGGTGCCCAAAGATGGAGGATTGGACTTTCTCCCCATGCAATAGGAGAAATCAACTATGCTTATCAAAGACACAATAGAGGATAACATATCAATCGCAGAAGATCCCAAGATGGTCCTCTTTGCTGCATCATTAATTCAAGAAGAGAGATCAGAATTTCATAAATTCTTTGCAGAACAAAAAATCAACTTCGCATGGTCCTATGCTGACATGCTAGGATTGGACCCAGAACTGGTTCTACACCATCTGCCACTACTACCTAATGCCAAACCAGTCAAGCAAAATTTACGCAAAATGCACCCTCAAGTTGCTCTATTGGTCAAGGCCGAGTTAAAGAAATTGCTAGACGCTGGATTCATACGGTCTATTAACTACGTCGAATGGATATCTAACCTGGTGCCAGTAACAAAGCCAAATGGGCTGATCTACGTCTATACAGATTTTTGAGACCTAAATAAAGCATGCCCAAAGGATGACTTTCCTTTGCCAAACATTGACATTATAGTTGACCTCACGGTAGGATATGAGATGCTATCCCTCATGGATGGTTTCTTCGGCTATAATCAGATTCACATTGCTCCTAAAGACCAGCACAAAATGACATTTACTTGCCCATGGGGTACATACTGTTGGAATGTCGTGCCATTCGGTCTCAAAAATGCAGGCGCCACATACCAAAAGGCTATGTTTTGGGTTAAACTAGCTCTTGGGTTAGAGTTAGTGGATTAACCATAAGTGGTTTTGAGCCCATGGTTTTGCATGTATGGAAGTCTATATAATGGCTTGGTGACTCCATTGTATGAGTGGCTGGTTGAAGCCTTCAGGCTTAGCCCAGTTGGGGCTGAGGGTTAATATGAAGATCTTCATTGCTGGTTTTTCCCAATTTGGGGTTTTCTAGGGTAAATCATTGTGTTGTGATTGTGTTCTTGTTACATGTTTGATTTATGTTTCTATTTTTTTCTTCATCTGGTTCCTAACAAGTGGTATCAGAGCAAGGTTTGGGATTTTCTTTTTGCTTGCATGTGTAGGTTTGTGAGTTGCATGTACTTGCATGTGTGTTGCATGTACTTGCATGGACTCGCATGTGGCTTGCATGTGCTTGCATGTTGATGCATGTAAGGTTTCCTGGTGTTTAAGGTTCTGGGTATTTCTTCTGTGAAAATTTCTTAGCCTAACAAGCTTGAAGAAGTCTGAAGGAATCAGCTGAAGATTGAGCCTTGGAGAATGGGAGAAGTTCGAGCATGTGTGCAGCTGGAATGTTAACGAAGCGACGCAGTGAATGCGCTCATTCTAGTTGTGATGGAGGTCTTGTTTGGCTTTCAAGATGAAATTGGATTTCTCTCAATTGTGCACGATTGGTCGTGGTTGCTGCTCTAGGCATGTTGCCTAGTTAAAGTCATTGTATGCAGGTGCCTATAGCCAAGGCTGGCTGTAGCAGGAACAAAATTGTAATGGAGTTGTATGTAAAATTTAATACATGTATTTGGGCTGATGGCTGTAAGACCTTGTATGGCTTGCTCGATCCCTGAAAGGAAAGGTCTGATATGTGCTTGTGGAAGGGGGGTTTGGTGTTAACCCCAAGACCAAGTTTAAAGGGGGGATTTTTGGGTTAAACTAGCTCTTGGGTTAGAGTTAGTGGATTAACCATAAGTGGTTTTGAGCCCATGGTTTTGCATGTATGGAAGTCTATATAATGGCTTGGTGACTCCATTGTATGGGTGGCTGGTTGAAGCCTTCAGGCTTAGCCCAGTTGGGGCTGAGGGTTAATATGAAGATCTTCATTGCTGGTTTTTCCCAATTTTGGGTTTTCTAGGGTAAATCATTGTGTTGTGATTGTGTTCTTGTTACATGTTTGATTTATGTTTCTGTTTTTTTCTTCATCTAGTTCCTAACACTATGACCACGATCTTCCATGACATGATGCACAAAATAATGGAAGATTATGTAGATGACCTATTGGCCAAATCAGTAACCAAGAAAGATCATTTGAAGGTACTCGACATAATTTTCAAGAGACTTGAAGAGTACAAAGTCTGGCTAAATCCTAAGAAGTGTGTTTTCGGGGTCACATCAGGTAAACTCTTGGGATACATAGTTTCTCAAAGAGGCATAGAGGTCGATCCGACAAAGGTCAAAGCCATCATAGACATGCCTCCACCCAGAGGAATCAATGAACTCATAACTCTACAAGGCAGGGTATAATCTATTCGGCGTTTCATAGCCCAATTGGCAGATAAGTGTCACCCATTCCAATATCTGTTGCGCAAGGGTATCCCCTTTGTATGGACAGATAAATGTCAAGAAGCCTTTCAGAAAATCAAAGATTACCTACTGTCAATACCAACCCTCATGCCTCCCATTCATGGAAAGCCATTGATCCTATACATCTCGACAACTAGTTCAGCACTAGGGGCATTACTAACACTGAACGACCAAGAAGAAAAAGAAAGAGCCATATATTACATCAGTCGAACATTGGTCGGGTACGAATTGAACTACACACCAATTGAATGAGCTTTCCTAGCTGTGGTTTTTGCAACACAAAAGCTAAGACATTACATGTTGAGTCACCTGACACAACTAGTAGCAAAGATCGACCCACTTAAATATTTGTTAAGTCAGGCAGCATTAACAGGATGTTTGGCAAAATAGGTCATGATTCTGAGCGAATATGACATTCAGTATGTCGAAAGAAAGGCTATAAAAGGACAAGCCATAGTGGACCAGCTAGCAGACGTACCTTTGCAGAGTGATCACTCGTTAGTGGCAGATTTTCCAGATGAGTCAATATTCCACACGGAACCTAAGGCACCTTGGCGACTCTACTTTGACGGATCACACACAAACCATGGCTCGGGAGCAGGAATCATGTTCATCACCCCGCAAGGAGACTCCATTCCTAAGTCTTTCTGCATCACCTTCCCATGCACAAACAATGTGGCAGAATATGAGGCATTAGTTACAGGACTAAGAATGGCAATAAAATGGAAGATTAGAGCACTACATATCTACGGGGATTCTTATCTTGTCATCAACCAGGTTAATGATGACTATGACACAAAGGATGAGAAGTTGATGCCTTACAAACGGATGGTTGACAGTTTCCACACATACTTTCATATGATAACTTTTGAACAAGTTTCGAGAGCCCAGAACAAAGTGGCAGATGCTATGGCTACAATAGGCTCTCTCCTTGACATACCAAGCAATTTTCCTCATTTGGAATTCCTAATAGAGCAATTATTGGTCCCTACCTATGACATTCCGGAGTCAGAGATGGTTTGTGAACTTGTTGGTCCCGATTCTCCCTGGTATCATGATATTTATGACTACCTAAAATCCCAAACCCTTCCACCAAACTTGTCCAATAACCAAAGGAAGTCCATCCAAAAATATGCAAGGTATGCCATTGTTAGTGACACCCTTTGCTGTCGTAGCTTTGATGACACCCTCCTTAGATGTCTCGACACCAACGAAGCACATACAACCTTACGCAAAGTACACGACGGTATATGCGGATCTCATTCGAGTGGTCCTACTCTAGCCAAGAAAGTAACAAGACTTGGGTATTATTAGCCGACCATTGAAAATGATGCAATAGAATATGTCAGGACTTGTTACAAATGTCAGATTCACAGTGATTTGATCTATGCTCTAGCACAGGAATTTTGGCCGATCACTTCTCCTTGGCCCTTCGCTCAATGGGGACTCGACCTCGTGGGTAAGATTCATCCAACCTCGTCCAATGGCCACAAATTTATCATCACCGACACTAAGTATTTTACTAAGTGGATCGAAGCCATTCCTTTGACATACATAACCGGCAAACAAATATCCAAATTCATACTTAACTACATCATTTGTCGGTATGGCCTTCCGCAATCCATCATCACTGACAACAGACGTCCGTTTAAAAACCAAGATGTTCGGGAGTTATGTGAGCGATTTCACATCCAACACCATTTCTCATCTCTGTACTACCCACAAGGAAACGGTCAAGCTGAGGTGTCAAATAAAACCATTGTTAAAATCCTCAAAAAGACTGTCAATGACGCTGGCCGCGACTGGCATATACAACTCAACCCTACTCTATGGGCTTACCAAACTCACATCCGTACGCCTATAGGAGCCACTCCATTTGCCCTAGTCTTTGGCACTGAGGCCATCTTGCCCATTGAGGTTGAAATTCCTTCGTTATGAGTCTCCCTGAAGGGTTTAACTGATGAAGAAGAGTACAGACAATCACGCTTGCACGAGCTAGAAATGCTAGAAGAAAGAAGGAAAAATTCACTGAACCATCTTCAAGCATATCAGAACCGTCTTTGTCGCAGCTACAATAAGAAGGTTATGGTCAGGAAGTTTGACATTGGCGACCTAGTTCTCATGCAGAACCCCAAGAACCAAGCTGACAGAGAAAAGCCAGGAAAGTTTGAACCAAATTGGTTGGGTCCCTACATTATCATATCTTCTTTCGGTTCTAGAGCTTATTAGCTGGCCATGCCAGATGGAGAACAATTGACAGAGCCCATTAATAGTTTACATCTCCTAAGGTTCTACACATAGCATCGGGGGATCGAGTTGAAAACTGTAAAATACAAAAAAATTGAAAAATGATAAAAAAATCGTTCCCTTGATGAAAACATGGCAAACAGGCGTCTTGGTGACACCAAAAAAATCAAAAAGTCAAGAAAATAGTAAAGATAAATTTTTTTCCAATAGTGAAAACCTGGAAAACATGCGCTTTGGATAAGTACATTGGTGAAAACCTGGAAAACAGGTGCCATGCGTAATCAATCATTGCTCTGCCATCTACTGTCACTTTGTTTGCCTTGGCCAAGGATGAAAGGTATTTTCGCCATTATCATGCAAATCGCCACCACATTCTACCTTACTTGTCATAGTGGATAAATGATTGACATTAAGTCTTGACAACTGTCCATCTGGTACACCAACAACATCCCCCACATGTCCCTTAAAAATGGCTAAGTCTTGGACCTGACCGAGGGCAAAGTTTTATCATGTAACTGCAGTGGATGTCACATATGATCTTGGCAATTAGCAAAAAAGTCCTTAAAAAAGACCAAAAACATCATAAAAAGTCCTGAAAAAAGACCAAAAACATGGCAAAAAAGTCCTTAAAAAAGACCAAAAACATCATAAAAAGTCCTTAAAAAAAGACCAAAAACATGGCAAAAAGTCCTAAAAAAGACCAAAACATCATAAAAAGTCCCTAAAAAGACCAAAAACATCATAAAAAGTCTTGAAAAAAGACCAAAACATCATAAAAAGTCCTGAAAAAAGACAAAAAACATGGCAAAAAGTCTTGAAAAAAAAAGGGACCAAAAACATCATAAAAAGTCCTAAAAAAGACAAAAACATTGAAAAATGTCCTCAATAAAAACAAAAACACGATAAAATGTCCTTAAAAAAAAACCTAAAAATCATAAAACGTCCTGAAGAAAACCACAACAAAGCATCAGACTGCTCGAAAAACGCAAACACAGGGTCATCTCTTGTCAAAGTCAGTCATCTCAATCAATCTTTGTCATTTGTCCGAACTACGTTGTCTCTGCGTATTTGCTACGTAGGCAAGACTCACATTTGAGTCCCTGAGACATTAGGTAAGTCCATTTAGGTTTGTCAAAATAAAATCATGGCACATTCTTTGGTCATCAATACAAATTCATTGATCATGTCGAACTACAAGGTCTCTGAGTGTATGACGTAGGCAAGGCAATCTATCGATGAGCCCCCGAGGCCGCACTAGGTCAGTCCATTAGAGTTCATGGCACTACACTGGCACACACATCAAAATATCTTCAAGGCAAAGCGAATCATTCTCGAATGGGTAAACTCCTAAAAACAACTCATGGAAATAAGTTATTTCAATATGACAATCTCATCAGCAAGTCAATCATATCATCACGACAATATTGACATATAGTCAAACACAGGTCAAACTCGGTCAAAGCAAGTCAAATCATCTTAACCTATCAAACTGTCAACTTTAGGTTAATCTTCATATGTGTCCTTCTGAAAGATAGCCTTGGTCATTCATGCCTTAGGATGTGACCTTCCTAGGTATCGTCATTGTCATTCGACATTTGAAGGATCCCCTTGACATCTAAGGATCACTCCTCTTGATATTAGTATTCTTCAGATGTGTCCTTCTGAAGAACAGACTCTGTCATTTATGCCCTAGGATGTGTCATTCCTAGGTATCGTCATCATTTTTGAGAGACCCCTTCTGACTTTTAGTGATTGAACCCTCTCAATGACAACATTATTCAGGATGTGTCCTTCCTGCATTCAAAAATTGTCGACATCTGTCATCCGGGCATCATCAAAACTTTGACAATCTGGCATCTAGACATCATCAAACCTGACATTTTGGCATCGAAACAATGGATATACAGAAGCACTTGGAAAACACATGGCACTTGTCTTTTGGATTTTTATCATGTTATTAGTTTTTCAACGAGATCCCAGTAACAGGATTTAGAGAAGCAACAACATATCATGATGATTGACACGCATGACTACTAGTTTCTCAGCGAGGTCCTACTTCTGGGATTTAGAAAAAACAACGATGTATCATGATAATGGGCCTATTTTGTATTTTGGCAATCATCTTGCTAGTTTCTCAAAGATGTCCTGGAAATAGGAATTGGAGAAGCAACGACGTTTCATGATTTGTCCTTGTCTTTTTCTACTTGTGATTGATTATGACAAGAAGACTAGGGCAATCACGCTCTTAGTATGAGTCATGATCATCCTTGTCTGCGACTGCTTGCCTTACAGGATGGTACGACCTTGCACACCTTGATCTATGTCATATCATGGTGTTTGTTGGTCATCACAACAATCTGCCCAGTGATGATTAAGAACAATAAATATAAAAAGTCCTATGCTAAAGTTTTGAAGGATTTGGTCTAGGAACTAACATGCATCTCTTTTTGTTTTATCATCTTCTCTCGCCCATCTCATATAGGCATTGCATCCATATCTTTTGCACTAATATTTATTTGTCTCTTCATATTCTAGTCTTCTCATTAATTTCGAGAGCACACCCGTAATCTTGGAACTCATCTGTCCTCTCGAGGGGGCATACCGCTACCCTCCTCGTCATTCTTTCTTATCTTATTTTGCACTAGGGCATATTTTTGACTTACTTTCTTAGTCACAATGCGACATGCTACATTATGACAAAGAGGGGCAAAATGTAGACACATAAAAATGACCTAGGCCTGTAAGCTTCATTTTTACCACTTTCGTCCTAGCATGATTATGACATTTAATTATGTCCTTTGTCCACATTCAACTATTGATTAAATAATTCATAATTATTTAATTAATTCATGCCATTTTATTCTTCATGATTATTAAATAAATAAAGTTTATTTATTTATTAAATACATCATTAATTGTCTAAGTCTTCCCTTAATTAAATAAATTTCTAAATTTATCTAATCACCCTTCTTCAGTCATCTCTTCCTGATTATTAAATAAATAAGTTTTATTTATTTATTTAATATGTCACTAATTGCCATAATTAAATGAATTTATTAATTTATTTAATTATTAATTTTATCTTCTAAATTAAATAATTATCTTTAATTGCCAAATTTAATATTCCTCTCATTTTAAATAAATAAAATTATTTAAAATGTCATCACAATCTTAACTGACAGTCCATTTTGGTAAATAATCTAAAAATTGATTATTTATTATCTCACAAAATCCATATTTTGAATTTAAATCGGTAGCTTTCTTCTAAAAATCAAGTAATCGGGCAAATTCTTGATTTTCCAAATCTGATCTTCAGTTCAATTCTTATCTTCTTGATTTTTCAAATCTCACAAATTAGGCAGTTTTTATCCTCTTGATTTTTGAAAATCTTTATTTTTTAAATTAATTATTTCATTTATTCTCCACCGCCAATTCGATATTCTTAGATGAAATTTTGACCGCTCACTTAAGGATTTTGCCCTAACCTTGATTAGGGATTATCAAATTTAATCTGGACCTCTGATTTTAGGTCTCTGTCAAAGATCAATCTCATCCGTCCGTTCAAAATGGCATTTTCTATAAAATGTCATTTTCCTCTCATTTTTGCATTAGGCAATATTTTAGACATTAGACACACAGATTCTATAGACATTGCAACATTTGTCATCTTATTTCATTTAGTCTTGGCATATTTAGACATAGGCATTTCAATTGAATTCTCATAGTCATAAGCATTTAGGCATTTATCAAATCCTTCAAAGCTTGGTGTAGGACTTAGAATTTTATTTCAGATTGCTCGCATGCCGAATCTGAGGGCAACATGTCAACCAGCAAGCTAGAAGGTATTACAAAAGTGAATCATGGAAGACTCGGCGGTTTACAGGTATAATCGATTTTTGTTTTAACTTCCATTGTGTTTTGTAATTGCTTTGGGTTTATTTTATATGCTTTATTGATTGAATCTAATCCCAAAAATTTACCTTTAGTTACACATGTAACAGGTCCAAAAATAAATTTTGTTTTTGCCAAAAGAACATGATGTCATGCACTACCACATGAACCTTAATTAGGTCCTATCTTAACATTGCACATAAGATTTGAATTCTGTACACTACTAGCCATTACCACACAGACCTTGAACACCAACTAGTTGATAAATAGGCACAAATAACCTTCTGTCACTACAACCTTTTTGCATGTTGAACATATCCTCCAAAAACTCAAGAATATGATATAACTAGTGTAGACACACTCTCCTTTGAAATCGTAGAGAAAAACTACATTTCTAAAAGAAATGCTTACCATAATTGTATTGCCAAAGAAATCTCTCTACCTTAAGAACTAAATTGAAACATTCTAGTATAGACTTCTGGATCACTACTATCATAATGAATAGATGAATGCATGAGATTTCAAGCATACAATAGTCACACACACTTCTAGAACTATAACTAGTAACATATATTTATGCAATCTCCGCAACTCAAGATGATAAGTCAAGGGGAATATAATGACAATTCAAGTTCTCCTTGATATAATGACAATCTTTAACATAAATGAAAACCTATGTTCAACAATCCTTACCTCTTAATTTCCTTTCTATTTGCACATGATCCCACCATAGTGAAGCATGCCCCTTCAACCTTGTGCACACAAACTTTGTTAAAGCAGGCTTCCAGGAATGTTTGTAGACCAAAATAACACCTTCACAAAAAAGAGAAGCAACACACAAAGAGGTTATTTCACTAGAAGTGAAAAATAATGAATTGAGATGATTTACAAATGAACAAGAGCCTTGCTTATATAGGCAAGATGAGAGAGATGATTAGAAATGATCATGACAAGTGTCTTAATCCTATCACATGAGATAACTAAGTCATAACAACCTAGGAGACAAACATTAAACCCTCAATACAAAATATTAAATGCATAAGAGAATTATTAAATGCCTAGATAACTAAAAGTAAATAATGAGACATGACCCCATTATAACTAACTTCTATAAATGACAACTAGGAAACTTAACTCCTAAGTAAAATTATAATAATGTGAATAGGTTCTCATTAATAACTAGTTAGGAAATAACCCCATTCACACCAACACCCCTCATAAGTGAAACTTAGGAAGTGTAGTTATTTTGCAAATGATGCAAAGATGTAAGGATGGGTCCCAACTACCAAGCCATGTTAGGAACCCATGTACAAATGCAAAATAAATCTCTCACAAATGGAGAAAAGGAGAAAACCCAGTGGGACAAAACTCCTGCCCAAAAGAGAGAAAATAAGATGGACTAAAAATCCTCCAAAATAATGTCCCAAAAAGAATAGGAACATGAAGAACATCACTAACACATGAAGAATCTACAAAAAATTATCTAAAGATGGTTGCTATTGTGTTGAAAATGAAGAACCTCCTCTAAAAATAAGATGATCATGATCAAGAAGACAATAATTTGCATGAATGCCCCCAATGACACTACTCGAACAATGATCAAATGATAAACAAAGGAAAAACATCTGTCAATCGAAGATACATATGGCATATGAATCTGCATGAGTGACCTCAACAACACTACTCAACTAATGTAAGTTGAAAATATAGGTGCTAGTAATCTGAAGAAAACTGATCAAACGAGGATAAAAGGTTTCCTTCACAAAACAGGAATGCAAGAGCGTCCATATGGTAAATGCTCCATCTCAGCAAAAATAAAAATGGCTCCAATAAAAATGACTTGCATTAAAGAAACTTAAAAAATAATCGACAATAAGGGTGACTTTGAAATTTAATAAATTTCAAATGCCAACAAAAGCTTTGATCTCATACATCTTTGGCAAACACTCTCGATGGAAGGGGGTTGCAGATGAACGCTCTGATACCATGTTAAAGCAGGCTTCTAGGAACATTTGTAGACCAAAACAACACCTTCACAAAAGAGAGAAGCAACACACGAAGAGACTATTTCACCAAAAGTGAAAAGTAATGAATTGAGATGATTTACAAATGTACAAGAGCCTTGTTTAGATAGGCAAGGTGAGAGAGAGGATTAGACAAGATCATGACAAGTGTCTTAATCCTATCACATGAGACAAGTACGTCATAACAACCTAGGACACAAACATTAAACCCTCAATGAAAATATTAAAAGCATGAGAGAATTATTAAATACCTAGATAACTAAAAGTAAATAATGAGACATGACCCCATTATAACTAACTTCTAAAAATGACAACTAGGAAACTTAACTCCTAAGTAAACTTATAATAATGTGAATAGGTCCTCACTAATAACTAGTTAGGAAATAACCCCGTTCACACCAACAAACTTCACACATTTTGGGTCTTCAATCGATTCATAATCAAAGTATTTCTCCATCTCCAAAATCTAATCAATCAAGTCTCTGGGATTCAAATTCCCCTTATAAATAGGAGGGTCCAATCGGGTTTTACTACTAATCTTTTCCATCACTTTAAAAAATCTACTCTTAGCCATGTTCTCTCCTTCATCCTCCAAATCAATTTTTGGGGATCCTATTTCATCTTCATCCTCACTAACATCTACCACAAATAATCCTCTTTGTTGCACCATTTCCATCACATCCTTTCTCACTATGATGTCTCTTGACATCTCCATGACGGCACACTATCATCATTTCATGGTACTCTTCGCCCACGTCCTATATGCCATGTTGGTACCCTTTGTAACTACAGGCCTTCTTTCTCCAAATTACCCACAACACCACCTCTTAGGGTCTTCTCCAACCATAATCACATACCACTCAAATCTTTTCTTGCTCTGATACCACTTGGTGCAGATCAACAATAATGAATTTTTCCAAATTGATTGTTATTGTAACTGAAATGAATAATAGACATCCAACACAAAATATTAAATTGCAAAATTTACAATAAGCAATGATTTGCATTATAGTGACCAAGGAGTTTTATTGATGATTCAAATTTGTATAGGTATAACAACTTAATTTATTCTTATGCTTTTCATTGACAACTTCTCCAATTCAAAATTTGGTATTTATTGCTCCTATGCACTCCACACCCCTGCACACTAGATAACACTCTTAATTCCCTTCTTTTCACCTTGGATTTCTCACACCATACCACAACAATCAACAAACAACAATTTAGATTGGTTTATTACCATCTATAACTCCCTGGCAACAATTCGCATGCCCCCAATTCAAGTTATAACAATCAATACAAATATGCTTTTGTTGTTAAAGTTTTGGTGATTACAAACCAATTCCAATGCCCCCCTTTTAAGGCTTTCTCTGTCAATAATCTACAGATTTAAATTTGATGTACCCCTGTTCCAATGCCCCCTATGGTTTCTTAGCACATCCGCAATATCAAAAGACTTTCAAAATGCTTCTTTTTCACTCCCCGAAGTCTCATGCCCCCTACAACTCCTCTCCTCTCTCTTTTGAAATCCACCACCAATTTTTTTTGTTTTGTCTTCTTTCCTTCCCCTTCCTATCCCACGCTTAGCTCCCTTCAACTCCCATCCAACAAAATATATTCACAAAGCAATAAGAAAATAATTCAAATTTTATTATGAATTTATTATCCTTTCCTAGATTTCAACACCCCATATGTTGCAAATAAAAAAATTAAAGAATTTCAAGTAAATTAAATTCCTTTGTCTTCATTGCCTAGCAAGGAATTGTAATTTAATATATTAATGTTGAGAAGGAAAATGGGGATTAAATTTCTTCAATTTTGCTTGTTCCTTGATCGCCTGCGAACACAAAATGACACTAACACCAAAAATAAAAGAATTGAGCAAATTGAAACAAAATTATTTTTTCTTGGTGAAGAGGATTGCTCTACACCTAGGATGCTTCTGCATCATTAATGTAATATTTTTTTAAAAAAAAATTGTTGTGTGCGCTAATTGAAGAATTATAGGTTGAAATTATAGGTTTCTAGGTTAGATTAGTTGTTTCGCTGAACTTCCTACCTAGATTGAACATCATGTACCAACATCAAGAATACTTAAAAGAAATGAAACATTATTGTATGGGCCATCATCCTAAAAAATAAGATAATAGAGGAATGCACCAAAGAGTTAAATTACTATGGCATGTCATGAAAGCATTATCATTAGTGTGAATCATATGGACAAGTGTAATTACTTTATTTAAAATTAATGATAATACATCTAATTAACTAAAAGATGCTTAACAATCTTATGGTCTAATAATGAAAACACATGACAAATTTAGAAAATCATAAGTTTTCTAACATAAAAAGAAACTTTATGGATTCACCAAAATGTGAAGAAATAAATTACTTACCCTTAACCTTATAACATGCAATATAATTTATACATTATGATTTACATCCAATTTAAATGATAAGCATTACAAGAAATAAGATTTGAAATCAATATGAGCTAAGCATGTAATTTTGACTTAAAAAGGAGCGATGCTTCTCTACTCCATATGTGATTTTTACTTTTCTCTTTTTGACCTACTAGAGTGCTATGATAATTGAAGCTAAATTATGATTTTCTACTCAATCCATTCGTAGACAACATGGATAACTTCATATTGACATTTTCTAGTTTTTAGGACTAGGCTATGCTATGTAACATGGTCTTGCTCATGTAGTATTGTCCTTCTCATGTAGCCTTATTCGATATCAATGTTGATTCATGACATTTGCTTGCATGCATGTTTATACATGCATTTGAAACTTTGTGACAATTAGAAGCATGGGGCCTACTCAAAGGTAAAAGGTTGATGATTTTCAAATATTTTGTTATGATAATGAGTTAAGACCTTAGGAAAAATACAAGTACACATAAAACATGTAATGATGATGTAGCATGTAGAAATGTTAATCAAATATAAATTTTAGTGATTTTGGTTGATTATTGCTAATGAGAATGTTTAATGATACTCGATACTAACAATGACTTAAGAGATGCCTTTAGATATAAATACTTAGCAATTGCCTTGTGACTCATTGGAATATAGGAAAGAAAATTAGAATTTGACAAAAGTAAACTAAGCTGTACCATTCAGTCTACTTTGAAGATTGGTCTTATCATTCATTATTATCTCATGAAAAAAAATACCCTGTAACATACCTTGAACTAAAAAAAATAAAAATAGTTAGCTAATAAATTTAAAGACAAATATTTATTAAAATTTAAATAAATTGAATTAAAATTTACAACTGTACACTAGTTATAAAAAAAAATAACGTAAAACACAAGTGTAAATGTGTTTAAGTTTATGTACTTTTATCCCTCACCGTCCTATAATTTCAACAACTAGTGAGCGTGGCTATAAACCCTAAACTCTAAATATGCGTCTTCTTCGATAGACCAGATGCCGGCCTGCCAGCAAATTGAAGTTCCTGCAGGTTTGCTCATTTCGAGATTACTAACTACACAACGCTTAAAACACAATTTCACAAGGCTAGAAGTTGCCCGCTGCATGATAATTAAAATAAAGAAAACTGAAATGGCGTCAGGTAATAATGGAAGTCTCAAAAATCCCGTCAATTTCAGAAGGTATTGAAACACACGTTGAAAGTTGAGTTTTGTTTTCACCTAGCTATGCATACATCACTTCTTTTAATGTCCTGGAATTGGAGTAATACATTAATTATTTTGCACTTGGTATCTCGTCATCTCAGCAAACACGGTAGTGGAGCATTTATTGTATTTGGCAGTAGATTTAATGATATCCCATATGCATTTAATTTTAGTCAGGACGATGTTCGAATTAGTGTTCGACTTAAATAAACTTCTTCTTTCTTGGTGGTGCAGGTGAATAATTTGCGTTGATAGCAAGTTGGGTAGATCGATCGATCAGAGCTTGTTCTTGGTATCAGAAAGAGAAATTATTATGGAGGGGATTCTGATGAGTATAGATAAATCAGTGGCTGCAGAACTTGCCTCGGAAGCAATGGAGGAATTTATGAAGATGGCTATAGATAGTCAAGAAGCTTTATGGTTAGAAGGCCATGACGGTAAAGAATCTCTCATCTATGAAGAATACTTGAATCAATTTTCAAGAGTTGGCGTGAGACAGAGATCTGTTGACTACAAGACTGACGCGACCAGAGAAACAGCCATGGTGTTCATGAAGAGCTTAAGCTTGGTAGAGACATTGATGAACATGGTATGTCAAAATCATCGTAGTTATTCGTTCTCTGTCATTTTTACATTTATTTTATCAGGATGGTAAGAACATTTAAAGCTGGAGTTATTATTGCATCTGACAATTGTAATAAAAACTTACTACAGCTGTGGTTCGTTGGGATTCATATTGTTTTGCCTGTTTTAACCTTTTACTTTAAACTTCATAAATGGTTTTCAAGCCCCAAATGGAAGACCCTAAGAAGAGGTGTCTATCCATATTGCCTGCCATTCTTTCAACTTAATATAAAATTCTTTGCCAACCAATATTGGGCATCATGTTCAGAAAAAATATGATGCCTGGCCCTTTCCATTAGGTAAATTAATACCCAGTACTTGTCTTCTTTTGGTAAAATTCAATGTGGTGGCTGCAGCTCATGGTGCACGAAGAAATCTGAATACTGTCTATATTTTTACTGCAGAAGCAATGGAAGGATATGTTTTGCTGCATTGTGTCAAGAGCAATTACTGTAGATGTTATATCCAGTGGAGGTGGTGGCAGTCTAGATGGTACCCTCCTTCTGGTATGTATGTTTTGAATGGTTTAGGGTTGAGTATATTTAAGTTGACCAGACTGTGCTTTAGTTTTAACTAGACCTTTTTTTCTTGCAGATGTATGCAGAGCTCCAAGTTCTGTCACCATTAGTGCCAACCAGGGATGTTTTCTTCCTTAGATTTTGCAAGCAACATGAAGAGGGCGTGTGGGCAGTGGTGGATGTATCTGTTGACGCTCTAACTGAAAGCCTATCTTCCTCCGCCTTAAAATGCAGAAAGAAACCATCTGGTTGTCTGATCTACGATATGCCTAATGGATTTTCAAAGGTCTGCTTTCTTCCAATTTTTAGTTTAGTCAATTAGTTAGATTTCAGAAAATGTAGTTAATGTTTAAGGCTAAGATTAATATCAGTACTTGTTTGAAGGTGTTAGAGACATGCATTAGATATGGGAATATGGGAAGCTTCTAGCTTAATATACTATATTATTTTTTTCATTGCTTTAAACATTTCAATGCATTAGAATGAATTTCAAAACGCTTTAAGGAATTTTTTTTTTTTTGCAATACGAATATGTTAATCAATTACAATAATATATTGGAAGTTTTTCTTTATTAATTTATCAAGTACCATAATGTTTAGAACTAAATCAATTAATAGAAAAAAAAACAACACAATGACTATGCCATTCATTAACAATTCAAAGAAAAAACAGATTTTTTGCATGGATGAGTCATGATGACCTAAGAGGGTTTGTGTTAATTTCAATCAAGAGAGGAGCTAACTTAGCAAGTAGAGACAATGGTGGCATGTGACAAGGTGGTGGTGACATTTAATTGTCATTAGTCAAGGAATTATGAGGTAAAGGTGGCACTTGATTATCAAGAATGGCACATGTTCAAATTATCCAAGTAAGCTTATTAAAAGAGATGCAGCTTAATGTATTATGTACAACAATCCACTTAATGTATAACTTAGGAAAGAAAACGAATGTGTTTCAACAAGCAATACTATGTTAGGTATCCATTTACAGAAGACCCCACCATAGAAAGAGAGAAAAAATATCCAAAGAAGAGAGAAAAGAGGGAATGGACTAAGTAGCCCCCAAGATTGCTAAAGTTGGCACTTTTATATTGAACAATGCATCTACTTTTAAGAAGAAAGAATATGATGTATATATCTATTCAATTCCACTCTAGAGGTGGAATGAAGGTATAAGAGATGATAAATATCTCGAAAAAAAAATGTTCAAGTTTCTTTATGCCTAAATATATTTGTGATGGATCTTGTATACAAGTATGCATTTTCTTAAGAGGGCCATCAAAACTATTTGGAGAAGTTTTAGAATTAGCAAAAGGAGGAGGAATCTTTGTAGTATTGACAAGTAATCACATCTGTTTGTGCAAGGTTTTTATTTTTAGACTGTAGGAATCGGTCGGGTATCCATCCCCCTATAAACTGCAGTTCGCTTGCTAAACTTTTTTCATGTGACAGGTGACGTTGGTGCGACACACCCTTCAGTACCATGGGGACGGTGGGGAGACTAGACCTTGTAACCTCTTTCCTACAACGTGATACTTTAGCCAATTGAACTAGGTCCACCGCCCCTCCATTGGTGCAAGGTTGCCCAAGGAAACATCATTGAATAAATGGAGGTACAATTGGATCTCCAAACAATTATCTCTATTATGGTCCAAGTAGTGTAAGGACCATATTCTAGGTGACGTAATATATTGTCAAGAACAAGAAGACATATTTATTCTATAGATTGTCATTATTGTTTGATTATGAAACCTTTAGAAGAGAATCACTTAGCTTAGAAATGATTTCAAATATTCAAGCTGCTTTTTAATTTTGTATAAAAGGTTTATTATATGACCATGCATTGCTATTATGTATAGTGCTTCATGATCCCTCATCACTAATACGTATAGTTTTGGTGATTCAATAATATGATAATGGAAGGGTGAAAGTAAATATTATGTCCATGAAATAGTTTGGCACTTTATACCACTTTCTTAAAAATGGGCAGATGCAAGAAAGAATATGATTGTATCTTTAGAATGCACTTAAAACAATGATGCTAAAAAATATGCAAGAACAAGGCTTTGGAAGTTTGTTTGGTTCAGGTCTACAATTGAATGGATAGTAGACCAATGGTAGGCACTATTTTAACACATGACAAGGCATCCATGTAGGAGGGTGTTTGCACCCTTTGAGGTGATTGTGAAGTGTGCATATGAGGCCCTACCCTATTTTGGGCATTTGGTGTCTTCCTTAGGTGTATGGACTTATCAAAAAAATTGTTGAAAAACTCTCCTTCCTTAAAATCAGTGCTTATTATTGCACCTTGAAATTGAACTTTTACCTTGAATTGGGTGATATACAACCTAGAAGGAAAATATTTTTTTTTTCTTAAGCAATGGGCAAAGTGCTCCTAAGATTTGACAAGTAATAATAAAATTTTAAGCCCCTCCAAATGCAATGGTGAGCTCAGTTTGCTTCAACATGCTTCAAAATGTTTGCTATCTATGAAAAATCATAACTAACAAGAAGCTAAGACCCTTTTTAGCATGGCATCCTATTGTTTGTTTGGACAATTAAAGTCCAAATCAATTTTTTTAGATCCTCTACACAATTGTGGGCTTGGATTTAATCTACCATTCGCTCAATTCCTTGCAAACAATCACTATCAAAAGTACAAAAAAAAAAATCAATAGAATGCAAAATAATCTAATGTAAATACATTTTAGCTATAATACCATGTAAGACTTACCTAGACAATTTACACAATACCAAAATGCCTAGAACTAATTCAAAAAATTGATTGCTCAAAAATAAAAGAGTAAAAGTGAATAAGCAACAAAATAACTATTTAATTCATTAACAATTCAAAGGAAAAACATACATGTACATGACATCTTGGATGAATGAATCATGGTGACACATGTCTAATATGATTTGAGTTAATTTCGATCAAGAGATGAATTAACTTTAACAAATAGAGACCATGGTGACATTTATTGACACATGTTGAAGGACGAGTTATGGTGACACATGTTGAAGAAGATATGTGTTAATTTCAATCAAGAAAGGAGTTAACTTTAACAATTAGAGACATTGATGACATTGGATGAGGTAGAAGTGGCACCTAATTGTCATCATTAAGAAATGATGAGGTAGAAGTTGGTGTTCATGTCGATGACTTTGTAATCCAAACCATCGTTGGTTAGTGTGCTTGTGAGCTTTGTGGTTCTATTGGGCTACTGAGCTCGCAAGTTCAAACCATTCAATTTTGGACCATTTGTGCCCGTTTGTGGCCTCACTTGACTCAAAGCAGGCTAAAAATTCTTGTGTTACCATTCAAATAATATAATTAAAAGCAATTCAAAGCAAAGTTGTGGAGAAAAACTAGAACTAATAAAAATAATTTCAAACTTAATAAAAAATAATTTATTTTTAAGAATACAATTACATAAACTTGAAAATAGAACTATTAGAAATAGTTCAAAATTAATAATTTAAAAAAAATAAAAATAAAATACAAACATAAACTTGAAAATAGAACTAATAGAAATAGTTTCAAAATGAATAAAAATAAAATTATTCTAAAATTAGAAACATAAACTTTGAAACAAGATGAAAGACATGATTGTTGAGAATAATTAACCAATATAACCAAAGTTTATTGGTTGGAGACAACTTCTATTAAAATAGTATAAGATGAAAATCATTAATAAAACAAGAGACAAATTAAAAAGTAATGAAAATGGAAGCACTCGATCTAAAATTAGAAATGAAGTAAATATCGATATAGCATAGCTTAACATGGAGAGAATTACAATGAAGATGTGAATTTAAGAAGTCTAGTTTTGTTGTTTTGTGAGTCATTCACATGAATGTGCACCATTAGTTACATGTATAATACTTGTTACAGTTCGTATTAAATGATTACTGAAGCATTCACGTTCATGGACAACACAGAGGGGTAAAATTTTAAAGTTTTTTTTTTTGTTTAATTAATTTGTTTCGAAGGGTATCCCCCTGACTCAAGCCCGAGCTTGAGGCGAGACTAATCCCTACGGCCACGAGGTAACCAACATCGCCCCCAGACGTCCGCGGCGGGGTGAAATATGGGCCAGAGAGAATCGAACCCAAGACCTCGGGGAGCAAACCCAAGACTTAGACTAACTCCTCTAACCCGTGGGGGCAAAACTTTAAAGCATGTTATCTTTGTATAAATCTTTAGAATTACAGAGCTTATGCACAAAGTACTCTTGTGCAGAATGCACTTGGTCATTTTCTTATTCCGTTTTTACTGTTATCTCTACATTACACTTTTACCCTCCCTATCACCACTACAATAGTACAATTATTGTCACTATATTTCCACAGTCACTATTGTTGTTCGTAGTACTCCTTAATCATCCTCTTTACTCGGCCTGATTTCTGATTATAGACTATCAACCTCAATTTACATGGACATGATTTATTTTTGGAATAATGAATAGGTTTGCTCCTTCAAATGCTTTGCTAAGATAGATAAGATCAACATGCTATCCTGAAACTGATTAACCGACAAACTAAATGACTTGTGACACTTAGAATGATTAACCAATCCATTCCTTAGTGAACCTTGCTGAGCTGAAAATGTTTTCCCCTTGATATTTCCTTAATTGATATTTATATTGCCTCAGCTAAAAATTTTGGGCAACAGGAAATTAGAGGTTTTTGTATGATTAGAAAGGCCACCTAATATCTAAGGAGGTACATCATTCTTTGACATTTGAACAAATGGTTGGCAATAGCTTTGCTATTTTTTTGAAAGTGAATTTTCTATGTACTTAAATCGAGTTGATTATTTTTAGTCTTTGATGGTAGGTTAAAAAATTATTTTACATAAAAACAAATTTTTAGTTGTGGTTAATCCAATTATGATCTTTACAAATTGCAAAATTAAATATCAAACTTCTCCCATGGATAACAAAATAACAGAAGTGAATTCTGGTCCAAGAGTTTGAATGGCTCTTTTTTTGTTGTCCTTTCTCAATGGAGACATTATTCTGTCATTTGATCTATTTCTCCACCCATCCTCTCATATAAATATGAGAGAGGTGAGCAAGAGTTGAGCAAGTGTAAGTGATAGGATGCTAGCTAGGTGTGCTGGAGGCTCTTGTGAATCGATCAAGGCTGTACAATTAATTTTGATCGTGAAATTTTGTTGGAGTCTACTTTTTATAGTTGGGTTTCTCTAGTGTAGATTATTTGTATTGGATCCTCTTTCATGTGATGTTTCTTTTATTTATTTATGTTTTTAAGTTTTTTATATACATCTTTGATAACAATTTTTAGTCTAAGTAATTAAAATGTTATTGCACGCTTAAAGATTTATCAACCTTTTATAATATAATTTATGCTCCTCTTAATATTTATTTATTGAAATTAATTCTACATAAATAGACTCCTGTTTGTACTATGTTTTTTTTGGAATGTTCAAGCATTCATATATATAATAACAAATTTCTGAGTATAGAGACATTAACTTTTTTTATAAATTTTTTAAAATATTTAGAAACCAGTTATTATTATTATATTTTTACGTTGTTTTAAAGTCTTTAAACTAATTTAAATATACATATGAGACCATTCATATTAATAAAACCTTCAATAAAGTTTATAAAGGCGACAACATATAATCGATTTAAGAATAAAAGCTAGAGTTGTTTTGGTTGTGGAGTAAGAGATATATGCTTCCTAAACCAGATTATGGGGGAAAGAAGTTAAAAACGAAAGCATTTCAAATTTGAAATTTCGTATGAAATGTGAACCAAGATATATTCTTACGTACTGTAAATTTATAAGATTTGTTACCAACTAAAATGAGAATTTAAGAAACACACAACGAAGTAGAGGATAACATAGCAAAAATGTTGGAGAAAAGCGTTTGAACATTTAGTCTCACAGATGCGCTGGATCGTATTTCAATTCAATTTACTGAATAAATTAAACGGTTAAAAGTGTACATTTGTTTTTAGTTTTAAATTTAGTATTGTTTTTTGTTAGCAGGTGACATGGGTGGAGCACTGGGAGTATGATGAGAGCGGGATTCACAGCTTATACCGGTCAGTTATCAGTAGTGGGATGGGGTTTGGAGCACACAGATGGCTGCCAACTTTGCAACGCCAAACTGAACGCCTTGCTACCGAACTGGCTACTCCGCACCTGCAAAACATGGGTTCCATGGGTATGCATTTCAAACAAGAAATTTTATAGATCACCACTTTTGCGTTAAATCTCATTCTTCACTATAAAATCCCACTATCCTTATTTATTTCTCTCTCTCTTTTGTGCAGTAGTGGGCGGAAGAGTGGATGGTGGGCGCAGCTTGTTGAAAGTTGCAGAGAGAATGACAAATAGCTTTTGTTCCATAGTGAATTATTCCAGTTTGCATAATGGGAGTGAAGTGTCAGGCCTGAAAGATGGTGGTGTCCGTGTGGCAACAAGAAAAAGGACTGATGACCCAAGAAAACCTCCTGCAGGAGTGCTCAGTGCTGCTGCCTCAATTTGGCTTCCAGTTTCCCCCGAAAGGTTGTTTGAATTCTTAAGGGATGGGAGACTCAGAAATGAGGTAATATAAGCTTGAATCTTGAGTGTTTTGTTGAGAGTGTATCAAATAGCAATTTTTTTTGGGATTAGCTGCCTAGTATGAGTTTATATAATTTTCAATTTCGTATATAGAAGAATATGTTCACTAAACTTGAAATATTTTTATTTACGTTTGTTGGAGCTCCTTTAGGATGTAAGAGAGGGAAAAGAAAAACTGAAATTTGTGAAAGTTTTCAAGGTTCTGTTTATAGGTTTGGTTTGTAGATTTGGAAAAAATAAAAAGTAAAAATTGAGGTTGGATTTATTTCGGGTTTATTAGGAAAAAAAAATATGAAAATGATAAATATATAAATATTTGTAGTAGTAATTAAGTTCAGGATACTATATAGTATTATATAATAAATAAAATTATCATATGATATAAAAATATTATAATGTTAATTAATGTTAGTTAGCAATGCTCCCCCAACTTTTTGGGATAGGGATAATGGATGGATTTTTTTAAGGCCATTTTTTAGGGGATAGTGGATGGCTATTAAAAATAGGAAATTTTTCAAAATATAAAGAAATTTCAAATATTCATATAATGATGTTGATAAGATATTTATCATAGACATTATAGAATTTTGTGAACATAAGTAATTGAATAGGAATTCTAATTCTCTCTCTCTCTCTCTATATATATATATAAATATGAGACTTGATTTAATAAAGACATGTCTAATTGGTGTGTATATTTGGGTGAGGGATTTATTATTGAAGTTGTCCTAAGCCTTCAAAGCTGCTTGTTTTGTTGCCAAACTCATTAACAAGGAGGAACAGTGAAGTAAAAAGATATTTGGTTATGCTGTAGTTTAACCTTTGTTGGGATACTAATAGTTGGGATTGTTTTATGAGTTGCTGGTGTAGTGCATGATTGATACAATTTTGCATAATAAAAGTAACATTTCTTGTTGACTATGACTTGTATTCAATAATATAATGATTGTAGCATGCCAACTTTGCAAAGATTTGCAGTAGGAGATATGTATTAAACAAGCAGTGATTGATAGGATTGCGAAAAAGTTAAGCTATTGGATCATTACACCTCTTTCTTTGGTTGGAAAATTCCAAATTTGTTGTTAAGCATTGGTTGCCACTCATGTTTACTATTCTTCTTGTTCATTGCTTTCCAAAGCCTCTTACATAAAATTTGAGAAATTGCTTAGAGATTTTCTCTATGCCTCCAATGATATGGGCACCATGAATTTCATCATGTTGGTTGGAAATATTGTTGTCTTCACCATGATGCTGGTGGTTTGGGTTTGCTTTCAATTTGTCATCTAGTTATTTCCCTTTTTGTTAAATGGATTCTCAAGACTCTTGAGGGAAATGAAGCATAGAAAATTCTCATTAGGCGTTGTATTAGTTCAAGTTTGCCTTTTGGAAGGCCAACTTGGAAATGTTTGGAACTCGACACTCTTTATACCATGAGGGAGCCAATTCGAGTTGAAGATACTTTTGTCATCAAATGCATTTAGAAAGATTGGGAGGCTATCAAGCCTTGGCTTCTCTGGGTGGGAAATGATTTCTGCAATGACCTTCAATTAAATAGCAAC
>VDFB02058242.1:625680110-625884424 GCA_007258455.2 Sequoia sempervirens
TAGAGCTCAGTAATCATAATCCTGCATGTTTATACAAGTTATAAATAGATCATATGTCGACAATTTGAGTTTTTGCCAGAATAAGTTGCCCACTTCTGTTTCATTTGACTCTGCATACCCAATTAGGCACTAGTATCTGCAATTTCATCATTTAGATTCATTCATTTCCTTTACATCTGTTAATTGAGCATTTTAGGATTTAGATTTAGAAGATTGCTATTACTATTTGTATCAAGTTTGAATTCATTTGTTCACTTTCATCTGCCATTGTGGACAAATCACTACAAGAAGGATAATTATAAGTCAAGTCTACTTCATTCAGATAGGTACACCCACCTAGGTCTAGCAGCACCTGAAGAGTAGAAGGTTTAATTCATTTGACCTTGTATGTTACCCTAAAACGTACCAAGAGATTGGCAACCTCTTGAGGTTCTCCGCCTACATTTTTGAGAGCTAACAAATTGGTGACTCTACTGGGGATTATATCATAATATCTAGTTGAAGACCATCATATAGAGTCATTGAAGATAAAGTTGTAATTTGAGAAGTTCAGAAAAGGTGATTCCGCTGGGAGAAGATCAGAAATAGTTATTTCAAAAGAATCATTTTCCTACTTTTTGGAAAAGTAGGTGGCGACTTTGAAAAAAAATTGATGAAAAATGGAATTTGTGTATGGAACAAAAAAGTATTTTGAGAAGCAGCAGTTGATAAAAGGAATTGAAGAATTGAAAAAGAAAAAGCTGCAATTGGACCAGCAACCGTTACAATTAGGAGAATTTCGCAATGGGGATGAATACACAAATGCAGGAAGGTATTGGGCCCCTCAAGCGCGTGATAGTACAACTAGAAATTTTTACAATGAAGGCAATGCATATCATGCACAATAGAACACTTATTCTCCATAACTATCGAAGCAATTAAATGCTTATCTAGTCCCTCCTGGACAAAGATTGGCAAGTTATCAAGAATGTTAGTGTGATCAGTGTCAAGCGCAATGCCAATGTGATCAGTGTCAAGTGCAATGCCAATGTGATCAATGTCAAGTGTAGCACAATTCTAATCCACTTGGAGATATCAGTTAGAATTTGCAGCAATATGTATGCCAGGATCAACAATTTGAAGAAGAAGAAGATGAGAATGTATTTTCTCAAAGCCAGGACTCCATCATAGAATCGGGATGCAAAATTTCCCCCTTGGATGCATTTCTTGACATAAGGAGTTATGAAGGAGAAGATTTGACTTCTCTGTACAATAGAATGACAAAAATTTGTATGAAAATACCTTCTCATTATAGGCCTACAAGGGCCCTATTTGTTGAACAGTTTGTGAGAGCAGCAGAGCCTGAATCAGTTTATTGGCCAAAAAAACAACATACTTTTGATCTAGTAAATAAATTTATTGATATCATGTAGGGGAAAAGGTATGAAGACAGTGGTGATATCATGGATGAGCACCAGGAGATCAATCCAATAGAAGATGAGACATGTGCAAGTCAATATGATTCCTATGATAGCTTGCATGAGAAAGATGAAGATACAAGAGATCTCTCTTGTATAGCTGATTGTGATAGGGAAAGCAGTGTATGTTATGAGGGATCCAATGAGTATTCAGATTGTGAAGATGAAGCTATGGATTCTGATCTACAGCAAGGTGATTCTTGCAGTTCTTGTGGTGATCAAGAGGAAGAAGCAATGGACAATGTAGGTCCATTCGACAGTGAAATAATATCTCCAGCTGCAATTGAAAGCTACGAAGATACAGTTGATGAAGAAGAGGTTTGTACATTTGAAAATGGTTTTCGAACTTTTCCAAACCCATTGTATGATGAAGAGTTAAATGAAGATCAGATGATATTTTTCCAAGAATACAACTGTAGTGATGAAAATGTTGAGACTTGTTTGCTCAGCAGTGAGCAAATTTCAGATTTGCTAACTTTTGAATACCAGAGATGTGCACATGATGGTGATCCTGAAGTCCTGTGTCTAATTTATATTTGTTTTGATAGTGAAAATTCTTTGTGCAATAATTCTTATGACTCTCAGTGCATTTCTTGAGTTGATGGTGAAGCCTTTGAAGTTGATCAAAAGTCTGTGTCTACCCAAGATGAGGAATGTGATTTTGAAATATTTAACTCATGTGGAGAAGACTTTTATCTGCATACCAAGGATGATAGTGGTCCAAATTTGATTGGTTCATACATGCTTAATATTGAAGATACGAGTCATAATCCAGTGTTGTATCCAATTGGTAGTGTCAAAGAGGTGCAAAAGGTTGCAGATTTTTTTGTTTCAAACAACATTGATATAGCAGAATTTTTTGATTCTCAAGAGAAGTACTTTGATGGTGAATTTTCAATACAGCTAGGAGAATGTTTCACAATTCATAACAATGAGAGAGATAATATAAAATGTTGTATTGAATATGCATGCATTTTGTATGTTGAAAATAATAGGGGTTTGTCCCATGATGATGAAGAATTTGAACTATAGGATGGTGTATGGATTTTGGACCAAACTGAGCACGATGATTCTCTAAAAACTTGCAATAACAGTGACAAGAAAGATTGCATGAGTATCTTCAAGAAGAATCTGATGAACTCGAGACAAAACCAGATATTTGACAGGGGAAAGTATGGTTTGAGTTTCAGATCGTAACAGCTCAGAACTGATGAAGTTGAAACATAGAGGATTAAGGGTTTCCAATGCATGGACAACTCTTGCTTATTCTCTTTAAAATTATTTTCCATGTACAGTAGTTTAGGGTTTTCTCCATCTCCATTTTGCATTCATTTCCATGTCCATTTCCATTTTGCTCACTGCTCATCATTTTGTGTCCGGTCTGCTCACCCAAAGATATGGATCCTTGCAATGATCTCACTGTCATTCATCCCCAGACGGAGCCACTATTGGAACTATAAATTTTTGATGATTTTCATGTTGTCCATACCCATGCATTTTCCAAATGAGTCCTACCTTGAGCACATTTTCCTTTCTTCATGATATTTTTACCCATATTTTTCCCATATAGCCCCATTGGATCCATCGGGTCATGCATTTTTCATATTGCAGTTCCTATCGGCATAGGTTCATTATGGTCTCCCCGACCCATTGAGTAGTCTTGTTAATATGAGTCTATGTTGCCTATCGGAAAGACTCATCTGATCTCACAACAATCACAAGTCATGTGCATTCACCATTCGGTAGGACATACATGTTGTTTCGGTGAAAGAGAAGGAACATATCGGCAGGAGTGTTGTATTCGGTATGTGGTCTCACCGAGGATTTTTTGTCTCACCGACCGATGCACTAAAGGTCTTATCAGAAAAATTTACTGCTTCGGTGAAATGTCATAACGATTCTGTGGTGTCTCACCAACTTGTGCAAAAGGTTATTTCAGTAGGAGTTGGTGATATTTGGAGTGATGTCTCAACGACTTTGTTGGGTCTTGCCGACATAAGGTTTTTATCAAAAGGTTATTGGGAGGAGTCTCACCGAACAACGTGTTGGAACTGTAAAAATCTGGTGTTTTTACATGATTTTTCATTCATAAACTTCCTAATTTGGTCCTACCATATGCATTTTTCATCTATTGTTTTCCATATTGCCCTATTGAATCAATTGAGTTATGCATTTTTCATGTTTGGATCCATATTGGCATAGGTTCATTCCTGTCTCCCTGATCAATTCTACATTTTCCGCTTGCATGAGTCTATGTTGCCTATCAACAAGACTCATTTAATGTCACATCAATTGAAGTTTGCTTGTAGGTGGCGTTTGGCAGGACCTTTGTTTTGTCACAACGACTGGTATTCGTTTGTGGTTGGTTGTCGGCATAACGTTCATCTTGTGTTGGCAACAACAGAATACATCATATCGGCATGAGTTTGTGTTTTCGTGAGGATGCCATGGTGATATCCATATGTCTCACCGACGATGCAGGAGCTTTCTTCTAAATGACTTTCGGTGGGAGATAAAATTATCGGTGTAGGGTCTCCCCAATATCTTGAAGCTACAGTGACAGTAAATCAAAGGAAATGTACAATTCGGCAGGAGACTTCTTATGTCTTAGCGAGGATGAATATAACAAAGATGCTGCGCAATGTGACCTTTTGCTTTCGGTGTATGGTCATAACGAAGGGGTCGGGTCTTGCCGACAATATTCAATGTGGACTCCTCTCGGTGCTTTAGTGGCTTTCGGCGAGAGTTTTGATTTCTCTTGGCGATCTTGGTGTGCTCGGCTTTCGGTATAACAACTTTCTCTACAAGACGTCTCGCTGAAGGTTGGAAGTTGTGGCGACAGTGGATCCTTGTCGGCATAGGTGTTGAAATGTCTTGGCAACCAGGAAATAACAAGGGATGCTTCGATATAGGTTGGGGTGATTGTCGTAAGGTCTCAGCGAGTGACCTTCGGTCTCGTCGATGCTAAACAGGAGGATCTTTGTTGGCGTAAGAACTGCCATGTCTTGGCTAATGGAAAACAAATGGGGCCTTGCGGTATAACAAAGTGAAATCTATGTGAGGTCTCCCCAACAACTGAAGGTTACGGCGAGAGGAAACAAAGTGTGATCTGCATGATGTCTCCCCGATGTCGTAGGGTTTGGGAAAAATACAAGTGCAGGGGATGAAGCGTTTGAATTGCCTTCAGCAGGACGATATGTTTTGTCTTGCTAACTGTCACTGGTAAAAAATAGAATTTCAAATTGTTGAGGCCGACATGTATTTGCTTGATGACCGGTGCATGCCAGCTCAATTGGAGCCCGAATTCTATGGAGGGCTGACATGTTATTTCAATATGATTTATTTTCTCATGCTGGTGTATAAATAGGCATTTTTGTAATTGTAAAGGACATGAGCTATTAAATTTTGATACACAACAAGTAGGAATAGTTGGATAAAATTATCATATCAGAGACTATTGTTGCATGATTTCAGAATGGAGGTATTTATGAAATTCAGTTGATGTTGCTACATTTTTCTAGTGTCAATTGTCTGTTGAATTTAATGAAAATACTGCTAAGTTGTCTCCATGATTGAGGCTTTTTGGTTGTTTAAACTGACATAACAAGTTTATATTCAGTTTATCAATGCACATTTGTTGTATCTATGTGATTAATCAATTGGTTCTTTAAAGCAAAGATTAAATCCTTTTAATTGATCACAGTAATCAGAGAGATTCATATGGATTGTTAAAGTAGAGCTTAGTAGTTACTGAATTGCATGTTTATACAAGTTGTAAACAAAATATATGCCAGATAATTTGAGTTTCTTCAGAGAGGTGTTGTTCATCTTGATTTCATTTGACTCCGCATACCCAATAAGGCACTTGATAGAACTAGGGTTGGATTGAGTCACTCACTGGCTCAATGCTCTGGGTCACAATTTGATAACCCCCTTGGTGATATCTCATCCACCACTCAACTTGTAGGCCCTCTACTATTTAGGCACCCCTGGTTAGATTGTCAACCTTGTTATCACTTCCAATTTGCTGCTACCAAGCAATTCTTGGTGTCTTTCCTCACCTTCACTGCCTAGCCCTTAATACACTTAAAGACTAGTGAATCTCTAATACCTCTTAACTTGTTGGTAGGGGTGTGCACGGGCTTCCAAGGCTTCAAAAACCATCAGGGAAGGATTCTTGCTTAACCTCCATGCTTGGGTTTTCCATCGCTATCACAAACCCTTGTCTAGGGTTTGGAAAGGCTACTAAGATAGAGCCCTTATTAAGCCTCCTCAAACAAGAAAAAAATGCTAACAGCTCCTCTCCTTCAACTGTTCAAGCCAAACACCCTTCTTTCACCCTATCTCAAATCTCAAGAACTGAAGGATTTTCACGGTTTGGGCCCCTCTTTGGCCGTACAAAAGCAGAACACAGTTTATGCAAGAAACTAGGGCTTCCTAGACCATTTTCTTGGTCTGTTTGATTCTTTCCAACCCCCAGTTGAACAATCAAGGTCACTACCTTCTTGACACACCTTATGGAGGTTTCTACACTACTGCACACATTACTTCAACACAGATTTAGCACCCCTACCACGTTTGAACAGTCATTCACTGTCTTTCCCTAACCGGGTGTTACCCAACTCACCTAGGGAAAGAACTTTTGCATGCTTCCAGGACTCTTGAAGACTTCTACAACTAATCTATGTATAGACAAGGAGCTTGGCCACATTTCCAATGAGCCCATGCTTGTTGGCATAGGAGGAATGTGGCCTAAGACCCCATTTTGAATAGATTTACAGTCAAAACAAATAAGCAAGAAAACACAATATATACAAGAATAGGGAGTAACGATGAACTAACTGTCCATACAACCACAAGAATGATTAAAAAGACTTCCCTACATGCTGAATCAAATAAAAAAATCCTAACTCAGTTCATTTAATCGCTGTTTCCAGAAAACAAAACAGAAAACTGTATTTTTATTCACCAAAATCACTGTTCTCTTCACATTCTCATAAAAAAGCCCACTCACAAAAACAACCCACCATCTCAAAGGTCGAAAGAACTCTTTTACAACCCAAAGAATCAGTTAGGTTTACTCTTTTTAGCCTAAGAACGGCCAAAAGCTTCCTGTTTGAAAACACAGTGTGTTTTTCAATTTTTGCCCAAAACTTAGGAAACGACCACAAAAAGGATTCCAACCTTATTCAACTTTTAACCTAAGAACCAAAATGTCCTCAAACACAATCTAAATGGTGTTAAAGACCTTGCACAACAAAATAAAATTGATTTTAAAACAATACTTCAAAATATGTTTGCACTTTGGCAGGTGCTCCTGCACCATTCTCCCCCTCTCAGCACAAAGATCAAGGAACTTGAGGTGATATCAGTGATAGATCAATGCCTAACTTCTTAAAATCAGCTTCCTCAACCCAGGTAGCCTCTGATTCATGTTTGTTCCTCCACTTGACAAGGTGCTCCATGTATGCCTTGTGTCTTGTAGCTTTCTTCACCCTGGACTCCAAGACCTTCTCTGCTTGAGGTTTCTCTTGATTTGGAAGGGGTATATTACTGATATCCTTAAAGATTTCTTGATTTTTCTGAGCTTCATCACTAAGTGTCCCCTTATACCTGATCAAATCAACAACATTAAAGACTGGAGATATACCCAAATATGATGGAAGTTCTACCTTGTATGTATTCTTCCCATACTTAGCTAACACTTTGCATGGTCCTACTCTTTTCATCTGCATTTTGTTTGACATGCCCTTCTACATCCTTGATTTGTTAAGATGAACCATAACATAGTCACCTACTTGGAACTGCACATCTCTCCTTGACTCATCAACTTTATCTTTCAATTTTTGTGTGGCTGTTGTGATTGTCTTCTTAACCTGCTCATGAATCTCCTTCATGGTCTGAGTGAAGTCTTCTACATTTCCACTCATATTCTCCATTGTTCCAAGGTCTCTAAGTTCACAAACTCCTCTTGGGTGCATTCCATACACAACTTCAAATGGACTTTTCCCTATAGTTCTATTAACACTGTCATTGTATGCATATTCAGCTTGAGAAATTACCATATCCCATGTCTGTCCATATTCCTTTGTCAAACACCTCAAAAGATTACCTAGCACTCTGTTAACCACCTCTGTTTGACCATCGGTCTGAGGATGGTATGCTGATCCAAATGACAGATTGGTTCCCAATCTGCTCCATAATGTTTTCCAAAAATGGCTCATCAACTTCACATCCCTGTTTGATACAATGCTCAATGGCAATCCATGGATTCTTACAACTTCCCTGAAAAAGAGATGAGCTATGTAACTTGCATCATGTGTAGTCTTGCAAGGAATAAAATGAATCATCTTGCTAAATCTGTCCACAACTACATAAATACTGTCAAAACCAGTTTTAGTCTTGGGAAGACCTACCACAAAATCCATACTCACACACTCCCATGGTCTGTTAGGAATAGGCAGGGGCTGATACAAACTGGCATTGCTAGCTCCCCCTTTGGCTTTCATGCAAACAACACACTGTTCTACATATTTCCTAACATCTCTTGCCAACTTAGGCCAGTAATAAAATCTTTGTACTAGCTCTAAAGTTTTATTTATTCCAAAATGCCCACTAAGACTACCATTATGTTTCTCTTGGATCAGATTTTCCCTCATTGATCCTCTTGGGACACACAATAGATTACCCTTAAATAATAATCAATTTTGTAGTGTATACTCAGTATATTGAATATGGAAGTGATTTTCAAAATCTGAACATACCTTGTAGGCTTCTGAAATTTCTTCATCATCACCATAGAGGTCTTTGAAACTCTCCAATCCAATGCTTTTCAGCTGTATCTCTTGGACTGTCAACATTCTCCTGCTTAATGCATCTGCTACTTTGTTTTGCTGTCCCTTCTTGTGCTTAATGGTAAATGTAAAGGCTTGGATGTACTCCATCCATTTCAAATGTCTATTGCTTAACTTCTCTTGGGTGTTGATGTAACTGAGTGCCTGGTTATCTGTGAAGACTACAAACTCTTTGGGTAACAAATAATGCCTCCACTTCCTAAGGGACTACACTAAAGCATAAAGTTCCAGATCATAGGTGGAGTATTTTTGTTTGGCTTCATTGAGTTTTTCACTGAAGAAGGCTACAGGCCTACCTTCTTGACTAAGGACTCCTCCTACTGCTACTCCACTTGCATCACACTCAACTGTGAATAACTTATCAAAACTAGGCAACAAAAGTATAGGTTGGGTTGCTACCTCTTGTTTCAGCTTTTCAAACCATTTATTAGCTTCTTGTGTCCATTTAAACTTTTCTTTTAGACTACCTTTAATAGTATTTAGCACTGGTGCACATATACCACTAAAATTTCTAATGAATTTCCTATAAAACTGAGCTAAACCATGAAAACTCCTTACCTCTGTTGTTGTGATTGGTGTAGGCCAGTTTAGGATGGCTTCCACCTTACTTGGATCCATCTTCAGGGTTCCTTAGGATACCACAAAGCCTAGATACACAAGTTCTTACTTGAAGAACTCACACTTCTCGAGGTTGATTGCCAATTGTTCTTCTTGCAGCCTTTTGAGAACCATCTCCACATGTTTCAAATGTTCTTCTGCTGTCTTACTGAAAATCAGTATGTCATCCAAGTAGACTACCACAAAAATCCCTGTGAAATCCTTAAGCACCTCATTCATTAGTCTCATGAACGTGCTAGGGGCATTTGAGAGGCCAAATGGCATCACTTTCCACTCATATAAGCCATCAATTGTCTTAAAAGTTGTCTTCCATTCATCACCCTCCTTGATTCTGATTTGATGATACCCGCTCTTAAGATCTAACTTGGTGTAATACTGTGCTCCTCCAAGGCAATCCATTAAATCTTCAATCCTAGGTATTGGGAATCTATACCTAATGGTGATCCTATTAATTGCTCTAGAATCAGTACAAAGTCTCCTTTTACCTCCTTTTTTAGTTGCCAAAACTACTGGGACTGCACATGGGCTGATGCTCTTTTGAATTAGACCTTGATTCAGCAATTCTTCCACTTGCCTAGCCACCTCTTGGTTTTGCTCAGGTGTAAGCTTATATGCTACTTTGTTAGGTAATGAAGCTCCAGGTATGAAGTCAATTTGATGACTTATTGCTCTCTTTGGTGGTAGAGTTGCAGGTGTTCCATCACTCACTATGCTCTTGTACTTTTCTAGCAGCCTTTGAATTGTTTCAGGTATGACTATCTTCTCAGCCTTTTCTTCCTCTTTGGACTGCATTAGGACCACATAACCTTCATTCCCTTGGTGTAGATCCTTGATGAACTCCTTGCCACTGCTCAACATAATGTTAGGTACCTTAGACTGCCCCTCATCATCCTCAATCAATGACTACAACTTGAAGGTTCTTCCATCCTTCTTGAATTCAATGGTGTTCTCCTTCCCATGATATATAGCACCTATGTCATATTGCCATGGCCTGCCAAGCAGAAGATGGCATGCATCCATGGGTAGTACATCACAAATCAGCTTGTCTTTGTAGCCTCCAATTGACAATTCCATTGTAACCTACTCATTCACTAGAACACTCTGCCCTTTGTTCAACCATGTGACTTTGTAGGGATTGGTATGAGGTACCTTCTACAATTTTAACTTAGTTACTACCTCCTCGGAGATGATATTATCTATAGAACCAGAATCTACAATGACCTTGCATACTTTTCCCAATATCTTGCACCTTGCTCTAAACAAAGCTCTTCTTTGCTTGGGTTCTTCCATGACCGGTTGTCTGATCAGCACTCTATTAAACATTAGATTTTCACCTACTTTTGATTCTATATGACTGATCTCAGGTGATTTCACACTCATCGTGTCCTCCTGTGCATAAGCTACTCTTTTCTCATTGCTAGATGAAGAAGCTTTCTCCGAGCATCTATAAGCTGGATGACCTAGCTGATTGCAGTGATAACATTTCATGGTGGCAAAGTAGGAGTTACTTCTGCCTGCTCCCCTTCCTCTGTTTGAACCTCCTTGAGGTCCTCTTCCTCCATTAAATCCTCCTCTTGAAGATGTTTCACCTCCATGCTCAGTAAGTTTAGATTCTCCTTGGGTTCTTTGATCATTACCTCTTCCTTGGTAACCTCCACGCTGTCCTCTTTGTTCTCTGCCTCTGCCTCTGCCCTTAGAGGACTGATCATGCTTTCTTTTATTCCTCTCTTCAATATTTATAGCTAGTTGATAACATTGGTGGACTGTCTTGGGGCTGAGTAAAGCCATCTCTTCTTGAATATTTCACTTCAAACCATTAAGGTACCTAGCCACTTTTAGGCTTTCATCTTCTGCCACATTTGGTCTCAAGCAAAGCTTCTAAAACTCTTCAGTATAGGTGTTGACATCTTGGTCTTTTTGTCTTAAACTCTGCCTCTTCTTGTGAAGTTGGATCTCATAATCATCTGGCATATATGCTTCTTTCACTTTAGCAACCATTCCTTTCCAGGTTGATATGGGCTGCTTGCCTTCTTTCTCCCTTTCAGTCTAGATAAATTTCCACCATGTCAAAGTTGATCCTCTCAACCTTGATTTACAACCTTCACCTTCTGTGCTTCAATGACTCCATCACATTCAAAGTGATTCTCCATTCCATCTATCCAGTCCATGACCAAATCAGGATCCATCTTTCCATGGAATAGTGGTACACCCTCAAGTCCTTTTCCACTCAGGGCTTTCAATGCCTTCAAGAAAGGCTCTTCCTCCAGAACAGGGTCAGGTTCAGGGACCTTGTCCTCCTCTGCAACCTCTTCTTCCTTTGGCACTGTTCCTTCCAACCTTGCATTGTTCAATGCCTTCTCCAATTGCTCTATTCTTTCTTTCAGGGACTTTTTGTCCTCTTCTTGTTCTTCAACCCTCTTGGCTAACTATGCATTTGTCACCATGGCGGGAGTTTCACTTGACTCAACTTCAGACATATAAGCTGCTTTCCCAAATCTTTCACTGCTCTGATACCAATCTGATAGAACTAGGGTTGGATTGAGTCACTCACTGGCTCAATGCTCTGGGTCACAATTTGATAACCCCCTTGGTGATATATCATCCACCACTCAACCTGTAGGCCCTTTGCTATTTAGGCACCCCTGGTTAGATTTTCAACCCTGCTATCACTTCCAATTTGCTGCTACCAAGCAATTCTTGGTGTCTTTCCTCACCTTCACCGCCTGGCCCTTAATACACTTAAATACTAGTGAATCTCTAATACCTCTTAACTTGTTGGAAGGGGTGTGCACAGGCTTCCAAGGCTTCAAAAACCATCAGGGAAGGATTCTTTCTTAACCTCCATGCTTGGGTTTTCCATCACTATCACAAACCCTTGTCTAGGGTTTGGAAAGGCTACTAGGATAGAGCCCTTATTAGGCCTCCTCAAACAAGAAAAAAATGCTAACAGCTCCTCTCCTTCAACTGTTCAAGCCAAACACCCTTCTTTCACCCTGTCTCAAATCCTGAGCACTGAAGGATTTTCAAGGTTTGGGCCCCTCTCTGGCCGTACACAAGCAGAACACAGTTTATGCAAGAAACTAGGGCTTCCTAGACCATTTTCTTGGTCTGTTTGATTCTTTTCAACCCCCAGTTGAACAATCGAGGTCACTACCTTCTTGACACACCTTATGGAGGTTTTTGCACTGCTTCACACATTACTTCAACACATATTTAGCACCCCTACCATGTTAGAACAGTCATTCACTGTCTTTCCCTAACCGGGTGTTACCCAACTCGCCTAGGGAAAGAACTTTTGCATGCTTCCAGGACTCTTGAAGACTTCTACAACTAATCTATGTATAGACAAGGAGCTTGGCCACATTTCCAATGATCCCATGCTTTCTGGCACAGGAGGAATGCGGCCTAAGACCCCATTTTGAACAGATTTACAGTCAAAACAAATAAGCAAGAAAACATAATATATACAAGAATAGGGAGTAACGATGAACTAACTATCTATACAGCCACAAGAATGATTAGAAAGACTTTCCTACATGCTGAATCAAATAAAAAAATCCTAACTCAGTTCATTTAATCGCTGTTTCCAGAAAACAAAACAGAAAACTATATTTTTATTCACCAAAATCACTGTTCTCTTCACATTCTCATAAAACAGCCCACTCACAAAAACAACCCACCCTCTCAAAGGTCGAAAGAACTCTTTTACAACCCAAAGAATCAGTTAGGTTTACTCTTTTTAGCCTAAGAACAGCCAAAAGCTTCTTGTTTGAAAACACAGTGTGTTTTTCAATTTTTGCCCAAAACTTAGGAAACGACCACAAAAAGGATTCCAACCTTATTCAACTTTTAACCTAAGAACCAAAAGGTCCTAAAACACAATCTAAATGGTGTTAAAGACCTTGCACAACAAAATAAAATTGATTTTAAAACAATACTTCAAAATATGTTTGCACTTTGGCAGGTGCTCCTCCACCAGCACTGGTCTCTGTACTTCATCATTTTGAACTCATTTTGTTTCTTTATATCTATTAAATTGAGAATTTTAGGATTTAGATCAAAATATTTCTATTGCTATCAATTTTGATTTCATTTGTTCACTTCCATCTACCATTGTGGACAAATCATTATGCAAGAAAAATAATCATATGTCAAGTCTGCTTCATTCAGAAAGGTACACCCACCTAGGTTTAGCAGCACCTAAAGAGTAGAAGGTTGAGTTCTCTTGACCTTTTCTATTACCTTGAAATGTATCAAGATATTGGCAACCTCTTGAGGCATTTAGCCTACGTTTTTGAGAGCTAACACAACGTATGAGGATTCACTTCGACCGGACTAAGCGATATCGAAGTAGGGTCTCGGTGAGTGACCTTCGGTCTCGCCGACATTACACAAAAGGTTTCCATCGGTATGAGAATTAATTTGTCTCAACGACCAAAGGAGTATTACAAGGTGACTCTCGGCAAGACATATGGTAATCTATATGACATCTCTCCAACTCTGATGGGTCACGGCGAAAGCAAATAAAACAAAGGGGGCGACTAATAGTGTTATAATTTCCTTCGACATACTTACAGGGTTGTCTTAGCGACTGTTTCAGTGATGATTAATTGCCTAATTGCAACTGTTTTTCGACATTGGAATATGAAACGATGTGTCTCTTCAGATATAGATGTATAAATTCTCAAAGGATATCATTAGAAAAGAGGAGATTTTAGAGCAGATTAGATTACAATAGGTAGATTACGAATGGATACAGTAGAATAAAGTTCTCATATCAGATACTATGATGCATGTTTTCAAATGGTGATTTCAATGAAAATCAGTTGGTGTGGCAGTTTATTTCTAGTGTCAATTGTCAGTTGAGTTTATTGAAAAGTATTGCTAAGCTATCTCCAAGTTGATTCTTTTTGGTTGTTTAAATTGATATAACAAGATTATTTTTAGTTTATCAGTGCACATTTGTTGTATCTATGTGATTAATTGACTGGTTCTTTCAAGGAGAGATTAAATCCTTTTGGTTGATCACAGTGATCAAAGAGGTTCATCTAGATTATTAAAGTAGAGCTCAGAAATCATAATCCTGCATGTTTATACAAGTTATAAACAGATCATATGCCGACAATTTGAGTTTCTTCCAGAATAAGTTTCCCACTTTTGTTTCATTTGACTCTGCATACCCAATAAGGCACTGGTCTCTACAATTTCATCATTTAGATTCATTCATTTCCTTTACATCTGTTAATTGAGCATTTTAGGATTTAGATTTAGAAGATTGCTATTGCTATTTGTATCAAGTTTGAATTCATTTGTTCACTTTCATCTGCCATTGTGGACAAATCACTACAAGAAGGATAATTATAAGTCAATTTTGATTCATTCAAATAGGTACACCCGCCTAGGTCTAGCAGCACCTGAAGAGTAGAAGGTTTAATTCATTTGACCTTGTATGTTACCCTAAAATGTACCAAGAGATTGGCAGCCTCTTGAGGTTCTCCGCCTGCGTTTTTGAGAGCTAATAGGGTTGATGATATTAGGTTTAGGGTTGAGGGTTTAGGGTTTAGGGTTTATGTATAAGTTTAATGGTTGAGGGTTGAGGTATAATGTTCAAGGTTGAGGGTATAAGGTTAAGTGTATAGGGTATATGGATTAGGGTTTAGGATATTATGTATAGGGTTTAGGGTGTAGGGTTTAGGGTATAAGGTATAGGGTTAAGGCTTGAGAGTGTAGGGTTTTTTGTTTAAGTATAGGGTTGAGGGATAATGTTTAGGGTTTAGGGTATAAGATTGAGGGTATAGGGTATAGGGATGATGGTTAATAGTGTAGGGTTTAGGTTGTAAGGTATAGGGTTGAGGGTTGAGGGATAGTGTTCAAGGTTGAGGGTATAGGGCTAAGTGTATAGGGTATAGGGATTAGGGTTTAGAATATTTGGTATAGGGTTGAGGGTATTGGGTTTAGGGTTTAGTGTACAAGGTTGAATGTAGGGTTTATGGTTTAAGTATAGGGTTGAGGGATGATGTTCATGGTTTAGGTTATAAGGTTGAGAGTACATAGGGTATATGGATGAGGGTTGAAGGTGTAGGGTTTATGGTTTAAAGTATAGGGTTGAGGGCTGAGGTATAGTGTTCAAGGTTGAGGTATAGGGTTAAGTATATAGGTAATAGGGATTAGGGTTTAGGATATTGGGTATAGGGTTGAGGGTATTGGGTTTAGGGTACAAGGTTTAGGGTACAAGGTTTAATGTAGGGTTTAGGGTTTAATTATAGGGTTAAGGGTTGAGGGATAATGTTTAGGGTTTAGGGTACAAGCTTTAGGTATAAGGTATAAGGATGACGGCTGAGGGTGTAGGGTTCAAGGTTTAAGGTATAGGATTGAGGGATAGTGTTCAGGGTTTCAAGGGTATAAGGTATAGGGATTAGGGTTTAGGATATTGGTTATAGGGTTGAAGGTAATAGGTTTAGGGATTAGGGTGTAGGGTACAAGGTTGAATGTAGGGTTTATGGTTTGAGTATAGGGTTGAGGGATAATGTTTAAGGTTTAGGGTATAAGGTTGAGGGTATAGGTTATAGGTATGAGGGTCTAAGGTATAGGGTTGAGGGTTGAGGGATAGTGTTTAGGGTTGAGGGTATAGGGTTAAGTGTATAGGGTATAGAGATTTAGGGTTTAGGATATTTAGTATAGGGTTGAGGGTTTAGGTTATAGGGTTGAATGTAGGGTTGAGGGTTTAAGTATAGGGTTGAGGATTGAGGGTTGAGGGTATAAGGTTAAAGTGTATAGGGTATAGGTGTCTGGAGTTAATGTCTAGAGCTCTTAGCTGTAAGTGTTTGTAGCTTCTTCTTACCATGAGTTATTTAATAACTCATTTATTTGATTTATATCATCTTAAACACTTCAGTTCTCCACATGAATGAAGGGTTTTTTCTTTAGTTTTCTTGACCAAATCTTTGTTGATTATCTTGAAGAACATTCCACTGTCATTAATGACACTTAATTTCTTTGATAAGTTTGAGTTATTGAAAGATAATGTGGTAGAAGATCTCTTGAGCTATCATGAACTACATGCTTAGCCACCAATTTAGGAGTCATTGATACTCATTAATTTTTCAAAAATATTGGAATGTGCTAGAAGTATGGAGGAGTCTTCTTTATCTTCCCTATAATTTCTTCAAATCCTTGTCTATAGTTGATGTCTGGAGCTCTTAGCTACAATTTTTTATAGCTTCTTCTTACCATGAGTTATTTAATAACTCATTTATCTACATTATATCATCTTAAACACTTCATGGAGACATATTAGAGGAAATTTGGATCACATTTAATTACTAAAAATAAATCAAATATTCACTTTACATTCTACCTTAAACAACTAAAGAACTTTCAATTATTACTCAAATCCACTTTTAACACTAATGCATTAGGAAGAAATATATGATTTTCTTTGATAAAATATGAGACAATTTATGGTATCATCAATATGGATTAGGGTATAGGATATTGGGTATAGGATTTAGGGTGTAGCGTTTAGGGTAAGAGGTATAGGTTTAAGGGTTGAGATTGTAGGGTTTACGGTATAAGTATAGGGTTAAGGGATAATGTTCAGGGTTTAGGGTATAAGGTTAATGGTATAGGGTATAGGGATGAGGGTTGAAGGTGTAGGATTTAGGGTTTAAGGTATAGGTTTGAGGTTTGAGTGATAGTGTTTAGGGTTGAGGGTATAGGGTTAATTATATAGGGTATAGGCATTAGGGTTTAGGATATTGGGTATATGGTATAGGCATTAGGGTTTAGGATATTGGGTATATGGTATAGGGATTAGGGTTTAGGATATTTGGTATAGAGTTGAGGTTATTAGGTATAGGGTTGAGGGTTTAGGTTACAAGGTTGAATGTAGGGTTAAGGGTTTAAGTATATGGTTAAGGGTATAAGGTTAAATGTATTAGGTATAGGAATTAGAGAGGGAAAGAGGGAGGAGAGAGAGAGAGAGAGAGAGAGAGAGAGAGAGAGAGATGAGGGTTAAGTGTATAGGGTATAGGGATGAGGGTTGAGGTGTAGGGTTTATGGTTTAAGGTAAGGATTGAAGGTATAAGGTTAAGTTTATAGGGTATAGGGATTAGGGTTTAGGATATTAGGTATAGGGTTGAGGGTATTGGGTTGAAGGTTTAAGGTTAATTTTATAGGGTTAGGGATTAGGTTTTAGGAGAGAGAGAGAGACCTAAGAGAGGGTGAGGGGGTGTGAGGGAGATACATGAGAGAGAGAGAGAGTATTCTCTAGTTAGGGTGGGAAGGAAACACTTGAGAGAGGGGGAGGGGGTGGGAGGGAGAGACTTGAGAGAGAGAGAGAGAGGATTGAGGGTATAAGGTATAGGGTTAAGGGTTGAGAGTGTAGGTTTATGGTTTAAGTATAGGGTTGAGGGTATAGAGTTGAGGGATAATGTTTAGGGTTTAGGTTATAAGGTTGAGGATATAGGGTATAGGGATGAGGGTAGAGGGTGTAGGGTTTATGGTTTAAGGTATAGGGTTGACGGTTGAGGGATAGTGTTTAAGGTTGAGGGTACAAGGTTAAGTGTATAGGGTTAAGGGTATTGGGTTTAGGGCTGAGGGTCCAATGTATAGGTTAGAGGTTTGAGAATTGAGGGATGACCTAGTTTAATATATAGGTTAGAGGGTTAAGGGATTAAGGGTTGAGGGTTGAGGGGTCGAGGGACTAAGGGTTTAAGGGATGAGGGATTAAGGGTTTAAACGTTTAAGGGTTGAGGGTTTAAGGGTTGAGGGATTAAGGGTTTAAGGGTTGAGGTTTTAAGGGTTGAGAGATTAATGGTTTAAGGATTGAGGGATGAGGGTTGAGGGTATAAAGTATAGGGTTGAGAGAGAGAGGGAGAGGGAGAGAGGGAGTGGGATAGACCTAAGAGAGAGAGGGATATGGAGAGAGAGAGAGACCAAACATCATGGGGAGACCCCATTTCTTAGACCCATTTTTCAAACAGGCCAAGTTAGGTTTCCAATTTCATCGAATTGGCAAGCTAGTGGGTCCACTAGCTTGCCAATTCGGTGAAATTGGCAATATAGTGATGTTTGAAAAAATGGGTCCAAGAAATGTAGTCTCCCAGTGGTGAATCCATTTCTTGGACCCATTTTTTCAAACAGGCCAAGTTAGGTTGCCAATTCAGTGAAATTAGCAATGTAGTGGCCTGTTTGAAAAATGGGTCCAAGAAATGGGGTATCCTGGTGATGTAAATCATTGAGAGACCCTATTTATTAGACCCATTTTTTTCAACCCAATACCCTCTACCCTCAACCCTAATCCCTCAACCTAATACCCTCAACCTTTAAACCCTAATCCCTCAACCTAATACCCTCTACCCTCAACCCTAATCCCTCAACCCTAATACCCTAAACCATCAACCCTATAGGCCCTCAACCTTATACCCTCAATTCTCAACCCTCTACCCTATACATTGGATCCTCAACACTCATATATATTTTTCCCTCCCTCCTCTTCTCTCCTCTCTATCTCACTTCTCCCCCCTCCATCCCTCTATCTCTCCCTCCCTCTCTACTAATTCCTCAACCCTAAACCATCAACCATAAACCATAAACACTCAACCCTAAACCAAACCCTCAACCCTTAGCCATAAACACTAAACCCTTAAACCCTCTACCATACCCTCAGCCTAATCCCTCAGCCTTAAGCCAAGTAAACTCTCTTTCATCCCTCAGCCCTCAACCCTTAATCCCTCGCCCTTAAACCTCTACCCTCTACCCTCTACCCTCTACCCTCTACCCTCTACCCTCAACCCTTAAACCCTAATCCCTCAACCCCTATACCCTCTACCCTATACAATGGACTCTCAACCCTAATACCTCAAGCCTATACCCTCTACCCTATACAATGGGCCCACTAGCTTGCTAATTCAGTGAAATTGGCAACCTAACTTGGCCTGTTTGAAAAAATGTTTCCAAGAAATGGGGTCTCTTGGTGATGTAAATCATCGAGAGACCCCATTTCTTGGACCCATTTTTTCAAACAAGCCACTACGTTCCCAATTACATCGAATTGGCAAGCTAGTAGGCCCACTAGCTTACCAATTCAATGAAATTGGCAACCTAACTTAGCTTGTTTGAAAAAGTGGGTCCAAGAAATGGGGTCTCTCAATGATTTACATCACTGAGAGACCCCATTTCTTGGATGCATTTTTTCAAACAGTCCACTACGTTGCTAATTTCATCAAATTGGCAAGCTAGTGGGCCCACTAGCTTGCCAATTTGATGAAATTGGCAACCTAACTTGGCCTGTTTGAAAAAATGGGTAAAAGAAATGGGGTCTCCCAGTGATTTAAATCCTTATGGGATCAAAGAAATGGGTCTCTCTCTCTCTCCTAAACCCTAATCCCTACACCCTATAAACTTAACCTTAAACCTTCAACCCAATACCCTCAACCTTATACTTAATATCCTAAACCCTAATCCCTATACCCTATAAACTTAACCTTATACCTTCAACCCTATACCTTAAACCATAAACCATACACCCTCAACCCTCATCCCTATACCCTATACACTTAACCCTCATGTCTCTTCCTCCCTCCCTCCTCTCTCTCTATATCACCTCTCTCTCTCTCTCCCTCCCTTCCTCTTTCCCTCTCTAATGCCTATACCTAATACATTTAACCTTATACCCTCAACCCTCAACCCTATACTTAAACCCTTAACCCTACATTCACCTTGTAACCTAAACCCTCAACCCTATACCAAATGTACTAAACCCTAATCCTTATACCATATACACAATATCCTAAACCCTAATGCCTATACCCTATATACTTAACCCTATACCCTCAACCCTAAACACTATCACTCAAACCTCAAACCTATACCTTCAAACCTAAATCCTACACCTTCAACCCTCATCCCTATACCCTAGACCATTAATCTTATACCCTAAACCTTGAACATTATCCCTTAACCCTATACTTAAACCCTAAACCCTGCACTCTCAACCCTTAACCCTATACCTTATACCCTAAACGCTACACACTAAATCCTATACCCAATATCCTTAACCATAATCCCTATACCCTATACACTTTAACCTTATACCCTCAACCCTCAACCCTATACTTAAACCCTCAACCCTGCATTCAACCTTGTAACCTAAACCCTAAACCTAATACCCTCAACCCTATACCAAATATCCTAAACCTTAATCCCTATACCCTATACACTTAACCCTATACCCTCAACCCTAAACACTATCCCTCAACCCTCAACCCTATACCTTAGACCCTCAACCCTAGACCCTCATCCCTACAACCTATACCCTCAACCTTATACCCTAAACCTTAAACATTATCCCTCAACCCTATACTCAAACCCTAATCGCTACATTCAACCTTGTACCCTACACCCTAATCCCTAAACCTATTACCTTCAACCCTATAACCAATATCATAAACCTTAATCCATATACCTTATGCACTTAATCTTATACCCTTGAAACCATAAACATTATCCCTCAATCCTCAATCCTATACCTTAAACCCTAAAATCTACACCCTCAACCCTCATCCTTATACCCTATACCTAAAGCATATACCCTAAACCCTAAACATTATCCCTCAACCCTTAACCCTATAATTAAACCCTAAACCCTACATTAAACCTTGTACCCTAAACCTTGAACCCTAAACCCTCAACCCTAAACCCAATACCCAATATCCTAAACCCTAATCCTTATACCCTATATACTTAACCTTATACCCTCAACCCTTAACACTATAGCTCAACCCTCAATCCTATACCTTAAACCTTAAACCCTACACCTTCAAGCCTCATCCCTATACCATATACCCTCAACCTTATAACCTTAACCCTAAACATCATCCCTCAACCCTATACTTAAACCCTAAACCCTACATTCAACCTTGTAAACTAAACCCTAAACCCTAAACCCAATACCCTCAACCCTATACCTAATATTCTAAACCCTAATCCCTATACCCTATACACTTAGGCCTATCCCCTCAACCTTGAACACTATCCCTCAACCCTCAATCCTATACCTTAAACCCTAAACCCTACACCCTTAACCCTCATCCCTATACCCTATACCCTCAACCTTATACCCTAAACCCTAAACATTGTCCCTCAACCCTATACTTAAATGGAAAACCCTACACTCTCAATCCTTAACCCTATACCTTATACCCTAAACCCTACACCCTAAACCCTAATCCATATACCATATATGCTTAACCTTATACCCTCAACCTTGAACATTATATCTCAACCCTCAAACTTATGCATAAATCATAAACCCCAAACCCTCAACCCAATACCCTCAACCATGTACCCAATATTCTAAACCCTAATCCTTATACCCTATACACTTAACCTTATACCCTCAACACTAAATATTATCCCTTAACCCTCAACCCTATACCTTAAACCCTAAACCCTAAACCCTCATCACTCATCCCTCATCCCTCATCCTTATACCCTATACCCTATAACCTCAACTTTATACCTAATATCCTAAACCCTATACACTTAACCCTATAACCTCAACCCTATACCTTAAACATTAAACCTTACACCCTCAACCATTGTAGGGGGAGAGATAAAGAGGGGAGGGAGGGATTGGGGAGAGAGAGAGAAAGGTTGGGAGGGAAATGGATGATAAAGATAAGTAGAGAGGGAAGGAGAGGTAGAGAGACATGAGAGATAAAGAGTATATAAGGAAGGACATATGGAGGGAGAGAGAGGGAGGTGAGAGAGAGGTGAGATAGAGAGAAATAGAGAGAGTGTGATAGGGAGTGATGGAGGGATATGTGGGTAGAGAGGGATAGGTGAGATAGAGAGAAGTAGAGAGAGATAGGGGGAAGGAGGGAGGGTGGGCGAGAGAGGGGAGGAAGGGAGAGGTAAAGAGGGATAGGTGAGATAAAGATAAGTAGAGAGAGAATGGTGATATATAGAAAAGAGAGTTATAGAGAGGGAAAGAGAGAATGGTGAGATAAAGAGGAGAGAGTGGGAGAGAAAGAGGGTGAGGGAGGAGGGAGAGAGAGTGAGAGAGAGATGTAGAGGGAGGGAGAGGAGAAATAAAGTGTAGATAGGGGAAAAGGTAGGGAGGGAGACATCTAGTGTGTGTGTGTGTGTGAGAGAGAGAGAGAGGGGGGGGAAGGGGGGGAGAGGGAGAGGGAGAGAAGTGAGATAGAGAGGTGTAGAGAATTGTAGGGAGTGATGGATGGAGAGGTAGGCAGAGAGGGATTAGGGAGATAGAGAGTAGAGAGGGAAGGAGAGGGAGAGGTATGGATGGAGAGAATGGGAGGTGATATAGAGAGTAATAGAGAGAGAGAGAGTGGTAGGATGTGATGGATGGAGAGGTAGGTAGAGAGGGAGAGGGGAGATATAGATAAGTAGAGAGGGAGGGAGAGATAGGTGAGATAGAGAGAAATAGAGAGTGGTGGAAGGAGAGGTAGGTAGAGAGAGGGAGAGAGGAGATAAAGATAAGTAGAGAGGGAAGGAGAGGTAGAGAGAGGAGAAATAGAGAGAAGTAGAGAGGGAGGGAGGGAGGAAGAGAAAGGTGAGATAGAGAGGTGTAGAGAGAGAATGGTAGGGTGTGATGTATGTTGAGGTAGGTAGAGAGAGGGATTGGGAGATAGAGAGTAGATAGGGAAGAAGAGATGGAGAGACTATGGAGGAAGAGAGAGGGAGGTGAGAGAGAGGTGAGGTAGAGAGAAATAGAGAGTGGTAGGGAGTGATGGAGGGAGAGGTAGGTAGAGATAGAGGGGAGATAGAGAGAGAGAGAGAAGGATGGAAGGAGGGAGATAGAGATAATTAGAGAGGGAAGCAGGGAGGGAGTGAGAGAGAAGTGAGATAGAGATAATTAGAGTGCAAAGGAGAGAGAGAGAGAGAGGTCTTGAGATCAAGGGAGAGAGAGTCGGATAAAGGGATAGAGATAGTGAGAGAGAGAGAGAGAGGTCTAGAGTGTAAGGGATAAAAAATGAGTGAGATAGAGAGACAAATAGTAAAACTCATTGATTACTGAAATTTAACCTCCTGATTACTAAAATTTGACATGTTGATCTCTAAAATTTGACTGTCTGAAATTTGTGAGATCTTTCAAAAACTAGAATTTGCATTATAACTCCTAGAGATTCGAAACCACTCTCAAACATCCTAAAACTATATACATAAAATATAACTTAAACTATAAATTCAATGTAGACAAAAATGCGAGCACGTTATAAAGCGCTCGCGTTTTTTCAATGCATTCACGAAACGCGAGCGCATTATAATGCACTCACATTTTGTCAATGCATTCAAATAACATGAGCGCATTATAACACGCTCACATTATATCTTGCTTTGGGAATCCCCAAGCCTTAGGCTTGGTATTTACCTTGGAATACCAACCCAAAGGCTTAGAGGGCCTTCCCAATGACTAGAGATGTGTTTTTGCAAATTCTATAATATTTCACATAATTCGGTTCATGCTCACCATCAAAATTGCACGTATTTCAATGTCAAACAAATCAAACACCTGGGTAATGTTAGGTTCTCTCTTAGCTATCCAACGATGTAATTTTTTTCATTTTTTGATAATGTTAAGCCTTTCATCTATAATTTCTTTTGTTTGTGTGTCTCTTTTTTGGCAAAAAGCAGTGTTTGGTGTTTTTTTCATTATAAATTAACCGTTCATCAAAATGTCAAATAAATTACATTTTTAGAAACTAGACTCCATTCTACAAATTTAAAAAAAAAAAAATTCAATTAGTTTCCAAAATTTGTAGGGGTAGCAAGGCCAAAATTATGTTTTTCAAGAAGTGTCCACTTAGAATATTAGTAAAAAATCAAATATTCATTAAAAAATTATCAGAAAAATTGTGCATCAACTACATACTATTAGCTAATTTCTCACATAAGCGATTTTAAAAATACTAAAAAAAATTTCATCGTGCTAGGGATGTACAAAACTTGTTATGTTATGTTTTTTTGACAAAAACAACACCAATTTATGTACGTCCCTCTTTTGAACCCCTTAATTTCAACCATTTTCAAAATAAATTAGTAGTTTAGAAAGTAGACTCAGAGCACTACGATCCTTTTTGTTGTTGCATCTCAAAATTTTGAGTGTAACTATTCTCAATTTCACATCCAAGGTCAGTATTTTCTGATTTCAAAAAAAAAAAGAAGAAGAAGAAGAAGAAGAAGTCGCCACTTAAGCCCCATTTTTGGCCCCCCATCTTTTTGCACTTACCCAATAGTCGCACGCACTTTTGGAACTATAAATAGTAACATATATTTACAAATCTCTACAACTCAAGATGATAAGTCAAGGGGAATATAATGATAATTCAAGCTCTCCTTGACACAATGACAACCTTTGATATCAATGAAAACCTATGTTCAACAATCTCACCCTTTGTCATTGATGGCAAATAGCAAAATGTTGGGCCGCCCATAAAATCATCCAGACATAGATGAATACATTTATCCCCCTTCGATTGATTTCTCCCCCTTGGAAGATATAGCATTTTGAGTTCACTTTCTCCCCCTTTGACATCAATGGAAAAGATCAACAATCTCTCCTTTTAGATTTGAGGCACTCCTTCCCCTATAAACTTATCCTTCAAGTTGTAGGAACATAAATTCAAATGTGGAGAAATCTAGAGCATTTTTTTGAACCTCCTTGACTGTAATAACACATTCTTCATTCTGTAGGTTCAGAAAACTTTTGAGATAACTTATATATTCTAAAAACATGAGCATACATACCTCATACTTGCCTCAGAAAAACTACCAAACTACAAAGCAACATCTTCAAATGCGGAGAAATGTGGAGCATTTCCCTGAACTCCTTTTGTACAACTCCTCTTGAGTCCATACTACCTTGCTTCTAAAAAACATTTTGCAAGACCACCAAGCCTTCTTGTGGAAGGGAGACCAATCTCCCCCTCAACTCATGCTTCCTCTTGATTGAAGAGGAGGGAGCAATAACTTCCAACTTCTATTGGAGAAATTTAAAAGTATCCTTAAGAAGGGGTTTTGTGAATATATCTACCACTTTCTCCTTTTTCTCAACATACTCCAAATTTACCTCCTTTTCTATAACTTTCTCAAAAATGATACTTGATTGTAATGTGTTTTTTCCTTTAATGCATTACATGACTCTTTGAAATGTTTATGTCACTAGTGTTATCACAAAGCATAGAGATAGGTTCATCAAACTCAATCTTCATCTCCTTTAGGTTTTGCTTCATCCAAAGCACTTGAGTGCAATATGATGTTGCAAAAATATATTCCACTTCTGTTGTATATAAAGAAATTGAGTCATGTTTCTTGCTCAACCAAGACACCAAACTGTCACCAAGAAAGAATGCTCCACCACTTGTGCTCTTTCAGTCATCTATGCTTCCTACCCAATCTACATCTATGTATGCAGTTAGAGTGAAATTTTTACTCTTTTGATACCATAGTCCGAAATACAATGTAGTTGTCAAACACCTAAATATTCTCTTTACAAATTTGACATGATTTTCTTTAGGTGCTACCTAAAATTTAGCTACCATTCCAACTGCCTGCATTATATCTAGTCTAGGTGTTGTCACATACAACAAACTACCAATCATAGATCTATACATGGTTTGGTTTGCAAGGGAAGATTCATCATCTTTAATCAATTTGCATCTTGTAACCATAGGTATACCTACTAGTTTACAGTCCTCCATCTTGAACTTACTTACCATATCCTTTATGTACTTGTTCTAGGAAATGAGTATGCCTTTGCCTGATTGTGTAACTACAATCCAAGAAAAAAGGATAATTCACTTAGAATAGACATTTTAAAAATCATTTTTCATTAATTTTTGAAACAACTTGCACATGTCATCACTGCTACCACCAAAAATAATATCATCTAAATAGGCCAAAACTATCAACAACTGATCACCTTCTATCTTCATGTACAAATTACTATTTGCACTTGCTCTCCAAGAGCCTTGTTGTTGCAAGTATGATCCATACAACCTTGAATACTAAGATCTAGGGACTTGTTATATCCATACGAAACCTTATTCAATTTGCACGCATAATCCAAATTATTAGAACATTGAAACCCTTATGGATGTTTAATGTAGACCTCCTCTTCTAGTTATCCATTCAAAAATGTTGACTTAACATCCATTTGGTATACATTGAAGTTCTTGAATGTTGAAGGAGCTAAAAACATCTTGATTTCTTCCAGTCAAGTGCTACTAGATCAAATGTCTCTTCAAAATCTATTCCTTCAACTAAGCATATCCTTTACACACAAGTCTAGCCTTGTTCTAGGTCACTTCACCTTCTTCATTCAACTTGTTTCTAAAAACCCAGTTTGTTCCAATCATATTCTTGCCTTTAGGTCTTGGGACTAGTTCCCAGTTTTCATTCTTTTTTATCTGATTCTGCTCTTCCTCGATAGCTTCTATCCAACCTTTCTCTTTGCTTGCTTCTTTATAAGTCTTTGGTTTTATCTCTGATAGTGTGGTGATGAAAAAAGTATCCCTTTTCCTCACTTAACTTGGGAATAATTGATAAGATGAGCTAAGTGATGCCTTAATTTGGTGTTGTTATATGTTTTACATATTCACATTAAGTTTGGGACCCTTTTCATTAAAATTTGGGTCATTTATGCCTTATTTGGTCCTATTTTGCATCCACAAGCCTTATTAAATGTATTTTTCTGAGGATAATCCCGATACTTAACAAATGGAAAACCATAATTTAATATTTGAGGTTATGTGTTCCAGATCTAGTGATCTGGGACTCATATGCCACCTAGAGTGTATGGGTCCCACCTAGGTCTTGGGACCTGATTTCAAATTTCACATTAAACAAGACACTTATTGGAGTTTATGTCCCATGTTTAAGACACTGGGACTCATATGCCCAAACTGGTGTATGAGTCCCGCTTTAACCAGGACCTATTTTAAATCAAATTCTTGGTAGGATTTTATTATCCTAGATCTGATGTCAGCTTGTAGTGTTGTAATTTCAATAAATTTGGCATAAACATGTATAAATGCAAAGGCTATTTCACTTGGTTTCACCTAGAAATTTTGAGTCAAGCATCCTAAGACTTCACAAGAGCATTAATGAGTATTCAAGAGCATTCAAGGGAAAATTTGTAGAAGATTATTACAGCAATAAAGATCCATTTCATCATGTCAAAGATGTAGTGCATCAAGCATATTTTTGAGCTAATTTGTTGATGTAGCATTCAAGTTCTAATCAAGTGTTCAAGCCATTATCCTATTCAAGTTTCATGATCAAGATCTACACTCATTGAGGCCACTTCATGTTAGTTTTCATATTTTCAATGAACAAGGTTTCAACAAGGTTTGGCGAGTTGTTAAATGCATTTGTTCATTCATCATTCCTTCATTCTTTCCTATTTCATTTCAAGGTTTAATTGCCAAAACAGGGTTTGACCAAGGCAAACCCATATTCCCTAACACAACAACATTTTTTTCCTCTTAATGTGTGATTGCAAATTTAGATGAATTGGAGCTTAAAGACCCTTTGAAGGTGTAGAAATTGAAAATTGACCACTTTAATTTGGTCAATTTATCCCCAACTTGACTAATGTCATATCCTCTATATTAATTAAATAATACCCTATTATTTAATTAATATTCATTATCCCTTATCCCTTCATCCTAATGTATTTCTTCTATCATCTTTAAATCCTAGCCTAAAGTAAATAATTACCTTTGATTATTTACTCCCATCCCTTATCCCTTTTCCTCTAAAGAATTAAATAAATAATTCCCCTCATGTCACATCCTCCATAACCTTTTTCTAATCCTAATTAATTTCCATAATCCTAGATTAAGGATGTGCACGTTCTTAATCCTTGATTAGGGAGGTGTCACATCCTCCATAAAATGCAAGTAGATCATTAATCCTCATTACCAACCTAATCATTTGCATAATCCCTCACTTACACAACCTAATCATTGATCCACTAGTCTAATAAACCCTTTAGTCAACTCTCCCCATCCCCCAAGGAATTTTTAATTCCTTTTTGTCTTCCCAAGGTCCTTTTTGAGGAATTTTTAATTCCTCTCTCATCTCCCAAAGAATATTAAATTCCTTTTCTCTTTCCCAAGGAATATTAAATTCCTTTTATCATTTTCATGCACATTAAAAAGGAATTTTTAATTCCTTTAGTCAACTCTTTGATCTCAACCCTTGATCTTGCTCCCCTTTTCAATCTCCACTGTCCATTCCATCTCCCTTAGCTAAATGACTAACACTTAGTCATTTTTGCAACCCTAACTATCTTAACCATTCTCAAGCATTCATCCTCTCGATCTCTCAAGCTCACACTACCATCTTGTATCCATAGCTAAATCCACCATCCTTGCATCCAAATCAAGCAAAATAAAGTCGTTATGCTGCCGAAATCACTATAGAGCACACATATCAAGCCATCAAAAAAGGCAAACCACTTCATCAAGCTCAAACAAGGTAAAGATTGGTTTATTGTCATTTTGAAGTTTGAGTTTAATCTTAAGCCCAATCTCGAGTGTTTTGCTTATTTTTAGTCTTTTGCTTGATTTCTTGCATTTTGTTAGATTAAAAACACAACCACAGAAGGCAAAGTTGCAAAAGTTGTCAAGGCTCATGAAAAATCAGATTTGGAGCAAGATATCCAACTTATTTACATGAAACCAATGGGAAAGTGTTTATTTAATCCATCTTCAGAGGCTCACAAAGTTTCAGTTCAAAATTATGCTCCTAGGACAATTTTTACCTTTTTGGGACACTTTACAACTTTCTAGGTGTATGAGTCCCAGTATACCCCTTTTTTCTAGATTTCTACAGATCTAGATCAGTCACCAAGAGATTTTAGATCCTTCCCAAAAACCCTATACTAGGACTAAATCATCTAGCATGGCATATCAGTCCCAATGCACTTCAAAAAGTGGAATTTTAGAGTTTCAAACCTTGCTTTGACTCCATCATTCTTCTAGGTACTTTACTATTTGATTTTAGTTTGTTCATCTTGTTTCTTGCCTTCAAATTCCTAGGTCATATAGTGAATTTACATAGTGCATTCAATTTCTCCTTTGAAACTTCATTTTAATGGTGAACCCCCGTCTAATCACACAAAAGGAAACCGCTAGTCTTTCCCTCAATTGAGTCACTTGGTTGAGGGATCTTGCACTAGTACAAAAACAACAATATATGATTAAAAAAACTACTAAAAACTGAATATAAATGACTGAACATTATCACATGACTATTAGTAGTTTATTTCTAGTCATTTGTAACATGACCATATTGATGACTAAACCATTTTGTCATTTATTAGTTGTTTTGATTAATTGATTTGGTAGTATATTTATTCATTGATTTAGTCATTGATTTCTATAATTTGGTCACTTATTTAGTCATTTTTTATTCACTGATATATTTAGTCATTGATTGTTGTAATTTGGTCACTTATTTAGTCATTTTTATTCATTGATTTTTGTCCATTAGTAGTGTATTTAGTCATTAATTTTAATCATCATTTTGATCAATTTGGTAGTATATTTAGTCATTTTTATTTCATTGGTCATATATTTAGTCATATTTATTCACTATTCACTGATTTGTCAATTGGTAGTATATTTAGTCAATTTAATTATTAATTGACGCCAATTAGTAGTATATTTAGTCATTTTAATTGACTGATATTTGAGGATTTAAACATAAAACATAGAAATACACATCAATCATCAACTGCACATAATAAGACAGCCATTGAGAAGGAAAAATCACTAAACTTTATTAAAAAAAAGGTGTTCTTAAAGCCTATACAAGTATGAAATATCTATCTTGCTTGAAAAATACTTAGAAATAGAGTATTACAATTTTTATTTTTAATCACAAGTATGAAAATCTAAGTTACAATATTGCACAAAAATGACAAGAAAAAAACTTCTCCAAATTTTGTTTGCAATGATGGAAACACATGCTTGGAGCCCTTCAATGCGAGCACATGCCCCTTTCATCTCTTAAAACTTCTATAACATGGGCAATCTTCCTAGAGCAAGTTGTAATGTGTAGAATCCAAGAAGGAGAGTGTTGATTGTGTCTCATTGTAAGGTAGGTGGACCAACCACACTAAGGCTCTAGGTCACGGAGAGCCGAGAGTGGAGGTCTGCCTTATCTTACCTTGAGCTAACATGTGTTTGGGTCAAGGATAGAGAATGAAGAGCACTCTCCAGTGCTTCTATCACTCTACAGATGAAAGAGCCTGAATGGGGCTAGACGAGCTGGTTTTTGAAATTTGGACTGTACCTTAGATAACTCTCTACTCGAGGATGGCAGCGCGGGTCAAGGATGATAGCGTGGCATGCTAGCATCTCTCTGGTGCACTGGCATCTGTATGGCCAAAAATTGAAGAGTACAGTGCAGGAAATGAGAAAACCTACTAACTGCCTAGATAACAAAGTTTAACGACATGAACAGAGTGATAAAGTACAAGAAATAACTATATAAATGGTAAAGAAGGTAGATGAAAGTAAGGGTGACAAAGACCAACTCACTGAGAGTCCAGTTCACCAGCGAGCTCCATGCACACATTCACCTACACACAACCAAGAGAAGGAAAAATGTTGGGATGTATAAGGTTTTGCCTCAGTCAAACCCCCGCTTTGGTGTTTCCACCTCCACGGATAGCCAGGAAAGCTACCAAGTAGAAAATACGATAAAGAAAATAGAAAGGAGAGTACTGAACACTACAAAAGATACAATGCTACTCTATCAAACCACAACAAGAGAGGATAGTGAAGAAATACCACCTCCACCCAAAGACGCTTAAGGCCAATGAAGGGAGAATGCAAGACAACGAGCTTGGCAAAGTAGGATAGCCAGGAAAGCCACGAAGTAGAAAATACGATAAAGAAAATAGAAAGGAGAGTATTGAACACTACAAAAGATACAATGTTACTCTATCAAACCACAACAAGAGAGGATAGTGAAGCAATACCACCTCCACCAAAAGACACTCAAGGCTAATGAAGGGAGAATGCAGGACAACAAGCTTGGAAAACTCGACACAGTTGCAGTGGTGATGAAGGGAGGTCTTGCAAGACTCCAAACTCGTAGCTTCTATGGTAGCACAACACATACAAAAATGAAGTTGATGGAGTAATCAGTTGTTGTAATGCTCAAGAGATGTATGAAAATGCTAAAGAGATCAAGTGAATGGCTAGAATTCTGAAGAAGATTGAAGTGATAGTGAAAACTATGCATTTGAAGAGAGATTAGGAGGGAAAGAGCCATTTTTGGGTCGGTTGGTCAACACAGAGGCGTTATGTTTCATGCTGATGAAGGGTACTCCCCTTGCAACCTAAAACTAACAAAAACAACAGATAAATTTCAGGCTTCAAAATTGACCCCGAAGATTTTACTAGGATTTTCGAAAATTAAAATTTTAATCTCTCAAATGACAAATGGTATTGAAGTGATTTCTTCACCATTGGCTTCAATTTACCATTCTGGAGGTTTGTGTAAGATTTTGTGTCATATTGTGCATAAATGCAAACTTACTAAAATAGTAACCCTACCAAATTTAGCCCTTATTGAAAAGAAACAACATTTTTTTTGGGTGATGTAAGATTGCTCTTACACCCTGGATGCTCCTGCATCAGACACCCGAGGTAATTTGAAAAGTGACCCTATCACTTCTCTGTTTGTCCATCAGTCTGTGAATGGTGAGCAAAACTAAACTTCAAATCTGTCTACAACTTCTTCCATAATGTTCTCTAGAAATAACCAACAAATTTGGTATCTTTGTCTGAAACTATACTCTTCGGTAGACCATGTAGTCTCACCACCTCTCTGAAAAAAAACTCTACAATATGAACATCACTGGTCTTATGACACATAATGAAATGTGCCATCTTTGAAAATCTATCCACCACCACAAATATGGAATCATGCCCTCTCTATGTCATCAACAATCCAAGAACAAAATCCATACTAATATCCTCCCATGGCCTCTCAGGTACAAGTAATGGCTGATACAATCTAGTATTCTAACTTGTTCCTTTCATCATCTGACATACTCTGCAACTTTATACATACTTCTTCACATCCTATTGTAACTGTGGCCAGTAATAATTCTCACTAACAAGAGCAATGGTCTTATCTCGACCGAAATGCCCAGCCAATCCTCCACTATGCTTCTCCTTGATTAGATTCTCTCATAGAACTCCTTGGAATACACAACTGGCTTCCTCTAAACAACATTCCATCTTGGATTAATAAATCCAACCATCTTGTCCTATCCAATGTAAAAGGTTCCAAACAAGCCTTCCAAGCTTTTTCAAAGTCTGGATCTTCTGGGTACAAACTCCTGAGTTCATTGAACCCAACAACCTCTATATTCATCTCTATCAACAAATTTTTCCTTCTACTTAAGGCATCTGCAACTCTATTTGATCTTCCACTCTTGTGCTTCAAAACAAAAGTATAACTAAAAAAACTCAACCCACTTTAAGGGCCTTTGATTCAACTTTCCTTGACTATTGAGATACTGCAAAGCCTAGTGATCAGTATATAAAACAAATTCTTTTGGAAACAAATAGTGTCTCCATTTATTCAAAACTTGAACTATAGCATAGAACTCTTGATCATAGAAAAAATATTTCTTAGCATCATTTAACTTCTCACTAAAATCAGCAACAGGCTTACCTTCTTGACTCAAAACAACTCCCATGGCAATGCCAGTAGCATCAAAATCTACCTGAAAGACCTTATTGAAATCTAGAAGTGCCAAAATAGGTTGCTCTATAACTTTCTTCTTCAACACAAAACTTTTTGTTGCTTCTATAGTCCACTTAAACTCTTTTCTATCCTCTCTCATTGCTTTAGTTAGAGGTGCACAAATACTACTAAAACTCTTAATAAACTTTCTGTAAAAACTTGCTAGACCATGAAATGATCTTACCTCTGTAACACTCCTTGGGGTAGGCCATTCAGTGATAGCTCTCACCTTCTTTGGATCCATTTTAAGACCCTCCACTGAGACAACAAATCCCAAATACACCAACTCCCTTTTTATAAAACTACATTTCTTCAAATTAATCAACAGCTTCTCCTCCCTTAGCTTCTCAAAAACTTATGCATCAAGTGCCCCTCCAATGTCTTACTAAAAATTAGAATATCATCCAAATAAACAATAACAAATTTTCCTAAAAATTATTTTAATACCTCATTCACAAGCCACATAAATGTGCTTGGTACATTGGTTAGCCCAAAAGGCATGACTAACCACTCGTACAAGCCCTCCTTGGTTTTAAAGGTTTTCTTCCATTCATCTCCTTCTCTAATACAGATATAGTGATATCCACTCTTCAAATCTATCTTCATGAATTACTCAGCTCCACTCAAACAATCCATAATGCCATCGCAAGGGAAATTTGTACTTGATGGTGATATTGTTGATGGCTCTAGAATCTGTACACATCCGCCATTCCCCATCCTTTTTTGGTGTTAGTACTACAGGTACTACACATGGACTCAAACTCTCTCGAATCAATCCCTTCCGCAACAACTCTTGCACTTGTCTATTCAACTCTTCGCTCTCTGCTGGAGTCATACAATGAGCTGCCTTATTTGAGAAATTGGCTTCAGGAATCAGGTCCATCTGATGATTAATCTTTCTTACTGGAGGCAAACCGTCAGGTATGTTATCAGAAATAATAGCTTGAAACTCATTCAACAAATCTAAAACCTCTACAGGTACTTCAATAGTATCTTCTTTATCAACTCTAGGGATTAATGCAAAACACATATGCTCATGCTTCATACCTTCTAAGAACTTTCTTCCATGAACCAAAAAAATTCTTGCATTACTACATACCTTTTCCTCTGCCTCTTTCAAGGGCTTCAACTTATGACGAACTCCATCCTTTGTTAAAGAATAGGTGTTGGGATGTCCATCATGTACTGCTCGTCGATCAAACTGCCATGGTCTACCTAACAACATATGACAAACATCCATAGGCATAATATCACACAATACCTCATCATGGTAATTTCCAATATTGAACTTTACCAGACATTGTTCATTTACCAAAGCTTTATGGTCCTTCTGTAACCAAGCAATCTGGTATGGATTTGGATGCCTTTTTCTCTCCAACTGCAACTTACTAACCATCTCTTCTGAAACAAGGTTATCATTACTACCTCCATCAATAATAACATTGCAAAGTTTACCTTCACACTTACATCTAGTGCGAAACAAATTCTTCCTTTGAGTTGTCTATTTCTCCTCATTCAACAAGTTTCTTCTAGTAACAAGAACCTCTCCTCTTTCTGCATCCTCAAAATGTGAAGACTCAGCATCTTTGTCTACATGGGCAACTCGTGCATTACCCTCAGGTCTTCTACTTGTCCTTCCTCAATGTTAAGGAAACTCATATTCCCTATGCCCTTCTTCTCCACATTGGAAACAGGTTCCATGAAAACCTCCTCTTCCTCTTTGGTCTCCATTATGAGGACGATAGGTGTTATCTCCTTTTTGGTTTTGTCTACTACTAGATCCTTCACCCTTCTTTTGGTCTTCATTTTGACCTCCATATGAGAGTCCACTAGTCCTTCCACCATGACCTCCACCTTTTTTCTTAATTTTAAACCTCTTATTCAACTTCTCTTCTACCTTCAAAGCAAACTGATATGCATCTTCAATGGTAGACATTCTTACTAGACTCATCTCTTCTTGAATGCTCAGCTTCAACCCATTTATGTAACAGACAACTTTCTCCTTGTTGGCCTCAAAATGACCTGTTTTGATCAAGACTCGGTAGAATTCTTCTATATACTCCTTAACAGATTTTCCTACTTGTTTCAACCCTTGCATCTTCTTCAACAAATCTAACTCAAAGTCCCCAAGAATGAACTGTCTTTTCAAAATTTCCACCATCTGATCCCATCTTGTTATTTTCTCTTTTCCTCTTATATTTCTTTCCAACTGGACTTCTTTCCACCATATGCTAGCATGGCTTTTCAATTTGGCCTTTGCAAATTTGACCCTATCTGGGTCTTCTATTTCCTCATACTCAAAATACTCTTCCATGTCATTGATCCAATCGATCAGCTCCTCTAGATTTAGGTTTCCAAAAAAATTAGAAACTTCTATCTTTGGCCTCTTTCCAACCTTGGAAATGGCCCTAATCAGTCTGACTTCTCCAGGATCCATTACATCCTGTGCTTCCTCTTCGAATGGCTCCTCATCTTCAGCCTCATCCTCACTTTCATCTCTTCTTCTGACATCAGTTCCCTTACACAACTCCTCTTGCAATGCTTGAACTTGTCTCTGGAGGGCTCTAAAACCCTCTTTTGTTACCCCAACATTTCTCCCACCACGGTTTCTTCGTGGATGCATCTTTTCTCACAGACCCACAACCACAAGTCCTAGTGCAAACTGCCTCACATTCAACGATCTATTTACACACTCAGGAAAACCCGCTCTAATACCACTTGATGAAGGGTACTCCCCTTACAACCTAAAACTCACAAAAACAACAGATAATGGCACAAACAAAATGCAAGAAGGAAAGCAAATATTTTCTATTATCACTTAAATGAAAATGAAATTACAACATTATATTTTCCATCACATGGACTTTCTAATTACATAAATCTGCAAGTTTGCAAATCAAAGCCACCATCTACTCTGCTCTGGCCTCCTCTTTGTAGTCCCCCTTTACATCCTTTATTTGGAAGGTGTAACCACCCTAGAATCTTCTGGAAAGTGTAACCGCCCTAGAATGTAACTTCCTCGGGAAGATATTTTGAAATTTTATTTTGGTATTAGAACTTTGCGGGGTCATAACTTTTGATCCGACTGTTTAATTTTCTATTATAATACCTTTTTGGAAAGGTCTTGAGAAAACTTGTGCCAAAATGTAAGGCCTGAAGGCCATCCACTTTCGTTTCCCACCAATTTTTAGGCCCATCCGGAGCTTCTAAGTGCCTCAAAATTGACCCCGAAGATTTTACTAGGATTTTCAAAAATTAAAATTTTAATATCTCTCAAATGACAAATGGTATTGAAGTGATTTCTTCGCCATTGGCTTCAATTTACCATTCTAGAGGTCTGTGTAAGATTTTGTGTCCAACTGTGCATAAATGCAAACTTACTAAAATAGTAACCCTACCAAATTTAGCCCTTATTGAAAAGAAACAACATTTTTTTTTGGGTGATGCAAGATTTCTCTTACACCCTGGATGCTCTTGCATCACATGCCCAATGGAGAATGTAATGTCCCTATGAACACCAGAGGTAGGAATCTATCAAGGAAGGCAGCATGTCGCCCAAACGTCCATGCATCGTGCTCGCATCCCTAACAAATATTCCCCCACTGATACAAAAAATAGGTGCTAAGTGGATGCGAGGTAGATAGGTGATGTGGAATTTTGCATTAAGGTTTGATTTTCTAAGGTGGAGGGATGCAAAAGGAGAATTTTCACAAGGGGTGCAAATTTGCTCCTATACATTTTCCCCCCACTTTAGCAAGCACGAGTATCAATGAGTGTTCGATAAAGTAGATCAAAGAGTTAGAAATATATACCTGAACCATCGAGGAAGTAGACTGTGATCTGGTGAACTCGAAAGCATAGGGCAAGAAAAGGACTCCATAGGTACTCTCTCCTGAGGAGGTTTGAACAAAGGACTTCATAGCTCTTTAGAACTACAAAGTTGAACAAAGTACACCGAAGGCCTACAGACCAATGGTGGACAAATCCCACAGGATGCAAGTGCTTCATATGCCCTCAAACCTGTGAAGAAGGCACCCCCAAGTACTCTCTCTTGAAGGAAGCCCACTGTAAGGGGACTCAAAGAGTCTAGTTGGAAAGCAGCTTCACAGGCACACCTACAAAGCAACATGTTAATTTGCAAATAAAACATGTTAAAAACAAAAAGCAGCCATGCAGGTAGACAAGCAGACAGTCACACATACAGTCAAAAATTTGAAGGAAGAGCTTTCAAAGGGGTCCCTCGGGAACCCTTCAAAATAAAATGGGTCCACTCGAGGGACGTGTTGTTTGAAAGTGCAAGAATGTTTTTCGCAAATCAATTCAACATCAAGGAATCCTTTCAAAAGGTGTTCACTTCATCAAGGAATTAGAAAGGAAGAAAATGCCCCCTCGTGAGGGGAAGGTCAAGGCTTTTCTTGTAGGAAAAGATGCTCCCTCCTTAGAGGAAAGTTCCTCATGTTTTTCTTTGTGAACCCATGATGAAAGAAACACATTATGCTAGGGGTCCTTGTTGAGAATGTGATTTGAAAAAGTTTGCAAATATTTTCGAAAAAATATTAGTTGGCCATTGAATGCGTTTTCTGAAAATCAAGGTAACATGATAGCCCTCCCTTAGGATGGTGCATGCCGAACACAAGGCACATGGCATCCGAAGGAGAGAAAAGCAAGAATTAAAAAGTGATGTGTCCCACGGGACATAGCGAGATGTCACCATGGTAATGTTGTTGTGCACGTGAGGGACAACACATGAGCACCACAACATCATGAATCAAGAAAAGAAGAGAGAAAGATAACATTGTAAAAAAAGATATTGACATCACAAACAAGGGGCACAGGGGTGATCTGATATTTTGGGGTCAGAGCTGCTCATTAATATATAAGTATAATAATAGTATATTTAATCAACTGTCATCAGCCCCCTACTATATCAGACCATATGAAGAATGCACAAGAAGATAAAATAAAAATAAAAAATTCGGTCAACATGGAAGGGAAGCCTAAATTCCCCTAACACTTTGTATTGTCTCCAATTTTTTGAAAATCAATACACATAACAGAGGAAGAATGATGCCACAAATAGAGGAAGTTTTATGACACATAATCACTCCTGTATCCAAGCACCTACAAGGGTGACAAGGGTCATCCAGGAACACATAACACAAGCATAGGGGAACACAAACACACACACACAAACACACTCTACATTACAAATAAAGAAGAGGCGCCCCCCTAACACTCATCGGCCAATAGGTCATCGACCTCCCAATCTAGATCATTATATGGGGAAGGTAGACGAGCCTACAAAGGCAAAGTGTCAAGGGGGGAATCCTCCAAACCCCTCGCAACAAGAGCCAAGGAAGAAGACTCTTTGAGGTCTCATCTACTCAGTTCTTGTGGGGCAAAAGTCAGTGACTTCACGAATATTTTTGAAAGGGCTAGGACCTCATTCAAGGAATTAAACATGCACTTCACTGGAGTGTCATGTGTTACCTCAACGAACGAGGGAGGCAACTCCTGTGATTCATTACTAGGCTCACTGAGTGACTTGGGAGTAGTGATGAACTCTAAGGACGTTGAAACTTCCTCTGTCACAAGGATGGCAAATGCTAATACAAAACCACCCTTTGAAGAGGGTGTACTCTTTTGGCCCCCATTGCTAGCAGGGCCATCCTCCACCTTTCGCTTTGTCAGAGGGTGAGAGACCCCCACAGACGAGGCAAAAGGCATAAAGGAGGAGGAGAAAACCACGACGGACACCACTGAGGGTTCTGCATGTCCACAAGCTTCGAGAATGGCAGGATGTCTAGAAGGGACATCAAGAGAAGGGGCTCAATCAACGGAGCAATAAACACCTGCACCTTTTTAGGGTTAGGGGTGTTTACACTCATAGTAGGAGCCGAAAGCAACATCGAGGCTAACTAAACTGAATTTGAGGGTATGGGAGAGGAGGAAACAACAATATCTCCCGAAAAAAGAGTTAACTCCCCTTCCTTCCTCTACAAGGTAGCCTGCTCGACAGTTAGAGCATTTCGCTGACGCTTGCGTTTGTACGCAAGGCAATTCCTGTGACTCTGAGAGCTAGAAGGCGAAAGCTGGGATGGAATAAATGGGTCCTGCTCGACCACCAGAGTGTCCATCACAACTATTTCTGGTAGAGGGAGAGACCCTTGGATGAGAGCAGGAGGGAGAGATGGAGAGATTGAAATGACAGCAAGGGGAGCAAGCTCTAACACCTCGGTGACGGGCCTTTTCCCATTCACTGCCTTGGGGGCAGGAGTGGAGGAGGCCACAGAGGATGAGACGTAGAGGACTCCCCATAGGGACCTTTCGTTCTACCATATAGGTAGGGCCAAGGTCTAGGAGGCAAAGTGGGAAGGTTAGATATTTGATTCTTGGCTTTACACCAAGCAGGTACCATCATAATTCTTATGCAAAATCCAAGAGTAGTCATCCAAAAATCCTCTTCAGAAAGGGGGATAGAAGCGGCACCTTGAGGACAGGTAGGCCTCTCCTTTCCCTTCCAAGAGGAGGAGGTAGCTTTTTGCTGCACTATCAGAGGGGTTTTGGCTATCCTTTTCCCCCAATTTTATAATTTATGTAGTTTCGGTAAAGTAGGTCCATTCTAGGGGGAAGTGGATTGATCGAGGTGGGCCAAAAATGATCTAGTGAATAACACCCATAGGATACCAATGGCTAATATCCAATGTGATCTGCACGATGTGCACATCACCTTTATGAGAGAACTTTAAACATTTATAAATAACAAAAGTGATTATGTTCATGGAAGCTAGCCATGGGATGCCCAATCTCACCCTGAACAAATCAAATTCTGGAATAACATCAAAAGTTGTATCCACATCCCTAGGTCCAACTAGGATGAAAAGACTTATAGAGCCATACAGCTTAAGAGAGATCATCGTGCGTACATATAGTAGATTTTGTTTCTTCATATTCCTCCCTTTGCAATGAATTTAACCATAATGTCTCCTCCATGATAACATTTACCCTACTCGCGTGGTCAACTAGGACTCCTATCACAATGTTTCCATTGAGGCAAGAAGGAATGTATAGAGGAGAGGGCTTATTATTCAAAGGCAAGTCTTGCGAGGTGAAAGTCACATATGGTGAACTAGTCATAGGTTGTGGGGGAGAAGTAATCGAAACCATGTTAACATACGTTGAGGGTTGGGGAGAGGTGTCAGAGGAATCAATAATCAAGTTCGTAGAATGGGATGGAAATGGGTCTGTGTAAATCTAAAACTCACTATTGACCTTCGCTACTGACTTATTCATGTTTTGTTTCTTCCTATCGAGATGGATGGTACTGTTGTCGATGTGATCTTGTATCTCATGACGCAGGCACATGCAACACTCAATATCATTCTCGTTGACATGATGGTACTGGAAAAAATCATCTGCATCATACCAATCAGGATAATGTTTGTTTAGAGGTTGAGTGTTTTCCAAAGTTATGATTTTATCCTTCAATTTTTTTTGTAAAATGAAAGAATAAGATTTTGTTAACTTCATAAACTTCTTGTTGCTTCTGAGGCCATGATTGTTAGTTGCGGTGACTACATTTGCAATAGCTTTACATTTTCTTAAGATAAACACAATAGACTTTCCTTTTGAATGGGAGCATGAGGAAGATCCCTCGAATTGAACTACCATTTGTTGATACTCTCGCAACGCAACGCACAAATGCGCAAAGGAAGGGTATTTCATTAAGGAAAAATTCTCCTGCCAGGCTTGTTGCAAGTTCCCTATGAACACCTTCTACACATCGGAGTTAGATAGCGGGTACAAGATCTGTGAAAAGAGCACTTGGTATCGTGCTATGAAGTTAGTTATCTTCTCGTTATCTCCCTGCTTACATCAGACGAGATATGAGAAGGCCATCTTCAGACCGATGTTAGCCTGGAACTGACGAAGAAACTGATTAACAAGCTAATCAAATGAAAATATAGAATTATTAGGCAAGGAATAGTACCACTTAAGTGTTGTGTCCTTGAGAGACCAGGGGAAGAATTTTTCCATCAAAGCATCATGATGAAAGAAATTCGTACACATGGAGTTGAACACTAATACATGTGTTTGTGGATCCCCTTTACCACCATACTTTTCGAACTTAGGAATCTCCATTCCCTGAGGGAAAGGAGTAATCAGAATTGCCACTGACAATGGACTATGTTGGAAGAAAGGCTAGAAAATAGGTTGGGCGAAGGCTTGGGAAAGGCTCGCCAACTAGTTTTGCATCCAACCCATGTTTTGAAGAAGAGCATTCAAAACAAGGTGAAAGGATGACAAAGGCCCAGTGGAACCTCCAGAACCACCTTTGGATCCACCTCTGGGCCACCGCTATGACCACCACTAGAGCCACCACCACTAGTAGGGCCTCCATCGAAGCCACCTCCGCTAGTGCCACCCCCGCTACCAAAACCGCCACCACTCATTCCACTGGAGCCCCCATTGCCAGGGGTAGTAGGAGGGGTGAAGCTGAAACCAAGGGGTATTCTACTCGCCTTGATAGTAGGGGGCTTTTGAGAAGCAAAGGAAACACTAATCGAAGGGCCTATTTCAACCATGCATACAGACATGGTAGGCATCAGGATGCCTATTTGTCTCTCATAGGCATCGAGCACCTCTCCTCGGGTAGTACTTGATCTAGTTTTATACAAGGGGATATAGACTTTGATTAGATCAGTAAGGCCTCGTAAGAACTCTATACTTTTCTGATACTTTCCTAACAAATATCTCACCTCGCTAGCAAGTCTAGCGACTCTTGCCATGTTTGGTGCTTTCTCTAAATGATTCACAAGTTCTGACAATCTATTATCTAGTGCCAAAAGGTTTTTCATAGGGATATTCACAACATCATCCTCATCCATGGATGAAGCCATAGGGGATATTGGAGGGGTAGGAGCACGAGTGGTCTTGTCCATGAAACCCATCTTGTCGGTAAAACCTATAGGAAAACTAGTAGTAAAGTCAATAGCTAGACCAGTTGAAAAATTGGAGGTGAAACTAGAAGTGACCTTTGTCTTTTCCATTGGTAGGTGTCACACACTTCTCCTAAAAATGTACCTAGAAGTCGTGGACTAGGTTGTGATGCTCATAAACCTTCACAACACTCAAGTTTACAACAGTCACCAGGTGTGAAGGAAATAGTCTCAACACCAACAAATGGATAGACGTTGTTCGCATCGAGTTCACCAAAAATGTAAGGTGGGGGCACCAACCACACCAAGGCTCTAGGTCATAGAGAGTTGAGAGCGGAGGGCTGCCCTATCTTACCTTGAGCTAACGGGTGTTTGGGTCAAGGATAGAGAATGAAGAGAACTCTCAAGTACTTATGTCACTTTTTAGATCTAAGAACTTGAATGGGGCTAGATGAGCTGGTTTCTAGAATCCAAACTGCACCTAAGATAGTTCTCTGCCCAAGGACGACAACATGGGTCAAGGACGATATTGCTGTTCACTAGTGTCCGTACGACCAAAAAGTGAAGAGTATAATGTAGGAAATGAGAAAACCTACTAACTTCCTAGCTAACAAAGTTTAACGAAATGAACAAAGTGATAAAGTATGATAAATAACTATATAAATGGTAAATAAGGTAGATGAAAGTAAGGGTGACGAAGACCAATTCACTAAGAGTCTAGTTCGCCAGTGAGCTCCATGTACACGTTCACCTACACACAACCAAGAGAGGGAAAAATGTTGAGCTGTATAGGGGTTTGCCTCAATCAAACCCCACTTTGGTGTTTCCACCTCCACGAACAACCAGGAAGCCACAAAGTAGAAAATATAATTAAAAAAATAGAAAGGAGAGTACTAAACACTACAAAAGATACAATGCTACTATATCAAACCAAAATAAGAGAGGATAGTGAAGCAATACCACCTCCATTTAAAGGAACTCAAGGCTAATGAAGGGAGAATGCAAGACAACAAACCATTTTTGGGTTGGTTGGTTGATTGACACAGAGGCGTTACGCTTCATGCCTAATGGAGAATGTAACGTCCCTGCGAACACTAGAGGCATGAATCTAACATGGATGATAGCGCACCACACAAATGTCCGCACACCGCAATTGCGTCTTTGAAAAATATTTGTGCTTGCATCTCTGACAAATATTCCCCCACTGACACAAAAAATAGGTGCCAAGTGGTTGCGAGGCAGACGGGTGATGTGGAATTTTACATTTGGGTTTGAATTTTATATATGAAGCCCTCTCCTTTAATGTAGTCAACAATAACCCTAGAATCTTTCCTCCTTTATATGCAACATGCCATTTGATATGAGCAACAGGGTGTTACCTTTTCCACCATGAATGAAGTTGTGCCTCAATACAACCAACATTTGAAATTACTAGTAGTCTCAATTTAGAAAGAATAAAAGTGCATTGTATATTGCAAGTTTACAAAAGTAAGTCAAAAAATGGTAGAAAGATAAATCAATTAAAAAATTGTAGGAGACAGATCGCATCCAAAAACATGGGAGAGCTATGAAAAATTGGAGAAATTGGCTTGGAAAATAAAGGCAGCAGGGTATTTCCAGATTCAAGACTTTTACTTAATGCTATGGAATAAAAGAAAAAAAAATCATTTATCTACCACCATAGTGAAAAGTTAGCAATTGCATTTGGTTTGTTAAACATGGCCCCTAGTACAACTATTAGAGTTTTTAAGAACCTTCGAGTATGTTCTGATTTTCACACTACATCTAAATTCATTTCCAAGATTGTTGCGAGAGAAATTGTCTTGAGAGATGTAAACCATTTCCATCATTTTAAACAGGGACAATGTTCTTATGGAGAATATTGGTGATGCTAGATGAAACAATATGAAAAATAGGCTTGCATTATAATAATGTGCACTACATCAAATATCCAGTAATAACGAAGGGACATCCATCAAAGCATAATAGCAGGGATTTTTTGTCATATGTTGTAGTTACAACTACCTTGCTAGACATACATGAAAATGTGGAAGCATAGACAAGGCAAGAAAACGTTTCAACAAATGCCTCAAAGAAATGTGATATCATGGAATGTCGTGATTGAAGGATATGTTCAAAATGGGTTTTTCTAAAAATTCCTTAGAAAATTTTATGAAAATGCAACCAGTGGGTGTAAATCCCAACTCCTCAACCTTTGAAAGCGTCCTTCCTACCTGTGTGTAAATTGGAGCTTTGGATGAGGATATGAACATCCATCAAAAGCATATTTGGAAGTGGTTTTTTATTAGATATTGTAGTTGCAAGTTCCACTTTGGATCACCAAATCCTTCACAAAACCTTCTGCACAACCATCGCAACACTGTACAGTTGTTGTTGGGCCTTCGTGGTGATGTAAGGAAATATCCCTGCATCACTACGAAGGCCCAACAACAACCATGCGATGTTGTGGTGGACACCATAACACTGCACGGTTGTTGTTGGGCCTTCGTGGTGATGTAGGGAAATATCCCCGCATCACTACGAAGGCCCAACAACAACCATGCGGTGTTGTGGTGGACACGATAACACCGCACAGTTGGGGTGCTTTCACCACATCACTGCGAAGGCCCAACAACAATCGTGTGGTGTTGTAGTGGACACTGCAACACCAGACAGTTGTTGTTAGGCCTTCATGGTGATGCGAGGTGCTTTCCCCCCATCACCGTGAAGGCCTAATAACAACTGTGTGGTGTTGCGGTGGTTGTGCAGAAGGTTTTGTGAAGGCTTCGGTGATCCGAAGTGGAACTTACAACTACAATATTTGATAAAAATCCACTTCAAAATATGCTTATGCCTTAATGAGAAATAATCACTCATATAACTAGTTAGTTGGAAGAAAAATGGGAGATGCAAATGTGTATTTTGAAGTAGCTTATGGTATTTTGCATAGGTGTAGACATTCTTTGTAAGGCTTAGTTTTGGGTGGGCACAAACATTTCATGACATACCTTCTTCCTAATTATGGAAAACCATTTGAAAGACACAATTGGGCTGCAAAATATAGGGCACATATACTCTCAGTCATTGCTTCTCTGGGTGGTATGGAATTAGGTGGATATCGTGGAATAGAGTACATTATACGCTATCTTATGTACTGGGGAAACTTGTGTCAAGATTTGAGCAGATAAATGATTCTTTTATTGTCAAAAAATTATACCTTCCATTCTCAGTGTATCTACTATCATACCTCTCACTAACGCTATTGTTTTATTGACACCATTGTCATATTTCCTCTACAAAAGAGCTCCATTTGAAGGCATCTTGACTACATATTATGCACAAAAAACTCTACAATTGCAATAAGACATTTGCAATATAAAATATGAATTCATCAAAACATTATTGTCTAAGAAAAATAATATCTTCAAATGAAGGAGCACTGTAACTGTGACTGAGAAAACACTATGTAGGAATTGTTAGCACTGAGAAATGAAGATAACACATTGAATTAGGTGATTGAGATCACTGAAAGGAATATCATTGTTAAATAGTTGCAAACTGTGAATTGTCCTTTGTCCTATATGACTGAGAAAGGAAGAACACTGTCAAATAGTGATCGAATCATAACAAACAATCCAAAAACAATGAAAGTTACTGTCAAATGGTGACAAAGATCTGTCCTCTAAGTCATTTGCACATGGTGATTGAGAACACAATGAGTAAGAAGTAAAAGAGCATTGGATCATAGCACTGCAAAATGGTCATGAGTTATGCAATGAACTTCACTATTCTTTTGATCACAAAGGAGATCAAGATAATAACCAACATACTGATGTGCATAGAGAATGTTCATGGAGGATTGCAAACTTCATTACAATGTAATTACCATAGCAGAGTTTGAGGCGAATTGCACCTGCTATTTTATGTTGATATGGATATCTTCTAACCTATAGTTAATTGTTGTAGCATAACAAATAGGGTAAATAGTTGTCCATATACCATTGTATCAAATTCAAATTTTCTATACCTTATTTTGTGAGAAAATCACAGGGGGAGTCTATACATAAGACACCATTGTTTCAAATTCAAAATTGTTGGATCTTTAACAATTTTTTGCTTCATTTATTTGATCTAAGACACCCTATTGTATAGAAGATGCTCTCAAAATCACAGTAAAATCCTTTATTCCAGGAAGACTGTTCAGAATCTCCCCATCATAACAATGAACAAAAGCATCAGTCATTAATTTGAACTTTGCAAGAGTTTCATCAAATTCTACTTTTCCACTCACTTTTCCATTCTGAACTTTATTCCCAATTTCATCCATGAAGAACTTCCTCAGCCTATAGATCCTTCTCTTAGACATAACTTTACCAGGCGTCAAGAATAGCTTCGAGTTTTTACCCAAGCAACAATTGAAAAAATTCGGCCTTACCAAATACAATGTGTTGAAAAGCTCTTTGAAGTTATTTTGGAAAAGAGTTCCCGAGAGTATAATGCGCAATTATAAATTAACCTTTTTGCATGAATTCCATATCTTTGCAAAAAGGTTAATTCAAAACTACGCATTATAATCTTAGGAACTCTTTTCCATAATAACTTCAAAGAGCTTTTCAACACATTGTATCTGGTAAGGCTGAACTTTGTCAATTGTTGTTTGAGTAAAAACTCGAAGCTAGCCTTGACACTTGGTAAAGTTATGGCTAACTGTAGGATCTACAGGATGAGGAAGTTCTTCATGGATGAAATCGAGAATAAAATTCATAATGGAAAAGAGAGTGGAAAAGTAGAATTTGATGAAACTCTTGCAAAGTACGGGTTAATGACTGATGCTTTTGTTCATTGTTATGATGGGAAGATTCTAAACAGTCTTCTCGAAATAAAGGATTTTACTATGATTTTGAGAGTATCTTCTATATAGCAAGTTGTCTTAGATCAAATAAATAAAGCAAACAATTGTGAAAGAACCAACAATTTTGAATTTGAAACAATGGTGCCTTATGTATAGATTCCCCCTGTGATTTGCTCCTAGAATAAGGTATAGCAATTTTGAATTAGAAACAATGGTATATGAAAAACTATTTAGCCTATCTATTATGCTATAAAAATTAACTACAGGTTAGAACATATCCATATCAGCATAAAATAACAGGTGCAATTCACCTCAAACTTTGTTGTAGTAATTGCTTTGTAAGGAATTTTGCACTCCTCCATGAACATTCTTTGTGCATGTAGCCAAACAATTAAAGTTCTTAACCAAAGCTCCAAAAATGGGTATCTCATCATTGCATGACTCCTACTTTTGCTCTAAGTATGACAGTACCTAAGCTTTTGGTGTTTCTAGACAGAACCTATAGTAGAAAAGTGTAGTCTCCATCTGAAGGAACCATCTTCAAAGCTCTTCCCTGAAATGAGGGTTGAAAATATTAGAAGAAAAGCAATACCATAATTCTAAAGCAACAATTTGTATTAATCCAAATTTCAGAAAGTATAATTAAAAAGACAAATCCTTACAATTGGACCTCAAATTGAACTAAGTAGATTTATGATTTTATCTTTAGAATGTAGGAACTTTCTCTTTCGAATATTCACAACCTAAAATTGGATCTCAAATTGGACCGGTAGATTTATGATTTTATCTTTAGAATTTAGGAACTTTCTCTGTCGGATATTCATGACCTCAAATTGGATCTCAAATTGGACCAGCAGATTTATGATTATATCTTTAGAAGATAGGAACTTTCTCTATTAGATATTTAGAGTGATCAATTGGGAATCTGAAGTAATCGACTGACTCCTAAGATGTAATCAAGTGGAAACTAATGTTTCAATCCATTGACATTTGTATTCCTATACTCATGTTCTGCTTCCAAGTAAAAACAACCAGAAGTGTTTCAGACCGACTCAAGGTAATATCCAACTTAGTTATGTCACTGATAGCAATCCAAGTTTTCCTGAACCGTCCATACTCAAACGTTGCATCACAATCTATTCTTCTTGCACATAAAAATGCCACATATTAACCCCTTCTAAATAAAACATTTAATCATCATAAAACCATAATTAATAAATCATTTTAGTTTTAGAAAGAATCTGATGTCATTTACTATCAAAACAAAAGCTGTATAAATCACAAAAAATCCATGAAGCCTCCTAAATGTAGTTTAAAGCAAGTTTATAGGATGGGTTTCAAAATAAGAAGCTTTATACTATAGTCACTTGAGGTGTGACAGTCAAAAAGAGGCTAAGCAGTGACAAGATAATAAAGCTCAAACCTTGCATAACAAAGTGGAGATTTTAACAGTGAGTTTCCTTACCCCCTTGTTGACCTTAAGGGTTTTTCAAATGCTATTGACAGTGTTAGACAAGGCAAATGCAATCGTGGAATAACTGTCCAAATAAAGTAATAGTAGTAATCACGGGTTCAATTTTCTTCTTAGCCATTGTATAATGGAGGTAGTGGATTGCATGTTTGAGTAGTGTTTTGAGACTCATCAAAGATGAGAAAATAGCGAATAATACCTTGTGGACTGTGAAGTAGTGACAATAAGGTTGAAGGATCTTAAGACCCACAATACCATGAAACAATGAGTCTCCTATAGTAACTAGGCACTTCTATAGGGCATAGTTTAATTTTATAGAAGGATGCTCATGAAAGGAATCTTCAAGTGACAGTGAGTGAGTTGTTTGAGATTGTCGTTGAGGGTTCAATATCCATTCTTAAAGGCAGTTAGGAAAGAAGTAAATGTGCAAGAAAATAAAACCCTACACAAAAAACAATTCACAATGTTGTCTTGCATAATTTCTTGAGTTTGAAGACAAAAATCTCATTGTATCTTGATGAAAGTAGTGACCTTAATGGTCAATCACTGGCAACCATGATTTTAAAACATGTTATTGTGCTTATGAAGGCTACATTTTAAGCAAGGCAGTGAGTGGTGGTTTGGAACAATGGAAGGTATGAAGGACTTACTTTCTATGCATACTATGCAATCTAGCTTAAGACAACGTTCTTAGAAGAGATTTAAGGTGGATTATGGAACTCAAGGGTTACCATGATAAAGATTAAAGCAAAGACTGAGATCTATTTAAAATCCACTATCACGAAGATATTAAAGATGTCACATGCAAAACCCTAGTAGTTGGAGTAATGAATACAATGCCAAAGAGGACATTATCTAATCACGGGCAAATACACCATTTATTTATTTTTTAAAATTAAAGGAAACCATTCTAAACCCTGTATAGGATACATTGATACTTCAAAAGCATATGAAGGAATTTGAAATTATGCAAATATATGCCAATTAAATACCTAGATAATAAATAGTAGCACAGACAATGTAACCCTTATTGAGGAGAGCAAGAATGAGATAAGCAACAATGAATCCTATGCCTCTTGTCATGCACATCTCCTTACCATTCTCTATCATTATTTATTGAAAAGTTTGAACCCAATCAAATTCAACTATTTACAGGGAGAACATAAGCATGTCATTTCACTTCTCCATTTTGGCGGGCTACGCTTGAAAATAAGGTTTCGACGAAGGTTTTAGAGTATGTTTATTAAAATGAAAATTATGTCATTTAAATTCTCCATTTTGGCAGGCTACGCCTGAAAATAAGGTTTTGACAAAAGTTTTAGAGTATGCTTATTAAAATGAAAATTAAGAATAACACTATTGATTTTTTATTCCTTAAATGATCTATTCAAATGGATTGTGACTAAATAAATGACTAACTATTTAATCATTTTTATTTGTGTGACTAAATAATTTTTTATTCACAACCAAATTAGTCATTTATTTACTCATTTATAGCTGAGTTACAAAAAAATAGTAGAATTTAGTCATTTTTAGTTGTTGTGACTAAAATTTTTAGTCACGTAGTCATTTATTTTCCAAATTCTACTAGTGTTGGTTTCCCAATGATTAAAGTGTGGAATAGGTCCTAAGTTCTATCTTCCAAAAGGTGGAAGCCTATTTCCATTTAATCAAATAGTAATGCAAATTGTACTTACTCATTTTCCTTCTCAAGTCTCTTTTGGGTCTAGACCCCACTGTCTTTATCTCCTATAATCTGATCTTTAGAATGATTCTTTTGAACATATTTTACTAGAGCTTTTGTAACAACTTTTGAATCTTCACTACTATTGTAGATTGGTTCTTCATCATATTCTACTTCTAAAGTACGATTAGATTGAATTGTTTCATCAACTCTTATTGGAACTTTCCACAATCCTCTGGAGTCTTTTGTTGTTATATCCATATGCTTTACTTCTCAAAGAATAACCAAGAAAAATACCTTCATCATATTGGAATCAAACTTACCCAAATTTTCTTCATCTCTTTTGATGTAGCATTTGCTTCCAAATATCTTGAGATGTCTGATTGAAGTTTGTCTTCCTCTCCATAAATCATATGGTGTTTTATTAGACTTGTGTCCAATTTGAACTTTGTTTAGGATATATACTATAGTTTGAATTGCTTCTCTCTAGTACATATTAGGCATATTTGTTTGATATTAACATTGTTCTTTCCATCTCTTGTATAGTTCAATTTTTTTTTCAACAACGTCATTTTGCTACAGAGTCCTATGAGTAGAAAATTGCCTCTGGATCACATGCTCTTCACATAACTTTTCATACTCATCAAGAGTGAATTATCCACCTCTGTATGATCTCAAAACCTTGACTGTTCTTTCAATTTCATTCTCTACTAATGCCTTGAATGCATTAAACTTCTCAAATTCTTTTGATTTCTCTTTTATAAATGTAATCCAAGTCATTCTAGTGTAATCATCAATGAGCATCATGAAATACCCGTCTCCTTATAGAATTTTTTCCTCATAGGTCCACACAAATCTGTATGGATCAAATCCAATAGTTTTGATGTAGAATACTCAGTAGGAAATTTGTTTTTGTTTGTTTTCCTTCATGGCATGGTTTATAGCTGGTAGATTGAGGCTTCTTAATATTTGACATATCCCTGACCATTCCTCTTGATCTAATCTTCACAATATCATCAAAATTAATGTCCCAACCTTCTATTCCACAACCAACTTTCTTCTCTTTGCATAGTAAGACAATTTTGTCCATTCAACTCACTAAGATGATATATGTCACTGTTTGTCTTGATTCCTTATACAATCAGTTCTCCAGTGCTTGATTCCCTGATTTCACAACCTTTAGCACTAAAAGATAGCTTATAACCTTTAGCACTAAAAGATATATTATAACCTTTATCACACATCTAACTTACACTTTAAAGATTATGTTTTAGTCCCTTGACATATAGAACATCACGTGTCTTTGTCTTACCACCATCAAGACTCAAAGTACCCTTACTAGAGATTTTGGCAATAAAATTATTTCCAAGAGTCATAGAACCTCCTTTAAATTTATTGAAATTCATAAACTTACATTTATCTCCAGTCATGTGGCTTGAGCAACCATTGTCTATGATCCACAAATCCTTCTCTTTCTGAGCGTGTAGTGTAGTTTGAGAAATCATTGATTTATCTAATTTTTTTCTCTTTAGGAACCTTCTAAACTTTATTTGATTCATGATTTCTATATTCTGAACCTTTTCTTCCTATTTTCAACAAAGGACTCACAGAATTGCTTCTATAGTTCCTAGCCATGTGTCCAAAATTATTGCATTTGTAACAAATGATATTGAAATTGTATAGAGGTGCAAATGCATTATTCCTGACAAAGTTATTTCTTCTTACCAGAGTTTTTCTATAGTCCACAACCTTATGACCAAAATTATTGCAACTAAAACAGTAACCAAAAAATAATAATTAAACCTGGTGTTGTATCCCTGTCTTTTGAATCTTATTCTCTTCTTCTGAACTTGAATAAAGCCATCATTCTATGTCTTGCTTTCATCACTTGCAACAACTCTTTTAGACTTTGTAGTTTCAAAACTAGTCACTTATGGACTTTCTTTAGTAGACTTCATAGACTATTTTGTCACCTTGTTATTTTAATCATAAAAAGTAATTCCATTTTTAACATGCAGAGATCTTTTAACATCCCAATATCTGATCTAGAGTTTTAGTACTCTTTCCAAACTTCATCTGCGGCTGTTGATTCACTTACTCAAGCTCTTTTCTTATTGTCACAATTTCTGCTTCAAGCCTCTCATAGTCCTTGTTTCTTGAAACAATTTTCATGTTAGAATTTCTTCAATCCTTTTCACTTCTTTTGATTGGGTCTTCAAATCAACAATCATCTTCTCTGCTTTCTCTAAATCTTGAGATACCTTTTCTCTATCCTTCACTTCTTCTGCAATTCTTTTCTTTAGTCTCTTAATATTTTTTCTAACACATAGCGGTTCTTCCACAAGATATACTTCATCTTCATTGTTTTTGGAATCCATTTCTGCATATTCTTCAATAGTTTCAAAAGCCATGAATACAACTTTTTCCTTTTCGTCTCCAAAGATATCTTCATCTTCTTCATTAGTAGAGTATTCTTCTTCCTCACTAGTGTAGAAACTCTGATGTTTCTTCTGACCTTTATTCCTTCTTTGAAATGGTTTTTGTAGTGTAGAAAAATGTATCCCTTTACATTTTCACATTTGTTTGGGCCCTCCTTGATAAAATTGGGCTTATTCATGCTTTAATTTGTCCTATTTTGCATGTACAAGCCTAATAAATTGCATATTTCTAAGGAAAATCTTGATATTTAATAAATGACACTTCATAATTTAACAATTTTGGCTGTGTTCCAGATTTGGGGATTTGGGACTCGTACACCCCTTTGGGCGTATGGGTCCTCCCTAGGTCTTGGCCCCGAAATTCAAATGCAACACTAAAAATCATACTTTCCAAAGTATGTGTCCATGGTTTCAAGGCCTGGGACTCATACACCCAACCTAGTGTATGAGTCTTGCTTTAACCTAGGACCTATTTTAATTCAAATTCTTGGTGGGATTTTATTGTCCTTAGTGTCAATTCTCAAATGTCGGCTTGTAGTTTTGTATTTTTGGGAAAATAAGCATAAACAAGTATAAATACAAGGCTATTTCACTTAGTTTCGCCTAGAAATTTTGAGTTGAGCATCCTAATATTTCATAAGAGCGTTATAGAGTATTCAAGAGCATTCAAGAAGGCATTCAAGGGTAGATTTGTAGAAGATTATTGCAGCAATCAAGATTCATATTATCATGTCAAAGATTTAGTGCATCATGCATTTTGTTGAGCTAATATGTTGATGTAGCATTCAAGATCTAATCAAGTGTTCAAGCCATTATCCTATTCAAGTTCATGATCAAGATTTACACTCATCGAGGCCACTTCATGCTAGTTTTCATATTTGCAATCCAAGGTTTTAACAAGGTTTGGTGAGTTGTTACATGTATTTGTTCATTCATTAGTCCCTCATGCTTTTCTATTTCATTTCAAGGTTTAATTACCAAAATGGGGTTTGACTGAGGCAAACCCCCATCCTCTAACAAAACAACATTTTTCCCTCTCTTTTGATGTGTGTTTTGCAGATTTAGGTGAATTGGACTCATTTTCCCAACCTGGCAATTTAGTCCCTAATATAGCCTTTTGATAGTATTCAACAATGTTGGATTTGGGTTCAGAAGATTAAAAAAGACCCTGAAAAAACCTGTAGCAAGACTCATATGCCCAACCTAGTGTATTAGTTCCAAGGCAATATTTTATCACGAGTCAGCAGATCTTGATCAACTTTCAGATAATTCCATATTTTGCCTTGAAAACCCTAGAGCAAGACTCATACGCCCTACTTGGCATATTAGTCTCGATGCAAACCCTGACGACATTGTTCAAAGTTTGTAGATCTTGTCTTGGAATCTCCATTCATCCAGGTACTTTTTTGTTCCATTCAATTGATCAGTTTGATTTCATGCTTTCAATTTTCTAGGTTTCATAGTGAGTTTGCATAAGTGTTTGCATTTCTCCCTTTTGAAGCTTCATTTAATGGTGAACCCTCGTCCAATTATCCAAGGAATCCACTAGCCATTCATCAATCGAGTCACTTGGTTGAGAGATATAGTTTCCTAATGAATTGAAGTATGAAATAGGTCTAATTTTATCTGCCAAAAGGTGGAACCCTATTTCCCTTTTGTTTAGTTTCTTTCCATACTTTTGCTCAACATTGTTAGAAACCTTATGAGTACACCTAACCATAAAATTTCCTACTTCACCACAATTAAAAAAATAGAAAGGTAACTTTCCTTTATACTTACTAGAGCTTTTTTGTAGCTTTTTGATAAAATTGGCTTCCTTCATATATGATCCAATATCAAAATCTTGATCAACTTGATTCTTAGATACTTTGAATGCAACCTCTTTCCTTATAGAATCCTCACTTTCAAATCTCATCTCAAAAGCAGTTAGAATTCCATGTAGTTCAATCATCTTCAAAGCATTCAAATCGTTAACTTCTTTAATTGTAGAGACTTTAGAATCAAACCTTCTAGGGAGAGATCTAAGTACCTTTTTCACAATATTCTCTTCTTTTCCAATTCCTCACCAAGACCTCAGGTAAAGTTGACCACTTCATCAACTCAGAGCAAGAATGTGGCAATATTCTAATCTTCTCTCATCTTTAGGCTTTCAAACTAAAATCTATGAGTTTGTAGCTTTGCCTCTTTTACTTTTTTATCACCTTCATAGATGGTATGCAATTTATCCCATGTTTCCTTTGCTATTTTGCACTGCATCATTTTCACAAATTCAAAGTTAGTCAATCCACATAAAATAACATTCCTTGCCTTAGTAGTAATTTCACAAGTCCTCTTTTCAACCTGATTTTTAGGAGGGTTTTTAGGAATCTCATATCCCTCCAACACTAACATCCAATTATCCATTCCTAAAGCCATCACATAGGACTCCATTCTAACTTTCCAAAATGCAAAATTGGATCCATTAAAGAGTGGTGCTTTATTTCCAGAGAATCCTTCTTGAGCAACTGAGTGTGCCATCCTAAAACAACCTTAAGCTATTAGGCTTCTTCAAAGGAACTTACCTCTGATACCAATTGAAAGACACACAATCTACTGAGAGGGGGGTGAATCGGTAGATTAAATATATTTAAAACTCTTAAATCAAATGGATATTATCAAAACTAAAACACGAGTCAAAGCAAAAACTAACGATCAAGGAACAACATAAGCAAACACATTTGCATACGAGAACACCAGATATATGTGGAAACCCAAGATGGGAAAACAATAGTGAGAATATTTGCTTGGATCTACTATCCAAATCCAACCTCACAAAGCAAAAATATACATGTGAATTTTACAATATGAAGTAGGCACCAACCTACTAGAGACACCAATTCCCTATTGTGTTTGTAAGCACCAAACTACTAAAGACACCAATCCCCAATTGAATCAATACAAGTAGAACACCAATTTTACTGGATTACAAAGATAAAGCTTACAGATCTTCAATTATAGCCTAAGACACCTCATACACTTCTGTACTAGAGACAAAAACTCTTCGACACTTCTTATGATCTTTTGATAATGGCACACACTTTGAAATGCAACTCACATTGAATAACTCTAGCTTCATGATCATCTCCTTGTATTTTCACTTACCGTGCGTCATCTAATTCACTAAATTCACACTGTGCATCCATCAAACTAATGAATATATACATGAAATTATATTAACACATCTTCTATGTCGTCCAGGGGTCTGCAAATAACCAGAACGACATAAGGTGGACCTAAATTCAAATTTCATGAAACATGTAACATGTCCAAAAATAAATTTTGTTGTTGCCAAAAGAACATGATGTCATTCACTATCACATGAACCTTAATTATGTCCTATCTTAACATCACACATAAGATTTGAATTCTGCACACTACTAGCCATTGCCGCACAGACCTTGAACACCAACTAGTTGATAGACAGGCACAAATAACCTTCTGTCACTACAACCTTTTTGCATGTTGAACATATCCTCCAAAAACTCAAGAATATGATATAACTAGTGTAGACACACTCTCCTTTGAAATCGTAGAGAAAAACTACATTTTTGAAAGAAATGCTTACCATAATTGTATTGCTAGAGAAATCTCTCTACCCTGAGAACTAAATTGAAACATGAACTAGTATAGACTTCTGGACCACTACTATCATAATGAATAGATGAATGCATGAGATTTCAAGCATACAATAGTCACACACACTTCTAGAACTATAACTAGTAACATATATTTATGCAAATCTCCGCAACTCAAGATGATAAGTCAAGGGGAATATAATGACAATTCAAGTTCTCCTTGATATAATGACAATCTTTAACATCAATGAAAAACTATGTTCAACAATCCTTACCTCTTAATTTCCTTTATGTTTGCACGTGATCCTACCATAGGGAAGCATGCCCCTTCAACCTTGTGCACACAAAATTTGTTAAAGCAGGCTTCCAGGAATGTTCGTAGACCAAAAAACACCTTCACAAAAAAGAGAAGAAACACACAAAGAGGCTATTTCACTAGAAGTGAAAAACAATGAATTGAGATGATTTACAAATGTATAAGAGCCTTGCTTATATAGGCAAGATGAGAGATATGATTAGACAGGATCATGACAAGTGTCTTAATCCTATCACATGAGACAACTAAGTCATAACAACCTAGGAGACAAACATTAAACCCTCAATACAAAATATTAAATGCACGAGAGAATTATTAAATGCCTAGATAACTAAAATTAAATAATGAGACATGATCCCATTATAACTAACTTCTAGAAATGACAACTAGGAAACTTAACTCCTAAGTAAAATTATAATAATGTGAATAGGTTCTCATTAATAACTAGTTAGGAAATAACCCCATTCACACCAACACCCCTCATAAGTGCAACTTAGGAAGTGTAGTTATTATGCAAATGATGCAAAGATGTAAGGATGGGTCCCGACTACCAAGCCATGTTAGGAACCCATATACAAATGCAAAAGAAATCTCTCACAAATGGAGAAAAGGAGAAAACCTAGTGGGACAAAACTCCTGCCCAAAAGAGAGAAAATAAGATGGACTAAAAATCCTCCAAAATAATGTCCCAAAAAGAATAGGAACATGAAGAACATCACTAAAGCATGAAGAAGCTGCAAAAAATTATCTAAAGATGGCTGCTATTGTGCTGAAACTGAAGAACCTCCTCTAAAAATAGGATGATCATGATCAAGAAGACAATAATTTGCATGAATTCCCACAATGACACTACCCGAACAATGATCAAATGATAAACAAAGGCAAAACATATTTCAATCGAAGATACATATGGCACATGAATCTTCATGAGTGACCTCAACGACACTACTCAACTAATGTAAGTTGAAAATATAGGTGCCAATAATCTGAAGAAAATTGATCAAACAAGGATAAAAGGTTTCCTTCACAAAATAGGAATGCAAGAGTGTCCATGTGGTAAATGCTCCATCTCAGCAAAAATAAAAATGGCTCCAATAAAAACGGCTTGCATTAAAGAAACTTAAAAAATAATCGACAATAACGGTGACTTTGAAATTTAATAAATTTCAAATGCCAACAAAAGCTTTGATCTCATACATCTCTGGCAAACACTCTCAACGAAAGGGGGTTGCAGATGAACACTCTAATACCATGTTAAAGCAGGCTTCTAGGAACGTTTGTAGACCAAAACAACACCTTCACAAAAGAGAGAAGCAACACACGAAGAGGCTATTTCACCAAAAGTGAAAAGTAATGAATTGAGATGATTTACAAATGTACAAGAGCCTTTCTTAGATAGGCAAGGTGAGAGAGAGGATTATACAAGATCATGACAAGTGTCTTAATCCTATCACATGAGACAGCTAAGTCATAACAACCTAGGACACAAACATTAAACCCTAAATGAAAATATTAAAAGCATGAGAGAATTATTAAATACTTAGATAACTAAAAGTAAATAATGAGACATGACCCCATTATAACTAACTTCTAAAAATGACAACTAGGAAACTTAACTCCTAAGTACACTTATAATAATGTGAATAGGTCCTCACTAATAACTAGTTAGGAAATAACCCCATTCACACCAACAAACTTCACACATTTTGGGTCTTCAATCGATTCATAATCAAAGTATTTCTCCATCTCCAAAATCCAATCAATCAAGTCTCTGGGATTCAAATTCCCCTTATAAATAGGAGGGTCCAATCGGGGTTTACTACTAATCTTTTCCACCACTTTAAAAAATCTACTCTTAGCCATGTTCTCTCTTTCATCCTCCAAATCAATTTTTGGGGACCTTATTTCATCTTCATCCTCACTAACATCTACCACAAATAATCCTCTTTGTTGCACCATTTCCATCACATCCTTTCTCACTATGATGTCTCTTGACATCTCCATGACGACACACTATCATCATTTCATGGTACTCTTCGCCCACATCCTATATGCCATGTTGGTACCCTTTGTAACTACAGGTCTTCTTTCTCCCAATTACCCACAACACCACCTCTTAGGGTCTTCTCCAACCATAATCACATACCACTCAAATCTTTTCTTGCTCTGATACCAGTTGGTGCAGATCAACAATAATGAATTTTTCCAAATTGATTGTTATTGTAACTGAAATGAATAATAGACATCCAACACAAAATTGATTAAATTGCAAAATTTACAATAAGCATGATTTGCATTATAGTGACCAAGGAGTTTTATTGATGACTCAAATTTGTACAGGTATAACAACTTAATTTATTCTTATGCTTTTCATTGACAACTTCTCCAATTCAAAATTTGGTATTTATTGCTCCTATGCACTCCACACCCCTGCACACTGAATAACAATCTTACTTCCCTTCTTTTCACCTTGGATTTCTCACACCATACCACAAAAATCAACAAACAACAATTTAGATTGGTTTATTACCATCTATAACTCCCTGGCAACAATTCCCATGCCCCCAATTCAAGTTATAACAATCAATACAAATATGCTTTTGTTGTTAAAGTTTTGGTGATTACAAACCAATTCCAATGCCCCCTTTTTAAGGCTTTCTCTGTCAATGATCTACAGATTTAAATTTGATGTACCCCTGTTCCAATGCCCCCTATGGTTTCTTAGCACATCCACAATATCAAAAGACTTTCAAAATGCTTCTTTTTCACTCCCCAAGGTCTCATGCCCCCTACAACTCCTCTCCTCTCTCTTTTGAAATTATCCACCACCATTTTTTTTGTGTTGTCTTCTTTCCTTCCCCTTCCTATCCCATGCTTAGGTCCCTTCAACTCCCATCCAACAAAATATATTCACAAAGCAATAAGAAAATAATTCAAATTTTATTATGAATTTATTATCCTTTCCTAGATTTCAACACCCCATATGTTGCAAATAAAAAAATTAAAGAATTTCAAGTAAATTAAATTCCTTTGTCTTCATTGCCTAGCAAGGAATTGTAATTTAATATATTAATGTTGAGAAGGAAAATGGGGATTAAATTTCTCCAATTTTGCTTGTTCCATTGATCGCCTGCGAACACAAAATGACACTAACACCAGAAATAAAAGAATTGAGCAAATTGAAACCAAATTATTTTTTCTTGGTGAAGAGGATTGCTCTACACCTAGGATGCTTCTACATCATTAATATAATATTTATTTAAAAAAAATTGTTGTGTGCGCTAATTGAAGAATTATAGGTTTCTAGGTTAGATTAGTTGTTTCGCTGAACTTCCTACCTAGATTGAACATCATGTACCAACATCAAGAATACTTAAAAGAAATGAAACATTATTGTATGGGCCATCATCCTAAAAAATAAGATAATAGAGGAATGCACCAGAGAGTTAAATTACTATCGCATGTCATGAAAGCATTATCATTAGCGTGAACCATATGGACAAGTGTAATTACTTTATTTAAAATTAATGATAATACATCTAATTAACTAAAAGTTGCTTAACAATCTTATGGTCTAGTAATGAAAACACATGGCAAATTTAGAAAATCATAAGTTTTCTAACATAAAAGGAAACTTTATGGATTCACCAAAATGTGAAGAAATAAATTACTTACCCTTAACCTTATAACATGCAATATAATTTATACATTATGATTCACATCCAATTTAAATGATAAGCATTACAAGAAATAAGATTTGAAATCAATACGAGCTAAGCATGTAATTTTGACTAAAAAGGAGCGATGCTTCTCTACTCCATATGTGATTTTTACTTTTCTCTTTTTGACCTACTAGAGTGCTATGATAATTGAAGCTAAATTATGATTTTCTAATCAATCCATGCGTAGACAACATGGATAACTTCATATTGACATTTTCTAGTTTTTAGGACTAGGCTATGCTATGTAACATGGTCTTGCTCATGTAGTATTGTCCTTCTCATGTAGCCTTATTCGATATCAATGTTGATTCATGACATTTGCTTGCATGCATGTTTATACATGCATTTGAAACTTTGTGACAATTAGAAGCATGGGGCCTACTCAAAGGTAAAAGGTTGATGATTTTCAAATATTTTGTTATGATAATGAGTTAAGACCTTAGGAAAAATACAAGTACACATAAAACATGTAATGATGATGTAGCATGTAGAAATGTTAATCAAATATAAATTTTAGTGATTTTGGTTGATTATTGCTAATGAGAATGTTTAATGATACTCGATACTAACAATGACTTAAGAGATGCCTTTAGATATAAATACTTAGCAATTGCCTTGTGACTCATTGGAATATAGGAAAGAAAATTAGAATTTGACAAAAGTAAACTAAGCTGTACCATTCAGTCTACTTTAAAGATTGGTCTTATCATTCATTATTATCTCATGAAAAAAAATACCCTGTAACATACCTTGAACTAAAAAAAATAAAAATAGTTAGCTAATAAATTTAAAGACAAATATTTATTAAAATTTAAATAAATTGAATTAAAATTTACAACTGTACACTAGTTATAAAAAAAAATAACGTAAAACACAAGTGTAAATGTGTAAGTTTATGTACTTTTATCCCTCACCGTCCTATAATTTCAACAACTAGTGAGCGTGGCTATAAACCCTAAACTCTAAATATGCGTCTTCTTCGATAGACCAGATGCCGGCCTGCCAGCAAATTGAAGTTCCTGCAGGTTTGCTCATTTCGAGATTACTAACTACACAACGCTTAAAACACAATTTCACAAGGCTAGAAGTTGCCCGCTGCATGATAATTAAAATAAAGAAAACTGAAATGGCGTCAGGTAATAATGGAAGTCTCAAAAATCCCGTCAATTTCAGAAGGTATTGAAACACACGTTGAAAGTTGAGTTTTGTTTTCACCTAGCTATGCATACATCACTTCTTTTAATGTCCTGGAATTGGAGTAATACATTAATTATTTTGCACTTGGTATCTCGTCATCTCAGCAAACACGGTAGTGGAGCATTTATTGTATTTGGCAGTAGATTTAATGATATCCCATATGCATTTAATTTTAGTCAGGACGATGTTCGAATTAGTGTTCGACTTAAATAAACTTCTTCTTTCTTGGTGGTGCAGGTGAATAATTTGCGTTGATAGCAAGTTGGGTAGATCGATCGATCAGAGCTTGTTCTTGGTATCAGAAAGAGAAATTATTATGGAGGGGATTCTGATGAGTATAGATAAATCAGTGGCTGCAGAACTTGCCTCGGAAGCAATGGAGGAATTTATGAAGATGGCTATAGATAGTCAAGAAGCTTTATGGTTAGAAGGCCATGACGGTAAAGAATCTCTCATCTATGAAGAATACTTGAATCAATTTTCAAGAGTTGGCGTAAGACAGAGATCTGTTGACTACAAGACTGACGCGACCAGAGAAACAGCCATGGTGTTCATGAAGAGCTTAAGCTTGGTAGAGACATTGATGAACATGGTATGTCAAAGTCATCGTAGTTATTCGTTCTCTGTCTTTTTTACATCTATTTTATCAGGATGGTAAGAACATTTAAAGCTGGAGTTATTATTGCATCTGACAATTGTAATAAAAACTTACTACAGCTGTGGTTCGTTGGGATTCATATTGTTTTGCCTGTTTTAACCTTTTACTTTAAACTTCATAAATGGTTTTCAAGCCCCAAATGGAAGACCCTAAGAAGAGGTGTCTATCCATATTGCCTGCCATTCTTTCAACTTAATATAAAATTCTTTGCCAACCAATATTGGGCATCATGTTCAGAAAAAATATGATGCCTGGCCCTTTCCATTAGGTAAATTAATACCCAGTACTTGTCTTCTTTTGGTAAAATTCAATGTGGTGGCTGCAGCTCATGGTGCACGAAGAAATCTGAATACTGTCTATATTTTTACTGCAGAAGCAATGGAAGGATATGTTTTGCTGCATTGTGTCAAGAGCAATTACTGTAGATGTTATATCCAGTGGAGGTGGTGGCAGTCTAGATGGTACCCTCCTTCTGGTATGTATGTTTTGAATGGTTTAGGGTTGAGTATATTTAAGTTGACCAGACTGTGCTTTAGTTTAACTGGACCTTTTTTTCTTGCAGATGTATGCAGAGCTCCAAGTTCTGTCACCATTAGTGCCAACCAGGGATGTTTTCTTCCTTAGATTTTGCAAGCAACATGAAGAGGGCGTGTGGGCAGTGGTGGATGTATCTGTTGACGCTCTAACTGAAAGCCTATCTTCCTCCGCCTTAAAATGCAGAAAGAAACCATCTGGTTGTCTGATCTACGATATGCCTAATGGATTTTCAAAGGTCTGCTTTCTTCCAATTTTTAGTTTAGTCAATTAGTTAGATTTCAGAAAATGTAGTTAATGTTTAAGGCTAAGATTAATATCAGTACTTGTTTGAAGGTGTTAGAGACATGCATTAGATATGGGAATATGGGAAGCTTCTAGCTTAATATACTATATTATTTTTTTCATTGCTTTAAACATTTCAATGCATTAGAATGAATTTCAAAACGCTTTAAGGAATTTTTTTTTTTTTGCAATACGAATATGTTAATCAATTACAATAATATATTGGAAGTTTTTCTTTATTAATTTATCAAGTACCATAATGTTTAGAACTAAATCAATTAATAGAAAAAAAAACAACACAATGACTATGCCATTCATTAACAATTCAAAGAAAAAACAGATTTTTTGCATGGATGAGTCATGATGACCTAAGAGGGTTTGTGTTAATTTCAATCAAGAGAGGAGCTAACTTAGCAAGTAGAGACAATGGTGGCATGTGACAAGGTGGTGGTGACATTTAATTGTCATTAGTCAAGGAATTATGAGGTAAAGGTGGCACTTGATTATCAAGAATGGCACATGTTCATATTATCCAAGTAAACTTATTAAAAGAGATGCAGCTTAATGTATTATGTACCAACAATCCACTTAATGTATAACTTAGGAAAGAAAACGAATGTGTTTCAACAAGCAATACTATGTTAGGTATCCATTTACAGAAGACCCCACCAAAGAAAGAGAGAAAAAGTATCCAAAGAAGAGAGAAAAGAGGGAATGGACTAAGTAGCCCCCAAGATTGCTAAAGTTGGCACTTCTATATTGAACAATGCATCTACTTTTAAGAAGAAAGAATATGATGTATATATCTATTCAATTCCACTCTAGAGGTGGAATGAAGGTATAAGAGATGATAAATATCTCCAAAAATAAATGTTCAAGTTTCTTTATGCCTAAATATATTTGTTGTGGATCTTGTATACAAGTATGCATTTTCTTAAGAGGGCCATCAAAACTATTTGGAGAAGTTTTAGAATTAGCAAAAGGAGGAGGAATCTTTGTAGTATTGACAAGTAATCACATCTGTTTGTGCAAGGTTTTTATTTTTAGACTGTAGGAATTGGTCGGGTATCCATCCCCCTATAAACTGCAGTGCGCTTGCTAAACTTTTTTCATGTGATCGGTGACGTTGGTGCGACACACCCTTCGGTACCATGGGGACGGTGGGGAGACTAGACCTTGTAATCTCTTTCCTACAACATGATACTTTAGCCAATTGAGCTAGGTCCACCGCCCCTCCACTGGTGCAAAGTTGCCCAAGGAAACATCATTGAATAAATGGAGGTACAATTTGATCTCCAAACAATTGTCTCTATTATGGTCCAAGTAGTGTAAGGACCATATTCTAGGTGATGTAATATATTGTCAAGAACAAGAAGACATTTATTCTATAGATTGTCATTATTGTTTGATTATGAAACCTTTCGAAGAGAATCACTTAGCTTAGAAATGATTTCAAATATTCAAGCTGCTTTTTAATTTTGTATAAAAGGTTTATTATATGACCATGCATTGCTATTATGTATAGTGCTTCATGATCCCTCATCACTAATACGTATAGTTTTGGTGATTCAATAATATGATAATGGAAGGGTGGAAGTAAATATTATGTCCATGAAATAGTTTGGCACTTTATACCACTTTCTTAAAAAATGGGCAGATGCAAGAAAGAATATGATTATATCTTTAGAATGCACTTGAAACAATGATGCTAAAAAATATGCAAGAACAAAGCTTTGGAAGTTTGTTTGGTTCAGGTCTACAATTGAATGGATAGTAGAACCAATGGTAGGCACTATTTTAACACATGACAAGGCATCCATGTAGGAGGGTGTTTGCACCCTTTGAGGTGATTGTGAAGTGTGCTTATGAGGCCCTACCCTATTTTGGGCATTTGGTGTCTTCCTTAGGTGTATGGCCTTATCAAAAAAATTGTTGAAAAACTCTCCTTCCTTAAAATCAGTGCTTATTTTTGCACCTTGAAATTGAACTTTTACCTTGAATTGGGTGATATACAACCTAGAAGGAAAATAATTTTTTTTTCTTAAGCAATGGGCAAAGTGCTCCTAAGATTTGACAAGTAATAATAAAATTTTAAGCCCCTCCAAATGCAATGGTGAGCTCAATTTGCTTCAACATGCTTCAATATGTTTGCTATCTATGAAAAATCATAACTAACAAGAAGCTAAGACCCTTTTTAGCATGGCATCCTATTGTTTGTTTGGACAATTAAAGTCTAAATCAAATTTTTTAGATCCTCTACACAATTGTGGGCTTGGATTTAATCTACCATATGCTCAATTCCTTGCAAACAATCACTATCAAAAGTACCAAAAAAAAAACAATAGAATGCAAAATAATCTAATGTAAATACATTTTAGCTATAATGCCATGTAAGACTTACCTAGACAATTTACCCAATACCAAAATGCCTAGAACTAATTCAAAAAATTGATTGCTCAAAAATAAAAGAGTAAAAGTGAATAAGCAACAAAATAACTATTTAATTCATTAACAATTCAAAGGAAAAACATACATGTACATGACATCTTGGATGAATGAATCATGGTGACACATGTCTAATAGGATTTGAGTTAATTTTGATCAAGAGATGAATTAACTTTAACAAATAGAGACCGTGGTGACATTTATTGACACATGTTGAAGGACGAGTTATGGTAACAAAGAAGATATGTGTTAATTTCAATCAAGAAAGGAGTTAGCTTTAACAATTAGAGACATTGATGACATTGGATGAGGTAGAAGTGGCACCTAATTGTCATCATTAAGAAATGATGAGGTAGAAGTTGGTGTTCATGTCGATGACTTTGTAATCCAAACCATCGTTGGGTCAGTGTGCTTGTGAGCTTTGTGGTTCTATTGGGCTACTGAGCTCGGAAGTTCGAACTATTCACGTTTGGACCATTTGTGGCCTCACTTGACTCAAAGCAGGCTAAAAATTCTTGTGTTACCATTCAAATAATATAATTAAAAGCAATTCAAAGCAAAGTTGTGGAGAAAAATTAGAACTACTAAAAATAATTTCAAACTTAATAAAAATAAATTATTTTATAAGAATACAATTACATAAACTTGAAAATAGAACTATTAGAAATAGTTCAAAATTAATAATTTAAAAAAAATAAAAATAAAATACAAACATAAACTTGAAAATAGAACTAATAGAAATAGTTTCAAAATTAATAAAAATAAAATTATTCTAAAATTAGAAACATAAACTTTGAAACAAGATGAAAGACATGATTGTTGAGAATAATTAACCAATATAACCAAAGTTTATAAGTTGGAGACAACTTCTATTAAAATAGTATAAGATGAAAATCATTAATAAAACAAGAGACAAATTAAAAAGTAATGAAAATGGAAGCACTTGATCTAAAATTAGAAATGAAGTAAATATCGATATAGCAGAGCTTAACATGGACAACACAAAGGGGTAAAACTTTAAAGCATGTTTTTTTTTTTTTTTTGGTCATGAAGGGTATCCCCGCAACTCAAGCCCGAGCTTGAGGCGAGACTAATCCCTACGGCCATGGGGTAACCAACGTCGCCCCCAGATGTCTGCAGCGGGGTGAAATACGGGCCAGAGAGAATCGAACCCAAGACCTCGGGGAGCAAACCCAAGACTTAGACTAACTCCTCTAACCCGTGGGGGCAAAACTTTAAAGCATGTTATCTTTGTATAAATCTTTAGAATTACAGAGCTTATGCACAAAGTACTCTTGTGCAGAATGCACTTGGTCATTTTCTTAGTCCGTTTTTACTGTTATCTCTACATTACACTTTTACCCTCCCTATCACCACTACAATAGTACAATTATTGTCACTATATTTCCACAGTCACTATTGTTGTTCGTAGTACTCCTTAATCATCCTCTTTCCTCGGCCTGATTTCCGATTATAGACTATCAACCTCAATTTACATGGACATGATTTATTTTTGGAATAATGAATAGGTTTGCTCCTTCAAATGCTTTGCTAAGATAGATAAGATCAACAGGCTATCCTGAAAATGATTAACCGACAAACTAAATGACTTGTGACACTTAGAATGATTAACCAATCCATTCCTTAGTGAACCTTGCTGAGCTGAAAATGTTTTCCCCTTGATATTTCCTTAATTGATATTTATATTGCCTCAGCTAAAAATTTTGGGCAACAGGAAATTAGAGGTTTTTGTATGATTAGAAAGGCCACCTAATATCTAAGGAGGTACATCATTCTTTGACATTTGAACAAATGGTTGGCAATAGCTTTGCTATTTTTTTGAAAGTGAATTTTCTATGTACTTAAATCAAGTTGATTATTTTTAGTCTTTGATGGTAGGTTAAAAATTTATTTTACATAAAAACAAATTTTTAGTTGCGGTTAATCCAATTATGATCTTTACAAATTGCAAAATTAAATATCAAACTTCTCCCATGGATAACAAAATAACAGAAGTGAATTCTGGTCCAAGAGTTTGAATGGCTCTTTTTTTGTTGTCCTTTCTCAATGGAGACATTATTCTGTCATTTGATCTATTTATCCACCCATCCTCTCATATAAATATGAGAGAGGTGAGCAAGAGTTGAGCAAGTGTAAGTGATAGGATGCTAGCTAGGTGTGCTGGAGGCTCTTGTGAATCGATCAAGGCTGTACAATTAATTTTGATCGTGAAATTTTGTTGGAGTCTACTTTTTATAGTTGGGTTTCTCTAGTGCAAATTATTTGTATTGGATCCTATTCCATGTGATGTTTCTTTTATTTATTTATGTTTTAAAGTTTTTTATATACATCTTTGATTTCAATTTTTAGTCTAAGTAATTAAAATGTTATTGCACGCTTAGAGATTTATCAACCTTTTACAATATAATTTATGCTCCTCTTAATACTTATTTATTGAAATTAATTCCACATAAATAGACTCCTGTTTGTACTATGTTTTTTTTGGAATGTTTAAGTATTCATATATATAATAACAAATTTCTGAGTATAGAGACATTAACTTTTTTTATAAATTTTTTAAAATATTTAGAAACCAGTTATTATTATTATATTTTTACGTTGTTTTAAAGTCTTTAAATTAATTTAAATATACATATGAGACCATTTATATTAATAAAACCCTCAATAAAGTTTATAATGGCGACAACATATAATCGATTTAAGAATAAAAGCGAGAGTTGTTTTGGTTGTGGAGTAAGAGATATATGCTTCCTAAACCAGATTATGGGGGAAAGAAGTTAAAAACGAAAGCATTTCAAATTTGAAATTTCGCATGAAATGTGAACCAAGATATATTCTTACGTACTCTAAATTTATAAGATTTGTTACCAACTAAAATGAGAATTTAAGAAACACACAACGAAGTAGAGGATAACATAGCAAAAATGTTGGAGAAAAGCATTTGAACATTTAGTCTTACAGATGCGCTGGATCGTATTTCAATTCAATTTACTGAATAAATTAAACGGTTAAAAGTGTACATTTGTTTTTAGTTTTAATTTTAGTATTGTTTTTTGTTAGCAGGTGACATGGGTGGAGCACTGGGAGTATGATGAGAGCGGGATTCACAGCTTATACCGGTCAGTTATCAGTAGTGGGATGGGGTTTGGAGCACACAGATGGCTGCCAACTTTGCAACGCCAAACTGAACGCCTTGCTACCGAACTGGCTACTCCACACCTGCAAAACATGGGTTCCATGGGTATGCATTTCAAACAAGAAATTTTATAGATCACCACTTTTGCGTTAAATCTCATTCTTCACTATAAAATCCCACTATCCTTATTTATTTCTCTCTCTCTTTTGTGCAGTAGTGGGCGGAAGAGTGGATGGTGGGCGCAGCTTGTTGAAAGTTGCAGAGAGAATGACAAATAGCTTTTGTTCCATAGTGAATTATTCCAGTTTGCATAATGGGAGTGAAGTGTCAGGCCTGAAAGATGGTGGTGTCCGTGTGGCAACAAGAAAAAGGACTGATGACCCAAGAAAACCTCCTGCAGGAGTGCTCAGTGCTGCTGCCTCAATTTGGCTTCCAGTTTCCCCCGAAAGGTTGTTTGAATTCTTAAGGGATGGGAGACTCAGAAATGAGGTAATATAAGCTTGAATCTTGAGTGTTTTGTTGAGAGTGTATCAAATATCATTTTTTTTGTGATTAGCTGCCTAGTATGAGTTTATATAATTTTCAATTTTGTATATAGAAGAATATGTTCACTAAACTTGAAATATTTTTATTTACGTTTGTTGGAGCTCCTTTAGGATGTAAGAGAGGGAAAAGAAAAACTGAAATTTGTGGAAGTTTTCAAGGTTCTGTTTATAGGTTTGGTTTGTAGATTTGGAAAAAATAAAAAACAAAAATTGGATTTATTTCGCGTTTATTAGGAAAAAAAAATATGAAAATGATAAATATATAAATATTTGTAATAGTAATTAAGTTCAGGATGCTATATAGTATTATATAATAAATAAAATTATCATATGATATAAAAATATTATAATGTTAATTAATGTTAGTTAGCAATGCTCCCCCAACTTTTTGGGATAGGGATAATGGATGGACTTTTTTAAGGCCATTTTTTAGGGGATAGTGGATGGCTATTAAAAATAGGAAAATTTCAAAATATAAAGAAATTTCAAATATTCATATAATAATGTTGACATTATAGAATTTTGTGAGCATAAGTAATTGAATAGGAATTCTGATTCTCTCTCTCTATATATATATATATATAAACATGAGACTTGATTTAATAAAGACATGTCGAATTGGTGTGTATATTTAGGTGAGGGATTTATTATTGAAGCTTTCCTAAGCCTTCAAAGCTGCTTGTTTTGTTGCCAAACTCATTAACAAGGAGGAACAGTTAAGTAAAAAGATATTTGGTTATGCTGTAGTTTAACCTTTGTTGGGATACTAATAGTTGGGATTGTTTTATGAGTTGCTGGTGTAGTGCATGATTGATACAATTTTGCATAATAAAAGTAACATTTCTTGTTGACTATGACTTGTATTCAATAATATAATGAATGTAGCATGCCAACTTTGCAAAGATTTGCAGTAGGAGATATGTATTAAACAAGCAGTGATTGATAGGATTGAGAAAAAGTTAAGCTATTGGATCATTACACCTCTTTCTTTGGTTGGAAAATTCCAAATTTGTTGTTAAGCATTGGTTGCCACTCATGTTTACTATTCTTCTTGTTCATTGCTTTCCAAAGCCTCTTACATAAAGTTTGAGAAATTGTTTAGAGATTTTCTCTATGCCTCCAATGATATGGGCACCATGGATTTCATCATGTTGGTTGGAAATATTGTTGTCTTCCCCATGATGCTGGTGGTTTGGGTTTGCTTTCAATTTGTCATCTAGTTATTCCCCTTTATGTTAAATGGATTCTCAGGACTCTTGAGGGAAATGAAGCATGGAAAATTCTCATTAGGCGTTGTATTAGTTCAAGTTTGCCTTTTGGAAGGCCAACATGGAAAGGTTTGGAACTTGACACTCTTTATACCATGAGGGAGCCAATTCGAGTTCAAGATACTTTTGTCATCAAATGCATTTAGAAAGATTGGGAGGCTATCAAGCCTTGGCTTCTCTGGGTGGGAAATGATTTCTGCAATGACCTTCAATTAACTAGCAACCTATTTGGTGGTCTTCTGTTCTTTCTTATTAAGATCACCCTTTGGCCAAAGTTCCATGAATTCATGCATTGAAGTTATGCAAATGAGTCTAAATTTTTCCATATCTCATTCACAAAGCTACCAAGAATTTTCTTTCTTGGATAGAGATTAAAAAAAAAGATATATTGTCTAACCAAGATTAGGAGATCTTTTAAACTTTTATTGATGTCATACAAGTCCTTAAATGGTCTACAAAATTGGGTTCATGCCTTTCAAGCCTTGGTGGAAGCATTGGAAATGGTATCCAGATACACCATTTTGTAATTATAAGCCCCACAAAAGGACATTTGTGGCTTTTTCCTCATCTTCCTATGGTTGGCCAGCTAAATTCTTTGTTGGTGGTTTTAGTCTTCTAAGGGAACTTGGTATTCTAGATTCTATGCTTGTTTGGTTGACTATTCTTGAGCTTAAATTGACTCATTTTTCTCGGTGTATTCTTTATCAAGTTCTTCCACTTGATTCTTGTTTAATGCATTTGGGAATTACTCAACCATTCCATTATGTGGACAATTGGATACTCTCGTACATTTTTTTGGGTTTTACACTAGAGCTCAAGAATCTTGGATTTGATACATGATTTTTTAGGTCTTGTACACATTTTTTGTGGCATATGGTTTTGTTAAGGGATTGACCTTATCTTCCTTTCAATTATACCCAGATTTGGCATGCTTTAGGGTGGAGATTCTCTTCAACATTTGAAAGATAGATTTTTTACTCTTTTTTCAAGATGGTTATATTGATGTTCACTTCTCTCTTTACACCAAAGCTATGATGTTCTCTAATATTCTTATGGAGATTCAAGTGCAAGCTAGCAATGTTGCACTTGAGGTGGCTCATTTGTAGGAGCTTTTGGATCCTTATGGGAACACTATTCGCATTGTTGGAGTTTTGCCTCCTTCCTCTTCCTCTCCTTGAGGATGTTGATGAGGTTGTAGCTAGTTTTACTAGATGAGACTGTGGTTCCCAATCTTGCAGCTCTCAAGAAAACAAAGATCATGTTGTGTGTGGTTGTTCCCAACTATCATGGACCTTTTGCCTCCTCTCAAGGGTATGGTGCTATTGGTTGGCCTAACTTTAATAAGGCTCCTTGGCTAGAGCTAGCCATTTCTTTGGTGCATGCTCAACAACCTTTAGAGGATACTCATGAGGAAGCGGGTGCTCTCATTGGCTAGAAGCTAATTGATCATAATCTAGCCCCTAGTGATGTACTAGAGAAACTTGATGATTAAGACCCCTGTCTTGCTGAAATTTCTTTAGCTGCTTAGTTTTTCATGCTATGTTTGGACTTGGCGCTATGACTTGATATTATTTAGACTTAGTCTCGTCTTGAGAGTGTACATTTTTACCACTCACTTTTTTTAATATTGTACTATTTTCTTTTAAATTACTTAAAGATGAAATAAGTTTATTTATCATTAAAAACAACAAAACAAAATAAAACTACTCTAGAATAAAAAAATACCATTGACTATGCAATCCTTAAACTATTTAATATTTAAATTGAGTGGATGGAAAACTTTATAAACTATATAAACTACTCAAAGTTCTTCTATATTCAAGTTCTCAACTTCCCCAAAATTGCAAAACAGACATATGCGTTCTTGCATGCACGTGCATTATTTTGATTCAATATGTTAGAAGTGCCCCTTCTTTTATTGTAACATGCTTGATCATGTTAAACATTGGAGTGAGGTGTTTTTCTAGTTCTAAAAAGAAGCTTTTTAGAACGATCTTCAAATTCTTCCAAGATTATTTTGGAAGACTTGGACTAAATTGGGGGAACTGCGTTTAAGGGCTTGTTAAGTGGGAAATTCTTAAGATTTGCTTATGTCAATCAGTTTGAATTTTTGCTTGTATGGTTGCTTTATTCAAGGTCCAAGCCTTTGAAAAGAATAAAGATGGTTCAGGGCATACGAGTATTTCTCTAATGGGAGGTTTCAATTGTTTACATAAATTATTGAATTCTCCATTTTAAGGAAATAAATTAAGAATGCTTTAATTAAAAATCAGTGCTACCCCAAGTTATTGGGATGGGGACGACAGGGGACGGCGGGAGAAGTCCCCATGTTTTCGATTTTTCAGGCCAAATTTGGGGATGGCGGGGGGATGGCTATATAAAATATAGAAAAATTTAAAATATTTAGGAAACTTTAAATATTCATATGAAAACATGGATAAAGCATGCATATATACATTATAGAAAATTAGCATATAACATTTGTGTTAAGAATTCATTGTCAATAGTCAATATGCATTTAGAATTTAGAATTCATTATGTGATATTAAACATAGTACACTGTTGTCGTCCCCTAGCCGTACCCTGTCCTGGGGATGTTTCTGAGACGGGGATGGGGGGATTTAGAGTCGGGGATGCGTCCCCAAGTAACACTGTTAAAAATTAGTTTGATAAAATACATTGGCTTGTAGGACAACCTTGACATAAATGGTAGCTAAATTTGCAAATTTTATTGAAACTAATTCTAGAAATTGGTCTATGAACGAATATAATAATATATTCTTTTATGTTCGAATAATTGTTTGGGATATTTTGGACTGAATGTGACAACGCTGATAAAAATTAAATTAAAAGAATAGTGTAGGGATGCCTTTGGCTTTTGGATTTACAAGATTCGATATGTGCTAATATTTCATATATTTAAAAAGTCTGAGAATTATCTATGGTTCTTAAATCAGCCTATGGAGAAAAACCTTTATCTGGAAGGTTTAATATACTAGGGTATTTTAAAATATTAGATGATGTCACAATTGAAAATATTTTTTATTTAAAAAGATCTTTTTTACTATTTTTAAGTGTAAAGATTTTTTTTTTTATTGTTTAATAAAATGAAAAGATTGTACTAGAAATTTTTATGTATATAAAACATGGAAGTTTGGCTAGTTTTTATTGTTGTAAAAAGGTGAAAAATAGAGTGGATGATCCACAATGAAGGGATACTAAACCTCTATCTTTCAACTCATTTAATTAGGAAAGTAGATCCCTCAACCAAGTGACTCAATTGAGGAATCTAATGGGTTTCCTTAGGTGTGATTAAACGGGGGTTCACCATTAAAATGAAGTTTTGAAGGAGAAATACAAACTCTAATGCACTAAACCCTAGAAACTTTAAGAGCATGAAATTAGACTGATAAACAAATAGAAACAAAAAAGTACCTAGAGGAGTGAAGATGTCTAAACAAGGTCTAGAAACCCTGAAAATTGCTGTTTTTGAAGTGCATTGGGACTCATACACCAAGCTGGGTGATTTAGTCTTAATGTAGGATTTTTGGGCAGAATCTGGTATCTCCTTATGACTGATCTGGATCTGCAGAAATTTGACAAAAAGGGTGTATTGGGACTCATACACCCAAAGAGTAGCAAAGTGTCCCAGGAGCAAAATTTTGAACTAAAACTTTGTGAGCCTTTGAAGATGGATTAAATAAGCACTTTCCCATTGGTTTCATGTAAATAAGTTGGATGTCTTGCTCTAGATTTGAGTTTCCATGAGCCTTGACAACTTCTTATGACAACTTTGCAACTTTGCAATTGTGGTACTTTTGAAGGCTTCAAATCCACTTTTTCTTCAACCTATAAACATGCTACATACAACTTAGAGAGGGAAAGAATGTTGTTTTGTTAGGGAATGGGGGTTTGCCTTGGTCAAACCCTGTTTTGGTAATTAAACCTTAATGATAAATAAAGTATGAAACATAAGATGAAACAATAGAACCTTGTTTGAAACCTTGTAGATCTACAAACAAGCATGAAGTAGCCTTAATGGATGTAGATCTTGATCATGATTCTTGATGAAAGATAATGCCTTTGAATACTTGAATTGATCTTAACAATACATCACAACATTAGACCACATGCATGATGCATCAAGCCTTTGACATTATAACGGATCAAGTTGATTCTTGCAATAATCTTCTACAAAACAATAGAACCTTGTTTGAAACCTTGTAGATCTACAAACAAGCATGAAGTAGCCTCAATGGATGTAGATCTTCATCATGATTCTTGATGAAAGATAATGCCTTTGAATACTTGAATTGATCTTGAACAATACATCACAACATTAGACCACATGCATGATGCATCAAGCCTTTGACATGATAATGGATCAAGTTGATTCTTGCAATAATCTTCTACAAATCTACCTTGGAATGCCTTCTTGAATGCTCTTGAATACTCTCTAATGCTCTTGTGAAATCTCAGGAGGCTTGACTCAAAATTTCTAGCTCCTCTTACGAAAAATTATGTGAAATAAACTAGTATTTATATACTTGTTTATGCTAAATTTTCCGAAATTACAACACTACAAGCCAACATCAAATCTAGGATAATAAAATCTTTCCAATAATTTGATTTGAAATAGGTCTTGGTTAAAGCGGGATTCATACGCTAGTTGGGGCATATGAGTTTCAATGTTTTAAACATGGGACACAAACTCCAAGAAGTGTCTTGTTTAATGTGAAATTTGAAATCAGGTCCCAAGATCTAGGTGGGACTCATACACCCAAGGTGGCGACTGAGTCCCAAATCCCTAAACTTGGAACACATAACCTCAAACATTGAATTATGATTTGTCATTTGTTAAATGTCAGGATTATCCTCAGAAAAAAGCATTTAATAAGGCTTGTGGATGCAAAATAGGACCAAATAAGGCATAAATGAGCCAAATTTTAATGAGAAGGGCCCAAAACTTAATGTGAATATGTAAATCTTATTATAACACCAAATTAAGGCATCACTTAGCTCATTTTTTCAATTATTCTCAAATTAAGTGAGGAAAAGGGATACTTTTTCTGTCACTACATTTAGCCCCCACTTTAGTGAGAGGAACTTGCTTCAAACTCGCACTAAAGTAGACAAATTCGCATCAAGAGGGGTCCAAGTGTACTAATGTGAATGGTATAGGATGACAAAGATCAAGGAGGTGGACAAGCCCCTAGGATCCAAGATCCTACGTCAAATCAACATAAGCACAAAGTGACACACACAAGGTGTATGATATGGAGCAGCAAGATACACAAACATACAATGTCAAAGACATAAAGAAGAAAGAAAAAGAAAAAGAGGGTGGATCAAGCCTCGACCATTTGTCCAACATGATGTGGATTAGATCTAAGCTGTTTGTCCAAAAATTTTTATAAGTGGAACGCGATGTCCACTATGCAAACCAAACACACGCTCACAAGGGCTACTGAAACCTTAGGCTGTCCACTAGGTGAGCCCCCAGAGACACATATGTACGTGACCGGTATGTGCTCACACACATGAGCAAGTGGGTATGGGAAAGTCATGCCTAAGTTCGGCTTTCCATACGTACTAACCATACCAAAGCTATACCTCCTAGTAACTTTGATAAGGCACCACAAAATGAAACTTCGAGCTTATGAACAACATGCAAGTAAAAATTTATTCAAAGGGACTTTGCTTAGTTCATGTAAGGTCTCTGTTTAGGGAACATCATGCCTAATGTCTCCAAGAAAGGAAAAATCAAAGAAAGATCACTCTCTCGGATGAAATCAAACCCAATGACACCACCAAGAAAAGGACGCATCGCAAGAAGAAAGAAAATAGCACAATGAAACATGAGAAATGTCGAAAGATAATGTCAATGTATGCCCCCACTTTAAAGCGATTGCTAACAACATTGTTGTGAGCAATCTGCTTTAAAGCCAATGAAGAAGACATGGAAGCTTGTTTGGAAAGCCCAATGCCAAGTCATGTTCCCGAATGAAACTACATCATGGATAAGGGATTGCCCCCAAAATGCAACAACTAAAGATAAATCAATACGTCACATGCAAGCCAACTTTAGGCATGTCGTCCACATCCCAAGCTTGCTCTTATATAAGCCCAAAGAGACAACGACAAGTGCCATACGAGGACAAGGCTACCTAACCCCTTGCACCCACTTAGGATGAGCCGAGATGATTGATGAAAAACATGAAAATTAGTATCAATTAGAGGAACTAGGTGTGTCAACACAAGGAAGAGCACCACAATCCTTAAGATGTTGAATTCGATTAGTCAAGTTCTTACATTCATTAGTAGAATAACCATGAACTCTATGATATGCACAAAATAAATTCTTGTAGTAAATTTTTTTTTGTGTTTTTGGAGGGAGAGATATCGAGTGATCTTGGAGGAGTCTCGACAAAATACCCTCTTGGTCAATAGTAAAGGATGATATGTTATTTTGCGACAAAGATATCTCTTGCTTAGTACAAGATGTCATACTTACACAAGAATCTTTAGATTGCGAGATTTTGTTTTGATAAGTCTTGATTAAGCAGACCCTAAACTTTCAAATCAAATCTAAATGAGTGCAAAAGAGTTGGACAGGGGTGCCTAACACCCTAGTCGAGGTATTTTGACCAATAAATTTGATTTCTCGTTTTTGTCAGTATCTAATTTCGGAAATTTGGGCCTTGGCGGTAAATTAATCTCGAAAATTAAAATTAAATGAGTCAGCCTACACTTTAGATTATTCCTAAGTTCCACTATATAAACATGAATTATTATTTCAAATAAAGTAAGGAAGCAATCAATAAGGAAGAACTTTGCCAAAATACATCCATTGTTATAGATTTACAAGGGGAATTTCAAAATTATTCAAGCTAGTACAATGATAGAAAGTATTGGGGAAATTTAAATAGAGAACACACTAAGTTTACCTCATCTGTGTAATTTGAATGTCTATTATCTCCTTGAAATCCTCAGAGAGATCCACTTCTACACATACCTTCTTTTGGGGTCCATCTAGGAAGAATTTGTTTAATGGACATACACAATAGAGCCTAAAGAGGTAGTTATTTGTGTCAAAAGGTTCCATCATGGAAAGTATAAACTAGGAAACTCCACTTATATAGGGACACAAATTTTTCTCATTAAAGGCAATGAAATCTCTAGTTTACGATGAGAAAACAAGCAAGGAAGAGTGGGAGAACTAGGGACCATTTTTAAGGAAGGCTTTAGAAAATTGAAAAAGGAAAAACCTTTGGTAAGTTTTTGCATGACATAAAGGAGAATCCCATGTGGGACCTCGGCTTGTGTGACCTAGTCTTTAATCATGCTTTTAGGGTGAACCCTTCCTACAAAATATCCTATTAAAGTTCTCTTACCAATAGCACACATTGACAAAATTCTAGAATCGGGAGAATCACATTTGGGGTTTTTTCAATAGACATACTTCGTGAAACACCTTGGGAAGAAACTTGTTGGGTCTCTCAAGTGGTGGTGCCATCGTCACATGTTGTCGAATCTTCATCTCCAACATCAACTACATAGTGATAGAAAGTTGAGGCCATTTGAAGGGGCAAGAAATGGCCACATGCATTTCAGCCTAAAAGGTGTTACAATAAATGCTTAAAAACAAGCCCAACTCTTGCTTTAGAAGAAGCAACTTGACATGAAGATGACACAATCCAAAATCCTAGTGGAGCCACCATTTTGGTTTTCCTAGTTAATTAGCTTACAATTTCACCAAATTTTCATTGCAACACTTGATAGGTGTTGTTCCTTGTTTCTTTTCACTCATTCCTCAAGAATATGCCTTAACCAAAAACCTTCTATGTAGCACTACACAATTGGTTTCAGTAAAGGCCAAATAAATAGTTAGCGGATTTTTTCATCTTGAAGGCACAATGCCTAGTCCTATATTGAATGCATATCTATTTGATTTGAATGGATCATTAAAAATTTAATAAATCATGCATAGTCATGGAATTTGTGAATGATAAGTTGGATTTGGGATAGAAAAATGCAAGTGTAGGTGTTGAAAAGTGTTACAAAGCTAGAAAACATAGGGATGAGGATTGCGTTTATAGAAGCTTCCACTAACAATATAGGTGCTAGAACTTGGAATTTGAACGAAACAATCACTTTTCTAACTTCTTGTGTTTGTAGAACTTCTTTATGGGCTTGAGAGAACTTTATTGTGCATGCATATCTATATATAGGTGGTTGTATTGGTTATAAAAGGCACAAGAGGATTGAATAATATTATAATGAGTGAAAATAGAAGTTCCCTACTATTCATAGATGTTTTGTAATGGTGATGCAGGAGCATTTAGGGGTACTAGCAATCTTGCATCACCAAAAATATTATTATTTCAATTTTCTTTATTTTCAATAAGGGCTTAGGGGTTATGAGAATAAGTTTTTTGATTTGCAACTTTGTAATTTCCCTTGTGGTAAAATTGTAATTGTAATTTTGGTGGGAATTATGCATTTATAAATATTTCTAAGGAAAAATTTGGAAATTATCCCTCTTGGGCGTCCCATGCATGCATTTGAATGTTTGTGCCACAAGCTTTGCATGTTGATTCATGTCGGTGTTTGGAGCCATTGGAGCCATCGGGAATCATTGAAGGTGTCATAGTTGACCAAATTTGATTGGCCATGTTTAAGGTGCCCATGTGAAGAGAATGTGAGCATTGAGTAATTTAATTATTTTATGATTATTTCTCCAAATGGGCGTGGGTTTTCCAAGGAGGTGTTTTTCTTGTGGTTTTGTAAAACCATAATGGTTTTTCTCATTCACAAATCTATATATTCGGGCCTTGTCATTTGGGAAGTTGGCTTTGGGAGTTTTTGTAGGTGAGATGGGGAGATGTTGCTGGATTAAAGAGAGGATTTGAAGACTCCATTGTTGCATATTTAGATATTTGCATAAAAACCCATGTTTTAGGGATCTAGTGAGCTCCACATTTTGGAAGATAGTGAGCTAGTGAAGTCCATGTGAAGGGAGCTTGAGAGCTTCAGCTAAAAAAAGGTTGAAAGAGACTAAGAAGACATTTTAGTTGCAGGTTTGGATGTGTGCTAAAGCAACAAGAAGATTGGTGATTTCATGGATTGGTTGCAGCAGTGATTTCTAATGAAGATTGTTGGATTAAAGAGCTAGAATCAGGTGAAAGAGGATAGTTTGTAGGAGATCTTTGTTGTTATACAACATATTTATTTCAGTTTTTTAATGGTTTTTCATCAGCCTATGTGGCTTCAAAATAATGTACTTCAATTATGCTTTGTTGTATCAATTCATGGGTTTTTGAATGAGAAACATGAGATCTTACTTGCAATTTTTTGGTGTTTATTTAAACAATTTCCAAGTTGCATTTTCAGATTGTTGTAAGCATGTGAATGAGGGTTGGTTTTCTTCTACATTAGTGGTATCAGAGCGTGAGTTTCTAAGTGTGCATGCAAAAGCGCCGATGTGAGATAGTTTGCATTAGGACCTGAGGGTGGAGTGTGAGTTTTTTGTTGCAGGTGTATGTGCAACTTGCAAGAGCAGATACACAAAAGATTTGAGGAGTGGACGTACATGAGTGTTGAAGGTGAGGCAGTTTTTAACAAAACCAGAGTGTGTTGAGGATTGGAGTTGTGTGATGTAAGGTGAGGAAATTGTAGTAGTTGAGAGGATGGGATGTGTCTTGAGGAGGCTTGTAAGAATTTTATTCTAGGTACAATATTGGGAAGAAGCAGAAGATAGGGAGTACCATGAAGAATTTGAAAAAGCTCCAAGCTGAATTAGATGTATTGAAAACGATGGTTATGGAGGACATAGGAATATGGGATGAGAGATACGAGAATAAGAACGTTCTCATAAAAGAGGACAGCGAAGAGAAGATCAAAAAGAAAAAGTATTACAACCCTTTGGCAAAGGTCAAAAGGATAAAACAAGAAGAGAGGAGAGTTGGAGGTAATTGTAATTATCTTTCTAATGATATTTTGAATGCAAGAAAGAAAGAAGATGCAATGGAGTGTCATGCATATGGCACAAAAGAAGAAGAGGATGAATATGAAGAGATTGATGAGCCTGAATTTGAGGAATGTCTGTTGGAAGACATGGATAATGAAATTACAGAGGTTCCAACAACAACAAAAGAGTTGAGTGTAATGGAGAACATTGAATAAGAGGACACCAAAGTTGCAACAACAAAAGAGGAGGTAAAACTTGCATTTTGTGAGTTAGTTGGTGATTTTGATCTGCTTATGAATTACGTGAATGGAATGGGTGAATATGAGGAAGCTAAAAGTTTTGTTGCAGCAGTAAGGAAGAGAGGAATATCAGATTTTGATGATTTAGAACCAAATTTGAGTTGTGTTTGAATGATATGATTAGTTATAGTGAAGAAAGAATTGCAGTAGTGAAATTTGTAGCAGAAGGCAATAAGGTAAAATCAGATTTTAATGTATGTTTTGATGAGGATAAGAATGTAGAAATGGATAAAGTTGTTGCAGCAATGAATCAATTTGAGAATGTTAAAATTGAGAAACAGGTGGTGAAGGTAAAAGAGGAGTTTCATAAAGAGATTTGTAACAATGACAATTTATTGCAGGATAGAAAGGATGAATATCTTGATTGTTACTGACATTGAAATGGATGCAGAAGAGGAAGATGGAAAGGATGAATATCTTGATCGTGTTACTGACATTGAATTTGTAGCACTAGTTATAGGACAGGGAAATGGTACAATTGTGTGTCTTGTAGAAGGCAGGAAAGAAGAAAACAAAGTTGAAGATGCAACAAGTGATGAAAAGGTAAATTCAAATTTCAGTGAATTTGAGAATAATTATTTTCATGTTAAGATGGATGAGTTAGTGAATGCAAATGAGATGGTTTAGTTAGAGTTTGTTAGAGATGATTAGTATGTAGAGAAGGATTTGTATGGTGTTGCAAAGTTAAGTGTAGGTGAAAATTGACAGAGGTGGATGGACTATGGTGGGTCGAACCCCACAAGATTGGAGGAGAATGTGAGATACATTTGGAGGAGGTGGTCAGGTTATGGTGGAGTTGATTCCACATCGAGGAAGAGGAGTAAAGAGTAGAGTTGTCAAAGGAGGAGGTTGCTTGTTCTAGCTAAGTGTTGGAAGAGGAGAAAGAAAAATAATTACAGGTACCAATTTCAGTAATGGAGTTTGCTGAGAATTGCTTGCAATTTGAAAGGGTGGTACTACTACTCAACTCCATTTTGTGAATCCATATTCACAAAATATTTTCTACCCCAGGTGTCTGATGTAGGAGCATCTAGGGAGACTAGCAATCTTGCATAACCAAAAATATTGTTATTTCAATTTTGTTTATTTTCAATAAGGGCTTAGGGGTTATGAGAATAAATATTTTGATTTGCAACTTTGTAATTTCCCTTGTGGTAAAATTGTAATTGTAATTTTGGTGGGAATTATGCATTTATAAATGTTTCTAAGGAAAAATTGGGAAAATACCTCTCTTGGGCATCTCATTCTTTGTGGGGACCACTTGGGGTGCATATTCTTCCATGTTCAAGTGCATGATATGCATGCATTTGCATGTTTATGCCACAAGCTTTGCATGTTGATGCATGTCCATATTTGGAGTCATCGGAGCTTCCAAAAATCATTGAAGGTGTCATAGTTGACCAAATTTGATTGCCCATGGTTAAGGTGCCCATGTGAAGGCCATGTGAGCATTTGAGTAATTCAATTATTTTATTATTATTTTTCCAAATGGGGCATGGGTTTTCCAAGGAGGTGTTTTTCTTATGGTTTTGGAAAACTATAGTGGTTTTTTCATTCACAGATCTATATATTTAGGCCTTGTCATTTGGGAAGTTGGCTTTGGGATTTTTGTAGGTGAGATGGGGAGATGTTGCCAGATTGAAGAGAGGATTTGAAGACTCCATTGTTGCAGATTTGTATTTGCATAGAAGACCTTGTTTTAGGGATCTAGTGAGCTCCACATTTTGGAAGATAGTGAGCTAGTGAAGTCCATGTGAAGGGAACTTGAGAGCTTCAGCTAAAAGAGGGTTAAAAGAGACCAAGAAGACATTTTAGTTGCAGGTTTGGATGTGTGCTAAAGCAGCAAGAAGATTGGTGATTTCATGGATTGATTGCAGCAGTGATTTCTAATGAAGATTGCTGGCTGAAAGAGCTAAAATCAGGTGAAAGAGGATAGCTTGTAGGAGACCATTCTACATTTGATCTTTTCTGTTATACAACAGATTTATTTCAGTTTTGTGATGGTTTTTCATCAGCCTATGTAGCTTCAAAATAATGTACTTCAGTTATGCTTTATTGTTGTATCAATTCATGAGTTTTTAAATGAGGAACATGAGACTTTACCTGCAAATTTTTGGTGTTGATTTAAACAATTTCTAAGTTGCATTTTCAGATTGTTGTGAGCATGTGAATTAGGGTTGGTTTCCTTCTACATAAAATGGCCAAGACAACAATGTAGAAGGGCAAGTTATGTCCAACCATTCTAGACTATACTTAGTAAACTACTATTTGCTTACTAAAGGTAGTAGGTATTTTCCACTAGCATTTAAGCTACTTTTTCTCTCTTCCTATAGTTTATAGGATAAAATATTATGTTGATTCTTGTGATTGGCATGTTTATTTAAACTTGTTCAATAATTTCTCTTTATAAATTATTAACAACTATCATTTGTAATTGCAAGTAGCATAGTATGCTAAATTTTGTTTTATTTATAGATTCCAAAGTAAAAGTTTATAGATCATGAGTGGTAGAATTTCTATAATCTGGATTACCCACTCAATTAGAATTTGAATAACTCAACTCAACTCAACATTCAAATGATTAGTGTATTCAACACCAAAGTTAATGTATTTCTTGTAAGTATCAAATTACTCTCTTGGTTTCTTTCCAAGGGGTGTCACATGGCTTAGCCATGAATTTATTAAGTATGCTGACTATGAACGCAATATTAGGTCTTGTTGTGGTTAAGTAGGTCAAAATTCCCACTAGCTATATAAACAAAGTACCATTTTCTGTTTTTTTATTTTCGTTAATGTGAATCTTAGCATTTTGCTCTATTAAAATATAGATTGGTTTTCAGTATGTATATTGAATCTTTTGAACAATTGCTTTGTATATTTCCTTTGAGCAATCAAGGTCTTACCATTTTATGTCCATCTCAATGTCTATAAGCAATAATGAATCTGTCCAAGATTCTTCATTTCAAATTTATTTGATAGATCTTGTTTAATTTAATCAATCAAGCATGTAGCACTTCCAATTATGATCATATCACCAACATACAATGAAATCAAAGCAATATTCCTATGTTCATCTTTCTTTATCTACATAGTTGGGCCACTCTTACTTTTGATGAATCCTTGTTGGAAGAAATTGTCAATTTTCACACTATGATACCAGAGCTTGTTTGAGACCATATAATGCTTTCTTTAACTTGCATACAAGATGTTCTTGTTCTTGCTTCACAAAACCTTTTGGTTGAATTTAAGATATATATCTTCATTTAACTCACCATTCAAAAATGCCAATTTAACATCCATCTGATGTATAAGTCCCAATGGTATTTACGAGCAAGTGCAATCATAATTTTGACGGTGTTTGTTTTAGCTATGAGTGTAAGTGTGTCTTTATAATCTATTTGTTTGTATTGTGAATAGCACTTTGCAACCAATCTTGTTTTAATTTTTTTTATACTACTTCAAGCATTGAAATTAGACTTGAAGAACCATATTGATCCTTTAGGAGAGCTTTATTTGTAGGTAATTTAGTTAGTCCCCAAGTGTCATTTTTCATAGTAGATTCATATTCTTTTTGTAAATCAGTTATCCATTCTTTATGATCCTTAGTGTCTTCAAAATTTAGAGGTTCATCTACACTCATTACTTGAGGTATCAAATCATAGTCCTTACATTTGATTGGTGTCTTGATTTATTTCATTGAATCTTCTTAGTGCCTCATTGCTTGGTGGAGTGGCTCCATCCTCTTTTGGTGTATTTTTTCTGCTTTTAGCCTCAATGCTACTTTTATTTCAATATCATCTAGTATTGATCTTCATTTGTATGTACTTCCAATAATCTTATCTAAATTATCTTCCTTTTCAATAGCATCTGCATATTCATGAAATATATTAGCATCCCTACTTGCAAATAATTTATGACTAATATGAGTATACATTTTGAAATCTTATGCTAAGAATGAAAACCAATAAAAATATATATGAACAACTTTACATCAAGTTTCCTTGTGTTTCTTTTGGAATGTGGTAAAACGTACTCCCAAAAACTCTTAAATGATTAACAATGGGTTTAGAACCAATGAAAGCTTCATAATATGTTTTATTCTCTAAGAACTAGGTTGGAATTCTATTTTGTAAATAGACATTTGTAATTATAGCTTGAACTCACAATTTATTAGGGAGCCTTTTTACCTTTGAGCATACTTCTAGCACACATGACTATGGCTCTTTTTTCCTCTAAGCCACTCCATTTTGCTGAGGATGATATGAAACTGTTTGTTGGTTTAGAATTCTATTCCATTTACAATATTACAAGAATTATTTTGAAATGTATTCCCCACCTTGATTTGACTTGAGAATCTTGATCTGATTACCTGTCTGCTTTTCAAGCATGGTTCCAAACTCATTTTCTTTGTTATGAAATAGACCTATGTAAACACAGTTCTATCATTAACAAATAATATAATTTAAGCATAGTTCTATCATCAAGAAATATTAGAAAATAGGAAGCTCCCCAAATGATTTTGTCCGAATTGGCCCACACACATCTGAAAGCCCTAAATTCAATAAAATCTCCTTTTCTTTTATCTGTCATTCGTATGTTGTTTTCTTAGTGCACAACCATCATATTCAACATGTTCATTCATAAAAATTGGAAATGTTGTTTTCTTGGTGCACAACCATCATATTCAACATGTTCATTCATAAGAATTGGAAATGTTGTTTTCTTAGTGCACAACCATCATATTCAAACATGTTCATTCATAAAAATTGGAAAACTTTAAACCATGTCTTTTCTTTGTATTGAAACAAGATCTCCAAGATTCAAATGACTATGCCTTAGTGCCATAACTTTTTTGTGGGCATACTTGTTGATGCGATTGCTGACGATTTTCAACAATTACATCAAAATCTTGTACAGGCCTCCTACTTTGATTCCTTTTGCTATCACTTCATAGTGATCTTGCATGTCCTTCACGTGACAATTAATGATTTTGCTGATTCAACTTGCAAATCTTGATCTGTAATATTTGAAACTGAGATTAGTTTTTTCTTAATTCCGTGTACATGCATCACATTTTAAATTGGAAATGTTGTTTTCTTGGTGCACAACCATCATATTCAACATGTTCATTCATAAGAATTGGAAATATTGTTTTCTTAGTGCACAACCATCATATTCAACATGTTCATTCATAAAAATTGGAAAACTTTAAACCATGTCTTTTCTTTGTATTGAAACAAGATCTCCAAGATTCAAATGACTATGCCTTAGTGCCATAACTTTTTTGTGGGCATACTTGTTGATGCGATTGCTGACGATTTTCAACAATTAGATCAAAATCTTGTACAGGCCTCCTACTTTGATTCCTTTTGCTATCACTTCATAGTGATCTTGCATGTCCTTCACGTAACAATTAATGATTTTGCTGATTCAACTTGCAAATCTTGATCTGTAATATTTGAAACTGAGATTAGTTTTTTCTTAATTCCGTGTACATGCAGCACATTTTAAATTGGAAATGTTGTTTTCTTGGTGCACAACCATCATATTCAACATGTTCATTCATAAGAATTGGAAATGTTGTTTTCTTAGTGCACAACCATCATATTCAACATGTTCATTCATAAAAATTGGAAAACTTTAAACCATGTCTTTTCTTTGTATTGAAACAAGATCTCCAAGATTCAAATGACTATATCTTAGTGCCATAACTTTTTTGTGGGCATACTTGTTGATGCGATTGCTGACGATTTTCAACAATTACATCAAAATCTTGTACAGGCCTCCTACTTTGATTCCTTTTGTTATCACTTCATAGTGATCTTGCATGTCCTTCACGTGACAATTAATGATTTTCCTTTTGTATGCCTAGTTGCCTTTGGCCATCAAAGCCAAAATTGAGGTCTTCTGTCTATTGTCTACGTGCATCCTCTACTTCTTGTAAAAAGTTGCTAAGTCATTCAAAGAAGGCGCTTTGTCTCTCGCTGCCAAACTGGTGATAAACACTTGATTATTTTCATTTGACGAATTCATATTAGCTTTTTAATATTGCCCATTTTCCGATGGATGTGTTGCTATTCCTTATATCAGGAATAGTATCTTTGACAGATATTTGCAAAAGAATCTTTGCTTTGGTTTCTCTTTTCTCCTGATATTTAACAAAAGTTGGATGTGTAGTTGGTTTAGCTTCACTACCACCCACAATTGTTGAGACATATATCTTTTCGTTGATGTTGTTAAGAAGATAAAACTATATTTTAATCATAACTATTATGTAAAGTTGTGTCTCATGCAAAAGACACATCTCTCCAAACATATACCTATTTAAAAATTTTTGGATCTATGAATTTGATATGTAGAAAATATAATATCAATTTATGCTCTCCAATTTTCTACATGGTATCAGAACATTGAAATTTTTTGTGCCTGGACATTTGAATGTAGTCAGTGTGCAACACTCATGTAGAATGGTGTTGTTATTTCATTTTATTGCTGCATTGAAGTTGGTTAATAAGGCATTAAAGTTTGTATAGGCTGCATCTTTATCTTTTTTTAAAATCCAAACATGTAGAAAGGAAGGCGTGTGAAGAATTTCAAAAATGCTGAAGGATGAATTAAAGGTGTTGAAGGAAGAATTTCAGAGGCACTGAAGAATAAAAAAAATTAAAAAGGCATTGGAAAAGTGATTATTCTCTTGGGTTTGTTTGATCACTGCACTTGGAGGAGTCCGTCTAGTTCATAGAGGCTATATAATTGTTTATTTTAAAGATTGAAACCTCTGTTCTAGTTGTCTGTACCATTCATTCTTGTGAGTTGTGCAACTCTGGGACTGCTGTAACTATTTATAGTTGTGAACAACATATTATGAAGGCTACGATTACTTCCTTAAACACTTTTTGATCCACTGATTGCTTCAAGAATGCCATTTTAGGCCTGCCGTACAATTTTGGGAAGATTGACTTAGAACCCAGTTTGGGCCAGTCAAATCCTTCATTTATTTGGGCTGTTATCAGCTATTACCAGACATTACAGCAAAGATAAGTGATTATTCCATCTTTTTTCATCAACCAAAGGCTTCCTCTACTGATTCCGGGTAAATATTTATGAGATTTCATTTTTACACCAACTGTTTGACAATGCCTTGAAAGATGAATAATTGTTTGAACGAAAGAAAAGACATTGAGGTTAGTGATTTCTCTCTACAATACTACATAGTTATTTCAGTACAAAACATCGCAACTTTCCAAATGTCATATTACCTTTAAAAATAGTATATTATGCAAGGTATAAAAAAAAGGGAACGTTATTTTGATTGCAAGGGTGATGGTGGCATTTTTTACTATTTGAAAAGATTTATTGCGAGGATTTTAGATTTTGTAGAGGATGAAGTTTGCAAGAAAGTCACCAATTTTGGAAGAAAATTACATGTGGTAAATGACAAGTGGAGTAGATTTTAGCTTTAGAAGAAATCCTATTTGTAACTATTATTGAAATTTGATCAAAGAAGAAAGGCGATTGCATTTTTTGCAACATTTGAGGAAGTCTGTAGTATTTGTTAAAACCTAAGTCTGAAGACCTACAAAATCAGTGGTAGATAATTTCAAATCATGGAAGAGTGAAAGGTAATAAAGCCACCAAAATCAATCGCCATTAGGTATTACATAAGTGACTTTTTTGTGGTTAAAATTTTAACTATATAACCAATGGGAAAGATTGGTAAAAGAGAAAGGAAAGAAAATAAAACTTAATATGTAAAAATAATACTTTGGAACAAGAACTTGAGAAAATTGGAAAGAAAAATGAATAATTAGAAACGGAAAATAGGTCACAAAAGGAAGATATATCAAAATTGAGAGAATAAAATCTTTTGTTCAGTCAATTACTTGAAGCTTACATAAAGGAAAATCATGAGAAAGGATATTCTTCAAAGAATGTTAGATTTAAGATAATGAAAGAATGTGATATGAAAGAAAAGGTTTGGGAAACTATAGACAAGGAATTATAGAGCCCATTGAGCCTATAATAAGGTCAAAGAATGAAGGCCTTGGATATGTTAGTGGAAATAAAAATGATGTTACAAGTGTTAAGTTTAAAAAATTATCTCAAGAAATACAATGCATACAATGTTCTCATTGTCATAGGCATGGACATAAAAAAAAAAAAGTTGTGTTGGGATCTTCATCCTTGTAGTATCTGTGGATTGAAGAATCATTTTGATAAATTGTGTTGGAACAAAGAGTGAAAAAAACAACCTCTAAAAGATAGTATACAGATGGATTGTGGATGGATTGGTGTATCTAATTGGAAAAAGGTCACAAATATATTCAAAATTTTGTACAAGCATAAATATTCTTATGTTAGACAGATGGATTGTGGATTAAAGGATCATTTTGATAAATTGTGTTGGAACAAAAAGTGGAAAAAACAACCTGATAGTATACATATGGATTCTGGATGGATTGGTGTATCTAATTGGATTTAAAGGTCACAAATATATTCAAAATGTTGTATACGCATAAATATTCTCATGTTAGACAAAATAACAAATCATGTAAGGTCAGTTATCATCCTAGAAACCATATAATTTAATCTATGAATTTTGACTATTATAAAGGCTACTTGAATTCTATCTATGTAGTGGTGCGAAATTTGAAGTTGGAGCATTCATATATGTGATATTTGAAGTTGGAGCACTCATTTATGCATAATAGATGTAACGTTGATCGCAAAGATCATTGTCGAACGTAAAAAGTTGTAGTATTGATCGCAGAGATCATTGTTGAATAGTTGTAGCTGCGTTGATTGCAAAGATTGTTGCTAGATTTGTGAAGGATTTGATCGCAAAGATCATTCTTCAAATTGATTGTAGAGGTCATTGAAGGTTTTGGTCTCAAAGATCATTGTTGAAATTGATTGTAGAGATCATTGAAAGTTTTGGTTGCAAAGATAATTGTTGAAATTGATCAGAAAAATTGTTGCTAAATCTGTGAAAGGTTTTGATCACAAAGATCATTAGGAATGCTTCACTTCCTTTAATGCTATAACTATGAAGGACATCAAGTACTATAGATAATGATGGACAAAAGTAATCAAGGCTATTCAAAAGAAAGATAAGTTTTTATACTTTGAAGAAGACATTGGTGTTTAATATTCTTCATTTGTATATAGGTAGCTAATAAACCTATTTGTTATAGGTTGCCGCCATCATCTAATTAAATTGTGTGATAAAATAAATTTTATGGGGGTTGTTAAGAAGATAAACTATAATTTAATCATAACTATTATGTAAAGTTGTGTCTCATGCAAGAGACACATCTCTTCAAGCATGAGACCTATTTAAAAATCTTTGGATCTATGAATTTGAGATGTAGAAAATATAATATCAATTTATGCTCTCCAATTTTCTACAGATGTTTGCATCTTAAATTTCCATTTCTAATTATTAGCACCATCTAGTTGATTTGTTTTAGTGAGGTAGGTAGTAATCCATCAAATTCGACAATGTAAACAGACAGAAATAAAAGTTAGTAGTCCGTTTTGGCTTACACTCTTAACTTCTGCTAGTGATACTATCGCTCAATTTCCAAAATTAAATGCTGGCTCAATCTGCAGGCTAAATGGCAGCATTTAGACAAAACACATTGAAATTTACCAGTAGCAGCAGCAATTGCACAATGAAATTTACCAGCAGCCGCAGCACTCCTTCAATTTCTGCTCCTTTTTGTTTGTTTGCAGCAGCAAAAGAAACCACTTTACAAAGTATTTGCTTATCTTTCAAAGGCTCCAACAAATCGTATTTGCTTTGTTGTGCTCCAGTTTTTTGTTTTATTTGACCGCTTTCTCCTATCGCAGTCTCCTTTTCTCTTTACAATGGCAGAGCCTGCACTCGCAGCAATAGCAGTTTCAAACCGTCATTTTTTGGTTGGTTAAGTGTTGTGTACTTCGGGGGTAAATTCATCTATTTTTGTTTGTGTTTTAAAATATTTATGTTCATCTTTTAAACGATTTATGCAATGCTTTTTTTTTTGGGTGAGTATGTTAATATCCACACATTCTTAAGGATAAAGTGAGGGATTCTCATTATTTTATTGAAGAATGATTGAATTTTTTCCGTAGTGAAGAATTTTATGGTGACGATTTTATTTGGAAAAGATTTTTCAAAGTAAAATGTTCTTTTTCTCTATATTCTTTGGAATCAAGACTTTGTCCTATCTTAATGCATTGATACAAAAAGAGAGTTTTAAAGAAATAGAGAGATTGAATAAGCGGAACTCTCATATTCGACACAAGAAGTTTACATGAGACAATCTTAATGTTGAGCTACAACTAATATGGACCAGCTAGGACTCAAACCTAAGGCCTTCCATTTGCTGTTGGAGTGCTCTACCAACTGAGCTACTAGCCCCTCTTTGACCAGCCCATTGTCGGTCTGGGTGTGGCTTATTCCCAACACCCCCCCTTAAACCACATTGCTGGTGCTTGGGGCACCTAGCTAGGCTTTGATACAACTCGTTGATCTACAACTAATATGGACCAGCTAGGACTCGAACCTAGGACCTTCCATTTGTTGCTGAAGTGCTCTACCAATTGAGCTACTAGCCCTTCTTTGACTAGTCTATCGTCAGTTCGGGTGGCTTATTTACAACACCCCCCCTTAAGCCACATTGTTGGTGCTTGGGGCACCTAGCTTGGCTCTGATACCACTCGTTGAGCTACAACTCATATGGATCAGCGAGGACTTGAACCTAGGACCTTCCATTTGCTATTGGAGTGCTCTACCAACTGAGCTATTGATCCCTCTTTGGCCAATCCATCGTCGGTCTGTGTGTGGCTTCTTTCCAACACTAAATTCGCACAAGCCACCTAACTAACTAATTGAAACCATAGTTTCATAGAGTTTCCAAACAAGCGGGCTGAGGGCCTAGATTTAGGGACATTAGTGTAAATATGTAGAAAAATTAGTTACAAAAAATGTACAAGGAATAACAAAAGAAACATCATAATACTAAATACATTGCATTGGACAATGAAAATGCTGAATATGGAAATAATATATTATATTCAAAATGATGATTATATTTAGAATTCAAATTGAGTTGGAAAATGGCTCAATACCTCTAAACATGTCCAAAGTCCATACCAATCTTCTCATCACTCAAATTGCTGGACTTTTCAAAGTCAAGTTCCTCCAACCAGTACTGACCAACCTTGTGTGTGCCACATCATCAACCTGTGTTGGCTCCTTTTCCCTACATCCCAATCTAGTGCATCTACTTCTTGCTTTAAACTATTCTTTTTAAGTCAAGGAGTTTTGATGGAAATGGGTTTTGAGCATTAGCATTTTTGATAAGGATAGTTTTCCTAGAAAGAATGCCTCTAGATTTGAAACAATGTTGTAGGAACATAAGGCCCTATACGAGGTTGTCTTAGGTTTTTAGAAGGGTCCTCATTCCCTATATGGTACTAAAATGCACATTTTCTCCAAGACATTAAAAGCTTTGAAGTTTTTTCAAAAGGGTTGAAATAGATCTATGTTTAAAAATATTTTTCTTTGGAAAAATAACTTTGAAAGTAGAATGGCAGAAATTCAATCTAGAAATAATGATTGTTTGATATCTGACTCTTTGAAAGATGGGGAGAATGAGGTGGCTTCTCAACTTGATGCAGGAGCATCCATGGCTCAATGCAATCTTGTATCCAGTAGAATTTTCAATTTTTGGTGAGCAATTTTGTAATTTTGTGGTGAGTAAATTTTGGTTTGGAATTCAAGTTGAAGGTGGTAAATGATACATATTTGAATAATTAAACTTGACAAATTAATTTCCCTATGCACATTGTCAAGTTGACTAGTGGGAGAAAAAGCAACGAAAAAACAATTTTAAAGTATTTAAATTAAAAATATTTGAAAGGCAATTTGGGGTGTTGGGGTTTGAATGTGGAGCTTTAAAACACTATTTAATGATCCCTAAAAAGTAGGGATTGAGGCACCCAAGTTTGCTTTTTGGTTTTTGCTTTTTCAAGAGTCAAAAAAGAGAAGAATTTAAAACTGTTGTTTTCCCTATCTCTAGAGGGCTGCTAGGAATGAATATTTAACTGTTTTTAATGATTTTTGAGGGGCTTTAATGAGCAGCAACACCATGGATCATGCTATATTGGATAAGGCAAAATAAAGCATATGAAATCAATTTCTGGACAGGAGGAGTTAAGAATAGAAAACCACTTTTCATTGTAGGGGGTTTTGAAGAGGAATTTGGGAAGAGAAATAGAAGGATATAGGAAGAGGGGGTAGCATTCTTTGGGGGAATGTGTTCTTGGTGTGTTTTTATAGGTTGGGACTGATTTTCAATAGTCCATTGAAGTTTTAGAGCATTGGAATGAAATTACAAGAGTTGCAGGCAGTGTTGGAGTGCTGGAAGGTGAACTAGTTGCTAGAGCTCACATAGTTGAGCATAAAATTGTATTTCAATGTTTCCATTGCATATAAGATGTTTGTAGGAGTTTTTATTTGTTGTTTATCAGTCTATTAAGATTGAAAAATCATTTGTAATAAGCTTCCTTTAACAGAGAAATTCAATGGGTTCATGTGCAATTAAGTGTTGAGTTTAAATTGCAATTTTTCTTTTCTGTCTAAGAAATTGTTTGAGGATTTTAGAAGAGGGATTTTTTGAGTTTAAATCCTCTCTACATTACAACTTGAGGAAATTTACAAATGTGAAGAAATATTTTTGAAACAAAAAATAGAATAAAGTGACTCAAGGAGAAGGGGATTGCAATACGATTTAAAAAAATAATATTTCTTGTAATACGAGAAGAACAAAGAACTTCATCACTAATTTGGAACTACAAGGATGTCAAATAAGTGACAATATTGATCTAATCAATGGATCTTTAGTTTCCTTTTGGCATAACATGTTAATTGAAGTATTGGATAGTGATGAAAAACAATATATTTTCCTTGATTCTATTCCTTCTAAGATTGGTCTAGATGAAAACAAAATTTTGAAGATATCCTTATAAGTAAGATATGCCCTTTTTTATATGGATGGAAATTGTGCTCGAGCTTGATGGATTTACGACATTTTTGTTTCAAACACTTTTGGGATATTATGGGTGTGGTGTAGGAATGTATGCACTCTAGATTGATTCTCAAAGCAATGAACTCTATTTTTCTTGCTCTTGTTCCTTGAAAGAATGATTCTCTAAATGCATAGGATTTTAGGTGTATATATCTTTAAAATACCATTTATAAGATCATTTCCAAAGCCATTGCTAATAAGACTCAAATCTCTCCTTCCCTCTTTAATTTTGAAGAGTAGGGGGCTTTGTCAAGGGTTATATATTAGATGGTACATCTTAGTTAATGAAATGACACATTCTTATATGGTTAGTAAGAGAAAGGTATGCTTGTGAAATTGAATATTATGAAAGCTTATGATACTATTAATTGGGGATTCTTAATATTTTTGTTTTTTGTTTTTTTGAATTTGGTAAGGATTGGAAGGTTTTGGTTTTTAGATGTTATTCTTCTACCTCCTTTTTAGTCCTTGTAAATGGATTTGTAGGTGGTTTTTTCTCTTCCTTAGACATCTTAGGCAAGGGAATCCTTTGTCTCCATACTTTTTTGTCTCAATAGCTACCTTTATTTGAAAGAAGAGTTATGAGTATCCAAGTGATCCCACAATAGTGTGTCCCACTTTTTGGCCTAAATGAGATATTGCAATCAACAGTTTAAGCCAAAATTTCACTTTCTATCACTTATAACAAGCAAACTATTAAGAATTTGAAGATGATGTGAACCAATATTTTTAAAATTTTGTGTGTAGATTTTAAATATATTTAAAAAAAATTTAAAAAAATGCTATTTTTTAATAAAGTTTATATATTTTATAATATTTTAATGAGTGACATTTATTTAATAACACAACTTTTATTAGAAATTAGCTGTGTTCCACGGCCTTTTGGGGACGGGGATGGGGGGACGGCTGGGGACGTGTTTCCGAGACGTTTCCTAGGGGCCCATTTTTAGGGGATGGTAGGGGATATGGCGACATACAAAATACATATATATATATGATTTTTTCAAAATTTATTAATATATTATAGGTAGACAGAGAGAAAGAGAGATATATGTCAATAAATTAATAATTGCTAACAACAATATCAATATATAAATAAATCGCGAGATTAGTAGCATAACAACATAATAAATGTCATTAAAGCATTATAAAATTTATCATAGCAATATCAAACATCAATAAAACCATGGTCTATCAATATCAATAAATCGTGAGAGTGGTAGGAAATGGAACTAAGTAAGTGCAGCTCCCAACTCCTCAAGGCGTCCCAAACACAAACAAAATGCAGCTTGAGTGAAGAAAAAAACGCAGTCAAATTGAATCTTATGAAACTTTATTAAGTTTCATTTAAATTTTTGTTTTTAGACTTTACACAAACGCATTATGTTGTTGTGGGCCCACAAAACATTTAATAGCAATATAAAATGTTTTAAAATTTTTTTTTTATGTTCTTTAATTTTCTGGAGCTCCATATACACGGGGACGGTTAGCCGTCCCTGGGGACAGCGAGGGACGTTTCCAACGTCCCCCGTCGTCCTTGGGGACAGGGGACCGTTCCCAGACAAGAGGAAACGTTCCCCACCGTTTCTCGTGAATTTTCCTGATTCGGGGATGGCTGGGGACTGTCCCCGATGCGTCCCCCCGTCCCCGGGATGGATGGGGACGGGTATAGGGGGTTTTGGGGCAGGGGATGCGTCCCCGTGTAACACAGGAAATTAGATAAAATCATTGTTTCTTAAACACAAATCACTAACATTGATATCTATTGCATGCATATTTTTTCATAATTTTTTGTTACTATATTTTATTTATTGTTAATTTTTTAATTCACATTAATTCATAGTGATTTTATTCTATATTGCATAACTTTTTTTTGTATATGTTGATTGATTTTTTAATTGAAACAAAGACATCCATATTGAGTGTAGACATTTTTATTTTTTATTTTTTCCATTTTCTTTTTTTCCTCATGCATCATACAAAGACTTATGTTTAGTAAAAATTCATGTTCACTAAAAAATAGAAAAAAATGTCACAATTAAATAAAATATATTACAAATTATACGTGTGGAGAGCTTACTCCAAGGTCTACAATCTTGCTAAATTTCATGTCATGGTGACTCCTTGTGATGGTCCAATCCTTGCTTCAAAACAAAAGAATTCTTGGAAAGCTACATGATCAACATTGGGATGGCGTCAAAGGTTCTTCATATAAAGGTCCTTTTAATAAAGTATTTTGAACATAAAACATTTAAAAAAGAAAAACCATAAAGGCCATGATGACATTGTCTTCGAGTGAATTTTTGGCATCTTAGGATCATTTTTTTTTTTCATATCACAATTGAGACACACTAAGGTGGGATCACCTTCTCTCAAAATCAAATGTTACTCACAAGGTCTTAAAGCTTCATCTATAAGAAATATTTTCACTCATCAACAATTCTTGGATGAAATTTTGACTTTTGATTCTCCTAACATTACTGAAGTTAGGAGAACTAAAAATCATTTATCATATCATGAAGAGGTTTTGGGTCAAATTGTGAATAGATCAAAATCTAAAATATTCTTGATTTTAGGGAAATGGAACAAGATATTCTTTGCAGATGTATTTATTTTAGAAAATATTCTTTTCTTGATTCCCACCTTGGTTAAATTGCTATGGAATTCAACTTGGGACAAATTTAGAAAGCTATTGGATGGTTGGAAAGGAAGACAAATCTCATCTAATTGGAGGTTGGTTCTTCTATTTTTCAAGGTATTCGTATTTTTTTTCTCTTACACTTGTGTTTTAAAGTAGCATTTGACAAATTCAGCTTTGTAATGAGGGACTTTCTCTATGAAGGTTTAAGAGATTGTTTTAAATTTCCGTTCTTTATCTTAGAATAAATCTATGTAAATAAATAAGCTCTATTTGTTAAATTGGTGTGGAGATTTATTTCCTCTTATAAATCAGGATTCATATTTTGAGATCCAAATATCTCAATGGTGCTCATCCTTTAAGTCTGCTAAATTTGACTAATTTTCCCTCCATTTAGCTACTTGGGAGAGAATGAAGTTTGCAAAAAGGACAATTGATAGATACCGATTTTAGAATATTCTAGATGGATCTTCTCTTTCATTTTAGAAAGATCAATCTTTGATTGGCACTCTTGTAGAAAATGTTCTTGAATCTAGGGGTCTCTCTATCTTTCTTATGGCTGAGAGGGGATCTAAGATTAAAGATTATTGGGAAGAAAAGATTGAGCGTTATGGGATATCTAGATCTTACAAAGATTTACCTACAATCCTTGAGGTTGAGAAAGAGCTCTTCTAAATCTATCTCTGTTATTGCAAAAGTATAGGCCCCTTTAGAATATAAACAATGATCATTTGGGATGGAATCTTCAAGGTTGTGGGAGTTATACAGTCAAGGGTGGTTATAAAATACTAGTGTTATCGAAAACTACTCAAAGATCTTCCTTTCCTTGGTATCAAATTTGGAGAGATAAATGGTCGCCTAAGGCTAATGTTTTTCTGTGGCTAGCTTGCCACCAAAGATTTGGATTAGGGATCAACCTTAAAAAAAATGTTTGTATGGTCTAGGTAGATGTCCTCTTTGTTTAAGGAAGAAAATGGTAACCATCTTCCCTTCCTCTATGACCATGCTATTAATATTTGGAATAATTTATTGGATCCCCAATGTTGGTTGGGATTGTTTTTTTTATGTTGAAGTGATCAGATAATAGCTTGGGTATCTCCTATGAACTTAAATTTTCTTTGAGTGGGACAAGGCCACTCAAAGAAAATTTGGCTAGAAAGGAATAATATATGTTCAAATCTAAGGAAAAAATGTGAAATACTCTTTGGAGAGAGATTATGCATGCTTGTAATTTTGTTTGTAACAACTAGTTAAAAAATAAGAACTGAAAAGTTAGTCCTTAGAGGTAACTATTCTTAAAAATTCACTGAAACTATTGTGGTTATTTGAAGAAGCAAAGCCTAAGAAGGAGAAAAAATAGAATAAATTTTTGTGGTCCATGTGTCTTGAAGGATGGATAAAATTCAATTGTGATAGAGCTTCAAAAAGTAATCTAGGTATTTTTGGAGGAAGCTTGTCCTAGAAAGGTATAAAGGTGAGGTAGTCATATTAGGGTTCAATCATCATTCTAGCATTAATACCAATAATGTCTCTAAGATGGAAGGTTTGATTCATGATTTGAAATCGGGAGTTATGATTAAATCTCAAAATACTATTACTTGAAGGGGATTAAAAAATGATTATAAAGAGTTTGCAGTGTCAAAAAGTAAATTAGTAGAGGTTCTGTAGTCTTCTTTTGAAAGTAGTCGATGTCCTAGGTAAATTTTGAATTTGAAAATTACTCACATCTTTTGTCGAGGAAATCAAGTGGCATATTGGATTACTGATCTTAGCTTGTAAGAAAATTATCATGAACTGAAATAAATTCCAAATAGAACTCTCGTTAATCCCCTCAAATCACACACATCTAATTCCAAAAGTGTAGAGAGGTGAGTCCTTTGTACACAAGACATGGGCCTTTGTACACATGACATGGGTCAAAGATTTTCCCATACCCTCAAGGTACTCCAAAGTACCCTTTCCATCTCATCCATCCACTTTCTTTGAAGGGAATCCTCAACCAATGGTTTCCTTTTAATTTTGGACTCCCCCCTATCCACCAACCTCATGGAGATGCTTGTTCTCTACACATTCTCCCAAGCCTCTCAAGCAATGAGAGCTCTTGATAAAGAGGTACTCAATCTTAGGTATCCAATCATTTATCCAAAAATCTATAAATTGGATTCAACCCAAGACATTTTTAACATATGCTTTTATACAACGTTATGCTGTTGGTAAAGGGGTACTCACATATCAATTTGGGGTACAACCACCATAACTTGGTGCAACAAGGGTTGATATTGGATTGGTATCGGTGAGAATATTATATTTTTCATTAATGTTTGATATCCTTATGCTTAATCAGAGTGTTGCATATTTGTGAGATAAATTGGTTGACTTGTTTTATTTGGTTTATGTATGCTCATATTTTTATGTAGAGAGGTATGTTTAGAAAGCTAGAACGGAAATAATGAATCAGTAGGTCCTTACCTAAGCCATCAAGGATCTATTGGAGAATGCAGATAAAACAATTATTTCATTTAAGAATGGAAGGTGATAGGAAAATGTGCATAATGGACACTTTGAATGTTATGACTATCAGCTCGGGAGATCTTGAGGATATTGTTATTGTCACAGGACTTTGGTTCAAGAAACTAGATCCTTGGTTCATTGGATTCATCACAGGTTAAATCATAATAGTTAGGATTCGAATATGAGCCTAGTAGGAAAAAAGGTCTTAATAGTGGATTTTCAAGTGCTAATATTTTCAATCTGGTTTGAATAATTGTGTATCTACATTCTCTAGTAGATTCCTGATGGTTGAGGTAAGGACTTGGACATGCCCATTGCCAATGGTTACCAGATTGTGAAGAATATGCATAGAAAAGACAAGGCATAGAGGAGGAGGGACGAGTAATATTAGCTCTCGAGATGGAATATAAAATATTATGATAAATGAAATATACTCTTATCTTTGAGGAAATTCAAAGATTTAAATTAGAATTAATGTAAAAGAAAAATTATTACTCTGTTTTAGGTATTTATTTTAAAGTAAATTTTGTGAGCATTACAAATAAAAATGTGATTTGATAATTAATTAAAAAAATTACAATTTTTTTCGAAAGACGTCCTAATTTTATGAACTGTGGAAGTCTGAGATGCTTTAACTTTTTTAACTCTGTTCTAAAGTAACACTCAAATTTATGATTTTAATGAGATAAACACTTTTGAACGGAGTTGTGAACTGGAAGGAGCTTTTAAAAGTGCCCTGGAACCTTGTACATCAAAAAAGACAACAACATGAATTAGAATCAACAAAGAACATGAATTAGAATCAACAAAGAAGCGAGCTTCAGAACTAAAAAGATCACCAGCAAAACCTCAACAAAGATTAAACAGCCATAACAACAATCAAATTTATATATTAGTGAAACAATCTCACAAAGCGTTTTGAGATCCCTTCTTTGGCCATACCCAATAATTCTATATACTTGGCCATGGATATCTATCTATATATAGTCTCTCTTTCTCCATACATCAAGTTTTATGGCAAAAGCTTGTAAATTTTTTTTTGCAAGGCTAACAACAATATCGAACTCTTGGTACAGTGGGATATACTATCAAATGGAGGACCGATGCATGAAACTGCTTATATTGCCACCGGAAAAGATCCGGGGAACAATGTGTCTCTACTCGCAGCAAGTGTAAGTGGCCACAAATATCTCTACAGCTAGGCTTTTGTATTAAGCATTTTAGTTTGGTGATCAAAAAGGATAACTTAGGAATAAAGTATTTAGAATATAAAGAAAAAATCATGTTTTTTCACAGCTTATACTTATATTGCAGGTCCAGAGTAAAACATTAATACTACAAGAGAGTTGTAAGGATTCATCAGGCTTCCTTGTTGTGTATTCTCCTGTTGATATCTCAGAACTCAACGAAGTTATGAACGGTGAAGACTCGGCTTATGTTGCTCTTCTTCCTTGTGGCTTTTCTATTCTCCCAGCTGGATCTGAAACAGAAAGTGAAGTTGATGATTTAAACAAAGAAAATGGAAATGTGAGAGGAGCACTGTTAACCGCTGTGATTCAAATAACATTGAGCACTTCCAATCCTCGGAAGGCAAGACTAACGGCGGAATCTGTGAGGACAGTAAGTAACCTGATATCCTGTACAGTGCGTAAAATAAAATCAGCGTTATTATAGCCTGTACAATCGTGGACATAAACTGAAATCTGTCATGGAGCTGCTATTTTTATGAGTTTTTGAGCACATGGGTAGCAATGGTATATCATGCTTCCTTCCAAGTCCCCACAAAATTGTCATGGAGCTACCAGTTTCTGAGCACATTGGTAAAAAGTACTGTTCCTGCTCTTCCTTCCAAAGCCTCTACCCAAAATTTTCAGCAAATACTTACAATATTTCATATGATGAATGTTTATAGAGCACAAGAGAGCTCTAAACCATACAAAAATTAAATGATCATTGCGGTGAGGCTATTAGTATTTTATGAGTAGCTGTATGCTTTTAACCTGTAAAAATAAAATAAAATTACACTTGTCATGGGTAGCAATATTGTTGCATGCTTGTTTTATAATGAGAAAAGAAAGATTTCTGATAGATTGTTCAGATTTAAAATTTTATATAAAATTATGCTGATATACATAATTTATATATAATTTTATTTATATAAGATATGTTTATAAATATTTTAATTTTTTTTAAAAAAATAAATGAATGTCATAAATAAATTGTTTGGCAGACAAAATCGACTGTCAAATTTAGGCCCAATATATGAAGGTATATTTGTCTAATGATTTCCGACTCTTAACCTTTTTGAATATCTGGTTTCTAAGAACCATCATATCCAAATTGTAAATATTATCATTTATTATTTTAAAGTTTAGGAATTGATGATTGGATTTGGAGTAGAAATAGATTGATTGATTTTAGACTGTAAATTAAAACCGCATTTTGAGGTTGAGTGAATGAGCCACGCAATTAACTGAATGCTAAATGAATAGGTAATTCAATTACAATATCAACTATTGACAAGTGGTCCTAACTCATCGTGGTCTTTATTAGTACTTATTTTTGAGTGTTGCCTTTTTTGATTAACTAATTATTAGTCCGTGCCTTTGCCTAATATTATTGCAATTAGTTTTGTGTTTTTTAGTTAATTAGTTATTAATAAGTTAGCTTTCAACCAATCAAAAATAATAATTTTGAAAACAAATAAAATTCAATTTTGTAAAGTGAACTTATAAAATATTTAATTTTATAGATTATAAAAATTATTTATTGTGAATATGATTGGCTAAAAAGTTGTGTTATTGTGGACTTTAAGGAAAAATGAAAATGAACTATTATTTTGCCTATTTTTTTAGAAAAATGAACTATACTTTTACCTATTTTTTTAAACTATTCTTTTACCTATTTTTAAGAAAAGAATTTTACTAAATTTTGTTTCATTTTTCAAACATATACATAATTACTATAAACCACTCAAATTATTTCACTTATACTTTAACCTATTTTTGAGAAAAAAGAACTATTCTTTTACCTATTTTTTAAACTATTCTTTTGCGTATTTTAAAAAAAGAATTTTACTAAATTTTGTTTCATTTTTCAAACATATACATAATTACTGTAAACAGTCAAATTATTTCACTTCATACTTTAGCCCCATCTCCTGCTATAAATGTTCCTACTCCTCCCAATCTCCAAAAGTAGCATTGAAGGAGCACTAATTCGACACGTCTACTTCAACGTTTCAGCACATACGATTTTGTAGTTAATATTTGAAGACCCGTTTAAATGTGTTTACGTGGCCCATACAAACGGCGTGCATGTCTAGACATTCCATTTGTTGTTACTTATTTCTACCTAAGCTAGTGTTATTTAAAAATACGGGGAAAATCATTAGTTATAATATAACTTTTGATTTTGAAATAAACCATATTCCATCATATTCATTTTAACATTCTAAAACGTTTTAATGTTTTAATAAATAAAAGTATCTATTTAAAGTTCTAACTATTGTAATAGGTTTTTGATTTATTTTTTATGTAATTTTTAATTTGATTTTTTAAAATTTTATTATTTTTTTAATATTAAATATTATATGTTTATATATTTATTTTATTGTGTTTTAAATTTTTATGTATATTCATAAGTTTTTGAGATGTCTATATTGAAATATTTATCTAGATAGATTCATGAACACAAATAGATAAGAAAAATTAAAAAGATAATAAAATTTTAAATAATAATAATAATAATAATTAAATATTTATCATTATACAATAATAGAATTTCTCTTAAGAGTAAATAATATAAATGAAATTGAATGTAATGATGAAATGGAGGAAGAACAAGATAACCTAGTAATAAATTAAAGATAAATTAATTGGTAAAAGAGTTTTTGTATATGAAAAGATAAAAACAAAAAACATAAAGCAAGCCCTTGAAGTAAGGGGAGCACAAATGACAAGAAAAAAACACACTTCAACCACCATGAGAAACTTAGAAGGCAAACCACCATCAAAGGCAATCCTCGAAGCTAGACTACCCAACAAAGAAAAAAGAAGATAAAAACTACAAGATTCGAAACCACCAGAGAGAGAAGCACTAGTCAAACCAACCCAAACCACACTATGCAAGAGCCTTTTTCTGGGAGAAGAGGTCCTCCATGGTCCATTGAGAGCCCTCCTCCACCGCCTCTTTTCCTTCTGTGCGTATATTTTCAACCTTAGATTTCCTTCCTTTTTTTCGCTTTAAACCATAATCGAGTTTTGTCTTTTTGGAGATAGTTTGAGCGAGAGCCAAATTCCTAGGAGGAGTCTCATTCAATTTAGGCTTGTCTTCTTCATTGTTTGAACACTTGCCTTCCTTCGTTAAGGAAGACAAGCCTGAATTGGAATGTCTTTCTTTGAGTGATAATGAGGATTATGAGCAACTTCCCTTCTGGTGTATAAAAGAGCCTGAGGTTGATGTTTTAATTAAAAGTGTGTTGGAAGAAGTCACCTCATTGTTTGGACATTTTCCTTCCTCCAATGAAGGAATGAGTGATCATTTGGAACAATGGTATGTAAAACAAGTGGGTGATCAGGTAACTTGTTTGTTTGACAAACAGGAGATCACTAAGGAGAGACCAAGCTTTGTTCATTCAAGGGGATGTCCGATCACAAATTTAGCCAGTATGGAGTCCAATATAACACCAATGATCAATCTTGCACTCGCACATGTAGGTACAACGAAAGATGGTATCCAAGACGCACTAGCAGCTAAACAAGAGTATGTTCAACTCACTTATCCTCCCTTGAATAACGTTACATATGATCTGTTTGGGGAGGTAAGTGAATCTGTTTATCTTTTTCATGAATTGGTGCATCAACTTGTTGAACATTTCTCAGTATATTGTTTTCTGTTAGCTACCATCATGCATGCAAATCATTGCATATTGAGAAGGGGCAACTATTTCAGTCATCCTATAAATGGTTTTGTTTATATAGTTTTGTCTTGCTGGTTAGGGTAGGTTAGAATAGGTTTAGTTGCGAGTTTCAATTCCCTAAGTGCTATTCCAACACAGTTTGATAGTTTCCCTTCTGTAGTTTTCATGTTTTCAATAAGTTCCCAAGTGACCTGATCTATTTCAATGAGTTATAGTCATATCCAAAGCTGCTATTTTAGGTCTATCTTTAAGCCCAGTTTCTAAATGACTCTATGCCCAATGGACAAGCCTAGGCAATTGGTTTTCATATTTAGCAGGCAAACATACGACAAATGTCACGAGAAATGTTACCTAAATTTTACTAATAGCTCATTTAGGTAGAGCTCTTAAATTTCAAACTAAGAGAAAAGGTACATTTTATTAGCTTTTCTACATTACATTCAATTGTATAAACAAAAAATCAGAAAAGATTACAGGATTGTTGTAACAGATCATTGCATCTGTACAAGTGCATGTAACGGAGAAGATTTACACAAATCTTTCTAAAAAGTAATCTTTATTGAATGTAAGAATGTTCATTGTCTCACACAAGCCATGAAATTAACTTTTGCTTATTCAATATAAATTAAGAAAGACATATACATGAATAAGTAAATGTAAATATGCACATATAAAGAGAGTAACTAGTCATTGCCTGAGAATGACTGGTTCAAGGTGTGTCGTCTCGCTTTGCTGCTGATCTGAGCTGCTTGTCCCTCTAGGTTCCTCTTGTTCCTAGTTCTTGCATCTAGCAATAGCAATGGTGTTAAAGCAATGCTCTAAGCAATGAAAGACCACAAACATTATATGAACATACACTTATGCATGTATAGATGGATCTCAATGTGCATTAAATAAGAAATGCATACTTTAGGTGTCTAGAAAACCATTAGATCAACATACACACTTAAAACATGCATTTTATTTTCTAATATGTGTGCTTCATGTGCAGATACAGGAAAGCAATGTTATTGTTTCATCTAATTACAACATGTGGGTTAAAATGTGGCTCCCATGAGGGTTGATCCCAACATGTTGTCATATTGTATTTTTGATAATGAATGAAAGAGGGCTCATCTCTTTATGGTTTGCTTGAACAAGCACATAACGATTATGGTAGTGAGTGTTTATTACTATCAAAAGTAATATATACTTCCCAATGTAAATCATAAAGGATAAGGTTATATCATGTGTCAAAACGATTATGATTTACTGTTCCATATAAGTATTGTATAGACTTGTTTATTTGATTAATCATCATGCTCTGGGCAATAAGAATAGTTTCAAGGAATCATTAAGAGAACAAATGAAATGCCTACAATGAATGTAATCATGCAATCAAGATGCAGAGGTAATAGGGATTTGACATGAATATAAAAGTATTGCTCATACAATGGTGATAGTAATGAATATGGACAAAGATTCATTGTCATAGTGTAGTCATGTTCATAATCAATATGACTGTAAGTTATTAGGACACTGCAATAAAAGATATCATGACTATGTAATTCATATCATAGGTAAATGACAATACTTGAAATGAAAGGTGTGCCTCTTCATCACCATAAAATGTGACTTTAGTGAGTAGAAATATGTACAGTGACAACAAGTTGTAGGAGGAGAGATCAAGGCATATCACAAAGACAAGTATATTCAAAAGATTGAACAAGAAACCCATTGAGTGGGGCATATCACATTGGCACTACAAAAAGGAAAACAACCTATAGTGGTGTTTTAGAGAAGCAATGTAAATCATTTATAGGAAGGACACTACTATACATAAAATCAAAATGAGATCTATAGAAAAGTGCGAGTAACCTTCAGGATATGCATTGAGATGACAGGCGAAATACAAAAACTAGCTTTTATTTTATCTTCTTATTGAAAGTTAGTAAGTGAAATGGAGGACACAAGTTTTGAGTCTCCAAATAAAGAAATGCGCCTACTCAGGGTTCAACTTGACAAGCTACAGGAGCTTGAATGAGCTCATTTTTGGCTTAACAGCAAATAGAACAAAGATTTTTCATTTGTAGAAGCAACGCATGACTAAAAGCTAACCAAATGTGCGGAGTGAGAAATGAATGGTGGCGCAGGTTTGATAACTCCCCAAACAAATTTGTGCAAGTATATAGCCACAACCCTACATTATACAAAAAATAATTTATTTATAAAATGCCTGGTAAAATACACATCCATGGTGTAGAAATACAAAAAATTCATTAAAAATACATAAATTTTGAGAAGACAGAGCTTGAACATGAGTTTCTTACAGGAAAAAATGCATCATAAAACCAGATAGTCGTTGCCATGGAAGACAACAATTTTCCTTTATCAGATATGCCAAGTGAATGATGTAGAATAATGAAGAAATGCACAAAAAATCTTTATTTTTACTTTACAAAAAGTATTGCTCAAAGAGTGTTTCCTTTTTTCTACAACAAGAAATAGAATTAAAAAAAAAAGCACAAAGGAAATACAATGAAACTAGCGACTTGGGATTTATTAGATCTTCAGATTTAAGACAAAAATGTGCTTGAATTCGAGCTATTTTATCCTCAAAATATACAAATAGAGCGACATAGATGCTTACCTAGTGCATAGAGTTGAATGTTTATCAGATTTTTGCAAAGAAGTGTCTTCTATTTGCTCTGTTTTCGCCATGGAAAGTCTTCTACAAAAACTCCATTAAGCACCTGTGCATATCTTATGTCGGCGGCCAAGATTTTTCAAGATGTGAAAATGTAAAATAAAATGGGAAGTATTACTTTGCCTCAAGTTTTACCTTTAGAGTTTCTTTGCCCTAATTACTATGCCGACCACAAAATGGAGTTTCATCACTTTATTTAAAAAAATATGCAAGCAACTAATATTTGGTGTGGGATAAGATTTTAGATCTTATATTCTCCTCTATATTGCTAACTAAGTCTTTCAAGACTTATGTTTTGCTTTTATTTTCTCATATGGGCCGAGCCCCTACAATTATTTTTTGCATTAATTCATAAATTTAAAAGCATGTGATTAAGTGATATAATTATAAATCACTTGATCAAATGTTGTTTTATGCAAAAATAATGTAATTATGCCATGATGATGCATTGAGTGGATATTGATTGAATCTTTATGCTTTTGCAAGCATATAGGAGGGAGGTTTTTTTTAGTTTGCAAACATGTGGAGGGGTTTTAGGGCATTTTTACTTGCTTTTGGGAGTCTTTTGAGGGTTGTTTTATAAGTCACCATGTTGGACTTGGTTGAAAACTTGACCTTTTCAATAGTTTGGAGCTCATTTGTTGAAGGTTTACATGCTATATTTTTGGCTTTTTGAGGGCATCTGACCCAAGGTGGTTTCTAGAACCTTTTTTGGTGGAACCATTTGGGGATTGCTTACTTATTAGCTTTTGTAACTCATCTTTTAGTTAGTTCTGATTATGCAGATTGGAAACATCATGACTTTTACAGTCTTTTGCTACAGTATTGGCATACTTTTGTAACTCATGAGATATAGAATATAGTGGATACCATAGTTATTTCTGGTGATAAACTCTTGCCTATTTGTTCTTACAGTTTAGTGCATGTTTAATGATTGATCAAGTTGTATGTGAAGGTTATCTTAATTTCCTTATAACTTTGTCTCATATATTATACCTTTTCTGTGATTAGTGTGTTTATTCAGGTTATTGATTGTGTCTATAAAATACAGGCTACTTTATAATTGTGAAGTCTTCCTTCCTTTTATAAGTTGTGGTATTTGATCTATCAGGAAAATAATTATGCATGAACATACCGTAACAGGTTGTGCAAACTTAGTTTTAACTAGTTTCAGGTTGAGTGTAGAGTTCTGAATCCCATTCTCTCTCTTTAAGTTTGGTGTATCACTTCATTTTATGCTTTTAGTTTTATCATTTTTCAGCATTCCTTCTCCCTTTTTCTTTCAAAAAAATCAGTAATTTAGGTGATATAACCAGCTAGGAAGTCAGCCTATCTGGAGGTTCATTCTCATTTTGGGTGACCCACAACTCGAGAATGCTCCCATGTTTCTCTAGCTAACTGAGTTTTAGTTCGAGTGCAAGTTTAAGAGATAAAACTTCTAAGGGGTATGCTTGTGATTTTCACGTCATGAATAGTTACCATCAAATTGAACAATATTTATCCAGAAAGAGGTTAAGCATCCACAATATAGGCTTAGGCTAACTTTATGCATTGAAGAAAAATCATTCATTCAAAGAAATTACGAGCAAGAGTTTCACCAATCCATACTATCAAATCTTTCATTCATCTAACAAACATGCAAATAAAATATAAACTGAGGGATAAGAACCATGCCAACTCCAAAATAATAGAGGTAATCACCATTAATTCAAACAATGCATTACTTATTACTTTGGCAGTTGTAATCAACAATTTACTTATCTCAACATGTTTTGCAACATGCTCCCATGTTTTACAAATGAGGGGTGAGCTCAATTTATAGGCTCTTCGATTACAATTCAATGGCCAAGATTGATTTTGAATCAACGATCAAGATTACAAAATAAAACCCTAATTAGGGTTTTTCACAACTAACTACCTCTTGACCAATGAGAAAATTACATTTGGGGACACTTGTCCTTCTGCTAAATATAAACCAATTCCATAGATAAGTCAGGTTCATTGAACCTAGACATGTTGACCTAGAACAATCTGATTGGTTGGAAGATGACAAGGCACCATCTCAGCGTGCTGGATGTCTTCCTTGGTCACTTTGTTTTTCTTCCACATGCTTGCCTTAGAATATCTTTCCTTTCCAACGACTCTGTCCTTTGCATTTGCATTTGAATTTTTGAGGTATCTGGAAGTCTCCCCTTGGAGCATATGTCTAGACTTAAAGTTATTAAACTTTTCTTTCTTGATTGCTTTGAAATTCCTTCAAGTGCCTTGAATTTGGAGAAGAACTCCCCTATGCTTTCGCCACAATGGAAGAAATTGGATCTTTCTTTGTGAAGTATTTCCCATACTTAGCCAAATTTTGGCTATTTATTTTCATTTTGTAACACCTTCATGTGGACTATTCAACACTTAGCAAAGATTTTGGCCATCTCTATGCTCGAATGAGCTTTGCCTGTGGATTTACCTTCAATTCTGAATTTGGCTTGTGCTAAGTAGGGCGCCTGACTCCATCCTTGGACAAGGATTTTATTATTTTCATCTTCATTCTTCCTATTTTCTTTCAAACACTTAGTCAAAATTTGATTCTTTTGTTGTAGGAAAATTCCACACTTAGCCATTTTTTTTTGTTTCCTCTTGGAAAATTTTACCATGTTTGTTTCTAACCTTGGCGGAATTTGGCACATGTCATGCCATTTTTCTATTATGCTTGAGTGGACTTCCTCAATACTTAGACATTTTTCCCTTGGGTGACTTCACCTTTGTCTTGCCATCTTCACCTTGGCCTAGGGTAGACTTTACCTTGTGCTTGGACATTTATTCCTTAGTGTCTAGGTGGACTTCAACATGTTCTTGCCATTAATCCTTTGACACTTAACCATATTTTGAAATTTCATTCTCCAAGGTGTCAATACTTAGCCAATTTTATAAGTTTTCTCTCCCATGGTGTCAACACTTAGCTAATTTTTGAGTTTTTCTTTGCTCCTCTTGGCTGGTTGGACTTTACCTTTGTCTTGCAATCTTCACCTTGAGCTAGGCAGACTTTGCTTGTGTCTTGCCATGCTTCCAAGCAGACTTCAAGAATTTCATGCCATGATGCAAGGGCAGACTTTAAGGTCGGCAAGACATGCTTCTCAAGGTGGGGAAAACTTTGAACTGTGTTGGACAAGTGCATGTGTGGACTTTACCAACTTCATGCCAAGCTTTCTCCAAGGTTGGGTCGACTTGCTCTTGTCTTAGACATTTTCCATGGCAGACTTTATCTCTAGCTTGCCATCTTCACCTTCCTTCTTGGCTTGGTGGACTTGAAGGTTGGCTTGCCATGCTTGACACTTAGACAAACATCCATCAATCCCATGTCTTTTCTACCTTGGGAAAACTTGAAGATGCTTATGCCATGAATTTCATGTTGAATTTCTTGTCTTCTTCTAGATCATCTGAACAAATCCTCGCCTTGGAGATTTTTTTTCTTGCTTTTTTAATCTTGGAGGTGCAAAACCTTGATTCTGAAGATGAAAACATTGACTCCATGACCTGTGAAACTTTGACACTTTCTAAAAATAGAAATTACTAAAAATAGAAAAAAAACAAAAAGAAAAATTTCTAAAAACAGTAAATCTTGGATTGGTCCAAAAGTGCCAAAAATAGAAAAAGCAAAAAAGAAAAATCCGTAAAAAATAGGAAGTGTTAGAATTGACTCAAAGCAATGGCGTGCCTCATCCTCCGAACCTTCTAGGCACTTTGACAATGTCTATGCACTGTTCTGGGCTTGAATTCTTTAGTTCGCTTAGATGATTCCTCAAAACTCTAACTCCTCATTGTAAAAGAAAAAATTATGATTAGCAGTTGCAACACCAAGGAAAAACCCAAAAAAGGAAAAAACAAGGGGGTCCCCATTTGCAATGTGGCAATGTGTGAATAATTCACAACATCTAGTGCCAACTTGAATAAATATTCCTGAACATTTCAAAGATAGAATCTAATTTAAACCCAAAATCTTAGATTAATTCTAACTAACTTACCCTTTGGCTAAGAAGAGTACTCAAAAGGGAATAGGAATCCTAAACTGTATCAAGTTCTTTTATCCTCTAATTACAAGTGTGTGCAAATGCATTTATTTATGTCTCGTAAGAACAATATGACTCTTTGGTTCCATCATGGTGGTCTGTGTAGTTTGTCTTGACTCAAAAAGCATCCTTGGATAGAGACTCACTGCCAACAAGCGTCCATAGCCCCGACGAGGTTACCTCTATAATCTCATGAAGATTGCTCTACTTCCGACAATTTATTATTTTATTTTTTGTTTTTGTTTTTGATTCTTTCGTACGCCTATAGAGATGTCCGCACACCCAAAGCCAAGTGCTTTGATGTTTCATTTTATTTCTTTCGTCCATTTTAATATTCTTTTATTTTCACATATTTCCACACTTTAGCTTGTAAGCAATGAAGCTCATGAGGGTTTGAGCATTATAGTGGTGTTGAAGTAAAACTTTTGATTATTTTCTATTATTTAGCCATGACTTTACCTAGGAAACCATAATGTCTCAGAGAATTCCTTAAGTGTGAGATATAATAACTATAAGACTTAGTGTCAAGATATAATAGATGATTCCCTTTCAAGTCAAGTACTAACCTTAACCGAACAATCAAGTTGAAAAGGAACAACCTTGGATTCAAAAGTACTTAATAATTATCTAAGAAGTGGACTGAGCATAATTTGGCACAAACACTACAGTTCTTAAGATACAACATCCCTCATAAATGGGAGCCTCTTTATTGAAAGAAAAATGAAATGGGCAATCAAACTAAACTAAGAAAACAAGACAACTAATCTAAAGCAAACAAAATTTTTAAGCGAACAACAATAAAAAAACCTAAGTATATACAACTCCTAGCATGATTTCTTAGGATGTGTAGTAACAACAAAGCAGCGGTCATAGCGTGAAGTTTTGCAAACTTATCTTTAAACTCAAAAAATATTCTTTCAAAGGACAAATCTGAAACTCAAGCAAAACTTCAGGAAATATTAGTAACTGAGGCAACTCACCCGAACCATGATTAATCCATAACCAAGTTATCTTTCCAAAATCTCCATAATCAAAATGATATTCCTTGTAGTTAGTAGTAGGGAAAGATACAACCTGGTGGTATTCATTTGCAAACATGAATTCTTTCTCGTCATCCATTGCTTCATCAAGAGGTCGAAGTTGATGGTGAACCATACCACTTGCATCTGAAACATGGAGATCACGTTCCAAATTGGATAGAGTGTGACGAGAATTGGATTGAAAAGGGAATTTTGAAATTTGGAGTATTTCATGCACTAAATCCTTTTGAATCCCTAACAATGGATCAAGCCCCAACTTGAATTGCTCTTCATTTTCCGTTTCTGTCACAATTACTTTTTTATCAAGCATCGTTCCATTTTTTTTAATTTCATCAAGCAATTCCTCCATGACTATGATCATTGGATCAAGGGCCGACGTGAAATGTACTTCATATTCTGCTTCCATCTTGGTAGCCTATTGATCATTAAACATATCATCTTGCCTCAAGCCACTTATCATTTCTTCCATCTTGTTCATGTATGATTGAACTTTTTCATCAAGAACCATTCCTTCATGAAGCGCATTGGAACTGCTTCCCTCTTCATGTTTTCCTCATTGGAAATCTCTCACACCATCTCTACTTTGAGATAAGTCTTCCATTTTTGGTTCTTGATGATCTTCAATAACTTGCAATTCTATATATTCATTCACTTCCATATGCCGATAGTTTCCTTGGGTGGTTCCTCTTGCTTGGATGTATTCCATTGCTTCTTTGATCTTTACTCCAAGGCCTCTCATTCTAGTGTGATTTAGGAACAATCTTCATCTACTTGAATGCTTGATCCAATTATACTATCTTCTTCCAATTTTCTTCCTTCACAACCTGATGATGTTGCAATGCTTTGTTCTTTTGATGCAAGACTAAGATGCTTGTTCTAGATGCATTTCCTTGGCAATTCTAATAATCCCAATTGGCATATAGCTTGGTTGATGGCCTCTTCACATATTGAACAAGAGAATTTTGGATGAGGTGCGTTGTGAATCCGACACCAACGAGGGAGAAAAAAACCTTTCAAGTGAACATTACCTAGTTCCATCTAATTTTGGATTCTAAGTATGAACCTCGTGAAGGCCTCATTCATAACTTTTGGAATGCTATAATCATTAGGTTCTACATCCAACACTCCTAGCTTGGGAACATCCCAAAAGATTTTTTTTCATTGGAGAACAAGCTCTACCCTTGAGAGGAATGTCAAGCAACTGATTTCTTCATGGTTGGAGGTCTCATGAATTCAAAATCTTCCTCGCAAAGCAAATTGAGACAAATTTCTTGGATGCAACTGTGCATTCAAATTTTCTTGGATTTGAGCAATATCCATGAGTCTATATTGAGAGCAAGAAATATACAATGGACGCCCATCCATTGAGAAATCTCCTTTTTGATTTTCCATTTCTATTTTTTTTTTGTTTAGGATTTTTTTTAATTTTTTTATTTTTTTTGGATTTTTTGACATAAAAGAGATCTAACATATCTTTGATTTAGCATTTCAAATTTCATACTGATTCCATGCAATTGAATTTCCCTACTTGTGAAAATAAACAACCTAATGTTGGCCCTCCTTCTAGTGCCAATTCTGTTGGTATGCATTTTATTACCCACCGAACACAGAATAAAATGTCCAAAGACACTTTATCCTCTCTTGAAAAATCACTGCACATGCTAAGCTTGCGAGAAGATCATATGACGATTCCAAGGTTTCTTTTGTCAGGTCTTGACGTGTGGATAAGCTCAATGGGCGTTGTGATATGCTGGTAATACACAAAGGGACTTATGGTAGGCTCGTTCAATTCACAATGAAGGTCTAGAAAATGAAGCTTTATTATTTGGGTCCTAGATCATGGACTTCAAGCAAACTGGAAGGGAGATAAGGGTTTAGAAGTTATAATCTACTTCTAATAATTCAAGAGACGGTATTGACTTGGTGAAACCAATAACAACACTTTGCTTCGCCACACTGAGGAAAACTACACAAAGTGAGTGTAATATTCTAAGGGGTGTGCTTGTGATTTTCACATCATGAATAACTACCATCAAATCAAACAATATTTATCTAGATAGAAGTTAAGCATCCACAATATAGGCTCAGGCTAACTTTACGCATTGAACAAAAATAATTCATTTAAAGAAAGTATGAGCAAGAGTTTCACCAATCCATACTATCAAATCTTTCATTCATCTGACAAACATGCAAATAAAATCTAAACTATGATGAGGGATAAGAACCATGCCAACTCCAGAATAATGGAGGTAATCATCATCAATTCAAACAATGCATTACTTATTACTTTGGTAGTTTTAAGCAACAATTTACTTATCTCAACATGTTTTGTAACATGCTCCCATGTTTTTCAAATGAGGGGGGAGCTCAATTTATAGGCTCTTTGATTACAATTCAATGGCCAAGATTGATTTTGAATCAAGGGCTAATATTACATAATAAAACCCTAATTAGGGTTTGTCACAACTAACTACCTCTCGACTAATGAGAAAATTACATTTGGGGACACTTGTCCTTCTACTAAATATAAACCAATTCCATAGATAAGTCAGGTTCATTGAACCTAGACATGTTGACTTGGAACAATCTGATTGGTTGGAAGATGACAAGGCACCATCTCAGTGTGTTGGATGTCTTCCTTGGCCACTTTGTTTTTCTTCCATGTGCTTGCCTTTGAATATCTTTCCTTGTCGACGACTTTGTCCTTTGCACTTGCATTTGAATCTTTGAGGTCTGGAAGTCTCCCCTTAGAGCAGATGTCTAGACTTAAAGTTATTAAACTTTTCTTTCCTGATTGCTTTGAAATTCCTTCAAGTGCCTTGAATTTGGATAAGAACTCCCTTGTGCTTTTGCCACAATGGAGGAAATTGGATCTTTCTCTGTGAATTATTTATCATACTTAGCAAAATTTTAGCTATTTATTTTCATTTTGTAACACCTTCATGTGGACCATTCAACACTTAGCCAAGATTTTGGCCATCTCTATGCTCGAATGAACTTTTCTTATGGATTTTCCTTCAATTTTGAATTTGGCTTGTGCTGAGTAGGGCAGACTCCATCTTTGGACAAGGATTTTATTCTTTTCCTCTTCATTCTAAATGTTTTCTTTGCAACAATTAGTTAAAATTTGATTCTTTTGTTGTAGGAAAATTCCACACTTAGCCATTTTTTTTTTGTTTCCTCTTGGAAAAATTTACCATGTTTGTTTCTAACCTTGGCGGACTTTGGCACATGTCATGCCATTTTTCTATTATGCTAAGTGGACTTCCTCAATACTTAGACATTTTTCCCTTGAGCGACTTCACCTTTGTCTTTTCCATATTTACCTTGGCCTAGGGATGACTTTACCTTGTGCTTGGACATTTATTCCTTGGTTTCTAGGTAGACTTCAACATGTGCCTACCATTACTCCTTTGAAACTTAACTATATTTTGAAATATTATTCTCCAAGGTGTCAATACTTAGCTTTAAATTTTATGAGTTTTCTCTCCCAAGGTGTCAACACAACCAATTTTTGAGTTTTTCTTTCCTCCTCTTGGCTGGGCGGACTTTACCTTTGTCTTGCCATCTTCACCTTGAGCTAGGTGGACTTTGCTTGTGTGTTGCCATGATTCCAAGCAAACTTCAAGACTTTCATGCCATGATGTAAAGGTGAAATTTGAGGTTGGAAATACACGCTTCTCAAGGTGGGGCAGAATTTGAACTGTGTTGGACAAGTGCATGGGCGGACGTTACCAAATTCATGCGAAGCTTTCTCCAAGGTTGGGCGGACTTGATCTTGTCTTGGACATTTTCCATGACAGACTTTATCTCCAGCTTTCCATCTTCACATTCCTTCTTGGCTGGGCAGACTTAAAGGTTGGCTTGCCATGCTTGACACTTAGAAAAACATTCATCAACCCCATGCATTTTCTACCTTAGGTGAACTTGAAGATGCTTATGCCATGAATTTCATGTTGAATTTCTTGTCTTCTTCTGGATCATCTGAACAAACCCTCACCTTGGAGATTTTTTTTCTTTCTTGTTATGATTTTTCCTCGACTTTTATGATTTTCCTTGCTTTTTACTCTTGGAGGTGCAAAACCTGGATTCTTAAGTTGAAAACGTTGACTCCATGACCTGTGGAACCCTAACACTTTCTAAAAATAGAAATTTACTAAAAATAGAAAAAACAAAAAAAAACAAAATTTCTAAAAATAGTAAATCCCAAATTGGTCTAGAAGTGCCAAAAATAGAAAAAGCAAAAAGCAGAATCCCTAAAAAATAGGAAGTGTCAAAATTGACTTAAAGCAATGGTGTTCCTCGTCCTCTGAACCTTTTGGGCACTTTGATGATGTCTATGCAGTGTTCTAGGCTTGAACTCTTTAGTTAGCTCCGATGATTCCTCAAAACTCTAACTCCTCATTGTACAAGAAAAAATGGTGATTAGTAGTTGCAACACCAAGGTAAAACCCCAAAACGAGAAAAACAAGGGGGCCCCCATTTGCAATGGGGTGATGTGTGAAAAGGTCACAACATCTAGCGCCAACCTGAATAAATGTTCTTGAACATTTCAAAGATAGAATCTACTTCAAACCTAGAGTCTTAGATTAATTCTAACTAACTTACCCTTTGGCTTAGAAGAGTACTCAAAAGGGAAGAGGAATCCTAAATTGTATCAAGATTTTTATCCTCCAATTACAAGTGTATGCAAATGTGTTTATTTCTGTCTCATAAGAGCAATATGACTCTTTTGTTCCATCATGGTGGCCTGTGTAGTTTGTCTTGAATCCAAAAGCATCCTTGGATAGAGCCTCGCTGCCAGTGAGCATCCATATCCCCAATGAGGTTATCTCTATAATCTCACGGAGATTGCTCTACTTCCGACGATTTATTATTTTATTTTTTGTTTTCGTTTTTTATTCTTTCGTACACTTGTAGAGATGTCCACACACCCAAAGCCAAGTGTTTTGATATTTCATTTTTTTCTTTCATCCATTTTAATATTCTTTTCTTTTCACATATTTCCACACTTTGGCTTGCAAGCAATGAAGCTCACATGGGTTTGAGCATTATAGTGGTGTTGAAGTAAGACTTTTGATTATTTTCTATTATTTAGCCATGACTTCACCTAGGAAACCATAATTTCTTAGAGAATTCCTTAAGTGTGATTATTTTCCAAGAAGTGGATTGAGCATAATTTAGCATAGACACTAGAGTTCTTAAGATACAACACCCCTCATAAATGAGACCCCCTTTATTGAAAGAAAAACAAAACAGGCAAGCAAACTAAACTAAGAAAAAAAGACAACTAATCTAAAGCAAACAAAGCAAATTGACCTGAACTGTGAAAGAAAAACTACTCTAAACAAAACAAAAATTTTAAGCGAACAAAAATTAAAAGACCTACGTATATACAACTCCTAGCATGATTTCTCAGGATGTGATGTGCAGTAACAAAAAAGCAACAGTCATAGTGTGAAGTTTTGCAAACTTATCTTTAAACTCAGAAAAATATTCTTTCAAAGGACAGATCTAAAACTCAAGCAAAACTTTGAGAAAGATTAGTAATTGGGGCAACTCACCCAGACCATGATTAATCCATAAACAAGTTATCTTTCCAAAATCTCCATAATCAAAATGATATTCCTTGTAGTTAGTAGTAGGGAAAGATACAACCTGGCGGTCTTCATTCGCAGACATGAATTCTTGCTTGTCATCCATTGCTTCATCAGGAGGTCGAAGTTGATGGTGAGCCATACCTCTTGCATCTAAAACATGGAGATCACGTTCCAAATTGGGTGGAGTGTGACATAAATTGGATTCAAATGGGAATTTTGAAATTTGGAGTATTTCATGCACTGACTCCTTTTGAATCCCTAACAATGGCTCAAGCCCCAACCTAAATTGCTCTTCATTTTCTATTTCTGTCACAGTTACTTGTTTATCAGGTAGCATTCCATTTGTTTTAATTTCATCAAGCAATTCTGCCATGACTGTGATCATTGGATCAAGCGCCGATGTGAAATGTACTTCATATTTTGCTTCCATCTTGGTAGCCCATTGATCGTTACACATATAATCTTGCCTCAAGACGCTTATCATTTCTTCCATCTTGTTCATGCATGATTGATATTTTTCATCAAGGACCATTCCTTCTTGAAGCGCATTGGAACCACTTTGCTCTTCATGTTTTCCTCATTGGAAATCTCTCACACCATCTCTACTTTGAGATAAGTCTTCCAGTTATGGTTCTTGATGATCTTCAATAACTTGCAATGCTATATATTTGTTCACTTTCGTATGTCGACAGTTGCCTTGGGTGGTTCCTCTTGCTTGGATGTATTCCATTGCTTCTTTGATCTTTACTCCAATGGCCTCTCATTCTAGTGTGATGTAGGAACAATCTTCATCTACTTGAAAGCTTGATCCAATTATACTATCTTCCTCCAATTTTCTTCCTTCACAACCTGATGATGTTGCAATGCTTTGTTCTTTTGATGGAGGACTAAGATGCTCGTTCCAAATGCATTTCCTTGGCAATTCTAATAATCCCAACCGATGTCTAGCTTGGTTGATGGCATCTTCACATATTGAACAAGTGAATCATGGATGGGGTGCGTTGTGAATCTCACACCAACGAGGGAGCAAAACAACTTTCAAGTGAACATTACCTAGTTCCATTTGATTTTGGATTCTAAGTATGAACTGTATTAATGGGTTATTTTCAAGTTAAGTTAGCATATTAGATTAATAATCAAAACCAAAAGAAACTATGAAACACATTGGAAGCTTAAACAAATTAAAACAGTTATACCTATTACTTGTTGCCTCCATGATTCCTTTCCATAGCACCTTCTAGCTTGCAGCAATTGTGATAGTTGCCCTCAGATTTGTGTGTGTGAGCAATTGATTGTAACCAAGCCCTCTGCAAGTTTTGAAGGATTTGATGAAAAAATAAAGACTATGCCTATGACTATGACAAATGACTATAATGCCTATGATTAACCTAATTCAATAAACTAAATGCCAAGTGTGCGAGTAAAATCTAAGCGTAAATATGTCAGAATAACAAAGTCGTCTCGAGAATGTGAGCAAATTGACATTTTATAGAAAATACAATTTTGGACAGATAGACAAGATTGAAAGCTGACAAAGCCTAAAATCAGTGGACGAGATTTCATGTGACAATCCCTAATCAGGGTTAGAGCAAAATCATTAAATGAGAGGTGAAGATTTCATTTGATAAAATCAAATCGGCGGTTGAGAATAAATGTGATAATTAGTCAAAAAGATAAAGATTTTCGAAAATCAAGAAGATAAAGATTGCTTGATTTGTAAGATTTGAAAAATCAAGAAGATAAGAGTTGAAATAATTTTTTTTTTTTGAAAAATCAAGAATTTGCTCAATTACTTGATTTTTGGAAGATTACCATTTTGAATTAAATAAATTCAAAATATGGATTTTGTGCGACAATAAATAATTGATTTTCAGATTATTTACTAAAATGAAGTGACAATTAATAAAGTGAGATCATTTTAAATAATTAATTTAGTTAAAATGAGAGAAATGTTAAATTAGGTAATTAAATAATTAAAGATAATTATTTATTTTAGAGGACTATGACCGATAATTAAATAAATTCATTTAATTATGAGAATTAGTGACATTAAATAAATAAATTAAATTTATTTATTTAATAATCGAGAAGACATAAATGAACAAAGGTAATTAAATAAATTAATAAATTAATTTAATTGTAAGAAGATAATAGACCATTAGTGACGTATCGAATAAATAAATAAAATTCATTTATTTAATGATCATGAAGAATAAATAGACATGAAGTAATTAAATAATTATGACTTATTTAATTAATAGTCGAATGTGGACCAATGACATAATTAAATGTCATAATTATGTTAGGACGAAAGTGCTAAAATAGATCTTGCAGGCCTAGGTCATTTTATGTGTCTACATTTTTCCCCTCTTTGTCATAATGTAACATGCTATATTGTGACAGAAAATAAGTCAAAAATATGCCCCAGTGCAAAATAGGATGAGGAAGAAATGACAAAGGGGTAGCGGTATGCCCCCTCAAGAGGACAGACGAGTTCAAGAACACGAGTGTGCTCTTGAAATTGATGAGAAGACTAGAATATGAAGATACAAAGAAATGTTAGTGCAAAAGATATGGATGATGAGGATACAGACTAGATGAAAGAATCCTTCAATACTTTCCAAAGAACTAATAGACGTTGCTCGAATCATCATTGGGTGGTAAAAATGACACAAATGGAGAACAAACACCATGGTATGACATAGAACAAGGTGTGCAATGTCATCCACTTGCAAAATAGACAGTCATAGACAAGGAATGTCCTAACTCATACTAAAGGTCATGTTGCCCGTCTTTTTGTCAAGACAATCCACAAACACCAGTCAAAGAAAATAAAATAGGCCAGGAGACGTCAACTCACCTCTAAATCCTTCATGGGACATCCTCGAGGTAGCTAGTAACATGACCAAAAAGAAAAGACAGTAAAAAGATAAGACAAAAATAGACAAAATAGTCAAAAGATAAGACAAGATATAGTAGAAAGATTAGCAGCCATTTAATTTTGTTTGCCGATGTATGTTTGCCAAAGATTGATTGTTTGACAGTTTTGACAGTTTGACGGTTTGAAAATTTGATGGTGCCTAAGGTCAAGAAGGACACATCCTAAAAAGGAAAATGACATTTTGACGAGGTCCAAATCCAAGAAGGAAACATCTTGAAGAGGACCAAAAAGTGACGAGATTTGACATTTTGACTAATGTTTCGACAAGTTGACTGATTTTGACTGTATGATTGATTAGCTGATGTTGTCTGATTAGGTCACGATTGGAATATCGACGTTCAAATGACTGTCTTGTGTCTGAGTTTGACTATGTTTGCTTAGTTGACCGATGCGATGATAGTGACAAATGCCATGATTTAATTTGGACAAACCTAAAAGGACTGACCTAATGTCTTAGGGACTCAAAGATGAGTTTTGCCTACGTAGCAAAGGCGCAAAGACAACGTAGCTCGACAATGACATGGATTGACTAATATGACTAACTTTGACTCTATTTTTGGGATTTTGACATTGATTTGGATGTTTTTGTGTTTTTCTTCGGGACGTTTTTCAATTTTTTTAGGTCTTTCTTCATGACATTTTTTGATTTTTAAGTTTTTTTTTTCAGGACATTTTATGATGTTTTTGTTTTTTTTCAGGACATTTTATGATGCTTTTGTCTTTTTTAGGACATTTTATAATGTTTTTGTCCTTTTTCTAGACACTTTATGATGTTTTTGTCTTTTGATAGTTTATAATTTTTTTTTGTCTTTTTGAAATGATTTGAGAGGATCGAGACAAATGCATGTGAATGATGCCTACACATGAGAATCCAAGGAAAAACATGATTGTGCCCCTATTCAAGTTGAATACCAATTGATAGGTGATGACAACATTGTTTGATGTGGGAAGGATGCATCCTGAAACAACGCGAGGACAACAATAATGTGACAAAAGCATCGAGGTTTGCAACCAGGCTAGGAACAAAGTCAAGTAATATTTTGGATAATGTGCTTGTATGGATTAGACTCATTGTATTTGGAATGACTTGGTTAGGACTAGATGGGATGATGATTATCCTTAAACTATTTGACAAGGGAAATCCAAGATAGGTGACAAACATGAAAGGATGAGAGGTGGCCTTGGTAAAGGATGGGATACAAGAGACTAAGGGAATTGTCATATGATATTCAAGGACTATGTCGCATAAGGATAATGAGGTTATGAAAGTAATGACATGACATTTGTGAACATTATATGACCGAAGGATAGACATGTCAAGAGTTTTCCCAAAGCATGATTTATGTGTGCCTGTTTTATGTCAAGATCAAAGTAGGTGGGAATGATATGGATCCAATGGTCAAATGCCAATGTCAAGAGGAAGGAATGGGAAATGAGACAACTTTCCCCCCAAGTGAAAAAGTGCACATAGATGATTTATTTTACACATGACCCCTGTTTGCTGGGTTTTCATCATGGTACTTATCCAAGTTGCCTGTTTGGCAGGTTTTCACCATTGGACGAAATATTTCTTTACTATTTTCTTGACTTTTTAATTCTTTTTGGTGTTACCAAGATGCCTGTTTTCTAGGTTTTCATTAGGGTGACAATTTTTTTATTATCATTTTTTAATTTTTTTGATATTTTTGGATAGCTTTGATGCTTTAGATGACCATTGACTGTTCTAAATCGACTGACGATGCTGATGTAGAGACTAGGGTCATGATATGCTAATAATGACCTTTTTGAAGCAATTGTCGCGTCAGGATCATAGTGTTTGCATACAACTGATCAATGCCATTGTGATCCTTGTCAACACTAGAGTTGGCCTTATCAGAATACACATATCATGATAGAGTGCCATGAGGGTCCTTGTGATAAAGAGTTGTTGCCATGATGCGATGTATTTGTGACATGGTATCTTTGGACTTTAGTTGAGATGTAGGATTATGACAAATGATGGCAAATATGGAAAGGTTGTTTGGACGTTTGGATGAATCACTTTTTATTTTCCAAACTTGGTATGGTGGATGATGAATTTTGGAGGGATGACATTTGGAACCAACACCTTTAGATGCCTTGCTTGATGACAATTTTGAAGGAGGTGGACATGTGTTATATGTGGGAGTCCTCTTGTCTTGTGGCTCCACATTGTGATTGAATTTTTCTTTTGACATATTTTCTTTGCTTGATCCACTTATCTTTGGGATCCATTTTAATTTTATTTTTCCACTTGTCTTTTTGTTTGATTCAATGGCCTTTGACATTTGATTTTGGTCCTTTGATTTGTATGACTTTTTTTTTGTTGGTTCCAAAGGGAAGGTTTAAGATGTTGAGAATAATGGTTTATGGTGTGGGTGGACGAGGTGTTGGCAACAATCTTATGACAAGGATTTCTCATGGACTCTATTTTGACATTTGTATCTAACAAGGTTGTCCCCAGTATCGAGGAGGTTCCACTGACATCATTTGATTTGCTGACTGAAGAATAGCCAAGACCTTGATGTTTGTAATTTTCCTGGAGTTATATTGGTTCTTAAATTCCTTGCTCGTGTATGCCTGGTCCTTTGCCTTGATATTTCATGCTTTGAAAGCTTCTATTTGTAATGGGGTATTTATTGTTTTGAAAGCAAGATGCTAACCCATCATGATGTATGTGGGCACTGCTACCTAGAATATTTTCATTTGCAAGAAAGCCTGCTCTGATAAAAGTAGAAGACCCTAGTCGATAAAGTGTCTTATCTTCATTGTCATGTTGGAAATATTTCTGACTGATATCTTTGGTCTGATCTTGTGACATGTCAGGTTCAGATGATTCTATTGGTGCTTCCAAGTCAATATCGAAGCCATCGTTATGGTTAGTGTCATAGAGTCCAGTAAATTCAACTATAGCTCGATCATTTACAAATATGTCCATAATGGAAGATTCTTGTTCTTAAGGAATATCGTCTATGTGTGTCATGGAGGAAAGTGTCTCATTTTGGAAAGTGCCAATAGTCGAGGCCTGTATAGGGTTGGAGAGTGTTTGATCATGAATGGCATAAAAGTTAAGGAGTGGATCATTTTGTACTTCTTGGTCAATGGTAGGGTCTTGGTCAAAGATGGGGTTGTCTTGGATGATATAATTGGGATTGAAATCTTTGTCAAGGGTAGGTGTATTTTGGATGTCATGATTGTTTTGAAGGACTTCTTGAATGGACTGAAACATAGGGTCATTGGATGGACTACCTTGTTCTTGACATGAGGGTAACATTATAAGGTCATGCTTTGGGATTTTTTTTTGACATGTATCCTCAAGTTTAGACAATGGGATTTGAATTTGAGTAATGACAAAATTTTCATGACTAAATGTGGCTTGTGAGGGAGTGACTTGAAAAGTATTAATGAATGAAGGACTAGGATAGGACATGGGGACTTGGACTGGACTAATATGTGAAGGACTTGGATATGACATGGAGACTTGGACTAGAGTAGTTGATGACGACATAGGATATGACATGGAGACTTGGGCTAGACTAGTATGTGAAGGAAAAATATATGACATGGGGACTTGGACTGGACTAGTTGGTGACGACACAGGATATGAAATGGATACTTTGACTGGAGTGGTGTAAGGCTGACTAAAATGGGACGTGGAGATTTGGACCAGATCAATATGGTATGATGTGGGGACTTGACATGAGTTGGTAGATGGTTCATAAGGCATGTAGACATGGACATGATTGATAGGTAAAGGACTAGCACATGACATGGAGACTTGGAATGGACTAGTGGACAGTTGGTTTCCCTTGTCAAGGTTAGGATAAGGGTAATAACTAGACATGTGCTGGAGATTAATGGTAGGATTTTCGTTAAGTGATTCTTGATAGTGAGGGTTGATGGATGGATGAATTGGACTAATGGGTTGTTGGTATGAAGGGAATTGGTTTTCAGTTTGGAGTAATTGTCTCTTAAAGTCTAAGGCTTGTTGGTATTGACCTCTATGGTGTAACTAGTATTCAACTTGATTAGCAAGCCTATCAATAGTCTGTTGAAGGAAAGATAAGGTGGTGGATGTCATGATGTTGTTTAAAAAGGATGTTTAATTGCAAAGTGATAATGAGGACCAAAATGAATGATGGACGACTAAAGTGCAAAATGCTAGGTCTAAGGGAACTCTAAGGTGCAATCAATTCTGGCAGAATTATGGAAAGGTATACTCAACCATTCAAAGTTTGGTCAATGTCTCAATTTTGGATTGCCAACGAACTTATTTGAACGACTAAATGACAAGATGCCAAGATGACAAAGTGAGGTTTCCACACTAGAATTTTGAGTTGGAAGTGGCTCACAAAAGGACCAAGACTAAAAGAGGTGATTTTGGTTAAGTCCAATGACAATTTAATTTTGAAGGAAAAGATTTGACAAAGAATGGCAAGGATTCCTATCCAAAAATCCGCAAAATGAGGACCTAAAATGATGGTAAATCCCAAGGATGCAATTAAGGAAATGCAATGATAGACCTTTGGAAAACTAAAACTACAACCTAACATGCAAGGATGGAGGAATTTGAGCAATTCTTGTTCTGATTGTTGAAAAAGACTGCAGAAAAAGATGTATCAATGGATTATTTTCAGGTTAAGTTAGCAAATTAGATTAATAATCAAAACCCAAAGAAACAATGAAACACATTGGAAGCTTAAACAAATTAAAATAGTTATACCTATTACTCGTTGCCTCCATGATTCCTTTCCATAGCACCTTCTAGCTTCCAACAATTATGATAGTTGCCCTCATATTTGTGGTTGTGAGCAAATGATTGTAACCAAGCCCTTTGCAAGTTTTGAAGGATTTGATGACAAAATAAAGACTATGCCTATGACTATGACAAATGACTATAATGCCTATGATTAACCGAATTCAATAAACTAAATGCCAAGTATGCGAGTAAAATCTAAGCGTAAATATGTTAGAATAACGAAGTCATCTCGAGAATGTGAGCAAAATGGCATTTTATAGAAAGTGCAATTTTGGACAGACAAACGAGATTGAAAGCTGACAAAGCCTAAAATTAGTGGACGAGATTTCATGTGACAATCCCTAATCAGGGTTAAGGAAAAATCATTAAATGAGAGGTCAAGATGTCATTTGATAAAATCAAATCAGTGGTTGAGAATAAATGTGATAATTAGTCAAAAAGATAAAGATTTTCGAAAATCAAGAAGATAAAGATTGCTTGATTTGTAAGGTTCAAAAAATCAGGAAGATAAGAGTTGAATTGAAAAACAGATTTGAAAAATCAAGAATTTGCTCAATTACTTGATTTTTGGAAGAAGATTACCATTTTGAATTAAATAAATTCAAAATATGGATTTTGTGTGACAATAAATAATCGATTTTTAGATTATTTACTAAAATGAAGTGACAGTTAATAAAGTGAGATCATTTTAAATAATTAATTTATTTAAAATGAGAGAAATGTTAAATTATGTAATTAAATAATTAAAGATAATTATTTAATTTAGAGGATTATGACCGATAATTAAATAAATTAATAAATTCATTTAATTATGAGAAAAAGTGACATTAAATAAATAAATAAAATTTATTTATTTAATAATCGAGAAGACATAAATGAACAAAGGTAATTAAATAAATCAATAAATTAATTTAATTGTAAGAAGATAATAGACCATTAGTGATGTATCAAATAAATAAATAAAATTTATTTATTTAATAATCATGAAGAATAAACATATATGAATTAATTAAATAATTATGAATTATTTAATTAATAGTCAAATGTGGACCAAGGACAATTAAATGTCATAATTATGCTAGGACAAAAGTGGTAAAATAGAGCTTGTAGGCCTAGGTCATTTTTATGTGTCTACATGAACCTCATGAAGGCCTCATTCATAACTTGTAGAAAGCTATAATCATCAGGTTTTACATCCAACACTCCTAGCTTGGGAACATCCCAAAATAAAATTTTTCCTTGGAGAACAAGCTCTACCCTTGAGAGGAATGTCAAGCAACTGATTTCTTCGTGGTTGGAGGTCTCATGAATTTGACATCTTCCTGGAAAAGCAAATTGAGACAAATTCCCAGGATGCAGTTGTGCATTCAAATTTTCTTGGATTTGAGAAATATTCACGAGCTTGTCTTGAGAGCAAGAAATATACAATGGATGCCCATCCATTGGGAAATCTACTTTTTGATTTTCTATTTCTGATTTTTTTCAATTTTTTTACTTTTTTTGGATTTTTTGACATAAAAGAGATCTAACATATCTTTGATTTAGCATTTAAAAGTTCATACTGATTCCATCTAGTTGAATTTCCAAACTTGTGAAAATAAACAACCTTCTGTTGGCTCTCCTTCTAGCACCAATTCTATTGGTGTGCGTTTTACTACCCACTAAACACAAAATAAAATGTCCAAAGACACTCTATCCTCTCTTGAAAAATCATCGCATATGCTAAGATTGTGAGATCATATGGTGATTCCAAGGTTTCTTTTGTCAGGTTTTGACGTGTGGATAAGCTCAATGGGCATTGTGATATGCTGCTAATACACAAAGGGACTTACGGTAGGCTCGTTCAATTCACAATGAAGGTCTAGACAATGAAGCTCTATTATTTGGGTCCTAGATCATGGACTTCAAGCAAACTGAAAAGGAGATAAGTGTTTAGAATTTCTAATCTACTTCTAAGAATTGAAGAGACGATATTGACTTGATGAAACCAAAACAACACTTTGCTTTGCCACATTGAGGACAACTACACAAAGTGAGTGCACTCTTCTAAGGTGTGTGCTTGTGATTTTCACATCATGAATAACTTCCATCAAATTGAATAATATTTATCCAGATAGAAGTTAAGCATCCACAATATAGGCTCAAGCTAACTTTATGCATTGAACAAAAATAATTCATTCATAGAAAGTATGAGCAAGAGTTTCACCAATCCATACTATCAAATTTTTCATTCATCTAACAAACATGCAAATAAAATCTAAACTATGATGAGGGATAAGAACCATGCCAACTCCAAAATAATAGAGGTAATCACCATCAATTTGAACAATGCATTACTTATTACTTTGGTGGTTGTAAGAAACAATTTACTTATCTCAACATGTTTTGGAACATGATCCCATGTTGTACAAATGAGGGGGGAACTTAATTTATAGGCTCTTCGATTACAATTCAATGGCCAAAATTGATTTTGAATCAAGGGTTGATATTACATAATAAAACCCTAATTAGGGTTTGTCACAACTAACTACCTCTCGACCAATGAGAAAATTACATTTGGGGACACTTGTCCTTTTGCTAAATATAAACCAATTCCATAGATAAGTCAAGTTCATTGAACCTAGACATGTTGACTTGGAACAATCTGATTGGTTGGAAGATGACAAGGCACCATCTCAGCGTGTTGGATGTCTTCTTTGGTCACTTTTTTTTCTTCCACGTGCTTGCCTTAGAATATCTTTCCTTGCCAAAAACTCTATCCTTTGCACTTGCATTTGAATCTTTGAGGTCTGGAAGTCTTCCCTTGGAGCAGATGTCTAGACTTAAAGTTATTAAACTTTTCTTTCCTGGTTGCTTTGAAATTCCTTCAAGTGCCTTAAATTTGGAGATCTCCCTTGTACTTTTTCCACAATGGAGGAAATTGGATCTTTCTCTGTGAAGTATTTCCCATACTTAGCCAAATTTTGGCTATTTATTTTCATTTTGTAACAACTTCATGTGGACCATTCAACACTTAGCAAAGATTTTGGCCATCTCTATGCTCAAATGAGCTTTTCTTGTGGATTTTCCTTCAATTTTGAATTTTGCTTGTGCTAAGTAGGGCAGACTCCATCCTTGGACAAGGATTTTATTATTTTCCTCTTCATTCTTCATGTTTTCTTTCCAACACGTAGTCAAAATTTGATTCTTTTGTTGTAGGAAAATTCCACACTTAGCCATTTTTTTTGTTTCCTCTTGGCAAATTTTACCATGTTTGTTTCTAACCTTGGCAGACTTTGGCACATGTCATGCCATTTTTCTATTATGCTTGAGCGGACTTCCTCAATACTTAGACATTTTTCCCTTGGGCGACTTCACCTTTGTCTTGCCATCTTTACCTTGGCCTAGGGAAGACTTTACCTTGTGCTTGGACATTTATTTCTTGGTGTCTAGGCATAATTAAACATGTGCCTGCCATTACTCCTTTGACACTTAACCATATTTTGAAATTTTATTCTCCAAGGTGTCAATACTTAGCCAATTTTATGAGTTTTCTCTCCCGAGGTGTCAACACTTAGCCAATTTTTGAGTTTTTCTTTCCTCCTCTTGGCTGGGTAAACTTTACCTTTTTCTTTCCATCCTCACCTTGAGCTAGGCGGACTTTGAAGTCTTATTGCTGGGTGGACTTTACTTGTTTTTTGCCATGCTTCCAAGTGGACTTTAAGAATTTCATGCCATGATGCAAGGGTGAACTTTGAGGTTGGAAAGACATGCTTCTCAAGGTGGGGTGGGATTCGAACTGTGCTGGACAAGTGCATGGGTGAACTTTACCACCTTCATGTCAAGCTTTCTCAAAGGTTGGGCGAACTTGCTCTTGTCTTGGACATTTTCCATGGCAGACTTTATCTCCAGCTTGCCATCTTCACCTTCCTTCTTGGCTGGGTGGACTTGAAGGTTGGCTTGCCATGCTTGACACTTAGACAAACATGCATCAATCCCATGTCTTTTCTACCTTGGGCGAACTTGAAGGTGCTTATACCATGAATTTCATGTCTTCTTCTAGATCATTTGAACAAACCCTTGCCTTGGAGATTGTTTTCTTGATTTTATGATTTTTCCTTGCTTTTTACTCTTGGAGGTGCAAAACCTTGACTTTGAAGATGAAAATGTTGACTCCATGACTTGTGTAACCCTGACACTTTCTAAAAATAGAAATTACTAAAAATGGAAAAAAGCTAAAAGAAAAATTTCTAAAAATAATAAATATCAGATTGGTCCAAAGTGCCAAAAATAGAAACAACAAAAAATAGAATCCCTAAAAATAGGAAGTGCCAGAATTGACTCAAAGCAATGGTTTTCCTTGTCTTTCAGACCTTCTGGGCACTTTGACAATGTCTATGCACTCTTCTGGGCTTGAATTCTTTAGTTGGCTCAGATGATTCCTCAAAACTCTAACTCCTCATTATAAAATAAAAAATGGCGATTAGCAGTTGCAACACCAAGGCAAAACCCCATAAAGAAAAAAACAAGGGGGTCCCCATTTGTAATGGGGTGTTGTGTGAAAAGGTCACAACATGACCTTGACTGCACCAACGTCTCCCCTATCATTTTAATCTTCTCCACATCTTTCTTCCTACCAAGCTTAGAACCTTTCTCTCCCCCCTTTCTTAAAATCTTTCTGCAAAATACCCAATTGAGGAGACAACTTACTATTCTTACCCGCCTTCATGCCCATTCTTTGCGAGGGATGTGACAAAGCCTAACTTCCCTTCCCTGCTTCAACAACATGACTCATCTCCTGCATCACCATCTATAGGTCTGTTTCGAAACTCATGGTCCCATCTACTTATGGATCTAGAGGGACCCTTGAACTGAGCCCCGCATGCCCTGATCATCCCCCATCCTGCTCTAAGCTCAGTAATCCTATGCTCACCTCTTGTTGGTTAACCTGCACTGCCTCAAATGGAGGCCCATGTTGTTCAACATCCATAGTCCGTTGATCCATGTCTATTAATCCCGGATTCACTTCCTCCTGGCTAAGATAATCCAACACCTTGAATCTATTAAAAGTATCATCATGCTGCATTTCCTTTAGAGTCCTCTTCTGCCTCCTATTTCTGTTGCGAGCTATGAAAAGAATAAAACCATCATCCTTGACTACACCACCCAAAATAGGATCCTTTCCCTTATCCACCCTAGGTGGATCACGAGGGGGTTGTGAAGATTGAGCTTCCAAAGGCTTGGCCTTTAGACATCTACGCTGTAAGTGGCCATAATCATGGAAAAAATGACATCGAAAAGGTAAGGTCTCATAGTCTAGCTGTTGCACCCAAAATAATCTCCTACACACACTTCTATAGAATTTGGTAGTGGTTTAATTAAGTCAATTTCCACACAAAATCAAGCATATGTCATTACCTTCTTGAATTGCATCTGTTGTGATGAACCAACAAGTCTACCAAGCATTGAAGCCAATAAATACAACACATCATCGTGCCAGCATTCAACTGGGAGCCTCAGCAAACAAATGAAAATTGGAACTTGATTCAAAAGCTCCTTCGTTGGATTGAAGCCCACATGCCAAGGTTTAATAAACAAACCCACTTGGTTGTAAAAATAAGCCCCCCTCAAAAATCCTATTCCGATTAGCCATGCAAACAAATGTAACCATAAAATAGTTATTTTCCAAGAGCCGAATCTCCATCTCCCCCTCTGGCATCCATGTCCTATGAGCCCAGGCTTCCAAAAATTGCAATGATATTCTCAATCCCAAGAACTTGCAGTAGAGGGAATTCCTTGGATAGTAATCAATATCCTCTGCCAACATCTCCATCGAAATCACTACATTCAGCCTCTTTGCATCTCTCTAGGTAGCCATTAACCTTTAGAATTTGAGACCCCCCTGATGAGCCCATCTCAATCATCTTCGAGTCTAGAGAAAAAAAGGTTGTTTTCAAAAATATTAGCACCCTGTGGTGAGGGTTTCGAGCCAAACACTGAATGGAAATCCATCTTGGGCTGGCACCATATGATTCCCCTTGAGTCATGAACCCAGAACAAGACCCTACATGGGCATGCAAGCCCCTGGGTCGAAAAAACAAAAGAAGAAACCCACACTAGGGTTAGCCTAAAAACCCTTGTGGCTCCACCCACTGCCCACCAAAACTCAAGAGAGTTAGATTTAAAAAAAACCCGCACCTAATTTGGATTGCATGCAGCCCACGGAGAGAAACTACGTCTCTCCCCACACAACCACACCGCACCTAGCAGATACAGCCCCATGCGGGCCTTGCAAGCTGAAGGAGCCTCAACTAGAGGCTACACACCAAGCAATAGCTAATCTCAACCTCCTGTGTATCAGACACTAGAACAAACTCCCTGCCAGAAAAAAACCAAACCCTAGCCTCTACGCGCCAAGAAACCAATACCACATAAAAGAAAGAAATCCACACACTCCACCCCCTTGACACACTAGCAAAGAAATACAAGAGCGAGCTAGGGCATGAATGCCCTAGCTCGACCAACAAAGCTCAAGAATGCCATCCAAAATAATATCCAATATATTAATATTTAGAATATTATTATTATTATATATTATTTAGAATATTATTATTTTTTATTATTATATATATAATAAAAATTATATATTTAAATTCATATATATTGAACTAAAATTAATAATTATTAATATTAATTTGTCATATAATAATTATGTCAAATTTCTATTAATATATTAACATTTAGAATATTATTATTTATTATTATTATTTATGTTTAATAACTTTAATGATAATTAATAGATTTAATTTTTTTATTAGTTAATTCTTTCTTATAATTATATTATATAATCATTTCATTTTATTTATTTATATTTAATATAAAATAATTTAAAAATAATTATTTAAATTTATATTATATAATCAGTAAATATTATTTAATATAATATAATAAATTTATATTATATTATACATATTATGTAGCATAATTATTAAAATATTTTATATTTATATAATTATATTTTTTCTTGTAATAATATTATACTATCATTTGATTTCTATTTTATTTTGTTTGATATTTATAATATCTTTATAATATTAAATTTTTAATATATAATTATTTTTTTAAGATAATTGATTTTTATATAATATAATTAAGATAAAGTTAATAAATATTAATATTAATATAAATGAATGTAGCTATTATGTTAATACTATAATTAACAAAACTTACATTTATTTTTTATTAAATCTAAAATACTATAATTATAATTAAAATACTATAAAGGCAAGTACTAGCCACTACGTGGTACATGTTAATAATTTGGCTTTCAACCAATCAAAAACAATTTTTTTAATAAATTTAAATTTAAATTAATTTTTGTAAAGTTGTTAAATATTTGACTTTACTAATTATAAGAATTATTTTTCGTCCATATGACTGATTCAAAAATTGGGTGTGTTATTGGTAGATTTTAAGGGCTGCTAACTATTTTTTAGCCTTTGCTTTTTCCGAAAGGGTGAGGGTGGGACTTGAGGTGGTCATGTTTTGCATTTTATTTTGCCTTCTTAGGTAAAAATGAGGCTAGATTTATCTTGCCCCTTTTTTTCGCAATATTAAACCGTTTAAAGTTATATTTTAACAAGCACAAATGATCAAGCTAACATAATTACCATTGCAATAGGATCATGTAATGAGGAAGTTAGGATGGATTTCTTTCTCTAGGCAAGTATCTTTTGTTCAATTTAAAAGTTTAAATTTGTGATTTTAGTTATGAATTTTGTTGTAACATAGAGTAAGAAGTAGATTTGTGTAAAATTCTAGCCATGCCCTTATGGGTTTCACCTTTTAACCAAACAAAGAATTTTTTTATAATTTTTGTTAGGTTTTGATTTTTGCGAGGTTTTATAGAAGCGTAGTGTGAGCTATTATTCTTATACTGCATTTGATTTCTACTTGTAGCGCTTGCATTTGGTAAGTCTTAGCCTAGGATTTACTTTATTTTTCTTTTAGTTTTAGCTCCAAATCTTTCCTTTCTCATGTGTTTATTTCATTACATGATTGAATTTACATTTGATTCAGTTCCCATGAGTTGATTTATACATTATTTTTGTGAATATCGTATCACCTAGTTTTGGAGTTAAAACAGGATTTTCCAACCCTCTTTTTAGTTCCTTTTTTTCATGGATGCAAAATAATTTTAAGGAATAAAAAAATTGAAAAAATCTAGCCATTCAATTTTGGTTTCCTGTTCTTATTTTTTTGGCTGCGGGTTGTTTTTTGTCCAATTTTGTTTCAGTTGCTGGTTTTAGGAGGAGAATCCACTTCCAGGTATATAGGATTTCATTTTTATACTCCAAAAATAATAATTTTCTCATTTAAACATAGGGATTTGAGGCTGCGTTAAACTTGAACCAATAGCAGTCATTCTTAAATTGCAATTCACTCAATCTCCTCATAGTATTTTTCACTTCTCTGTTGAGAATAAAGTCATCTAAATTTTGTTGACTGCTCTCGAACTACCTTTGCTCGTAAAACCAATTGCAAAACATTAAAACAGGTGTTACCAATTGCAAAACATTAAAACAGGTGTTGCATTGCTCATTGAGTTTTCAAACAGTATTGCTAACAAGCCACTGTTATGAAAATAACTACATTTACTAGATATATTGCACAGTCAAGTGAGAAACAACAAACTACATTATATTAACACATTCGTCTTGTAGAAACTTTAATATAAAAACAATGCTTAAAAATATTCTGACTAGTGCAATGATATTTTAATATAGCAGACTTGTTTCTGCATCTAGACATAGACAACAACACAACATACATCCTACAGGAGCCTATTCACCTACACAGAGCATAACCGCTTCCATACAAAAAATAAATGTTTTTCTATAATATAAAACCCTTGTTTTCCTACAGTTACATAGAGCTTTAGGGGAAAACCTATTAACAAATGTCATGCACATTACAGGTGTCAAAAATGTTTTAAAATCATCGTATTTACATCCCTCATATACATTAAACATTGGAAACATCTACGAGACCCCTAGGATGCACCCATACATGCATCCATATGCATGATGTATATCTTGCCAGTTTGTTACTCAACATTGTTCGTAAAAGTCGTAAAAGGCAATCACAGAGAGTTCATTTATTGGATTCATTTAAAATTGCCAACAATGAATGGGTTTACTGTTTTCCCTCTTTGTTGTTAATGCATGGTCAATAATCTTTATGATTTGCTTGACACCTATTTTTAAATCCTACCTAACTTTGAGTTTCATCAATTTTTAAATCCCACTAACTTTGAGTTTCACCATTTTAAAAATCCGAGCCTCGCTATTTTTTGTTGTTGCTATGAATCCTTTTTTTAAGTTGTGGTAGGTGAGAAATTTATAAAGCATGTGCTTTTTTTTTGGAATTATTTTGATTTGGTTTAATTTTTTAAAATCATATGAAATTTATAATATAAAATTTTAATTTTTATGTAACATATTTATTTTAGATTATATATTTTACATTTTTTTATTCATTTAAAATATAAAATATAAAATAGAAAATATAAATTTAATTATATATATATATATATATATATATATATATATATGATTTAATGGAAATATTAAAAATAAAATTAATTTAAAAGGTTAAGTAAATATAAAATGTAACATTTAAAATTTAAGATTTAATGTTAAATTAAAATGTAACAATTTTTTTTATGTAAAATACAAACTACAAAATACATTATATAATATAAAATATAAAGAAAATGGACACAATTTTTTTTTAATTATTATTTTCATTACTATCTACTTTTAACTAGAACTTGACTTAAAAGGAGGTTCAAGGATTATGCGATAGAAAACTATATTTATACTAGCAATCACACAAATGGTGTGCAATGTGTATGTTGAACAAGTTTATGATAATATTGGAATTTTTTGTATTAAATATAGTTTAAAAAACATGATTACAGGTACCAATAAAACTATTTGACTATTTTCAACCTTATTTTCCTATGTTGTTACATCATAAACACTCAGCTACTACAAAATCTACAACCTGTTACATGCTGCTCTTCTACATCATTATACAGTGAAACACAACTTTAAATTTTTCCTTCAATGCATTTTTTGTTATTGCAATGTCTTTGGAATTTCATTAATTCCTCTTTGAAGGGGGTGATGTGCTTGGTGTTGAATGGCCACTGGTCAATGAAGATTTATTCTTTATTGCTGCTTTCCATATTTGTCCTTTATTTTTCCTGCCCAGATTACACTTGTCATAAACTACAAAATAATATTAAAAACTGAGTCTAAAGTGACTGTCAGATCAAGAGCTATTGCATTCACTGTCCTCCTCCACCTTGTCTAGATTCCTGTTAGTTGTGACTACTGCATTAGATCTTACTTCTTCCTCCTTGTCCTGGTGTGCTAATGGTGGAGGTGCTCTTGGTTTTCCAGCTTGATTGCAATGGTGCGCATGATTGAAGACCTCTTGAAACACATTCAACACAATTAGAAAAACATTTGCTTCTTGTTGATTGCAATGGCGTGCATGCCCACACCTTATTTCTCTTCTAAAAACCATGACTCCCATTCTAAAGAGTCTCTCAAACTTCTCCATTGACTGTTCCAGGTGAAGAATGACCTGCATGACAACATTTCCAGCTATGAGTCTCCTTGAAGACTCAGTGAGTACCCTCTTACAACCTCAAAATTTTTCTGTGTTCCTTGCCTTCCAAATATACTAAAGAATTTTAGTGGAAAGTGTAAGCCAATTTTTTTTTTTCTTTACTTAGCTTCTTATAATAAAAAAGAATGTATTTATATTCAACATTTCCATTAGGATCCTAGATAAGTAAATTATTGCAAAATATTCTCCATATTTCTTTTGCATACATACGGTCAAAAATAATATGCCTCATTGTCTCAGGAGACCTACATATACTACAAAGATCCACATCCATAAAGTTAAGGCTAAAAGATAGTTTATGCAACAAGATTAACCATCTAAAACAAGCCTTTTTAGGCTCTTTAATGAAGTGCCAATTAGAATCAAAAACTTTTGCCAATATAGTATCAGTGAGATCAACCCCCCAAATATGATTAACATGAAGGACAACAAAGTTTGAACATGTCAGGTCTTTATAGATCTACTTGGTTTTGAGGGCGGTAAGCTTGGTGCCATCTTTTCAAAGGAAGTCATTAGCAATGTTGAGGTAAACAGGGTTCTTGGGGGGGAAAAGGATTCAAAGAGGGTATTGAAAGTCCTAGAACTAGAGAGGGGATGCTAAAGTCAATGACCAAGTTATCCCAACTTTTTAGCATACCATTTCTGAGGATATCATTGAAGGTTTGAACCCCCATCAGGTTCCATCTCTTAGCAGAGTAGCCTTGCAACAGGGCTAAGGGTTTTTTTGTTATGCCAAAGATTCCACTAGACAGAGAAAGAGGAGTGACACTTCTTATTATTCCCAAGGGATATGTTATCAGACTTGCAAGAAACCTTGTTTTTGATATGCTCCCAAGCTTTCTAGAGACTCCTAAAAACTACTGACCTAGCTGGGGCCATAGGATAACTGCTTAAAAGAATATCATAGAGAGGTAACTTTTTCCAAGACTTGGATTTTTTGGGAGTTGTGAGGATGATATTGTTTCTTACTAAGACTTTCCAGGGTTCATTCCCTTCCATGGCTCTGGCAATCCATTTTGCTGCAAGAGCGGTCCCATGAATCCTTAGGTCTTTTAGCCCAATTGTACCTTGATACTTTTCCAAGCAACACCACTCCCACTTAACATAGTGAACTTTCTTATTTCATTTTCCATCTGACCAGAGGTACCCTCTAATTCTTTTCTAAATTTCATTGACTTGATAGTTGCTAAAAAACAAAATTGAGGCAAAGTATATACTATAGGAGGTGAGGAATTTTTGACATACTTGAAGTCTTCCAGCCAAGGAGAGGTGTTGTCTATTCCAACTTTCAATTTTCTTTTCGATCTTGCTACTTATCCAAAGCCACATTTCCTTTAGGTTTGGTCTGATTGCAAAGGGGATTCCCAAGTACCTGACAAGTTTACTAGAACCACCCCATTAGAAGTCATAGTTTTTAGCCCATATTGGAGGTATCTCATCCCAACCCAGTATGGTTGATTTGGAAAATGATATCTTAGCACTTGAGGCTTGGTAGAAGATGTCTAGCTTGCTCATCAAAGCATCAAAGTTTTTTTCTTCCAATTTAGGAAAGATTGCAGTGTCATATGCAAATTGAATGTTTACCAATTCATTTTCATCTAGAAGCAGTGTGCCCTTCACCCTTGGAGAGAGGGTTGAATCTCTAAGTAAATAATGGAGAGCATTTGAAGCAATTACAAAGAGGGAAGGGAAAGGGGGTATCCTTGTCTAATTGACCTTTCCAAATTAAACTCCTTAGAGATTGAGCCATTTATTTCCACCTGTGCTACAACATATTTTAGAAGAGTGTTTACCATTCTATAGAAAGTGGTAGGAAAGCTGAAAGCCTCCAAGACCGTCCTTAAGAAAGACTATTCAATTCTATCATAAGATTTCTCAATGTCAAGAAGGATCATTGTAGTCTTTTGGTTAGAGCTCCTTGCCCATTCCATAACGTCCCAACTCATGATAAGGTTTTCTAGAATATACCTCCCTTTAATAAAGCCAGTTTGAGTACTATTTATAAACTTAGGAAAGATATCCACCAGCCTTAGAGCCATTGCTTCTGGAAAAAAATTGTACGATACATTTAGCAGAGTAATTGGTCTCCAGTTCTTGATGAGGTTCTTGTCACCCCCTTTTGGCAACAGTTTGATAAGCCCTCTATTGATAGTTTTCCCTAAGGAGCCATGGCCCAGAGCATCATTATAGACTTGTAGTAGGTCATCACATATCCAGTCTATAAAGGTTTTATAGAATTCCATAGGGAGCTCATCTCTTCCTGGGGACTTGTCATTATTCATGGAGAGGATTTCTCTTTTTATCTCCTCCTTGGTTAAGCCTGCATCCAACCTTGCTCTATCATCTTTAGAGATTTCTTTGGTATGATTCCCTTAATGCATTGTCTGGCCCTTTGATTGCATTCGACTTTGGCCTTTGAGGTAAATAGATTTTGGAAGAATCTCTAAAATTGGGCTAGGATCTCTTCCTGTGAGGTGATCAATTGGTCATCCTCCCAGATTTGCTCAATTTGCTCTTTAAATTTCTTTTCCCTAATATAATTGAAGAAAAAATTCAACCCTCTATCCCGACAACTTAACCAATTTAATTTGGATCTGACCCTCAAGCCCTGAATTTTATGGTTTTGAATTTTCCTGAGATGGTCTTTGAATGATATGATCTCTTCTTCCAGCCTTTCATTGGCTGGCTTGGCTTGGATTTTGGATTCAACATCAAGGAGGGATAACTGTAAAGCATTTTCCTCCTTTTTGGAATTCTTAGCCCTCTTTTTTCCAATGACTTGGAACATCTTTTTCCATGCCTCAGTATTTCTATTCCATCTATAAATAGGGCTACACTCCCTCAACATCCATCTATTAGTTTACCTTATGGATGTGATACCATCCCAACAATCAATGTCTTTTAGGAGGTATGTGTTGAGAAAAAAATCATCCTTTTTCTTCACCATTGGAGGCCTATCAGGGTTTAGAAAGATTTGTGCTTTGATTGGGTGGTGATCAGACATGGTGTAAGGATAGACACAGACCTTAAGCCCTTCATTATTGGGGAAAAATCCAAATCTATCTTTATTTACATAAATTCTATCCAGCCTACAATAGATTCTCTTGCACCCTTTTTGAGGATTGCACTAGGTAAACCAAACACCCCTGAAGTCCTTCTTGCTTTTTTCTAGAGGGTCCACAAGATTTAATTTTTTTTTCATCCTTTGCCAGAAATGCCTCTCATTTCCTTTCCAGGACATGCGAACACCTCCCCACTTGTCCTCTTGGTGTTCAACCATATTGAAGTCCCCCTAGGATCCATAGGATTTTTGGGAGAGTGGTGAGCCATTGCCACAGAGCAACCCTATCTCTGCGATCATTAGGAGTGTATATGGAGCATACTATGAAAACAAGACCATCTTTATCAATTGTCACCTAGACAACCCTGTTACAGGGTAAGGAGCCATGGTTTGTGACAAAGGTTTTACATTTGTAAGAGAGGAGGATGACTGCCCCTCCTCTCCCTTTTTCATGGTTGGTGCTGAAAGCACTAGCATCTTTCCAAATAAGATTTAAGCAGTTTTCTAGTAAAAAACCCATTGCTTTAGTATCCTAGAGGAGAACAATGTCCTTTTGCTTCTCAAGGTTTAAAAATATTTTGACCACATATTTTCTTTTAGGGGACTCCAGTCCCCTGAAATTCCAAGAAACACAATCTAGAATCATCTTCCACATTCATTGGGGAAGCTTCATGGTTCTACCTGAAGTGCTCGAAACATTTCAACAGTTTTTCCTCAATCTTAGGCCTTTTTGCCTCTGGTGGCTACACCATCACACTTCTCTTTTTTTTTTTTTTTTGAGATTAACAAATTCTTAGGAATAGGAATTGATTTACTGTTCTTCCTTGGCCTCTTGGGTCCCATTCTCTTTTTTGGAGCCACTTCCAGTTGGCTCTCTAGGATATTCTCTTGAGCTAAAGTTTCCTTATCCTCAATTTGGGTCATAAGCCCAAAGTCGATAGGTTGGGGAAAATCCTCCTTAGTAGAAAATGCCTCAGAAGGAGTGTTGGAGTCAGAGTAGGAGGGGTTCAGGTTAACATTGATAACCTAATCAAGGGGGGCTAGGATATCCCCAATAGCAGAATGAATCCCAACCCAAGGAATTGGATCACCATTGGGGGCATACATAACATCCCCACCAATGAACACGACCTCAACGAAGGGGCTCAAATTACTGAGAGGCATGCCAAAATTATCTAACTTAGAACTATCATCCATTGGGGATGTCCTAGAGTCCTCAGTCAAATTAACCGTGCTAACCTTACCCCTATCTTGGTTAGATTTTCCCAAACTGAGGAAATCCCCATCCTAGGTAAAGTTCAAACCTTGAGTCTCCTTGCTAGGGGCTTCCTCCCTAAAAAAATTATTTTTGATTCTTTTCCAAATAGCTCATAGAGCAAGTTGTTGGGCCTTAAGTTTCTCAAACACCTCCTAGTTTCTCCTAGTTTCTAAGTTTCACATATTGTGAGGGTTTTCCTTAGCACTCTCTTTGGAAAATAGGTCACCAGAGAGAGTTTCAAATGAGTTCCAAAGTGGCACGTCACTCGGTCGAGCACGACCGTGGCTGGGATTTGAAGGGCACAATTTATTAGTTTTAGTATTACCTCTTGGAACTGGAGATAAGATTCCAGACGGATTAAGGATCGCCCGGGGTTCCACATTAGGGTTCAACAATGATGATTTTTCCATCTTGTTGAAAGCATGAGCACCTTGGTTGGTGACTTTGGCTGGACTGTTTAAAGAGGTATCCACAATGGGGGAGGGCTCAGGGTTATGAGGGCTGACAAGGTTGGAGTGAGGCTTACGAATCAGAGGAATTTTTTTTTGAATGTGGCCTTCATTCTAGTAGAGGAAGCAGACATTTATTTCATCGAGGGTTTCAATTTTATAGATGCAAATCGTCCTCCACTTCAATTAACTCAGGAACTTCAATGCCAGGTTCGAGTGCCATAAGGGCCCTCACATCCATGTGCAAGAGTTTTGCCTTGGTTTGGTCGACCTAGAGAACCTTTCCAAAAGGGTTGAGGAAGGGAGCGATAAGCCTCTAATATTCAAGGGGTAGGTCTTTTAGGACAGGCCATCTAGGGCACGAAAGAGCTAATAACCCCTTGGTAATGGTTGCTGGTGACCAAGCTAGGGTTTTGAATGCACAACTGCCCAAGTTCCAATATGGCTTAGCCATGGATTTAGTCTGCATTTCATGAGATTTAAATAAAATCGGAAATAAACCTTTTTGAAGATTGTGTAAAAATTAACAATAATTCCAAATTTATTTGCCCAAATGTTTGTAAACCATGAATCAATGCATTTCCTTGCAGGTATTTTATTTGGGTTGACAACAACCAAAAGTATTGTTGTTTCTTTTAACCTATTTCTTTCACCATTAACAATGTCTTTCATACTAGCGTTTGGAGTTAATTTGAATTTCAAAGGTGTAAGAGGGCACTCACCTTGCCATGTTCCATTATCGCCACCGCTAGCCCTGCAACCAGAGTTAGCCGAAAAATAAGTACCGACTAAGTACCGACCGAGATCTGTAGGTTACCATTGGACAAGGCCTCTTTGAATGACTTAGAAACACCATTCGGCTAAGATGAGGGAACATGATCAAAGGAGTTGGGGTCTGGGGGTTCCCTATCCCCATCCATTACCTCGCACAGGGCTGAGGTAGGTTCGACCGTCACAACCATAACAAATGCACAAAAACAATAAATAGTAGAGATACAAACATATGGCAGAGGAAACCACAAAATAAAGTATCAAGGTAGAAGACGGTACTCATGGTAGAACTTACTCGAGTGGGGGAGGGCAAGGCCTCCCCCATTTGGCAGCCTCTTGAAGGTCGAGCTTGTCATGTAGCGTGATAAACCCTAGCCAGTGCTACAATCTCCAAAATCCAATTTTACAAATCTTTCCTTTTTCATGGGGATGAAAAAAACCCATAATATTGGAATTGTACAACATAATGGTTGAAATTGAAAAGTGTGTCTTAAGATATTATAGTTAGATACATAAATGTCTAAAACATTTCTTACTTTCTAAAAGAGACATGTAAATAATGTTAAAGAGATATGTTAATTACAAAGCAAATTAACAATCCTATTTAATCCTATTTAGTTAGATATTTTATTTAATTCTTTTGTAATTTGTAAAAAATAATTTCAAATAATGTCATATATTTTTAATACATTGACATAAATTGTTAAATATAAACATTGTAATATAATAATATATTAAGTCTATATATTTTTTGTAATATTGAATATTATGTTATGTGTTAATAATAACATTATTTATTAGTAAAACAAGTATATATACTATATAGACATAAACTATAGTATTAAATATAAGTAGTATTTGTTTTTAAATAATATTAAAAAAATACATTTTAAATAGAATTTACTTGATTAATTAAAAGTAAAATTACCAATCCTATCTAATTATATAAAAATCCCTTATTTTCTTCCTTCTGATTGTTTAAAAAGAAATTGCAAGTCCTAAGTTCAAGTATTTATAGGGATAGTGTTTAGATTTGGTAAAAACTTTGTTGCCGAAATTAATTCAAAAATATTATATTATGCAGCATGCACAGGGCAAAAATGAATTCAAAAATAATATTATTTAATAGAATAAAGGAAGTTTACTACAAGATATCTTCTTGATAGATTAACTAGGTCATTTTGTTGACTCAACCGCATGCATAATATTTAATTGTACGAATATTGGAGCTCACCTTGGGAACTGAAAATGATACCCTTATCTTGCTGCAATGAATTTAACCTTTAACCAGTCAACGAATCTTATCCTATTTCTTCATGGAATGTTTTCTAACATACATTTTTCATTATTGTAAGAAAAGATATTATGCAATGCAGGTATCAATGGACCAAACAGTTTCAAGGGTCGACAGTTTGATGCCAACCATTGATTGGCAGTTTTAGGTTTGTCTTCTTCAAATAGGATACACCTTCAACGTAAATTAATATTTTAGAGAGTATGTGTTTATGCATGGATGCACAACAAATTCTAGTTGCCTAAGATTTTATATAACTATAGCTACCACTTGGCATAACTCCACCATCACTTTCTTATCCTTATTTGAAATATTATCAAAATTAAATAGGTAACCATAATCATTAATAGTATTTCAATTTTTTTAAAAAATAAATAAAACATGTCTCTAAAATGATATATCTCGGCGTATATTATATAGATTAATATTTAAGATATGTATACTAGTCATAACCATCCAAAATATGAAAGAATAACTTTAAACACTTAAATCATATAAGAAAAACTTTAGATAGGCGAAATTAAGATGGAATACTTCTAGAACCTCTCCCCTATGTACTACATTAATTATTATAAAAAAATTAACAAGTGCCACGTAGTGGTGAGTACTTGTGTAATGCCCCGCCACACAACCCTAGTGGAAGTTGCAATTAACTACTCAAACGCAATAATTTTTTGTTTTGTTTAAGTACAAATAACATGCAAGTTTACTACCCGTTGCCAACAACCCCTAAGGTTACGAGACTGAGTTTACTTAAACCCACACAAGATACTTGAATTAAAAACATAACATTTAATTACTTAACAAATTAAATGGACATACATTCCATACATGATAAAATTACATCAAGGCATAAGAGATACCGCATGTTTCTAATAATATAATTTACAATATGATTACAACACTCATTCCCCGAATGAGGTAGATCCAATAAACAAGGTTACAAATTACATCTTCCACCTCGATACAAAGAGGGGTAATAAATTACAATAATAACTAAAAAGAATAAAGCATGAGAAGAACTGGATCCCACAAGCTCTCCTACTGGAAATCTCATCCACACGAACAAAAGGACGACCCAACAGATTAAGGTGCACGTTACACCCAACCATGTGATACCCGAAGGCTCACCCCCCGTGCTAGGAGATAGTAACAAAGATTCCTAGGCAAGACCATCTACCTCTAGACATAGGCTACACAAAACTGAACTAAATTAAATACAAGTACAACATCACATAACACAAAGGTTACAATGCTTCCAGAGTTAAATAATCAATTGCATCACTGATACAAACATACTGTTGACTTAAGAGAAGTGTCATCACAATGTCACATGGGATATCCTGGTAAGTATTCCTAGGTCCTGACCCCCATCTTGGAATATCTTGGAAACCTCAAACGACTCCCAATCCCTCATGCAAACCAATGCAGAATCAGTTATCTCTCGTAGAGACGAGATAATGATCTTGCCATTCTAGGCCTTCTCGTCTCATCCCAAGTCTATACAATCCCTTGTGTCCATGAGTGAGGCAAAATTAATCTTGTTAAGTGTTTGATGCAACCTAAGCCTCTAATAAGTTTATTACGTTATCGTTGAATTAACTAACTTACAACGAGTTTCCTTGACACCACTTTGTGTGTGGGCCCTCATTGCAAGTCGCTCCTCTAGGACAACACGTGGAATGACTCCACACCCAAGGGTACACAAGTGCGACCTAAGGAGAATGATCCCCTATCCACGACATAAAGTCAACACAAATACCGTTCTTGATAACTGAGAATAACACTAAATACATATAGACGCACTACCCAAGGCAATCCAAAGGATGACTAACACATTACGACAACCCTCAAAATCAAAAGACAACTCAATCTGGAAGACTTCATAACATTACTCTATTTGTCCATCAATCACCTACATAAAGAAAGAGGGAGATTACATAAAGAAAGGCAATTTGATGATTTAATCACCTACTTTAGGATTTCCTAAATCCAAGCCAACTAATGACATATTGTTTATAATCAACTACAAATAATTAAAATTGTTTGCAACTACTCCAAGGTAATTAAAATTACATTTGTAAAATTGAAGAATTTAAACTAATATTTTATCTCCCTATTTCTCCCATTACACAAAATAATAAAAGTCCACTTTTAAATAAAAGCATTTGATTATAAAATCCACTTTATTTCTCTCTATGATTATAGAGTAATCGTTTAAAACTCCATATATTTAAATATTAAAAAAATAACATTTAAATATGTCTAAAATAATATATCACTTATATATTCCAACTAAATGATAAAAATAATTCTCTATTATTTAAAATAAATAAATAAATATATATATAAATTATATATATATATTATATACATATATTTAAATAATAATAATAATAAATTATTTATTTAAATTAAAATATATTATATATTTATAATATAAGAATATTATAATATATAATATATATATATTATAAAATATATAATATATATATATTATAAAATATATAATATATATATATATATTATAAAATATATATATTATAAAGTATATATAATATAAAATAATTTAAAATAAATAATAATAATAAATAAAAACTATTTTTTTTTTAAATTCTTTTTAAAAAGACAAAAAGAGCGTACCCTTTTGCTAGCCCCACGAGCCCCCAAAGGGGAGTATGGATGCAACCTCGGCTACTCCTAGCCTCCCCTGTGGAGGTCAACGTTGCCTGTGGCAGCGCCCTCCCCACAACTGTGGGGAAGTGTTGCCACAACATCGCCCCTACATGGGGGCGTGGTTGTGCAGCCATGGATGCGGCCTCCCCTATTATATATATATTTTTATATAAAACTTTCAAATAAAAAATGAACAGTCCCCTGTAAAAGAAGAATTCCTGTGTAAAAATAAATAAATTTTGAAACCAATTTTCCAGAATTAATAAATACAATATATTTATAAAATATACCAAATATATACCTAAATTCCCATTTTCAGCCAAACTGTGCACTTTCACAACAAAATTTTGGCAATAAAAATAAATTTGTCAACACAATATCTGGGTTTAAGTTTCAAGTTTGAAATGAAAATTTCTTTGATCTTCTTTCTATTTTCCATTGTTTGATTCTTCCTTTGCTTTCTTTCCCATGATTTCAACAGAATTTTTGCAAGTTTTGAAATAAGATTTGACATGGGTTTTGCTTCCAAACCAAACAAAGTTTAAATCTTTCCAACAACATAACAAAATTTGCAAAACATTTCAAAAAGAAAATAAAAATCATAGAAAGAAACCTGGTTTTTTCTCCAAAGCTTGAAAGATTGTCAATGGAGTCCTGAATCCTTCTTCTGATTCCAACTCCTCCAAGGAACCCAAAATTACTTCTTCAAATCCAAAGGAAAAACCACAACCAATCTTTTCTCCACCAAATTGAAAGTTAAAAATTAAAAATGAAATTGTATGCTCTCATAGAGTTTCCCCAAATTTAGTCAAACCCCTAAAAATATCCCATCCACCAAATTTATTGCAAAAAGAATTCAAAATTTTGTAAAGAAATTCTTTTACATATTAATTTTCAAAAAGTGCAATTTAAAACATGATTTTCATTTTTATTTTAGTTTAAATCTAAATATCCAATAATGCCAAAACAACTAACCTAATTCAATTTATCACCATTAACTTAATTACTCAATAAACTAAATCTAATCCAAGATTAGATTATTTTATTAATTAAATTAAATTAATCAATAAAATAAATAACATTTCAACATTGCAACCAGATATAATTAATCATCATTTTAGCTACACCCGCCATTTAATAACCTTTATAATTTGAAATTAAATAAAAACCAAGGTGAAATGGACAACAGTAAAACAACTAAACCTTACTACAACCCGATGACACACTATGACTAGGGTGATGACTTGGCACGAAAAACCTAGCTACTATCTCCCAATTGATTACCGTTGGTCAATGGACACGCTCAAACCTAAAGAATCAGGTGGAGTTGATGTCCTGTACCTGTCAACCTACGAACAAAGAGTATATCAAACATGCATATATATGATATAATAAAACACACTGTGAAGAGGAGATCTCAGAATCGTAGGGCGCTCACAAACGAGTGATACAATCCCATCCCCTTCACCAATACAGACTTTTTAACTGCCAAGTCTAACATCAACAATATAATCAAAAGCATAAGCATCATTAATTACATATCTGCTAAGCTAATTAAAACATGCCATAATGATAACATCAGAGTAAAATTCCATCACAACAAAATATAACATATGCATCGCTTAACAGTTGTGATCAAATGGAGCCAAGTACCATAGTCAAAGTGCTAACATAAATAAAGCATACATAGAAGAACACTGTTTGATCAAAAAGAGCAAAATGGAGGGGTGCTACAACTTGCCTCTGTAGTATTGCAATTAGAGGTTTGTAGAGTTAAATAAAATATATGTAAGTTTAAATAAGGTGAATAAAATTAAATGTAATTTTTGTTAATTATAATATTTTAGTTTTGACTATTGTTTAGTTTTTTTGTTTAGTCATGAGTTGTTTTTATTTGTTTTGGTTGTTTAGTAGTGATGGTAGTTTATTAGTTCCAGAGAACTATAGGGAGGCCTATTTGTTAATTAGTGATTAAATATTTTGCTTGCACGAAATCAAAATTTAGTATTTTCTTTTTCATAAATTATATTTTAAATTTAATACATTATGTTTTAATTTTGTTAAAGTTAAATGCACAATTTTTTACTTTTTAAATTCTGAAAATGATTTTTCTTTAGTTTTATTAGCTAAAAATTTTGGATTGATAAGGGCGGATTTTCAAGAATGCTAACCATAAACATTTTTATTGCAATTTTTTTCAAAAAAATTTCCACCACAAAACCATAATAAAAAAATATTTATCTAATTTTTAAGAAATTTTAAAGACATTTTTAATGTTTGCACATTTCAAAATTAAAGTTACAAATTGTTAATTTTTAATAGTTACAAAATTATTCATAATATATTTCTATGGATGCGACAAAGACATTTTTAATGTTTACACATTTCAAAATTAAAGTTAGAAATTGTTAATTTTAATAGTTACAAAATTATTCGTAATATATTTCTATGGATGCGACAATAAAGGTGATTTTGTTGAAGAATGTGGTTTCTCAATTAGAAAAAATATAATAATTGTTATTCTCCAATTGCATGCAAAACTGTTTTCCATGAACCGTTTTCTTCAACCCTTTATCATGAATAATTGTCTTGAAATTGCAATGTCTTATTTATCCTCAGGCAATTTCCTTACAGAAATTTAGAAGGCGAAGCAGAAAAGTATAAGGTATATTTAAAAGAGCATGTTTGTTTTAAAAGAATAAATTATCCTGGTTATCTGAATAAAAAAGGACACAAATTGGATCTTTTGAAACAATAGATTTTGGGGCCTCTACGATGAGTACCCGATTCCATTGGTTAGCATTATTCTTATTTTCAGAGCTATCCAAGTTCCATTCTTTGGAAATCAATTTAGTTATTTGATCTACACTTTCTTTAACAAATCTGGAATTGCTTCCTTCTTCTTGATCATATTCATTGATGCTCAAACATTTATTTTGGTTTGTATTCACCACATAGTTAGGCATGATGATTTGGTCACTATTTTTAGTGAATTCATTAATTCTTTGATCTAATACAATAATTTATTTTCTCGAGCCTTGAACTTCCTCTGCATTAGGTTTAGAAGATTTAGTTTTAGAGTTTTAGTTTTAGTTTTAGGCAATATTATTGCAATGACTTTTGTTTTTCTTAGTTAATTAGTTATTAATAAGTTAGCTTTCAACCAATCAAAAACAATTATTTTTTTTGAAAAAAAAAAAAAAATTCAATTTTGTAAAGTGAACTTGCAAAATATTTAATTTTATAGATTACAAAAATTATTTATTGTGAATATGATTGGCTAAAAAGTTGTGTGTGTTATTGACATATTTTAAGGAAAAATGAAAATGAACTATTATTTTGCCTATTTTTAAGAAAAATGAACTATTCTTTTGCCTATTTTTTAGAAAAGTGAACTATTCTTTTGCCTATTTTTAAGAAACAAATTTTACTAAATTTTGTTTCATTTTTTAGACTTATACATAATTATTGTAAACCACTCAAATCATTTCACTTAATTCTTTAGCCCGTTTAAATGTGTTTACATGGCCCATACAAACGGCGTGCATCTCTAGACATTCCATTTGTTGTAACTTATTTCTACCTAAGTTAGTGTTATTTAAAAATACAGGGAAAATCATTAGTTGTAATATAACTTTTGATTTTGAAATAAACCATATTTCAACATAATCATTTTAACATTCTAAAATGTTTAATGTTTTAATAAATAAAAGTATCTTTTTAAAGTTCTAAGTATTGTCATAGGTTTTTGATTTACTTTTTATGTAATTTTTAATTTGATTTTTTAAAATTTATTATTTTTTAATATTAAATATTATATGTTTATATATTTATTTTATAAAGTTTTAAATTTTTATGTATATTCATAATTTTTTGAGATGTCTATATTGAAATATTTATCTAGATAGATTCATGAACACAAATAGATAAGAAAAATTAAAAAGAAAGTAAAATTTCTTTGTATCATTATACAATAATAGAATTTCTCTTAGTGTAAATAATATAAATGAAATTGAATGTAATGATGAAATGGAGGAAGAACAAGATAACCTAGTAATAAATTAAAGAGAAATTAAATAATATTAATAGTAATAATAAAAATTATATATTTAAATTCATATATTGAACTAAAATTAATAATATTAATATTAATTTGTCATATAATAATTACATTAAGTTTCTATTTTTTTTTGATTCGTAAATATTGTTTGTATTGATATTAAATAAAAGATAAAGCATTACATTGCAGATTCTAGAGAATTCCACCACCCAAAAAACCCCCATTACCACCCGAACCCTACTAGGCCATCGACCATCTTGCCACCCACCCCACCTAACACCCCTGAGTAGACAACCTGCAGACAAGCCTGACCATCCCAAATTGGTGGCATCAAAAAATGCACAAACAAAAGACCATATGAAAAAACCTATCAATCCACCCACACCATGCCCTCGGCTATCAGAAAGTCTCTGAACAGCTTCTGCCAATTGACACCACTAGACGACTCCAGATAAAGGTGATGTTTCAAGAAAATTAATCTACAACTTGTACGTGCATGACGTCGTTGAAGCTCTTCATCCTTTAAGTCCAGAATAAATGGATATAGCTGAATCCTCTCACCGGGCACTAGTGCATGCTACAAATCATGGGGATGAGGAACCCCAATGACCACGATTATAACATCCATTGCTTCCTCCAAAAGATAGTCCTATACTAACTTCCTAGGAATGAGCATCACCATCGCTCTCGACACCCCCAGGTCTAAGAGCGATGCAAGGAGCCTAGCAAATTATAGTAAAACGAGTATATATATTAGATAGACAAATTATAGTATTAAATATAAGTAGTATTTGTTTTTAAATAATATTAAAAAAAATACATTTTAAATATAATTTACTTGATTAATTAAAAATAAAATTACCAATCCTATTTAATTATATAAAAGCCCTTATTTTCTTCCTTCCGATTGTTTAAAAAGAAATATCAAAGTCCCAAGTTCAAGTATTTATAGGGATAGTGTTTAGCTTTGGTAAAAACTTTGTTGCCGAAATTAATTCAAAAAAATTATATTATGCAACACGCACGGGGAAAAAATTAATTCAAAAATAATATTATTTAATAGAATATAGGAAGTTTTCTACAAGATATCTTCTTGACAGATTAACCAGGGCATTGTTTTGACTCAACCACATGCATAATATTTAATCACACTAATATTGGAGCTCGCCTTTGGAACTGAAAATGATACCCTTATCTTGTTGCAATGAATTTAGCCTTTAACTAGTCAATGACTCTTATCCTATTTCTTCATGGAATGTTTTCCGACATACATTTTTCATCATTGTAATGAAAGATATTATGCAGCGTAGGTATCAATGGACCAAAGAGTTTCAAGGGTCGACAGTTTGATGCCAACCATTGATTGGCAGTTTTAGGTTTGTCTTCTAAAAATAGGATACACCTTCAACGTAAATTAATATTTTAGAGAGTATGTGTTTATGCATGGATGCGCAACAAATTCTAGTTGCCTAAGATTTTATATAACTGTATCTACCACCTAGCATAACTCTAGGGCTGTCAAACATGAAGTCAATGAATAATTAGGAAACTAATAATATTGTGGCTCTATAATTGAATAGATTTATAAGAATAGACATGCACTATTGCATTATCTTATAAAATATAGGTTTCTCCATGAACTTGGATGCTTATAATAAATCTAGTTGTAACACCCCTCCATTTTGTTCTTTTGATCGAGCAATGTTCATTATATATGTTTTGCTTTGTCAGCACGTTGGTTATAAACTTGATTACTTTGACCGCTAATTGTTAAGCGATGTAAACATTATGTTTTGATGTGACGGTACTTTAATCAGATGATATTATTGTTTCATGTTATGGATTAAATTAGGAAGTATGTGAATTATTGATGCTTTATGCTTTGATTATACCATTGATGTTTAGAGGCGTCAGTTAGTGATATTGTATTGGTGAAGGGGATGGGATCACATCACTCGCATGCGAGTGCCCTGTGATTCCGCGATTTCCTCTTCACGGTGTGTTTTAATATTTATATATATATATGCATGTTCGACACTCGTGTTGTGTGCAGGATGCAGGTACAGGACATTGACTCCACCTGATTCCACAGGTCTGAGCATGTCCCTTGTTCAACGAAAAACGATTGGGAGATAGTAGCTTGGTTTTATGTGTCGTGACATCACCCTAGCCATAGTGTGTCGTCGGGTTATCAGTTGGGATAAGTTATTTTCCTTGTCTCGTCTCTCCTTGCTTGCGTGATTAAATTTCCTAGTGAAATGGTGTTTGCTTTATTTAAATTTATTGCCAAAATGCATAAAGGAGTGCTTGTTATTTAATTAGTTAATTTAATTCAATCAATAAATTAATCTAATCATGCATTAGATTTATTTATTGATTAAGTAAATTAAATTAATTATGTTAGTATTATTAAATTTGAGGCAAATCAAAAAAAAAAAAAAGATGGAAAATTGCCTTGCATTCCTCTTGTAATAAAATAGATTAAAAATGTTTTTTTTTAATATGTAAATTGTTAGATTCAATTTTGTGAAAGAAAGGGAATTTAATTGTCTTTTGGGGTGCAAATAGAATTTTGTTTTAAATAAATACTATGCATTTGAAATGGGAAATATAATTGTTTTATTAATTCTCAAAAAATGAAAATATCTAAATTAGCAATAACTATGGTGGGTGAACTCAAAATTAGGGGTTTGACAATTTGGAGAAGGAAAAGGCATAAGGAAATGGATTTTCTTTTCTAGAATTGGGTAATTTTGGAGAGCAACAAGAAACTTGGAATTCTTGGAGAAATTTTTTGAAGAAGGATTGGAAGGATTTGTTGAAGCAAAATTTGAAGGAGAGCAACCTCCATTGAAGGATTCAAATAGCTTGGAGAAAAACAAAAGGTTCCATGCTTTCCTTATTATGCCATCTCATTTTAAAATTCTTTTTCTTTTTGTTTGAAATGGTTCAATCTATTAATGGAATTCAAATTTTGATTGAAAACCCATGAGAAGATCTTCATTTGAACTTGAACAAAAGAACTTTCAAACTTTAGTGAAAACAAAAGAAAATGAAAACTATCAATGAAAATCTTGAAAACAAGCATGGAAATTCAATAGTTTTCTATGAAAGTGTATTTGCTTGGAAAAATCTTAATTCAAATTGTGAGAAATCTTTAATTTATTGTGTTAAATCTTGCAATGTGAATGGAAAATTATTGTAATTCTCAGATTGAGCATTTGCTCAATCTGGGTATGGAAAATAAGCATTTTTACAGTCATTTATTATGACTGTGTATATGTATATATATATATATATAATATATATACGTATATATATATATATATAAATATATATAAATATATATAAATATATATATATATTTGTTGTTTAAACCAAAAAAATTTCAAATAATATGAAACTGTGTTTTTTTACCATTCTGGGTTTTACCCAGAATTTTCTTTTTTTACCAGTCGTTGGCGTGTTTAAATCCGCGTGGCGGATTTTTTTTTTGGATGGGCTAAGTGTATGGGGGAGGGTTTAAACCCTCGGCCACCCCAAGAATGGCGATGGCCGCCTGTGGAGGCAGCGCCGTCGCTGCCTACATAGGCCGCCGCCCCCATTCATGGGGGCTGCATCCCCTGTTCAAACAGGGCGCGGCCGAACCCTAAGTGTGGATGGCGTTTGGTTATGAAATTTGCTTTTTTTTATTTCATTTATTTTTTATTAAATATAAAACATATCATATTTTATATTATATGTTTTATATTTAATATATATAATATGAAATTTGATTTCAATATTTTATTTTGTCAATTAAAATATAATTTATATATATATTTTAATATATATGTTATATATAATAATTTAATATTATTATATAATATATATATTATAATATGTGTATATTATATTTTAATAAATGCTTAAGTAATTATCATGCACATTTAAATATTAATTATATATATATATTTATTTATTTTTTTAAATATATATGTAATTAGATATATATATATATATACATATATATATATATATATATATATATATATGTATATCTGATTATGTAGATATTTAATAAATATATATTTATTTTTAAATGTGATTTATTTTCTAAAAGAGAGGAAGTATTTAAATTATAATGAGATATTTGTTAAGGGATAGATGAAAATTGGTTTATGGGAAATCATTGGTTATCAAAAGAAAAGAAATTGATTTAAAGATATTGTGTGTATTGCGTCAACAAGAATCAAACGAACATTCAAACCCTTATGTGATTGTGCAAGAACATAGTTTATTTAAATTGTTTAAATGCACTAATGCGATGAATGATTGGATTTACGAAATCCGAAGGTAGATTACCTTATATTGTTTGCAAGCTTTCTTTCGTCGTGGGGTGCTTATTCTTGTTGGGTTTTGAGTCAGATCTCGTAAGTCTTCCAGATTGAATCATCTTTTATGTGTTTTGGGGTTGTCAGCATGTCAATCAACCTCGTTTGCCATGGGTAGTGCGTACTTGTGTCCAGCGTTATATCTGATTATCTTGGGCGGGTTTTGTTTTCTTCATGTCGTGTTTGGGGATTCATTATCCCTAGGTCGTACTTGAGTACCCTTTGGTGGTGGCATAGTTCCACGTGTTGTCTTAGAGAAGTGGCTTGCATTGAGGGCCGACACACAAAGTGGTGCCAGGAGATCTCAATGGAAGTTGGTTAATTCAGTGAAAACTTAAACCAATTAATTAGTATAGGTGGTACCAACATTTAAAAAGATTAATTTTTCCTCGCTCATGGACGCAAGTGCTTGTATAGACTTGGGATGAGACGAGAAGGCCTGGAATGGCAAGATCATTATCTTGTCCCTTCGAAAGATAACTGATTCTACATTGGTTTGCATGTGGGGCCGGGAGTCGTTAGAGGTTACTAGGATATCCCGAGATGGGGGCCGGACCTAGGAAGACTTGCCAGGATATCCCATGCGACATTGTGATGACACTTCTCCTAAGTCAACATTATGTTTGCATTCGTGATGTGATTATTTACTTCAAATCTGGAAGCATTGTAACCTTTGTGTCATGTGATGTCATGTTCGTATCCTTTTTCAGTTGAGTCGTGTTGCCTATGTTTAGAGGTTGTTGGTCTTGACCTGAAACCCTTGTTACTATCTCCTAGCACGGGTGGTGAGCCTTCGGGTATCACTTGGTTGGGTGGAACGTGCACCTTACTCTATTGTTTTGGCATTGGCTTATGTGGACGAGACTTTCGTGTTGGAGAGCTCGTGGGATTCAGTTGCTACCTTGGTTCCATTTATGTTAGTTGCTCTTATACTTTATTTACCCATCATTGTTATCGAGGTGGAAATTATAATAAACAATCATGTTATTGATTTACCTCATTCTGGGAATGAGAGATGTAATTGTAATTATATAACTTCTGTCATTGGTAACCATGAAGGATCTCATGGTCTTAATGGAAATCTCATGTATGGAATGTATGTGCTTTAATTAGTTAAGTGAATGTTGTTATGTTTCATTTCATGCATGTTGTTTTAATTTGTGATCTAATTAATCTTTGTCTCATAACCTTAGGGGATTGTTGGCTTTGTGTTGTGATCATACATGTATTTGTAATTAAACAAAAAAAAAATTGTGCACTTGTTTAGTAGTTTGCAACTTCCCCTAGGGTTGCGTGGCGGGGCATTACACTAGTAGTTTAAAGATGTGTCTTGGGCCAACATTTTTGAGCTACATAAACAAGGATATGTTATAAAGTGGTTATATTAAACTCTTAAAGACCCCAAAAATAATGAACAAACTTTGATGCTTATGAGTCAAGAAATTATGAAGGTGTTGATTTGTGAATGTGCTAGTCCATGAATGTGTTGATTCATGAATGCATTAATTTATTTATTCATTGAAGAGTAGGATAAACACATTGAAATAGAAACCTACATGAAATAGAAAAGATGCATTAATATTTATTTTGTAAGAGAAGTAGGGACAATAAAATGTAATGTTAGAAATGGTGGAAATGTCACTTGGGAAGCACATTAGTAGATGAATAAAAAGTGAAAACCAAAACAATGAAAGTGGAAAATGATAAAATAATATAAAATAAATTTCTTAGGTATGAAACCACTAAATGTTAAGGTAGAAGAACTTATCCATGCTGATTTGTAGAAGTGTTGATTTACAAAATCATGGATTTATCCATAGATGCACTAAAAACATAAAGAAAATGTGATAAACTATGTTGGAAAAATAATGTGACAAAAATCATGTTATCCTAAAAATAAGATATTATAAAATGATATAAATGATGAAATTATTGAAGGATATTATATAATGGAGCAAAAACAGTTAGCAAATTAACAAACAAAATTTTTAAAAAATGAAAATGAATTCCAAAAATGACTAAGAACATATAAGTACTAATTTATGCACAAAAACATTGAATTATCCATGAAATTTCTAAAAAACAAAGAAAAAGTGATAAGTTGCAAAAATACACAAACTCATAGAAAATTAATATTAATATTGTTTGTAATTATATACTTATATTTTTCCAGTCAAAATTTAAACAATATTAATATTAATTTTCTATGACTTTTTTTGTGTATTTTTGCAACTTATCACTTTTTCTTTGTTTTTTAGAAATTTCATGGATAATTCAATGTTTTTGTGCATAAATTAGTACTTATATGTTCTTAGTCATTTTTGGAATTCATTTTCATTTTTTAAAAATTTTGTTTGTTAATTTGCTAACTGTTTTTGCTCCATTATATAATATCCTTCAATAATTTCATCATTTATATCATTTTATAATATCATTTTATATTAAGGCTGAATTTTTACGTAAAGGAGATTCAAGGATTACGTCGATAGAAAACTATATGTATGTTAATATTTTAGAGAGTATGTGATTATGCATGGATGTGTTGCAAACTATAGTTGCATGTGGTCGAATTAAACAATTAATAATAAGTCTCCAAATAATGAAATGAAATAAACTTAGACAAATCTAGATTTTTCCCTTACATAAAAAAGTATTATCTTATTATGAAGAGGCAACGGTTGGTTTTAAACATTGTTTAAGGCTGAATCTTTAATAAATAGGCCTATAAGCCAAAAATGCCCTTAACCACCACAACCAAAAGGGCCTAAAAGACAAAATAGGTTATGGAACTAATTGTGAAGGGGATTATTTTATTGTTTTATGGTTAAAGCATTATGGGCTTATTTTATGTATAAAAGGGGGTGTAAGTGTGAGTTTTCAAGGTGGTGATGTGATAGATATTTTGACAAGGAATTCCATTGAAGATAATCAGTGAATTGGGAGGATTTTTCCAAGCACAAAGACATTGTAATTTGTAATATTTTCTCTTTGCAATCGGGTTATGAGGCAATTTAAGCCTAACCTAAGCAGGAGAGAAAGAGGGTGTCTTTAGGTGCAAGAAGAGACTGTGAGAGTTTTTATTGCAGGGGCTAAAGCTTGGGTGATGTACAAAGCATCATTAATAAAGCGGTTCCTTGTTGAGAAGCGGACCCAGAGATGTAGCTCAAATTGAGCGAACTCCGTTATCAAGCTCATGATCTCTCTTCTTCTCTTCTATCTTATAATTATCTTCAGTATTTGTTTCTTGAGTTTCCTAATTACATTTTTTTAAGTGATTAGTTTATGTTCCATTGATTTGGATAAAGAACAAGTGAATGCTAGTTTCTGTAATTTCAACGGTTAAGATTCGTATCCACACAATTCTATTGGATGGGGAAAAATTTGTAATTAGGAGTTAAGTGCAATTATTTTGTAAACCTCTAATTTTAAATCAAGTGGTATCAGAGCAGTTTAACAGGAAAATTGCAAGTGGTGAATGTTAACTAGGTTGAAATTGAAGCGAGGAGAAGGTGCACTTGAATAGTTTAAGCCAAAGATTGGATCAAGGCAAGTCACTTGAAGACAAGCCATGTCACAACCAGAAGAAGGAAAATATCCCAGTTCTAAAATATTTAAGAATGAAGAACAATTTTGTAAAGCATTCTTGGATATGAAGATGATGGTAGAAGAATTGTACAAGGACATGAAGAGGAAACAAGAGAGAAAGGATAGGAAGAAGGAGAAACGTGAATCTCCCTCAAAAGATGATAAAGGTAAAGGAGTAGGAGGTGGTGGTGAACCTCCTAAACCTCCATCCCCATCTTCCTCATCTTCTTCATCTTCATCTTCTTTGTCTTCTTTGTCTATTTCATCTTTAAAGAAGAAACCACTTGTACAACCTAAATCTAATACACTTTTGTTAAATCTGGATGTTAAATTTGATTTTCCAATCTATAATGGAGAATTGGATGTAGAGAAACTCAAAAATTGGATCAAACAAGTTGAATTTTATTGCAGGGTACAAAAGTTCACTAATGATGCTTCAAAGATCCAGTTAGTCACTCTTTGCCTAGGAGGCACAATGCTAATGTAATTCCCGCCACGAAACCCTAGAGAATGTCACAAACATAATAGAAGCGAACTATTTTTTTTTTTAAAGTGTAATTAAACAAGTAAAGTAAACTACACTTATACATACATTCTCTAAGGTACGTGACGATGCTTACTTACAATACCCATTAGTAACAAAAGTTACTAAACATAACATAAGATTATTACTCATGAATTAAAGATCATACATCTATTAACATTAAAATACATCACATAAAATATAAAGTACAATAATGAACCATTCATAGATTGCATCCATTCAATATTACAATTACAACTCTCATTTCCAAATGAGATAGTTTTTACAAAAGTGTTACAATTACAAATTACAAAGATTCTCCTCGAATACAATTGAGGAGTGATACCATTACAAATTACAAGGTATCCAACAGATACAAGTGAGAACATGATAGAATTACAAATTCACTAGTACACACGAGCTTTCCAATCATGAAGTACTCTTCATCACGACAAGAACTAGGGACCCAATGGTGTAAGGTGCACATTCCACCCAACCATGTGGTACCTGAAGGACCAACACCCGTGCTAGGAGATAGTAAAAGAACTTCCTAGGAAAACCTACAACCTCTAGACATAGGCAAAACAATACTAAACTACTCAAGTACAAAACTTACAAAATGGTTACAATGCTTCCAAATAACAATGATCAACTGCACAAAACAACAAACTGACTCACGATTGTCATAGGAGGAGTGTCATCACAAATTTGCATGGGTTACCCTGGCGAATCTTCTTAGGCTCCGACCCCCATCTTGGGTTACCCTGGTGACCTCTTACGAAACCCGACCCCACATGCAATCCAATGCGGAATCGACTATCTTTCCAAAAAAAAAAAGATATCGATCATGCCATTCCAGGCCTTCTCTTCTCATCCCAAGTATTTACTAGCCCTTGAGTCCATGAGCGAGGCATTAAGAAAAGTTAAGTGTTTAAACTACCCTTTTTCCCCTAACATATTTAATTAAGTTATCACTTATTAATCTAACTCTACATGAGTTACCCTGACACCACTTTGTGTGTCGGCCCTCATGAAAAGCTACTCCCCTATTAACAACCTAAGGGATCAATTCCACTAACTTAGGGTAAACCAGGTGCACATAACCAATTACAAATACCACCTTAATAACATATGTTACAATCCCCATCTTAAGAAACACATTTGGAAGTCTTACATAAACAAATAACTCAAATTTCCCAGCAACGAGAATGAGAGAGATAACATAACACAAAGACAATTTAGGAAAATTAATAACCTATTTTAGGATTTCCTAAATCAAAGCAAAGCAATAACATTTTGCATGTAATCAACCAGAATAATTAATATTATTTAAAAAAAGAAAGAGAAAGAAATAAGAAGCTTAAAATAATTATTTTCTTCCAACTTCTTCGATTACAACTAATGTTAACAATCAATTTTTCTAATAACATCATTCTCTTATAAAATCAATATTTGCATCATTATAATAAAATAATCTTAGAGTAACTATATTTAAATATAAATTAAACATATATATAATTATATATTTAATGTATATACAATTATATATATTTATATTTAAATATATATATTTAAAAAAAAAAACTATTTAAATTCCAAATAATAAATATATTTCAATTATGTAATTAAAATCCAATTATTTCCCAATTAACTATGCAAATAAAATATACATATATATATAATATATAATATATATATTAGAAATAATATATAAAATATATATATACATATATTTTATAAAAATTATTAAAAAACATATATATATATATATATATATATATATATATATATATATATAAATATATATACATATATATATTTATATAATATATATAATATATATAATTTATATTATAAATATATATATATATATATAATTTATATTATAAATAATATATATATATATAATTTATATTATAAATAATATATATATATAATTATATTATAAATAATATATATATATAATTTATATTATAAATAATATATATATATATATATATATAATTTATATTATAAATAATATATATATATATATATATATAATTTATATTATATAAAATAATAAAAGAGAAAAAACATAAAAAGTTCATGTAGCCCCCAATGCAGGGGACGTAGGGTCCAACCCTACTGGTTGCTACACAACCTCCTCTGTGGGGGTGGCTGTGGAGGGCAACACTGCTGCCTCCACAGTAGTCTCCCCATGGGTGGCTAGGGGGGCAGCTCGCACCCCCCCACCCTATAATGTTTTTTTTTTTCTATTATATATATATTTTTTTTAAAAACAAAATCCCCTATTTCTGGTAATTTCTGGAACAATTTTTTTTTTGACAGATTTCTTTTTAATATAATTTTTTTTTCCAGAAAATTTTTCCAACATATAAAGTTTATATAAATAAAATATGTGTATATGTATATATATTAACAATATATATATATATATATATATATATACATAAAAATTTCCATTTTATAGTCAAATTGGACAAATTTCATTTTCTAAATTGTAATGAAAAATTTCAACTCCAGACACAGAGGTTTTCTAATTTTTTTTTTTTCATTTTGAATTTCCTATTGTTTTGATTCTTTGTCCTACAACAAATCTAAGGTTTTCTCCATTTTCTACAGAGATTTTCAAGAATTCTCAGCAAGATTTACAACCTCTTCAAAATTAATATCAAAGCTTCTAAAAAATAAAGCAATTAAAGGAACCTGTTTACTGAAGTCTGAAGAAATTGAGAACTAGAGTTGAGCTTCCCTTCAATTTCCAATTTTCCAGAATTCCTTCCAAAATCTTCACTTCCAAATCCAAAAATGTATGAAATACAGAGAAAACCTTCCTCTCTTTTTAACAACAAATTTTTCAAAAAAAATAAAATATCTCCAATTAATTTTCCCCAACTTTAGTCAATTTTTTCAAAATATCCCCTCAACCACCATAGTTATTTCCCCCCTTATGCATTTTCAAGATATTTTGCTTTTTAAATAATTTAAAATGAAATTTCATTTCAAATAAATTTAAATCATTTAATTCTATGCAATTTAAAAATACAATTAAACTATTAGCTTAATAAATTTAATTGACTAATCTATTTACCCAACAAAATAAATTTAGTTAATTAATTTATTTACATAATCTAATAAATTTAACCACTAGTATTAAATTACTTTACCACATAAACTAAATTTAATTAATTAAATTAAATTAAAGCTTTTAACCATTTTAATCTAAAATACATAATAATCATTTACAATCCACTTAAACATTAATTTTCACCTATAATTCTCACCAATAATAAATTATCAAAACATCAAAGATGACATGACTCAACAACATACCAGACACAAACTAACGACACACTATGACAGGGTTGTGGTTTGACAAGGAAACCCTGTTACTATCTCCCAATCAACAAAACCATTGGGATATGGACACACTCAAACCTGTGAAGTCAGGTGGAGACAATGACTTGTATCTGCAATCTTGTAATCGAAATGAATGTTGTACATGGATAAAACATAATAGTCACACTGTGAAGAGAATCACATAATCACATGGCACTTGCATGCAAGTGATGTAATCCCGTCCCCTTCACCAATATAGTTACATCAAGACCGACGAAAGTAAAGCATCATTAATCAACAGATAAACATATATCAATATTAACAACTATGCTAATCAAAAGCATAACATGAAACATAACATCCATATAGTGCATCATCTCATCACAGTATAACATCCACATCACTCTAAAGCCAACGATTATAAAAGCATAGCAAGGTATTTGAGTCTGTCAAAATAAACACACTGTCTAACAACATAGCAAACCAGAGGGGTGCTATAGCTAATCTGGTGGGAGAGTGAGACTCAGGAAGATATTAGTTGATACGGTAAAATTATTTCTTCTTGGTTTTAGTTTATAGCTGCACTTAAAATACAATTTTATCCATTAGGACACATGCAAAAAGTAGTAATGAATTGGCAATCATTAAGACAAGAGAAAGGACAAAGTGTGCAAGAATATACACAGGATTTTAGGAAGAGGGCTTTAATTTTGGGCATTCTATTGTACACATAAGAAACTTTGTTAAAGTACATAGGTGGATTACGTGAGAGTTTGAAACATACCATACTTATGTTTAATCCAACTAACATTGATGAAGTTAGTGTGCAAGCTATCCATTTGGAAACAAGCTCAAGGAATAGCCATAACAAACTGTTGATGGAATCCAGTAAGCAGAAAGGAAGCAAGAAAGGGAAAGAGAAATCACAACGAACAACTACTACAAAGAAAGAGGACGAAAAGCCTTTTTTCTCACACTACAAAAAGGAAGGGAACGAAGATGCGAAGTGTTGGAAATTGCATCCTGGTCAGAAACCAAAGTGGTTCAAGGATCGAAAGGGTAAGCAAAAGACTACAACTATCGTGCAGGACCTTGGTTTAGAATTTGGTGACAAATCCAAGGTAACAATTGTGGGTATTAAAGGTAATTTTCTTGTTGCTAGTACTAGTTCCTATGCTTCTTCTATGGAGTGTAATGAAGTCCCTGTCAAGAGGAAAAAAAATGAATTGTTTCACATAAGGACTATTGCAAAACAAAGTAAGATTGATACACTCATAGATAGTGAATCACAAGTGAATTTAATCTTTGAACAAGTTGTTAAGCAATTGGGATTAAAAACAACACCTCATCCTAAGCCATATCCATTGGGTTGGGTGCATGATAATGCTCAGTTACAAGTGTCAAGGCAATGTAAACTCCAATTTGCAATCACATCCAAATTCGTAGATGAGGTAGAGTTAGATGTTATTCTACCTGACATTTGTGGGATGGTTTTAGGCAATCCTTATTTGTATAATAGAAAATCCATTTTCTATAGGGAACATAATAGGAATCATTTGTTCAAAGATGGAATTAAATACATGGTGAGAGCTCATCACATGAAGAATGACAAATCTGTTGTAAACATAGGGCATTTGAAGATGATTGTAAATGCAAGCAATACTTTAACCCTTATGTCTATAACAACTAGTGATACTAAGCATGGTGATTCTAATTATGATAAGGTGTCACAAATAGCACAGTGTGAGGATCAGGTGCAAGCAGAGTCAGGCCTTCAGTCAGAGGTGGTAAAAGAGGGTTTGAATGTTTCATTTTCTAATAATGTTCCTATTCAGGAGATTCAAAATGTTGATACTATTTCCTTCACATTAGTGTATTCAACACTGTTGCTTGTTATTTCTATTAGAAAAACAAGGGCTAACAATTGAGAGGGGGATGAATAAGCTGTCACCAAATCTCAAACTTATTCAACTTATTTACCTTATTCTCAGATTTGAACATTAATCATGAAAACATAAATGAACAACACATCATAATCACACATGACACCAAGATTTTTAAGTGGAAACCTTGCTAGGGGAAAAACCATGGTGGAGGTCAGTCCACAAGATTATACCCTATTAAAAGTATAAGAGAATATAAATAGGGAATGCACATGCATTTAGGAACACTGCCTAGAGCTCACCGCTCAAGTACAAAATAGGCTTACTGCCCAAAGGAAGACACACTATCTTACATAAAGGTTCTGATTGAATCCAACAGACTTTGAACTAAGAAGATAGCATCTGCTAATGCCTGGTTACAGTTCTGGTTAAGCACATGAACACTTCTTCACTCTTCTTCACTTTCTACTCTACCTTCAAATGATCTGAAATTTATTCACACATAAGACTCTTAAACTTCACACACACACACACATTCATGCCTTCAAATGATAAAACAACTGCTCTTATATATCCGCAACAAGAAATTACATCACTATAAGTCAGCTCCAAAGAAATAATAAAATGAATATAAACATTTGACCCAAATCAATAAAGATTATTCATGCGAATCAACCAAGGTCGGACACAACATAGTGAAGACCGAAAATGACATCCTCAAACATGAACCACTTCAATTAATTACTCCTAGAAGATCCACAACATGCTTCAACACCTTGTCGGCCAAGAACATGAAAAACATGAACACGCAAGAGAAAATATTAGATCATGAGCACAAAAATCAATGCGTACGTGCAACACAGATAGAGAACAAACTAGAAACATCCACAAGCATCATTAAACACTAGAGAAGCATCCGAAACAACTAAACTTACTAGAATCACATAATCTTCATTCAGGAATACAAACTAAAGTAATAGAAAAATTGTTAGAATACAAATCTTCATAACTCGATCAAATATTCATGTGGATATCTGAAACTTGACATGGATAAACTAGATATACTCAAAAAGAAACCCTTTAGTCCACAACCTCAGAACAACAATGAACTGAACACACCGACAAAAAGAATTTCACTTCACCTCTGACAACCTGTAGCACTTCTTATTACAATTTTCTCAATATCCTCGACATATATAACTTCTAATGCAATAATGCTAATAGTGTTGACATCAATGACAATCACATATCAACAACACACCACAACATCCAACAATATCCCCCTTTGGCATTGATGGCAACACATGATGTGAAAAATACTATCAACACAACTACACTTGTTCCTCCTTAGGTTCTAACTCTTCTTTCCTCAACTCTTCTCCCACATGACTCTTCTCCCCCATAAAGTTTTTCACATTACTCTTCTACCCATTTGACATCAATGATAAAGATCTCTTTTCTCTACACAAGCTCTCAACCACATATCTAAACACCTAAACATCTGACTACTCCCCCTGAGTAGTAGGCACCACAACATCAATCCAAATCAAAATATGATCATGAAATGCACAAATTGATGCTAATCAATGCATCCTTAGTTCTGATTAGGATGGGTAATCACCCCTAACTTCCCTCTGAGATACTCAAAAGTACTCTTAGGCAACGACTTGGTAAATATGTCTGCAATATTCTCCTTAGTAGGCACATATTCCAATCTAACTTCCTTTTCACTTACTTTCTCTCTCAAAAAGTGAAACTTGATAGATATATGCTTGGTCTTGGAATGCAACACCAAATTCTTAGAAATGTTAATAGCACTTGAGTTATCACAAACTATAGGAATAGGCTCATCATACACGAATCTGATATCCTTCAACATCTGTTTCATCCACAGTACTTGAGTACAATTATTAGCAGTAGCAGTGCATTTTACCTCTATAGTAGATAAAGAAATAACATTATGCCTTTTGCTTAACCATGAAATCAACTTCTTTCCCAAGAAAAATGCTCCACCACTAGTACTTTTCCTGTCATTCATATCTCCTACCCAATCAACATCAGTAAAGGCACTCAAATTAAGATCATCATCTTTAGGATACCATAAACCAAAATCAACTATCCCCTTCAAGTATCTGAAAATCCTCTTCACAATAGTCACATGAGATTCTTTAGGATTAGCTTGAAATCTAGCAACAATACATACAACATTCATGATATCAAGTCTAGTTTGAGTCAAATAAAGCAATCCACCAATCATTGATTTGCATCTAGTTTGATTTTCCTTTGGAGAATCATCATCAGTTGTCAACTTGCATCCAGTCACCATAGGTGTACCAACTGGCTTTGAATCTTCCATACCAAATTTCTTCAACAGTTCTTTCACATACTTGGATTGAGCTATAAAGATCCCTTTATCTAAATGAGTAATTTGCAATCTCAATAGAATTTCATCTCTCCAATCATTGACATCTCAAACTCATTCTGCATCTCCTTAGAAAACTTCATACATAAGCTATCATCTCCTCCAAATATGATATCATTAACAAAAACTTCCACAATAAAATCTTTATCATCATTCTTGAAATATAGATTACTATCAGCAACACCTTTGTTAAATCCAAGCTTCACCAAGTACTTATCCAATCTAGCATACCATGCTCTAGGGGCTAGTTTGAGTCCATACAATGCTTTCTTCAATCGACAAACCATATCTCCCTAATTAGTCAACTAGAATCCATCAGGCTATTCAACATACACTTCTTCTTCCAATTCACCATTTAGAAAAGCAGACTTGACATCCATTTGATAAAATTTGTAGTCTTTATAAGCAACATAAGCAAGAAACAATCTCACAGCTTCAATTCTAGCAATAGGGGAAAAGGTTTTTAGGGGAAAAGGTTTCTTCAAAATCAATACCTTCCATCTATGAATATCCCTTATATACCAGTCTTGCTTTTTTTCTAACCACTTCACCTTGTTCATTCATTTTGTTTCTAAAGACCCATTTAGTTCCAATTACATTCTTATTCTTAGGTCTGGGAACAAGAATCCATGTATCATTCTTCTCAATTTGCTATATTTCCTCTTTCATTGCTTCAACCCAATGTTCATCTTTGCATGCTTCATTCACATTGTTAGGCTCAGTCTTTGAAATCAAACAATATTCTTCTGCAATCTTTCTCCTAGTCTAGACACCTTTGTTCTTATCACCAATAATTTGATCTTCTGAATGATTCAACCTTACATACCTCAGAGTCTTTTTAGAATGTTTTTCAATTTCAAGCTCTTTTGATCTCTCTTCTGTTCTTCTACCAGTTTCTCCTTCCTCTTGATCTTCTTGATTCATCGAAATGATTTGGAATTGACTTGACTTCTGACCTTTGTTTGTACTGCCATTCTAATCATCAAAATCATATCCACAAGTTCTGGATAGTGCAACTATGTCTTCATCAACCTTAACATTTGAAATTTCAACCATTTTCTTCAATCTCTTATTGTAACACCAGTAGGTCTTACTTTTATTATCATATCCCAAAAAGATTCCTTCATCACTCCTAGCATCAAACTTTCCTATATCAGATCATCTCTTTTGATATAACACTTGCTTCCAAAGATCTTGAAATATCTAACAATAAGTTTTTGACCAGTCCATAGCACAAAAGGAGTCTTACTAGTATCACCTTTGATTTGTACCTGGTTAAGTGTGTACACAACAATACTCATAGCTTCTCTCCAGTAGATATGGGGTACATTTCCTTCCAACATCATGGTTCTAGTAGCATCTAGAACTGTTCTATTCTTCCTTTCCACAACTCCATTTTTTTGAGGGGTCCACGGTGTAGATAATTGTCTCTTTATTCCATGTTCTTCACAAAAAGAATTAAACTCACCAGAAGTGAATTCACACCTCTTTTTGATCTCAAACATTTAATCTTTAGACCTGTCTCTGTCTCAACCATAGCCTTAAAGATCTTGAAATTTTCCAAAGCTTCATATTTCTCCCTTAAGAAGGAGCCCACATCATCCTTGAATAGTCATCAATAAGTAGCATGAAATACTTGTATCCTTGTAAATTTCTAGTTCTAGTAGGACCACACAAATTAGTATGCACAAGATCCAACAATCCATTTGAATTTTGTTGTTTACTTCGAAATTAAATTCTTGTTTGCTTTTCTAACTGAAATTATTTGCATATGGCATTAGTAGGTTTCATCATATTAGGAAGATCTCTCACATCCTTAGTGGAACTTATCTTGAAAGTATTTTCAAAGTTAACATGACACATTCTCCTATGCCACAACCAACTTTCATCAATTTGACCAATCAAACAACTTTTACTAGCAACACTCAGGTGGAAAATACTACCTTTTGTTTTTGTACCTGATGCAATCACATTTCCATAATTTACCAATATTTTGCACTTACCATCCATGCATTGAAGATTTTATCCCTTATCAACCATCTGCCCAACACTTAAAAGATTATGCTTCAAACCTTGAACATACAAGACATCATTAGTATTATGCTTACCATTAATAGAAATGCATCCTCTTCCACATATCACACCAACTGTATTATCACCAAATCTCACAACACCACCATCATACTTTTCCAAATTAACAAAATTACTTTTATCTCCTATCATATGATGAGAACAACCATTGTCAATTACCCATTCATCTTTCTCTTCAACTCGAGTAGCTAGGGCTTTCTCCACATTTGTACAACTAGCAAATTTAGTAGACACAGGATTATTTTCCTTGATATCAATAAACACAAATTCATCTTCACTTGCATTTCCTTTGTCAGATTCGTCATCTGTCACACCTTCATTAGCAACATAGTAACACTTCTTTTGGAATTTAGGCTTGTTAAATCTTCTCTTGGAAACTCTCTCAAGACACCTTGATGCAAAATGACCTATCTTATTGCAAGAGAAACATTTAATAGGAAACTTTCCTTTATACTTACCTTGTCATTTGGCTTCTCTTTTCACAATCAATGCTTCAAGTTCTTCAAGATCTCTTTCTTCTTCATCAATTTGTCTCATTTCATCCTCATACTTGAATGTATTTCTAGATGAACTCTCACCTGGATCATATCTCTATCTATCTCTTCCAGAAGTAGTGGCCTTGAATGCAGATTCAAACTTAGGAAGTGCATCGCCAAATTCACTCAACTCAAAAGTAGTAAGCTTACCAATCACCATATCTTTGGTAACATTTGTTATAGTCTGAAGCTCTTCAATAGCACTAGCCTTGACTTTGTAGGAATCAGGCAAGGATCTAAGCACTTTAGCAACAATCTCTGATTCGTCTATCTGTCCACTAGCACATTTAATACCACACACAAGTTCATTCACTCTTTGCATGAAAGTAGTAAAATTTTCATTATCACCCATTTTCAAATTTTCATATTTCCCTTTCAGAATTTATAGCTTAGCAATCTTCACATTAGCATCACCTTCATACAAGGTTTCCAACTTTTTCCAAATCTCATAAGCAGTCTTCAGATCCATCACATTTGTCATCTTAGTATCAGTCAAAGCACTCAACAATGCCTCCTTAGCCTTGATATTATACTCAACATCCCTGATCTCAACAAAAGTAGTAGGACCATTTTGTGGATTAACATATACATTTTTTGTAATGCTTCAGTAGGGTTCACCAATGCATCTCAGATGGCACTCCATTCGAGTATTCCATAAAGAATAATTTTTTCCATCAAATCTAGGACTATCCTTCTTATAAGTTGCTGTCTCGAATCACCTCAAGATGTTAAAATTCTTCCAAGGAACCACAAGCTCTAATACCAATTGTTGGAAACACAAGGGAAGACAATTGAGAGGGGGGGTGAATCAGTTGTCACCAAATCTCAAACTTATTCAACTTAGTTACCTTATTCTTAGATCTGAACATTAATCATGAAAGCATAAATGAACAACACATCAGAATCACACATGACACCAAGATTTTTATGTGGAAACCCTGTTAGGGGAAAAATCACGGTGGAGGTCAGTCCACAAGATTATACCCTATTAAAAGTATAAGAGAATATAAATGGGGAATGCATATGCATTCAGGCACACTGCCTAGAGCTCACTGCTCAAATACAAAATAGGCTTACTTCCCAAAGGAAGACACACTATCTTACAAAAAGGTTTTGATTAAATCCATCAAACTTTGAACTAAGAAGATAGCATCTGCTAATGCCTGGTTATAGTTCTGGTTAAGCACATGAACACTTCTTCACTCTTCTTCACTTTCTACTCTGCCTTCAAATGATTTGAAATTTATTCACACATAAGAATCTTACACTTCACACACACACATTCATGCCTTGAAATGATAAAACAATCGCTCTTATATATCCGTAACAAGAAATTACATCACTATAAGTTGGCTCCAAGGAAATAATAAAATGAATATAAATAGTCAGCCCAAATCAATAAAGATTATTCATGTGAATCAACCAAGGTTAGCCACAACATAGTGAAGATTGAAAATAACTTCCTCAAACATGAACCACTTCAATTAATTACTCCTCGAAGATCCACAACATGCTTCAACACCTTGTCGGCCAAGAACATGAAAAACATGAACACGCAAGAGAAAATATCAGATCACGAGCACAATGATCAATGCGGATGTGTAACATAGATAGAGCATGAACTAGAAACATCCAAAAGCATAATTAAACACCAAAGAAGCATCTGCAACAACTAAACTTACTAGAATCACATGATCTTCATTTAGGAACACAAACTGAAGTAACATAAAAATTGTCAGAATATAAATCTTCATAACTCAATCAAATATTCACACAGATCTCTGAAACTTGAAGTGGATAAACTAGATATACTCAAGAAGAAACCCTTTAGTCCACAACCTTAGAACAACAACAAACTGAAAACACCAACAAAAAGAACTTCACTTCACCTTTGACAACCTGTAGCATTGTTTATTGCAATTTTCTCAATATCCTCGACATATATAGCTTCTAATGCAACAATGCTAATAGTTTTGACATCAATGACAACCACATATCAGCAACACACCACAACATCCAACAATTTCTATGTGGATGATGAATGTGACAGTGAATATTGATGAACATGCAGTTGATTGTATCAGAAAAGCTATCTCATACTTCTTTGTGTTTGTGATGGGTCAGATGTTCAAAATTTTAGAAGGAAAGATGATACTGGGCAGGGGGGTGACATTTCCCTAGCTCAAATTATACATAAAACAGACCTTTTGGAGGTCCAAAAGCTTCTTAATGGGGAGGAATGATCCAGGTGGATCTAGAAGACCTCAAAATTTTAGTCCCAAAAAATGACGAAACCAACATCATTGCGAAGAGCTCAAAAAATTGAATTTGACGACGCTTGAACGGGTGAAAAAGGAGTCCATATGCGCAAGTTATCCCTAGTCAAAGTTTAGGTCAAATAGGCACCTGAGGCCATCCATAAGACAAAAAAATGATCATCATGGAATTCATCGAAACCAAAGTCAAATTGAAGAGCTCATCGAGACATTTCCAATGGCGTTCATTTCAAAAAAAATGGAGCTCGTATGCACGAGATATGGCTAGTCAAAATTCTCATATGACTCAATTGACTAGATTGTATAGGGGATGATGTCAGCATGCTGATGTGGCAGGTTATACCATACAGATGATGAGTTGGCCAATCAGAGATTGACACGTGGCATTATGTACATTTTGTACATCTAGTCAACATCTACGTGGCAATACAGGTGGTAGCACAATCAACATTGAGGTAGCTACGACGTGGCTCTGGTAATGAATAACAAGGTGACACATGGACCAATTGGGTGGCGCCACGTGGCGCCCCGTCGATGCACTCTTCCAACCATTAAAATCATGTAACAATCAAAAGTTGTTAGTGGGATTTGAACACTGCACCTGTCCATTCCAAGCGGCCACTCCAAACCGTTAGCCCACCGATTGCTAGCTTTACTCATAATAGATGTCGGTTCATTTTGTTGAATGTTAAGCTGTGGTGGGTTGGTAAAACATGGTCGACAGGGTTTTGAACCACCGACCCATTGAATGAAAAAATCATGATCACCATTGGACCATCAATGAATTTTAGTATAGATGGGGCAACAGTTGGTTTTAAACACTATTTAAGGCCAAATCTTTAATAAATAGGCCTATAAGCCAAAAATTCCCTTAAACATCACAACCAAAAGGGCCTAAAAGACAAAATAGGTTATGGAACGAATTGTTAAGGGGATTATTTTATTGTTTTATGGTTAAATCATTATGGGATTAATTTATGTATAAAAAGGGGTGTAAGTGTGAGTTTTCAAGGTGGTGATGTGATAGAGATTTTGACAAGGAATTCCATTGAAGAGAATTAGTCAATTGGGAGGATTTTCCCAAGCACAAAGACATTGTAATTTGTAATACTTTCTCTTTGTAATTGGGTTATGAGGCAATTTAAGCCTAACCTAAGCAGGAGAGCACGTGGGTGTCTTTAGGTGCAAGAAGAGACTGATATTTTTTATTGCAGGGGCTAAAGCTTGGGTGATGTACAAAGCATCATTGTTTGGCATCATTAATAAAGCAGTTCCTTTTTGAGAAGCAAACCCAGAGACATAGCTCAAATTGAGTGAACTTAGTTATCAAGCTCGTGATCTCTCTTCTTCTCTTCTGTCTTATAATTCTCTTTAGTATTTGTTTCTTGAGTTTCCTAATTACGTTTTTTTTAAGTGATTAGTTTATGTTCCATTGATTTGGATAAAGAACAAGTGAATGCTAGTTTCTGTAATTTCAACGGTTAAGATTTGTATCCACACAATTTTGTTGGATGGGGAAAAATATGTAATTAGGAGTTAAGTGCAATTATTTTGTAAACCTCTAATTTCAGATAAAAAATAGTGCTTAAAAAGATTCTGACCAGTACAATGATATTTTAATATAGCAGACTTGTTTTTGCCATCATTTGGACACAGACAACAAAATAACATACATCCTACATGAGCCTGTTCACCTACACAAAGAATAACTGGTTCCATACAAAAAATGGAATGTTTTTCTATAATATAAAACCCTTGTTTTCCTATAATTATGTGGAGCTTTATGGGAAAACCTATTAACAAATTTCATGCACATTATAGGTGTCAAAAATGTTTTAAAATCATTGTATTTACATCCCTCATATACATTAAACATTGGCAATGTCTATGAGGCCCCTAGGATGCACCCATACATGCATCTATATGCATGATGCATATCTCACCAATTTGTTACTCAACATTGTCCGTAAAAGGCAGTCACAGAGAGTTCATTTATTAGATTCATTTAAAATTGCCAACAATGAATGGGTTTACTATTTTCCCTCTTTGTTGTTAATGCATGGTCGATAATCTTTATGATTTGCTTGAAACCTATTTTAAAATCCTACCTAACTTTGAATTTCATCGATTTTTAAATCCCACTAACTTTGAGTTTCACCATTTTTAAATCTTGATGACACAGGCCTCGTTTTTTTTTTTCTGCTATGAATCCTTTTTTTAAGTTGTGGTAGGTGAGAAATTTATCAAGCATGTTCTTTTTTTTTGGAATTATTTTGATTTGGTTTAATTTTTTTAAATCATATGAAATTTATAATATAAAATTTTAATTTTTATGTAAAATATTTATTTTAGATTATATATTTTACATTTTTTTATTCATTTAAAATATAAAATATAAAATTAATTATATATATTTGTATATATGATTTAATGGAAATATTAAAAATATAATTAATTTAAAAGGTTAAGTAAATATAAAATGTAACATTTAAAATTTAAGATTTAATGTTAAATTAAAAAAAATTATTGATTTTTTAAAAGAAAATGGACACAATTTTTTTATGTAAAATACAAACTGGAAAATACATTATATAATATAAAATATAAAGAAAATGGACACATAATTTTTTTAATTATTATTTTCATTACTATCTACTTTTAACTAGAACTTGACTTAAAATGAGGTTCAAGGATTACGTGATAGAAAACTATATGTATACTAGCAATCACACAGATGGTGTGCAATGTGACACCCCTCCGATTTGTTATGTTTTCTTGACAGCTCAGATACTTTGTTAGACTTTATTTTATGTTATCGTTATTCTATCACTGATAGTGGAGCGATGATAGACTATATTGATGTGATGACACATTAAATGCATGGTGATTATGTTTAATATGCTTTATGTTTGCATAGATGCTTAGTTGTGATGACATTGCTATATATGCTTATTGTAGTTTAATTGATATATTATCTTATCAATTGACATGACATTGTATTGCATCACTCGCTTATGAGTGCCCTACTATTTTCGCGATTCTCTCTTCACGGTGTATATGTTTTATTATCTGGATACATGTACGACATTTACTTGTTTGCATGATTGTAGGTACAAGACATTAGCTTCACCTGGTTTCACAGGTCTGAGTGTGTCCACTACTCAACAGTAATATTGAGAGATAGTAATGGGTTACCTAGTCATACCTTTACCCTAGTACAGTGTGTCATCAGTTTGAGTTTTGGTCTTAGCCTTATCATTGTTGTTTTGGGTATTTTATTATGGTGCAAGTTTAATTTTGTAGATTAGATGTGGGGTTGATTTAAATATTTAATTAATTGAATTATTGTTGTGAAGGCTTTAGAATAAATAAATAAATAAATTTAATTTAGTTATATTGTTGAGTAATTTTTATTATTAAAAATAAATGGTAATTAAATAAATAAGAGTATTTAAATTGGTTGCAATTAGTAAATTGTTTTATTTTATTTAAATGCATTTGGTCAGAAAATATCTTTGGTTGTTGAGGGAAAATATATTTTGATTGGGATAATTGTGAGTTAGAAATTGGTTATCTTATTGTTGTAAATTTATTCTCGAAGAAAAGATTGGGAAAAGAGGGAAGAAAGTTGTTTCACGGAAAAGAGTTTTTGTTTGGTTGAAAAATTTGCTGAGGAAGTTGTGGATCTCTCAAAGGTTTTTGTTTTAGAATCTTGCTGTAGAATTCTTAGCTGTGGTATTGTTGTGTTTTCTGCAAAGAGGCAATTGCACTGGAGGAAGTTTTGGCTACATTGGAAAATTGAAGCTATAAAGAAGCTCAACAACATTTCTTGAGGTAACATTTCTTCTGGAACAAGTTCCTTTATTGTTTTAGTGAATTTTGAATTGAAAAGTTGTTTTTATTACTGTAATGCAATTTGGAAATGTTTAGGAAAATATTTTCTATACTATAGAAGCTCTTGTTTTCTTTCTTTTAAAAGATTGTCGTGAAAGTAGAACCTCTGTAGAAAATAATTAAAAATCCTCTGTGTTGTTTGTTCATTCAAAATAAATTGATACAAAAGGAATTTAGATCTCTGTAGAAAACCTTCATTCTATTTTGTTCTCCCTATTCTTTTTGGTTATCTGAGAAAAATGAATTTCTAAGCTTTCTGTAGAAAATCTCCTCTGTGAAAAATTATTGCTCAACTTGAACCTGTGATTGGATTAATTGCATATAAATATATATATATACATATATATTAAAATATATATGCATATATACATATATATATTTTGTGTCAATTAAATAACACTGTGAATTTATTGAGAGGCGAATTCAAAGAATCGCCATACGGTGGAATACTACATAGTAGTCCTTTTAAAAAAAAAAAAAGAATGCTAATGTTTGGGGGCCAGGGGATTGAAACCCCTAGCCGCACCCACACAGGGGTGCGCTACTATGTGCAGTGCTCCCCACACCCACGTGGGGGAAGTGCTGCCCACAGCGCAATGAACCCTGCATGGGGAGGCCGCAGCTAGGACTTAGTCCTGTCTGTGCGTTTGTTTTATGCTATGTTTTTTTGAATGTTTGGAGATTTTGATTTAATTATATATAATATATGTATTATGAGTTAAATGTATTTATATTATTTGATAAATAATATGTTTATTATATATATATATATAGTTGTATATATATATATATTTAAATTGTTATTATAGTTGTATATATATATATTTAATTTATATAGTTATTTAGATTGTTTATTTTTAAGTTAGTAAATGATTTATTTTAATGCAATATTAAATGGGTAAGTGCATGCAAGCACTAGTTGTTATTTCTTTTAATGAAGTGATTTTATTAGTAAGATTGGGATTTGTTTATCTATAATTGTGGATTAGAAAACTGAACTTTTGTTTTAATCATTATGGATTACTGAATGGAATTATATTTAAATGGTGCCTTTTAAATATGCGAAATTGATTGTAATGGATTTAGGAAATCCGAATGATAGCATTTCTTTAATTGCTAGAAGTTGTATTTATAAAAGCACGTGTTTTCTATAATTGTGTACTGGGGGGAAAATAATTGTTATTATGAGAATCTAAGTCTTCTAGAGTTGTAATTTGTGAAAAGGGGTTGTTGTAACTTTAGTTCACCCTTTGAGATTTCTTGGGTAGTGCACATATTTGGTTTCAGTATTGGACATCCATAGAGATGTGTTACATTTTGAGCTGTATTGGTTATTGTTGTCAGTTTTTAGTGTATTGTCTACCCTTGGCATGTAGTTTGAGTTATGTGTTGTCGATAGGGGAGTGATTTTTAGCGAGGGTCGGAACACAAAGTGGTCCCAGGACAACTCATGTGGAAGTCAGTATAATCAAGTGAGAATTAAATAATCTATTAGCTTAACACATTAAACAAGATAATTAGCCTCGCTCATTGGCTCAAGGGCTTGTATGAGACTTGAGATGAGTCAGGAAGGCCTGGAATGGCTAGATTGTTATCTTGTCATCTCGAAAGATAACCAATTCCACACTGGTGTGCATGTGGGGCCGAAATCATGAGAGGTTACCAGGATAACCCTAGAGGGGGGCCGAGACCTAGAAAGATCTCCTTTGGACAACCAATGCAACCTTTGTGATGACACTCCTCCTATGACAATAGTTGGTTTATTTGAATTGTGTTAGTACTTGATTCTGTGATTCTGGAAGCAACATGACCATTGTTCTTGTCTATCTGTACTATGAGTATTTTTGTATATGGCCTATGTCTAGAGGTAGTAGGATTGCCTTGGTTACCTTTTACTATCTCCTAGCATGGGGACTAGGCCTACAGGTACCATATGGTTGGGTGTCATGCACCTTACACTGTTGAGTTTCTCTTCCTATTCGTGATGGCGGGATCTTCTTGTTCGAGCTCGTGTGGTTCCTAGGAGTTGTTCTTCTCTTTCTTCATTGTAACTGTGGATCATTATGTATAATTGTAGTACCTCATTTGTATCGAAGTGAACCTTTGTGATGTAATTGTAATAATATTTATGATCTACTCATTATTGGATTTAATGGTGTATTGGATGTTACGTGGTGTTGTATATGTGGAAATATGTTCAATACATTTCTATGTGTTAGATTTATCTTGCAATGGTTTATTGCTTTGTTGTAAGTTGTATCTTGAGTTTAATATTCTTATACCATGGTTGGTTTTAATTTTATAAGTAATGGTGTTAACATGTAGACGCGTTGTGTAGCCTAGGAGGATACTTTACTCGTCTTGTTATACTTTTTAAGGAAAAAAAATAGTTGTGCTTCCGCAGTGTGCATTGTCCTCTAGGTTGCGGGACGGGGTTTTACATGCAATGGGTACACCGAATAAGTTTATGATAATATTGGAATTGTACAACATAATGGTTGAAATTGAAAAGTGTGTCTTAAGATATTATAGTTAGATACATAAATGTCTAAAACATTTCTTACTTTCTAAAAGAGACATGAAAATAATGTTAAAGAGATATGTTAATTAAAAAGAAAATTACCAATCCTATTTAATCCCATTTAGTTAGATATTTTACTTAATTCTTTTGTAATTTGTAAAAAATAATTTCAAATAATCTAATATATTTTTAATACATTGACGTAAATTGTTAAATATAAACATTGTAATATAATAATATATTAAGTCTATATATTGTTTATAATATTGATTATTTTACTGATCAAAAGAAAATATTGAATATTATGTGTTAATAATAAAATTATTTATTAGTAAAACAAGTATATATAATATATAGACATAAATTATAGTATTAAATATAAGTAGTATTTGTTTTTTAATAATATTTTTAAAAAATGATTTTAAATATAATTTACCTGATTAATTAAAAAGAAAATTACTAATCCTATTTAATTATATAAAAATCCCTTATTTTCTTCCTTTCGATTGTTTAAAAAGAAATTGTAGAGTGCCAAGTTCAAGTATTTATAGGATAGTGTTTAGCTTTGTTGTAAACGTTGTTGCCAAAATTAATTCAAAATTTTTATATTATGCAACACACATGAGGCATAAATTAATTCAAAAATAATATTATTTAATAGAATAAAGGAAGTTTGCTACAAGATATCTTCCTGACAGATTAACCAGGTCATTCTGTTGACTTGGCCACATGCATAATATTTAATCGTACCAATATTGGAGCTCGCCTTGGGAATTGAAAAATGATACCCTTATCTTGCTGCAATGAATTTAACCTTTAACTAGTTAACGACTCTTATCCTATTTCTCCATGGAATATTTTCTGACATACATTTTTCATCATTATAACAAAATATATTATGCAACACATGTATCAATGGACCAAACAGTTTCAAGGGTCGACATTCTGAGGCCAACCATTGATTGACAGTTTTAGGTTTGTCTTCTTCAAATAGGATATGCCTTCGACGTACATTCATATTTTAGAGAGTATGTGTTTATGCATGGATACACAACAAATTCTAGTTGTCTAAGATTTTATATAACTGTAGCTACCGCCTGACATAACTCCACCATCACTTTCTTATCCTTATTTGAAATATTATCAAAATTAAATAGGTAACCATAATCATTAATAGTATTTTTTTTTTTTTTTTAAATAAATAAAATGTCTCTAAAATGATATATCTTGGTGTATATTATAGAGATTAATATTTAAGATATGTATACTAGTCATAACCATCCAAAGGCTGAAACAATAACTTTAAACACTTAAATCTTATAAGAAAAACTTTAGATAGGCGAAATTAAGATGAACTGCTTCTAGAACCTCTCCCCTATGTACTACAGTAATTATTATAAAAAATTTAACAAGTGCCACGTAGTGGTGAGTACTTGCCTTTGTAGTATTGTAATTAGAGGTTTGTAGAGTTAAATAAAATTTATGTAAGTTCAAATAAGGTGAATAAAATTAAATGTAATTTTTGTTAATTATTATATTTTGGTTTTGACTATTGTTTTTTAGTTTTTTTTATTTAGTCGTGAGTTGTTTTTATTTGTTTTGGTTGTTTAGTAGTGATAGTTGTTTATTATTTCCAGGGAACTATAGGGAGGCTTGTTTGTTAACTAGTGATTAAATGTTTTGCTTGCACCGAATCAAAATTCAGTATTTTCTTTTTCATACATTATATTTTAAATTTAAGACATTATATTTTAATTTTGTTAAAGTTAAATGCACAATTTTTAACTTTTTAAATTCTGAAAATTATTTTTCTTCAATTTTATTGACTAAAAAATTTGGACCGATAAGGGTGGATTTTCAAGAATGCTAACCATAAACATTTTTATTGCAGTTGTTTTAGGATATTTTTCTACCACAAAACCATTATAAAAAAAATATTTATCTAATTTTTAAGAAATTTTAAAGACATTTTTAATGTTTGCACATTTCAAAATTAAAGTTAGAAATTATTAATTTTTAATAGTTACAAAATTATTCATAATATATTTCTATGGATGCGACAATAAAGGTGATTTTGTTGAAGAATGTGGTTTTGTAATTAGAAAAAAATATAATAATAATTATTTTGCAACTACATGCACAACCGTTTTCCATGAACCATTTTCTTCAACCCTTTATCGTGAATAATTGTCTTGAAATTGCAATGTCTTATTTATCCTCCTTAGGCATTTACTTACATAAATTTAAAAGGTGAAGTAGAAAAGTATAAGCTATATTTAAAAGAGCATGCTTGTTTCAAAAGAAAAAATTATCTTGGTTATATGAATAAAAAATGACACAGTTTGGATCTTTTGAAACAATATATTTTGGGGCCTCTACGATGAGTACCCGATTCCATTGCTTAGTATTATTCTTATTTTCAGAGTTACCCAAGTTCCATTTTTTGGAAATCAATTTAGTTATTTGATCTACGCTCTCTTTGACAAATTTGGAATTGCTTCCTTCTTCTTGATCATATTCATTGATGCTCAAACATTTATTTTAGTTTGTATTCACCACGTAGTTAGGCATGATGATTTGGTCACTATTTTTAGTGAATTCATTAATTCTCTGATCTAATACAATAATTTATTTCCTCGAGCCTTAAACTTCCTTTGCATTAGGTTTAGAAGATTTAGTTTTAGAGTTTTAGTTTTAGTTTTTGGAAATACTATTGCAATGAGTTTTTTTTTTCTTAGTTAATTAGTTATTAATAAGTTAGCTTTCAACCAATCAAAAACAATATTTTTTTTGAAAAAAAAAAAATTCAATTTTGTAAAGTGAACTTGCAAAATATTTAATTTTATAGATTACAAAAATTATTTATTGTGAATATGATTGGCTAAAAAGTTTGTGTGTTATTGATATTTTAAGGAAAAATGAAAATGAACTATTATTTTGCCTATTTTTAAGAAAAATGAACTATTCTTTTGCCTATTTTTTAGAAAAGTGAACTATTCTTTTGCCTATTTTTAAGAAACAAATTTTACAAAATTTTGTTTCATTTTTCAGACTTATACATAATTATTGTAAACCACTCAAATTATTTCACTTCATTCTTTAGCCCGTTTAAATGTGTTTACATGGCCCATACAAACGGCGTGCATCTCTAGACATTCCATTTGTTGTTACTTATTTCTACCTAAGTTAGTGTTATTTAAAAATATAGGGAAAATCATTAGTTGTAATATAACTTTTGATTTTGAAATAAACCATATTCCATCATAATCATTTTAACATTCTAAAATGTTTAATGTTTTAATAAATAAAAGTATCTATTTAAAGTTCTAAGTATTGTCATAGGTTTTTGATTTATTTTTTATGTAATTTTTAATTTGATTTTTTAAAATTTATTATTTTTTAATATTAAATATTATATGTTTATATATTTATTTTATAAAGTTTTAAATTTTTATGTATATTCATAATTTTTTGAGATGTCTATATTGAAATATTTATCTAGATAGATTCATGAACACAAATAGATAAGAAAAATTAAAAAGATAGTAAAATTTCTTTGTATCATTATACAATAATAGAATTTCTCTTAGTGTAAATAATATAAATGAAATTGAATGTAATGATGAAATGGAGGAAGAACAAGATAACCTAGTAATAAATTAAAGAGAAATTAAATAATATTAATAGTAATAATAAAAATTATATATTTAAATTCATATATTGAACTAAAATTAATAATATTAATATTAATTTGTCATATAATAATTACATTCAAGTTTCTATTTTTTTTTGATTCGTAAATTATTTTGTGATTGATATGAAATAAAAGATAAAGCATTACCTTTAGATTCAGATAATTCCACCCAAAACCCCCATTACCACCCGAACCCTACAACCCATACGACCGTCCTACCCCACCTAACACCCCTGAGTAGACAACCTATAGACAAGCTCGGCTATCCCAGATTGGTGGCATCAAAAAATGCACAAACAAAAGACTATATGAAAAAACTTGTCAATCCACCCACACCATGCCCTCGGCTATCAGAAAGTCTCTGAACAGACTTTGCCAATTGACACCACCAGATGGCTCCAGATAAAGGTGACATTTAAAGAAAATGAATCCACACCTTGCGCGTATACGGTGTCATTGAAGCTCTTCATTCGCTAAGTCTAGAATCAATGGATATAGCTAAAACCTCTCACCAGGCACCAGTGCACACTGCAAATCACGAGGATGAGGAACCCCAACTCCCAGCTTGACCATGATTATAACATCCATCGCCCCCTCCAGAAGATTGTTCTAGACTAACTTCCTAGGAATGCGCATCACCATGGCTCTCAACACCCCTAGGTCTAAGAGCGATGCAAGGAGCCAAGCAAATTATAGTAAAACAAGTATATATATATATTATATAGAAATAAATTATAGTATTAAATATAAGTAGTATTTATTTTTAAATAATATTAAAAAAATACATTCTAAATATAATTTACCTGATTAATTAAAAAGAAAATTACCAATCCTAATTAATTATATAAAAGCCCTTATTTTCTTCCTTCTGATCTTTTAAAAATAAATTACAGAGTCCCAAGTTCAAGTCTTTATAGGGATAATGTTTAGCTTTGGTAAAAACTTTGTCGTTGAAATTAATTCAAAAATATTATATTATGCAACACGCATAGGGAAAAAATTAATTAAAGAATAATATTATTTAATAGAATAAATGAAGTAAAATTAATTAAAGAGTAACATTATTTAATAGAATAAATGAAGTTTGCTACAAGATATCTTCCTGATAGATTAACTGGGTCATTTTGTTGACCCAACCACATGCATAATATTTAATTGTACCAATATTGGAGCTCACCTTGGGAACTAAAATGATACCCTTATCTTGTTGCAATGAATTTAACCTATAAATAGTCAATGAATTTTATCCTATTTCTTCATGGAATGTTTGCCGACATACATTTTTCATCATTGTAATGAAAGATATTATGCAGTGTAGGTATCAATGGACCAAACAGTTTCAAGGGTCGACAGTTTGATGCCAACCATTGATTTGTAGTTTTAGGTTTGTCTTCTTCAAATAGGATACGCCTTCAGCATAATTTAATATTTTAGAGAGTATGTGTTTATACATGGATGCACAAGAAATTCTAGTTGCCTAAAATTTTATATAACTGTAGCTACCACCTAGCATAACTCTAGGGCTATCAAAGATGAAGTCAATGAATTATTAGGAAACTAATAAAATTGTGGCTCTATAATTGAATAGATTTCTAAGAATAGACATGCACTATTGCATTATCATATAAAATCTAAGTTTCTTCATGAACTTGGATGCTTATATTAAATCTATTAGTTTAAAGATGTGTCTTGGGCCAACATTTTTGAGCTACACAAACAAGGATATGTTATAATGTGGTTATATTAAACTTTTCAATATCCCAAAAATAATGAACAAACTTTGATGCTTATGAGTGAAGAAATTATGAATGTGTTGATTTGTGAATGTGCTAGTCCATGAATGTGTTGGATTCATGAATGCATTAATTTATTTATTCATTGAAAAGTAGGATAGACACATTGAAATAGAAACCAACATGAAATAGAAAACATACATTAATATTTATTTTGTAAGAGAAGTAGGGACAATAAAATGTAATGTTAGAAATGGTGGAAATGTCACTTGGGAAGCACATTAGTAGATGAATAAAAAGTGAAAACCAAAAAAATGAAAGTGGAAAATGATAAAAGAATATAAAATAAATTTTTTAGGTATAAAACCACTAAATGTTAAGGTAGAAGAACTTATCCATGCTGATTTGTAGAAGTGTTGATTTACAAAATCATGGATTTATCCATAGAAGCACTCAAAACATAAAGAAAATAAAGAAAATGTGCTAAAATATGTTGGAAAAATAATGTGACAAAAAGCATGTTATCCTAAAAATAAGATATTATAAAATTATAGAAATGATGAAATGATAGATGTTATATAATGCAGCAAAAATAGTCAGCAAATTAACAAACAATTTTTTTTTAAAAAGAAAATGAATTCGAAAAAAGACTAAGAACATGTAAGTACTAATTTATGCACAAAAACATTGAATTATCCACAGATTTCTAAAAAACAAAGAAAAAGTGATAAGTTGCAAAAACACACAAAAAACTCATAGAAAATTAAGAGAAATGTGTATAGAAAATTAATATTAATATTGTTTGTTATTATATACTTATATTTTTCTAGTCAAAATTTAATTAATATTTCCATTGTAATACGTTTTTATTCTAATATCTATTTGGTAAAAGCACAAACCTGTGTCACACTTTATAAAGGAATCGGCTAACAACAAAAAAAATTATGAACTTCGACCACATAAAAGTGGTCTTTATGTTTTGAATTTCAAAATGGTGTAAACTAATGAAATGTAGAAATTTTGATGAAGTTTATTGCTGTAATTTTTAATTTTTTTTTTAAAAAGTTTTCCATGTCTTTTTATCGATCACGGGACGGATTTTGGATATGAAAATTTCAGAAAAGAGGTGACTGCGGACCGTCAAAAAAAATTGAAAAAACTGTTTCTCATAATTTTTTTTATCCAAATGAACTTCAATATCATGCATGGAAAAAGAAAAATCAAATTTTGATATATGTTTCTCATAATAACGTTTTAAAGTCGACATATGATTTTGACGGGTTTTCCATGAACCATCAGCTATTTTCAATTTTGCCGTCATTTTAAAAGGTACTAATATTTTAGAAGACTTCTTTGGGATGCTAAAATTTCCAGAAAAGTGACTTCTGGACCGTCCAAAAATTTGAGAAAAACTTGTTTCTCCATAATTTTTTCTCAAATCAAATTAACTTCAATATCATGCATGGAAAAGAAATCAATTTGATGTATTTTCTCATAATAACGTTTAAAGTCAAACATATGGAATTTGTGATTTCGCCGTTTATCAACTTCTTTTAATTTTTAATCATTTTCAAAGGCAAAGATTTCGCTACCTTTTTTGAAGAAGACTCTCTCCTCTTGTGCTCCATATAAAATTTAAATTTTTTTAAGAAGTTTTACTATCTTTTTTATATTTGTAATCAGCCTCTTTTTTCATTTTAAAAACCTACTTGCGTTATTTTAAAAATAAAATATATTAAAACTAATCAAAATATTAAAAAAATTATATGTTTGGATTCTCACTTGACTCTAAAGAATGTTTTTCAAAAATCATTACATCAAATCAAACCTAGCTAAAGTTAGGGTTTCAAAAGTGCGAAAAAAGATGGTTGGGCAAGCTAAGTGCCACAAAGCGGTTCGGTGAAATTCCTTTCTCTCGAGAAAGGGTTTAGGTGAGGCCTTTTATCGAAAATAATTCCGAAACCTTTCTATAAAGTAATTTCTACGAAACCCTTTCTACCGAGCCTTGCATTAAAATATGAACAAACTAATTTCAGCGGGAAGCGAAAAAAATTAATTTTTGGGATTCGTTAAACTTGTGTGGTTTTAGCATTAAAACCTAACCCGAGCAGAAACCTTTCCGGTTGAAAATATTTAACTCCAGAACTATTTATTTGGCAGAAAGTGTGAGCCGCTTTATTGCTTTTACCTAATATAATTATTTTCATTACTATCTACTTTTAACTAGAATTTTTACCTAAAGGAGGTTCAAGAACTACGTCGATAGAAAACTATATGTATGTTAATATTTTAGAGAGTACATTGATTATGCATGGATGTGTTGCAAATTCTAGTTGCATGTGGTTGAATTAAACAATTAATAATAAGTCTCCAAATAATGAAATGAAATAAACTTAGAAAAATATAGATTTTTCCCTTACAAAAATAAAGTATTATCTTATTATGAAATATTTGCATACAGATTTAAAACATAAAGCAATACAAATAAAAAAAGATTACTATCAAATTGATAAAAAAACACTGCAAATGGAAATAGGGTGTTTCCCCGTGGTTTCAAATCAATATTTATCTAGCTTTTATGTGATAAATGACATTTTGGAGACTTTTACCTAATATTTTTGAGCCTTTTACCATTAAAGGACAACTAGTTTACCATTAAACAATAATCAAAACTTGTTTTCCGATGACTCAATAGTGGTTTGCGAGTGTGTGACTTGTTTAGGGCTCAAATCTCACACTATATGTAACCTATCGGCTAAATATATTGATTTTGCATTAATTTTATTATATTTTCTAATATGTTGAATCCCCTCTTTAAGTTTTTTTGAGATCTTATAAGTGATAATTTCAATATGTACGTAATTACCAATGAGTCACAAAGGAAACAAATGATGATGCAATCTTAATATGAAGAAGAATTATTTCCTTTCTATTGTAAATCAAAGAATAAAGTGTGAAACCAATCGTTGTAGTGTACACAAGCCTATAGGTATAAAAAATATCTTATTTTTAATAATAATTACAAACATGCCTCACAATTATGAATGCAAGTATACATAAGAAAACATTAAGTCAATTCTACTAATAAATGATCTAAGTAGTAGATAAAACCGTCTCAACATTGAATCAATTAATAAACAACAATATAATTGGGTTATGAATCTCATTTATAATTATATTAAGTTTAATTAGGCCATTAAGCCAATTGTGTACTTATATTATGTAAATCAAAATTATAGTATACAAATTATGTCTCTATCTTGAATTTGCAACCTACTCCCTTACAGTGTCATCAAAAACCGTAAATTACATAATTTATTTATAATTAGTATAAAAATTAACCAATCAAAATTTTTAGAAAATAATTTCATAATTTATTTACCATCTATTGTTTGCATTGGATCAATTATTGTTGGTATCTAGTTAAGATCAAAAGAAAATGGTCGCATATGTTGTTCAGTGTTTTGTTGATCATTTGAAGCTACAATGGCATGTGCATTAAATAAATCAACATAGATAAAGAGGTAATAGTAAAAATACAATATGTAGTTAATCCAAACAATATTAACATTCTTAATTACTTGAAATGGCTTGTTGAAATGTTTGGGTGGGGATAACACTGAGATTTGATGGTTGACTTCCAAAATTTGGATTTGGTATTTATGTTATTGTATGTACAAAAGTGGTTAAAAGTAGGAACAAAGCATATTCTATTTAATGAATGAACACATTTAATAGTTATAAAATCACCATCTATAATTTTTATGTCATTTGTTGTTGTTTGGTTTAGGTCAATAGAAAAGGGTAATCGACGTTGCCAAGTATTCTCTTCATCACCTACAACTATATGTTGTTCACTATTTTGTTGATCATCTGAAGTTGCAATGACATGTGCATTCACTACTAAATTTGGCTCTATTTTTCAATGAACATTTGTCAGTCGTTCGACAAATCTTGATAGGCAGCGAAATGGTAGAAAATAATTTATTTGCTATTTTTTTCAAAATAGTAGCAGTTGTGATCGTGTCATAAATAATGGATGTTCGTCGAATGCTCGTTTAGAAACTTCATGTATCCTTGTAATTACAGCAAAATGCAATTGCAATGGCTCTTTAAACAACACTGAAGTTGTTTCTTATTCAATGAAATAGGCAAAGTTCCTGAAGCCTTTATCACATTCATCTTGTGGACCTTTTATATGTTGAGTACGGTGGCTTCATTGATAAGCCAAGTAGGCAAGGAGTTAAATAGTGAAGCTTTGTTTGCATCACTTGCTTGCCGGACGCAGTTTATTTGGTGGCCACTTCATCAACATTGGAGTGAAATGGAAGGAGTTACAACAAAGCCTTCATTGTGCAGCTAAGCAACTTTATTGGATCTTTTCTATGATTCGTAAGTGTCCCATACGGCCGAAATTAGAAGCAGAAATGGGCAGGTGTTGAAGCCTTTAGCCGCGTGAAGCAACCGTTAGACCTTTCTATGATTCGTGATGGAATTTGTCAAAGTGTGATGAATTGGAAAGGAGTTATAGTCGACCTTCGCCAGCAGCCATAAATAAATTGTGGATACTTTCGGTGGTGATTCGTGGTGGTTTTCGTAAAATTCATTGAAACCAATGTAATTTTTAAAATATTCATTGAAATGCACCATTACGGAGACTCTTTTAGAATGACGCAGGCCAACCCTTCAGTGAGATAATCATTAACAAAGCTACTTTGATGGTCATGTCTTGCCAATGACTTGGTCAATAGAACAAATCCAATGCTCCTGCCGTCTGACCTCTTGAGAAGTTTGAACACTACTAGTTATTAGCAAGACGCATTCTGAGGGTCTCGCTGATTAAAAAAGTGTCTAAGAGTAAGTAAACAGATGGAACCTATTAATTTTCTTATTTTGGGGTTCTTTCAATCATAGAATAGATACCATCTTCTTGTGTATAATGTACTTATATTCAGATTTGAATTCAAGACCAATTGTCATTGCACATTCCATTTTACTTGCATAGAGTATTCTATAAGCAATATATTGATAATGCCAAATGATTTATGGTGTTGTACAACTCTACCTATCATCACAGTTCTGCTATTCCCCCTGAGAGAATCCTGCAAAGACAATTTTACAATACCAAGTCAAATAATATGAAAAAGACTTACTTCCATACAAATTAAATGATTATTATCACAATGGCAATTATCTAATTACAACAACAATTCCATGAAAGGTTATCCATGCTTCATCAGAGATGACTGATCATACATACATGCTGCAAGATGCATAGAAAAAACATTACACTTGAGAAAAACCAAGGGCTAACAAGGGAAGGAGTTAAGAAAAAACTCTACCTATTATCATAGTTCTTTTGTTCCCCCCGAGAGAATATTGCAAAGACAAGTTTACAACACCAAGTCAAATAATATGAAAAAGACTTACTTCCATACAAAATAAATGATAATTCTCACAATGATAATTTCCTAATTACAACAAGAATTCCATGAAAGGTTATCCATGCTTCATAAGAGATGATTGATCATACATACAAACTGCAAGATGCATAGAAAAATCATTACACTTGAGAACAACCAAGGGCTAACAAGAGAAGGAGTTAAGAAACAACTCTACCTATCATCATAGTTCTACTGTTCCCCTCGAGAGAATCTTGCAAAGACAAGTTTACAATACCAATTCAAATAATATGAAAAAGACTTACTTCCATACAAATTAAATGATTATTCTTACAATGACAATTGTCTAATTACAACAACAATTCCATGAAAGGTTATCCATGCTTCATCAGAGATGACTGATCATACATACAGACTGCAAGATGCATAGAAAAAGCATTACACTTGAGAACAACCAAGGGCTAACAAGGGAAGGAGTTAAGAAACAACTCTACCTATTACCATAGTTCTGTTGTTCCCCCTGAGAGAATCTTGCAAAGACAAGTTTACAATACCAAGTCAAATAATACGAAAAAGACTTACTTCCATACAAATTAAATGATTATTCTCACAATGGAAATTGTCTAATTACAACAATAATTCCATGAAAGTTTATCCATTCTTCATAAGAGATGACTGATCATACATACAAACTACAAGATGCATAGAAAAAGCATTACACTTGAGAACAACCAAGGGATAACAAGGGAAGGAGTTAAGAAACAAGTCTACCTATCATCATAGTTTTGTTGTTCCCCCCGAGAGAATCCTGTAAAGACAAGTTTACAATACCAAGTCAAATAATATAAAAAAGACTTACTTCCACATAAATTAAATGATTATTCTCACAATGAAAATTTTCTAATTACAACAATAATTCCATGAAAGGTTATCCATGCTTCATAAGAGATGACTGATCATACATATAGATTGAAAGATGCATAGAAAAAACATTACACTTGAGAACAACCAAGGGATAACAAGGGAAGGAGTTAAGAAACAACTCTACCTATCATCACAGTTCCACTGTTCCCCTCGAGAGAATCCTACAAAGACTAGTTTACAATACCAAGTCAAATAATATGAAAAAGAATTCCATACAAATTAAATGATTATTCTCACAATGAAAATTGTCTAATTACAACAACAATTCCATGAAAGGTTATCCATGCTTTATAAGAGATGTCTGATCATACATACAGACTGCAAGATGCATAGAAAAAGCATTACACTTGAGAACAACCAAGGGCTAACAAGGGAAGGAGGTAAGAAACAACTCTACCTATCATCACAATTCTATTGTTCCCCCCGAGAGAATCCTACAAAGACAAGTTTACAATACCAAGTCAAATAATATGAAAAAGACTTATTTCCATAAAAATTAAATGATAATTCTCACAATGAAAATTTTCTAATTACAACAAGAATTCCATGAAAGGTTATCCATGCTTCATCAGAGATGACTGATCATACATACAAACTCAAGATGCATAGAAAAATCATTACACTTGAGAACAACCAAGGGCTAACAAGGGAAGGAGTTAAGAAACAACTCTACCTATCATCACAATTCTGTTGTTCCCCCTGAGAGAATCCTGCAAAGACAAGTTTACAATACCAAGTCAAATAATATGAAAAAGACTTACTTCCATACAAATTAAATGATTATTCTCTACTTAATGGAAATTGTCCCTAATTACAACAAGAATTCCATGAAAGGTTATCCATGCTTCGCAAGAGATGATTGATCCTTTCAGTTGTAGATGCATAGAAAAATTACATGAGAACAACCAAGGGCTAACAAGGGAAGGAGTTAAAAGAAACAACTCTACCTATCATCACGGTCATTGTTCCCAGAGATCTTGCAAGACATAAGTTTACAATACAAGTCAAATAATATGAAAAGAACTTTACTTCCACAAATTAAATGATTGTTCTCCTGGAGTGTCTAATTCACTGTAATTCCATGAGAATTTTATCCATCGTCATAAGAGATGGTGATCATACATACATGTTGCAGGATGTCATAGAAAAAAAATGTACGCGAGAACAACCAAGGGCTAACAAGGGAAGGGAGGTTAAAAGAAACAACTCTACCTATCATCATAGTTACTGACTGGCTACACAAGAGAATCTGCAAAGACAAGTTTACAATACCAAGTCAAATAATAGAAAAACACTTCCATACAAATTAAATGATTATTCTCATAATGGCAATTGTCTAGTCACAACAACAATTCCATGAAAGGTTATCCATGCTTCATAAGAGATGACTGATCATACATACAGACTATAAGATGCATAGAAAAATCATTACACTTGAGAACAACCAAGGGCTAACAAGGGAAGGAGTTAAGAAACATCTAGATTGAAGAGAAAATGTGTAGGGAAAATGTTGAGCAGTGTCAAGAGAGAGCATAACGCTGAGACATATTTCTTGGCCTAATCAAGCTCTTGACAACAAACAAAATTAAAAATACTAACATACATGAGACATGTAATGAACTTCCAATATCTGCTATCTTTTCATTAATGTAGAGGTAGGTAAAGGAGAAATAACTATAATTGTAACACTATTCATAGTCTAGTAAATTATGTTCATAATTTTTGTTCAATGGACCTCAGTTTTATCATTATACTACCCATCTAATACCATATTTTAATCAAGGGTTCAACTATCTCAGATCTAAAGAAGCACCTTCAAAATTTAACCATTTAAAGTACTATAAAATAAGGTAAGACTTTACTTGAGAAGGTCGTTGCCTTGATTAAAGTTCTCGCAATCATAAGGATTTATTGGCACACAGACACAACCTGCAACATATGAAGTAATGGATGACTACAAGTTAGTGAAATAGTCCTTAATATGTGAGTGGTTTGCAAATTGATTGGTAGAAAATAAGGTTACAAACAGATCTCCATGAAAATTTTTGAGGACAATCTACTGTAATCATCAAAATAGATGAAAAGTGCAAAGGAAAGAGTCGGGCTACATCTCTAGAGCCTAAAAAAAACACATGCAAGAAACATAAAAAAAAGAACAAATTAGTTTTTGGATGAATACAAAATGGGTGCCTTCAACCATTAGTTCATATGCTTTCACACAATCGGGACATTAAGAAGATTTTAATCTTCCTCTATAAGTGACTACTTGAATAAACCCAAAACCAATAATATATGCCTCCATGTCTAGCCGGTAGAGTATAAGAGAAAAAAAATTCATAATACAATGCGAGAAAATATCAATGCGTGTATAGGTTTATACTCAAAATGTCATTTCAGCGCCTGGGGAAAAATACCAAAGTGATGTTTTAAATTTCAATCTTCACATAGGCTCCCTTATTGCTACACATGCATATACAAGCATTATTCAAGCTCTAAACTATTCAAATATTAAGGATTTAATTAGCTATAAGATGGAAAGTTGTTTAGACATAATCCATCATCTTTTACATAACTTAATTCATGCCTAGTGCTTCAAATAAATTTGTGTAAATGAGATAGAAATGTGAATCTTTTATGACAAAGAAAATTCTTAAAAGGAGGGGGGAGAGAGAAAAGGGTAGGGGGAAAGAGAATTCTTGAATGTATAGAAAAGTATAACATTTTGATCAACTATAGTGACAGTCTTAAATTAATATCATTTACAACATTTATGATCAAGAATGGATAAGTAGAAAATTTTTCCTTACTGCGGATGGTGCCAAAATTTCATGGTTAAGTGAAGCCTCCCATCAAACAAACAAGATCAAAATATTAGTGTATCTATCTCGTCGAATATAAACCCTTGAGCTATCAATTTTGCACCTAATAACTTTTATTTATGCACAAAATTAAATTTAGGTTATGTCACCACTAAAATAAAAAGAAATAGAGCACAAGCCAAGTCACAACACAATGTGGTATTCTTACAAAGCGATACAACAAGCAAACTCGGGACATTGGAATGGAAACAACTTTAAATTATGATGCAGAGCATGGATTCAAGGTATAAAGAATCATTTTTCTGCCACCATAGTGAAAAGTTAGCACTTTGTTTCATCTTTGCATATTAGTTTGATGCTTCAAACGATGCATTTCTTATATTGAAAAGTGAATTACCTTATTGAGCTTATCTTTGTTTTGAGAATAGTTTAATATTCTCTACTTAACAGGGCCAACCACGTGATGGTGGAAGCTCATTTGGCCCCTCCCCCCTCCTACCCCCCTCACATCACTCTCAATTCCCCATACCTAATCATATAACATTAATCATTCATTCATCCATTAATAACGCCTGTATTCATTCGGTTCATCCATTAATAATATATAATATTCATTTCATCCATTAATAACATATAACATTTCATTCATTGACCTTATAACATTCATTCGACTAACATATTTCATTCATTCATTAACATATAATATTCGACCTTTCAATTTTTACATATTATCAAAAATATGGTTGTCATGATATATATATATATATATATTTTTTAAAAAAGGGGTAAAAAATTTATTCAATCAAAACCAGAGTACAAAGCAAAGGCCAGAGGCCCACCAAAATAAGACCACCACCAGACCAACCAACAACAACACTACCTATTCATGTCCTCCACTAATAACCTCTCCAGGGTCCCAAGATAATTAGAAGGAAGCTCATCCTTTCCACTAATATCCCAACCATCCACATTCTCGGAGGCCCACTTTGCCAGACAATCGGCCACTTTGTTCCACTCTCTAGGGATATGACAAAAGGAGACAGACTCCAAGGAGCTGCAAAGACTCAGAATTTGTCTACCCACAAAAGCCAACTGCCAACTAACATCATCCAACCTTTGATTGTTCAGAAAATCCACAACAATCTAAGAATCCGACTCACAAATGATCCTCCTCCAACCTAAAGAGCATCCACGCTCAACAGCAATCTTAATAGCAAGGGCCTCCATCAGATTATTAGAATGCTGCCCTTTGTAACTAGAGAAGACAAAAACTGCCCCACCATCGTTACCTCTACCAATACCCCCCACACCAGCATGGCCAGGGTTCCCATGAGAAGAACCATCAGTATTAATCTTTAGGACCCCCTCCGGGGGAGGCTTCCACCTCCCATCTCGACAAACCTGTTGCCGAACCTGACGAGGTCTTTTGCTAGCAAAGCAGCCCCTGCTACTATCCCTCAAGCTCAAATTCTGCACAATATCTAGATCACCAGGGTCAAGATTTTTAGGCATGTCACACTTAGCCGAAATAGTCTCCTGAAGCTTGCTAATTATTTTCTTCCACAATTGAAGATTTCCCAAATTGGAACCGCAAAAGACTCTATGGTTCCTCTCCAACCAAAGGTTCCAAAGAATGAGAATAGGCCCAACAGCCCAGGCCACCTGTAGGAAAGGGGTCTTCGCTGGAGGTCTGCCCAAACTTTCCCAAAAGTCAATCAAGGAGGTGGCATGAATACAACCATGACGCCAAGCCTCCCACCATCTATGCCATAACTCTCTAGCGTAAGGGCAAAGAAAGAACAAGTGGGAGGTACACTCCTCACTATGAGAACAAAGAAGGCAAATAGAGGGTCCCTGAAAGCCACGTTTGCGAAGATTTTCCCAAGTGAGGCACTTCCTCTGAGCAACCAACCATAAGAAAAAATTGCACTTGGGCCAAGAGAAGTTGTCCCAAACCTTCTTCCACCAGAGTACCTCAGCAGGACCATGTAAGTTCCTGTCAAGCATAGCATAGCCTTGGGCCACATTAAATTTACCTTTTGGACTAGGATTCCAAGCCAGAACATCCCTCCCATTAAGGGAGATGCAGAGCCTACCCTCCAAAACTCTAGAAAGAACAACACGATCTTCATCAGAACTGCCCAAGGGCCACTCCTGTGGGTCCTTCCAGCAAGCCACCACCGCCTGTCCAATACGCTTGACAGTTTTAAAATGCTCCACCTTAATCCAATCGGCCTCAGAAAAATTACGGCAAAGAGGCTGAAGCTGAGGAAAACTAGAAAGAATGGGAGGGTGGCCATCCCAAGAGTCCTACCAAAACAAAGCATCAGAGCCGCTATTACAGATCCAGAAGAGACCCTCCTTAATCAACTGAGCACCCTTCTTAAGGGTATCCCAAATACACGAGCCTTTACCCAACAAAGGAAGACGCGACACATCAAGGCAATCAGCACCAGGAAGATACTTGTGGGCCAAAATCTTAGCCCAATCCTGATCAAGATTGTTGCACCACCTCCAGTAAAGCTTGGCAGCTAAGGCCGTGATAGCAAGAGCCATAGACCTAAGACCAAGGCCCCCAGCATGCTTCGGCCTGCAAACAGATTCCCACTTGACTAAGCTCCACTTCGAGGAAAGAAGGTTGCCAGACCAAAGAAATTTCTGAGACAAAGCATCAAATTCCCGCACAAAGGTGGACGGGGGAACCTGCACACAACACCTATAAATGGGGAGAGACTGCACCACAGTCTTAAGAAGAACCACTCTCCCAGCAGAAGATAGCCATCTGTAAGTCCAATGGCTAACCTTACTCCGAAATTTATCCAAAATTCCCTGCCAATAATCTCTCCGCTGGGCTCCCAGAGCCAAAGGGATCCCAAGGTACATCAGGGGAAGAGAACCGATCTGAAATCTAAGGATCCTCGCAATCCTGTTCTGAATAAGCTGAGGAATATTAAAGAAGTAAATGGAAGATTTGTCATCATTAATACACTGACCAGAAGCCTTCAGATAGATGTCTAAAGCTCGCCTGAAGTTCATCGCCTCACTAATTCTAGCCAAACCCATTAGCCCAGTATCATCCACAAACTGAAGATGAGAGTAGGAAGGAAGAAGGTTGTTCCAGCTCCAACCACGGATAAGACCCTGTCTCACCTGAGATTTAATAAATCTTCCAAGACCCTCAGCCATGATAATGAATAAGTAAGGGGATAAAGGATCCCCTTGCCGGAGACCCCGAGAAGCACTAAATAAATCTGAAGGTTCCCCATTAATGAGAACTAAGAATGAGGCAGAGGTCACACAACTAAGAACCCAGTTCACCCATTCCTCAGCAAAGCCAAAAGCCAAGAGAGTTTTCTGTAAGAACTCCCAGCTCACCCGATCATAAGCTTTAGACATGTCAAGTTTAATAAACATAGCCTTCTCCTTAGAGTTAGCCATAGAATGAATAGCTTCCATGGCTATCACCACACCATCCAAAATCTGTCTCCCTTCAACAAAACCACCCTGCTCAGCCGAGATCAAAGTACCAAGGAGTGGTTTGAGTCTCTCAGCAATCAATTTGGTGATGATCTTGTAAACAACATTACATAGCGCAATAGGCTTGAATTGAGCTAACCGGTTAGCTCCTTCCAACTTAGGTATGAGGGCCAAGAAGGTAGAATTCATAGACTTGAGCATCTGTTTGTTCCTATGTGATTCCTAAACCACCTCAAGGAGAAAAAACTTTATAATTTCCCAAAACTCCTGAAAAAACTCAATCGGAAACCCATCCGGACCAGGGGCCTTACCTTTTTTCATACTAAATACCACTTTCTCCAATTCAGGTAGCAAGATAGGACATAAGAGAGCCCCATTCATCTCAGCAGAGACTAGGTGGGGAATACAGTCCATGATAGCCTGCTCCTCAGCCCAAGTAGCAAGATTCTCCCTAGAAAAGAGGTTTGAAAAATAATTGACTGCCTCCCTAGAAATATCAACAAAGGATGAGAGTTGAGCCCCATCCTGCGAAACAAGAGAGGAGATAGAACTTCCTTGTCTCTGAGCCTTAACCGAATTATGAAAGAATGTAGTGTTCCTATCCCCCTCTTGAAGCCAATCAATACGAGATTTTTGCTTCCAAAAGATCTCTTCCTGAAGCTCCCACTCTTCTAAACCCTTTAGAGCCAAGGACTCAGCCATACTAAGGGCAGCGGTCAACCCTTGATCCTAAATCTGACAAGTGATAGCATCCAATTTGGACTGGGCATCCAGCTTCTGAGCTTGAAGGTTCCCAAAATATTGTTTATTCCATCTCTTAAGCTTGAACTTCACATGTTGGAGCCGCTTACTAAAAGTAAACATGGCTGTCCCATGGGTAGGCATCCCCTCATGCCACCAATCCCACATAAGATCATGTAGCGACTGATCTCTTAACCACATCAACTGAAATTTGAATGAGGGATTCTTGGTGACACCATAAACGGTGACAGAGAGCTTGATAGGCCAGTGATCCGAGCCCCTCCAATCCAGAATTTCAGAACTAGTAATCAACCTACTATTCAACCAATAGCAAGAGACAAGAAATCTATCAAGCCTTTCTGAGATAGCCTCAACACCACATCTCCTATTATTCCATGTAAAGACACCATTGGTTGGCTTCACATCAATGAGATTCAAGGAACCAATCATATCCCTAAGTAAATTTGCAGAAGGGTCCAGCCTGGCTAACCCACCACGCTTTTCATCCAAGCAAGTAACAGCATTAAAGTCACCAGCCATAATCCATGGGAGAAAAGGGTCCAAGGCACGGATGAATTGAATGTGAGCCCAGAGATTTGACTTACCTGAAAGATCAGTTGGAGCATAAATGTTGGATAAAAGACACCTCACTCCAGTCACAAAAATAGAGGCAACCAAAGAAATGGAAGACCTGCTAGACATCCACCATAAGGGGGAAACTTTCCTCGGATTCCAGAAGCAAGCCACCCCCCTGCATTATTCAGAGCACCCACCCCCTGCCAATTGCCTTGGGGCCAGATACATGAAGCACAATTCGCCAAACCATCAACAGTAAGCTTGGTTTCCTGAATGAAAACCACATCAGGTGACTGCAATTCAATTAATCTACGAACAACCTTTTGTCTAGGGATGCTGTTCAACCCCCTTACATTCCATGATAAAATAATCATTTATGAGGGTGGGAGAAATGGGAATCAATGGGTTTCACAGAGACGAGGTATTACTCTTCTTGAGGACACTAACATTCTTTTTTTTTTTCAAAAGTAGAATCACCTTTCTACAAGTTCAAGTTGAGGACATGGAGAAATAGATCACAATTTTGATGAAGGTGACTGATGGTTTGATGAGGGGTGCTATAGTTTGAGTGGTTTCTAGTCAATTAAAGATCAAGAAGAAATTAAAGAAAGATGGGAAGAAGCAAGAGGGCATGAAGGACCTAACTAATGAAGCTAGCCTAGACTGGAGGGATTTTATCTCTCAAATTGATGAACATTGGGATTTGATTGCTAATGCCAAATAATGGCATTGTTCCTACTCTAACTTTTTATCTAGTTTTGTGTCTACCTTAAAAATTTGGTTCCTTCAGATGATAGTACTGAACTATTATTTTTTTCTTGCTATGATTTGGTTTAGAACTTGTTGGACAATAGTTAATATTTTATTTTACCTACATGCCATTTTTTGGGATAGTATGTGATATGCTTATGTTTTTTATTATAACTATAATGATCATGTGGATGCAATATTGGTAATTTGGCCTATGGGCCCCATATGGTTGCTTTTTTGTAGTTAGTTTGGTTGCTATTTTTTGGGTGTGGCTGGTGCTATTTTCTAGCATGTCTTGTTTCTTGATGTTTCACCTCCTTTCTTTACTAAGGTATTAGAGCCCTTCCCAACTTATATAATCAAAAACAAAAAAAAATATTAATTAAAAATTAGGGATCTAGAAATTAAGACATAAGTTATCGCATGCAAAGATTATCAACTAATAAGTAATACTAATACTTATACCCACAATATTACTTCCTTCTAATGATAGTTTATTTTATTAAAATTGTGTATATAATATATGCATATACATATGCATATGTATATGTATACATATCTACACATACATATACACATAGATATATACATATACATACATATGCATATGCATATACATATATATACATATTGAACCTTTGTTTTTTGGCATCCTAATCCTTCCTAGCACTTCTAGGGTTTATCACCTAAAAGGAGAAAGTAGAGCCAAAAGTCTAGATAGGCTCACTCAAATAATGCAATGTTGGAAAACACAATGTGATATGCAAGCAATGAACTATGAATGAACAAATGCAAAACATAAAAGAAAAGGGTTGAATCAGAGTGCACTTGGGAAAAGATTGAAGAATCTAGAATCTTTTGAATGTTTTTTGAAATCACATAAAATCACCAATGGGACTCATTCGTCACTGATGGCGAATCACACCTACTTCTAATGAAAACTGTCAAAAACTAGTTTTTGAGTGTCGGGATCCAGAATCTGACAAAATATAGATTTCCAACATTAAGGTGGGACTCATTCACCACTAATGGTGAATCATTCCTCTCCCAAAATGAACCTTGGATTTTTGGCACCCTAATCCTTTCTAGCACAAGTCTAGGGTTTTTCACCTAAAAGGAGAAAGTAGAGCCAAAAGTCTAGTTAGGTTCACTCAAATTATGCAATGTATGATGTTATTTGAACTAAATGAAATGATATGAATGCAATTGGATGATCTATGTGACCGAATTTGAATGAAAAACCTAAGAATTATGAAATGTTGGAAAACAAAATGTGATATGCAAACAATGAACTATGAATGAACAAATGCAAAACAAAAAAGAAAAGGGTTGAATCAAAGTGCACCTGGGTAGAGATTGAAGAATCTAGAATCTTCTGAATGTTTTCTAAAATCACAGAAAATCACTAGTGGGACTCATTCACCCTTTGATGTTGAATTAGTCCACATACGACAGCTGTCAAAAACTAGTTTATGAATTATTAGGGATCTAGAATATGAAAAAATCTATATATTTCAGTAGTCTTATGGGTGCTACCATCTTTCCATCATAGTTAGTTTGCATTTCTATTTTGGGGAGGGAGTTTTGTTCCCATGTGGTTTTCTCCTTTACCCCATTTGATTTAGTTTGCATTGCATTTGTAAAATGAGTACTGATCCGAGGGCCTTATTTGCGCGGGACTTCGTCTTTTGCATAATAATTTTTTCTTCTCACTAAGTTGCACTTATGGGGGGGTTGTTGGTGTAATTAATATTTAATTACACTTGCATAACTTTACTTAGGTATTATTTATTTCCTAGGTTAATTAATTCTCATCTTTATCTTTTGAGATATCTTGTTGCCCAAGATAAGATTAGAGGTGTACATGTCTTGCTCATTCGCCACTAATGGAGAATCATTCCTCTCCCAAAATTTTGAGAAATCAGGGGACAATTTTGTAGCACCAGATCTGAGGTTGTCTACTTGTTGAGATGCCGAAGTCAAATATGTAGAAAACAGACAAAATGTCTTCTCCAAGATTGAAATAGGATGTAGTTGAATTGAAACACTTTATTGACTTCTTTTCCACTTTTCAACACCTAAATTCTTGTCAAATCTGCATACACAAGTCTGCAAATACACATGTAAGAGGGAAAAAATGGTTGAGGATTAGAGAATAGGGGTTTTCCCTGGTTAAACCCCACTTTGGTAATTGAACCCTTAATGAAATAATGAAATGTAAGAGAATGATAAACAAATAACATGCAAATTTTATCAACTTACCAAACCCTTGTTGAAGAAAATCTAAAGATATGTCAATGGCTACTCCAAGATACTTGATTGATGCTTGATTGTAGGATGCAAAGTGCTCAAATGCAAATTGAATGCTTGAATGAGTTACGAGATTGTAGGAGAGATGTAAAATGAGGAGAAAAACACTTATTTATACATTCTTGTGCCTTAGTAACCCATTGATACCTCAACACAAGCCGACATCAAGTAATTTTGAATGAAAACCTGAAAGAAAATTTGAAATATTTTGAATTTGGAGCCAAGAGGGACTCATTTGCCACCCATGGCGAAAGGGTCTCAGCTTGGACTTGAAAGTGGGTGTTGGGAATTAAGTCACATTTAATGTTGTTTGTTGGGTTTACATTCAAAAATGCACTTAATTAAGCCTTATAATGGAAAAAAGGGGTCAAATAAAGCATAAGAAATGTGTAAATAGTGAAATTAAGCCTAGAAAAGTGTGAAATCTTGTTACAAGACTTTACAGCACTTCAAAATAGATCTTGATTAGTGATGAAAAGGTGATTTTTATGTGAATTGTAATAATAGATTCTAGAAAAGTGTAGAAATGTTTTACAACACTTCACAAAACCTTCACAAGATGCCATTATTTGAATTTTAAGGACCTAAATGTGCATATTCAAGTGATATTACATCAATAAATCAAAGAAAAATAGCCCAAACATCGTGAAGAAAGGCCTAAAAGACCATGAAAATGACAAAGGACCATTTTTCTACAGCATATTTAGCCCCTAGTTTAGTGAGAGGATGAACTTACTTCAAACTCACACTAAATTAGCCATGCATATCGAGGAGAGGGTTCAAATGCACTTACATTAGCAAGATGGAATGAAAAAAATCAAGAGGGATGATCAAGCCCCCATGATGAATATCCCATGGCAAACTAAACATAAGAATAAAGGAACACAAGTGTTGAAATGAAGGAGGACAATTGGATGAAGCTTCAATCGTCTATCCAACTAGTTGTGGGTTAGATCTAGGCTATTTGTTTGAAAAAGAGAATGAATACTCACTCTAGGGTGACATAACTCATGGCAGTCTGTTAGGTGAGAATTACTAAAAGGTAAGATACATATGCTAGTTGGTATGCACTCACAATCATATAGGTGGCTATGGGGAAATTCGTACCACTGAATAGGCTTCTCGCTCAACCATATCAAAGTTATACCTCCTGATAACTTTGATGACGCACCACAAAGGAAAATGTTGGTTCATGCTTTATGAGACAAGAAAAGCTTTGTATGCTTAGAATTGATGAACAAAAAGTAAGGTACCATAGGCATGGAAGTTACGTTATACAAGGTGACAAAAAGTGTAAAGTGTAAAATGCAAAAATGTAAAATGTAAAAGGTGTTCAAAGGAGTCTTGTTAAGTTTATGTGAGGTCTACCACTTAGGGAACATTGTGTCTAACGTCTCCAAGAGATGATTGATCATAGAATAAAATATTCACAACTTAGGGGATGTAGAGCATCGCATCAGGCCACAAAAAGGAATGTAATATGCTAAGATAGATCCCACTTATGAAGGACATCATACCCAATGTCACCCACAAAGTGAGCAAACACATCATATGAAATGACAAGGCTACACTAAGAACCAAAAATGAAAAATGAATTATGGTAATGTATGCCCCCCACTTTAAAGGAATTGCTACACACCGTTCGGTGAGAAATTACTTTAAAGTAGTGAAGGAAGGAAAATGTAAAAAGTAAAAACAAGACATGAGATCCAACTCAGAAAGCCCTATTCCAAGTCATATGTTTTTGAGTTCTAAGACTGCTTCATGTAAACGAAAATTTTTTAAAAAAAAGGAAAAGGGAGTTGCCCTAGAGAACACAAACACATAAAGGGATCTATGGTTGGGGATTCCGATTATGTTGTTGCTGCAATGTTTTTATTAAGGAGCTTGAAACTATCATGCATTCCCACAAAGCACATAGAACTAGAGAAGAATGACACAAAGAGAGTGAAAGAAAAAAGTTTTCTTTGGGTCAACATGGAGGAAGGGAGACATTAGGTCTCAATGCTTTGCATCATCCCCAAAGAGGGAAAATACAAGAGTGAAATAAAATGAAAAGGAGAAACAAAAAGAAAAAAGAAACTTTTGGGTCAACATGAAGGAGACATTTTGGTCTCAATACCTTGCATCATCCCCAAAAGGAAAAACACAAGAAAGAGACAAGGTAAAAAGGAAAAGGGACCCATTGGGTCAACATGGAAGAGACATAGGGCATCTCAATGCTTTGCATCATCCCCAAAAGGAAAACACAAAACAAAAGCGAAAAAGGAAATGCACGACATATAGAAGAAAAAAGGTACAAATAGAAGAAGTGTACAATGAGAGGGAGAACATCAAATGCATGATACAGGGGAACACGATACACACATACAATTGTAAAAGAAAATAAAATAAAGGAAAGATACAAAAGGATAGCAAGGTGAATGCAAGTCAACCATCTAACAAGTCATCCACCTCCCAATCATGCTCAGTGCATTGCGAGGGTAGTTGGCTGTCCAAAGGAAGAATTACAAGTGCCAAACTAGGAGATGTACCAGGTTCCTCACTTGGTTGAGAAGATGTTTCATTTAAGCTCATGGTAGATGAAAATAAATAGTTTAGATTGTTATGTACTTCTTCATCTATTTTGCAATCTCCTCCTCCTCATCATCATCATCAAGATTGATTATGACAGGAGGACGAAGGGTTATTTCCAAGGAAGGATCTATTTAAAGTTATGGCTATTGGATTTATTCATTTTTTTGTGAGGGTTGGATTGTGTTATCCTGTGACTGACAAGCAAGGAAACGACAATGCCACCTATGTTCCCTAGCACCGCAGTTGTGTTTAATTTTATTTTGAATTTGTTGAGGTGTAAGAGTGGATTGATTCATCATAGGTTCCTTTTCTTCCAGAGGGGGAAGAACGAAAGAAACCAAAGAGGATGGGCAGTTGTATGGTTTGTTCAATGGCGGACTTAGGTTGAAGCATGTTTTCATTGAGGATAGGAAGAGTGGAAGTGGACAAGGACATGTTAGAAAGAGACAACTCGACTATTCGTTTGGCTTTGAAATTTTGATAGGCTATGAAAAAGAAGTCCTTTTGAGGGGTGATAGGTTCCATAGGTTCAGGCCAAAAGGATTCTAAAGAAAAATTATCTTTAGAAGACAATGGATTAAAGCCACTATGGTGTATGGTAAATATTTCATTTCCATATGGAAACTTCAAACATTTGTGAACAATTGAGGGGACCGGTTTCATCAAACAGAGCCAGGGATGACCTAGTCATAAACGAAATTGGTCTGATTGTGGAATGATAGAAAATATTACATCCAAAGTTCTAGGTCCTATTTGTAATGGGAGTACGATCGATCTGATTGTAGGGAACAAAAAACTAGTATGTGTTTTAATCCATACAATTGGTTTGTTATAATCATCTTGATATAGCTCATGTAATACTATAAACTTTTCTTTGATCACATTCTCACCACAGGGGAGATATATTAATATCCCATTGGTGGGCTTATCATAGATTCTATCGGCTATGTAAAGAGGACCATCAGGAATATTTTTAAGTATATCTTTAGAAGATAAACTGATATCAAGAGTTTTGTTGGTTAGGCCCTTATGAGGGATAACATTTATTGCACCCACAAGTTCATCCATAGGATTAACTTGGGTAACATTTGGAGTTATATCATGTTGTTCATTATTTGTATCAATGTTCATGACTTGAGGGTGTGAAGGTTCAATAGCCTTGACAAATGAAATATTATGTTTAGGCATGGGATTGGTAAATATTTGTAAATTTTGGTTAGGGGGTGCAATAGACTTATTGCCTTGATCATTGACACCAACAATGGATAAACAACCTGAATCAATGAGGTCTTGAACTAAGTGTTTGAGATGCTTACATTGTTTGGTGTCATGGCCATTTTGGCAATGAAAATGGAAATAAGAATTTGGTTTAAAGGTGGGTGGTAAAGGTTTGGTGGTATCAAGTGGTTTGATGGTAGGCAAGGTGATCATTTGTTGTTGGAGCAATTGGTTCATTGTATTATGGAGGGTATCAGGTAAGGGAGTAAATTGTATCTTTGGGTCCCCATAGGAAAATGGTACCACTGCTTTGATAGCTATGACTTTATTTGGAATAGGTTGGGTTGGTTGCGCAGGAAGCGCATTGAAATCTGTAAAACGCCATTTGGCTTTTCAAAGTTTTGCATTGTTTCGTTGTTTTGCTTAGAATCTTAGCTTGGTTAGAAGTGGATTTTGAATCATGACTTGAAACTGAGTTATGGTATTCACACAAGGTTGTACATAAATACATGAATGAAGGGAATTTCATCATAGTTAGTTTATCTTGAAGGTTCAGTGCAACTTTGATAAACATCTCTTCGTGATGTGAATCAAGAATTCTCACATCAACTCGAAAGCGCATAAATCTAATTAAATAAATACAGAAATGAAATCAATTACTTTTCTCATCGCATTTTCAATAGCATTAGGTGTTTAACGCCTTTTACGAGCCGCAATAAATCTGGAAGGATTTATGAAGGCATCTAAAAGCTCTATTAAAATGACCGTAATGGAATGATTAGGTGTGCTCGAAACCAATTCCACGCAAAGTTGTTTTTAGGGTCCTGGTAGGTAAATGTTCTTTTGGCTACATTCTTAATATCAAGGAAAAATCACCGCGATAAAGCCAGGTATAAGCATTGTAAACAGTTAATAGGGTCTCCTTTACTCCAGATTTTCGCAAACCTAGGCAATTCTATCCTCAGGAATAGTGTGTAAGATTTCTAAGGATATGGGGCTACTACTAACATGATATGGGGTCGAGTGCCGAACTGCTAATGGTGGAAATTGTTGTTGCATGGATGAAATAGTATTAAGGAGTTGTGTAATGATGGGATTGATGTAAGTGGTATGAGGTGGAAGGGAAAATGGAGATGGAGTGTATGTAATGTGAGGGGAAGTGAAAGGGACACTAAGAGGGGTGAAGGTGGTAGACGGGATTTGTGATGCCACAATAGAACTAGAAATGCTAGTTGGAATTGTGAAAGGAGTAACATGACTAACCTATTGTATAGTTGTTGTAACCTAAGGAGTGGTATAAGTTGGTATAGATTCTATGGTTGAAGGGGGAGGAATGTGAGGTCCTCCTTGGCTTGTTACTATGTTTGTTGATTGGGAATTGGAAGAGGCATGTTTATTGTAAATCTCAACAATTATTTTCATAACTTGTAAGCCATCATCACTTTCAATCAAATGATGAAGGTTTTCTATGGCTAGTATGGCAGTGGTGGAAATTTTTTCAAGGGACAAGTCTTGTTTTAAGTGTGCAAAATCCTCATGAATATTAATGACCTTTTCTTGTGGGATGAAATTGTTTTGTGTGTCAACATTCATTGGATGGAAAGGTGAAGGCATAGAAGTGGTATTGTCCATTCCTAATGCACCATTGTCCATACTAGGAGTAGGAGCTCTTGAGATCCCAAGGTCCATAATGAAAGTGCTATCATGGGAAGCCATGAGTCTAGAACTTCGTCTCACTAAAGTATTATCAATGGGGCACCAAACACTCATAAAAGTACCACAAAAGGTGGGTTTAATGCAAATGAAAGGTAATATAGGAGTGCCAAATGAAAATAATAGAAATTATATAAACTAAAATAGAGAACTAACAGCAGAAAGAAAAAATTAAGAAAAATGCCTGAAAAATGCCTGAAAATGCAATATGAAATGTGCATGTGGACTGATTCACCCAGGGTGGTGAATGAGTCCAACTATGACAATTTTTTATGTTTTCAAAAAATTTAAAGTGATTCTAATGCTTTT
>VDFB02058242.1:625884524-625911365 GCA_007258455.2 Sequoia sempervirens
TTGTGATGGACACATTTGGACGGTAGTAACAATAACTTGCAATCTATCAAGACTTGATTACCTTATAACCTATGAAATTCTAGCAATGAAATGATATATTAATCATAATGTCACCTTAGGATCACATCACCATGAAAGAACTTCATCCAACATCCTTATGAGTGTAGGTACCACCAAATAGGTATTTTTCAGATCTATCTTCCTCAAGCGAGGGAAATTTATGAAGAGAAGAGGAAAGCGAGACATGTAGTGTGTCTAAAAGAGGGAAATCAACTAGAGGTCAAAAGATTAGAAGAAAATTATGTAAATGCATGGAATTTTTTCTTGCTAAAGGGGGGTCATGTTCTTATGATGATGAGAGCATAGGCGATGTTGAGGCTCCCTTGAGGTACAAACATCTACGGAAACAATGGGTACCCAAGGAACTTCCTCCAATAAACACCGATTTTTCTATCAACGAGAGGATATTTCGCATAGCACCATCGTCATTGCATGGTTTGGGCCTATTTTGCATGGACAACATAAAGGTATGTTATGACAAAGTTACTGAATTGATGGAGTATGTTGGACCCTGTTACAATTACAAAGATTGGATGCAACTAGTTTGATATACACGAAGTATGCATAGGTATGCACTATCAAAAAATTATATACAGCTAAAATATAAGGATCAAAATAAAGGAGTGGCTATGTACATTGATGGAAGGCCAAAAGCATCAGTGAATATTGCAAGGTTTATAAATAGTACATGACCTAGGTCAAAAAATAAGCAACCCAATTGCATATTCGAGGTGCGCGAGGGAAACCGTGTATTCATATGTGTGATAAAATCAATAACTGCAGGGGAAGAGTTACTAATCGATTACAATTTGAATCAATTAGTTACAAACATAGTTACTATGGGGGTGGTACATACTATGTACCATTTTACCCAACCTCCAATTAATAACTCCAATATACCATTTTATTCTTTCTTTTTTTTCATAAGTCTATTGGTTTCATTTTGGTAATGTTTTTTTATATTTAATTTTTGTCACAGCGGGACATTGATCGTACGGAGAAGGCTCCGGCCTAGAGCACAGATCGCGATTTATCTTCACGTGCTTCTACCCGACAAGTTTACCTCATTGTAATTGTACAAATTAGACACGAGAAATTTTTTTTATTATGTTGTTGTTTTGATAAGTTTATTGGGTTAATTTCGATAATGTTTTTAATATTCTTGTTGCAATCGACTGATTGGGGAAAGGCACCAGTAGTAGACAAGAGCATTCATAGGGAGGTGCAGTCAATATTATGTGATGATGACATTGCTTATTCAACAATCCCTCTCGATATGATAAGGAAGACCCAAAAAAAAGCAATGAAGAAATCCTTAAGTTGTTATTCATAGTGCCTCAAACAGATGAGATAAGAGAGAGGGTTAAAATATTGACTGAGAGGTCACAAAACTTGCAAGTAAGTTGTCATGAGGTCTTTAATTATAACATAAGTTCATTCATGGTTTTATATTTTGTACTCTTTTATGTCATGAACTAAAATATGTGTTATTTTTACAGGATTTTTTGCATCCTCATGATGCTCCTAGCCATGATCAGGGTACCGCAAGTGTTGCCCGAGGAGTAAGGGTTGGTACAAGTGTCCATCTTGATCTTCCTGTGCATACATCACATCATCTAACCCCATCATATGTGCCTATATTGTCATCTAAAATGTCGGAAACACATACCATGCAGGCATCTGTTAGTGCACCCTCTGGTGGTGAACACATGCCAGAACATGTGTCAAGACATGTACCTAGGGATGCAGAGACCACTAGTACTAGTGATATTTTAGCAACATTTCCTGGATCTTCCCATATTACTAGTATGGGAACATTGCCAGTCACATTTGTGGTGACCAAGGATTTTGTTCCCATAAAGATAGAGAAGGTCCCAGGTACTTTAAAATATTTTAATTATTATTATATATAATCTAATTGAAATTTACTTATTGATCGCTCTTTTTAGACTATTGATCCCATGATCATTTTGTAGGAAATGATATTTTTTATAAACATCTAAGTGATATTACATTGGAGCTCTTCGGGCCCACCATACATACACGATGGAATGCCCAAAATCAAGATTTAAAAGATGAGCTCATTAACCATTTAGTTGTGCCCTTCAGTGATAAAACATTCAACCGAACCAAGGTCCTTAAGAAAGCTAGTACCTATCTAAAGTATGTGAGGGACCAATATAGGTCACATTTAGAGAAGAACAAAAAGTATGAGTGTCCCCCCATGATTCCGGAGAGGGAGTGGAAGGACCTGGTGTCAGATGGAAAGGAGAAGGCTAAAAGCAAAAAGGAAAGACACCACCGGGCCAAGGAAGGTATGTGATACTATCAACAATGTAATTATATACTAATTACTCTTTCTTTTTACATAATCTAACGTATTTCAAACTTTTCATAGGCTTCCAAACACATCGAAACAAAGGAAAGACTAGAAAACACGGGCTTAAACTTGGCTCTGAGGTTATATGAAATTAGTCACACGAATTGTAAGTATCAATAAATGAAATATAGTATCCAAATAATAAATTGAAAACAATTTTTGTTTTATCACACCATAGAAGTAAAATTCATGATCTTATGCAAAAATGTAGGGCTCTGATTTCAACAGAGTTCCCACAGAAGATGACCTGAAGATTGCCTTCCAACAAGGATATGGAGCCATGGTTGAACGCCTAAGAGTCTTGACTAGGAAAACACAACCTTCCACTACATCCAACATGCAGGTAAATAAACTCAATAAAGTATTTAAAATTGAATACTTGTGCAATCTATTCAATATTAATTTCCACCATAAATTAATTACATGCCTATTTGTTTTAAACATTCAAGCAATGATAATACTGCACATGAATTTGGAATGAAGCCTAGTGAGGGTGGAGCACAACCTGCAGATGAAGGTCATGGTGTGCATCCCAGTACTTTAGAGCATGTAGAGCGTGATCAACATGTTGAGCATGATCAGGCTAGAGAAGATCAAGAACATGATGTGGCCCCATCAGGTAAAGAGGACCACTCTAAAGTTCTTTTAAACATATTTAATTGCAATTGATGTATTAATTAATGTAACTTTCGTGTTTCAACTTTAGAGCATGTAGAGCATGATCAACGTGTTGAGCATGATCAAGCTAGAGAAGATCAGAACATGATGTGGCCCCATTAGGTAAAGAGGGCCACTCTCATGTTCTCTTAAACATATTTAATTTCAATTGGTGTATTAATTAATGTAACATGTCATGTTTCAAATTGTAGATCAGGATTTAGAGGGTGTTCAGCATGTTGAGCATGAGTCTATAACAAAATTTCAGGAACATGATGTGGACCCATCAAGTAAAGAGAACCACTCTAATGTTCTTTTAATTAATGAAATACTTGTAACAATAATAATAAAACATATCAGTTTAACATTTCTTTTTATTGTAGAAGACCCCCCTTGCAGCGGTGTCCACGTCATGAGCAGACGATTAGGCGTACATTACGATCATGAGTAGAGGGTAGAACAACTAAAGGGGGGACAAATATTGATTTAGAAAACAATACTCCACTTCAGATTTTTGTAGCGTTAAAAAAGAAACAAAAAAAAAGTGATTGTAATCATATCATGACAACCATATTTTTGATAATATGTAAAATTGAAAGAATGAATATTATATGTTAATGAATGAATGTGAATATGTTAATTAATGAATGTTATATGTTAATGAATGAATGTTATATGTTATTAATGGATGAATGAATGTTATATGTTATTAATGGACGAATGAATGAATGTTATATGTTATTAATGGATGAATGAATGATTAATGTTATATTATTGGGTATGGGGAATTGAGAGTAATGTGAGGGGGGGGCAAATGAGCTTCCACCATCACGTGGTTGGCCATGTTAAGTAGAGAATATTAAACTATTCTCGAAACAAAGAGAAGCTCAATAAGGTAATGCACTTTTCAATATAAGAAATGCATTGTTTGAAGCATCAAACCAATATGCAAAGATGAAAGAAAGTGCTAACTTTTCACTATGGTGGCAGAAAAATGATTCTTTATACCCTGAATCCATGCTCTGCATTATAATTTGAAGTTGTTTCCATTCCAATGTTATGATTTTAGTTTGTTTGTATGGATTTGTATGAATACCACATTGTGTTATGTGTGGATTTGGTTTCAAAGCTCTGTTTCTTTTGTTTTTAGTGGTGACATAACTCTAAAATTTAACTTTTGTGCATAACAGGTTAGTGGAAAAATTGACAGCTCTGAATAGTTTAGAGGCTCGATTGAGATAGATACACAGATATTTGGATCTTGTTGTTGATGGGAGGCTTCGACTTAACCATGAAATTTGGTACCATCTGCAGGTATGCAAAATTTTCTCTACTTACATTCATTCTTGATCATAAATGTTGTAAATGATATTCATGCTTCAAACTTAAGATTCGTTTCATTGTTATAATGATCAAAATGTTATAATTTGCTATACATTCAAGCATTCTCTTGCCCCCTACCCTTTTCTCTCTCCCCCCTCCTTTTAAGAATTTTCTTTGTCATAAAAGATTCACATTTTGTCTCATTTACACAAATTTATTTGAAGCGCTAGGAGTGAATAAAGATATGTAAAATATGATGGATTATGTCTAAACAACAGCTTTCCATCTTATAGCTAATTAAATCCTTAATATTTGAATATTTTAGAGCTCGAATAATGCTTGTATATGCATGTGTAGCAATAAGGAAGTCTATGTGAAGATTGAAATTTGAAACATCACTTTGGTATTTTTCCTTAGGCAGTGAAATGATATTTTGAGTAATACAAACCTACACACACATTGATATTTTTCGGCATTGCATTGAAGAAATTTTTTTCTCTTATACCTACCCTCAGCTAGGCATGGAGGTATATAATATTGGTTTCTGGGTTTTTTTTGTAAGTAGTTAATTTCACAGAGGAAGACTAAAATCTTCTTAATGACCTGTGTCAAGTGTGAAAGCATATGAATCACTTGCTAAAGGAACCATTTTGTATTCATCCAAAAACTGGTTTGTTCTTTTTTTTTATGTTTCTTGCATGTGTTTTTTTTAGGCTCTAAAGATGTAGCTCGGCTCTTTCCTTTGCACTTTTCATCTATTTTGATGATTACAGTAGATTGTCCTCATAATTTTTCATGTAGATATGTTTGTAACCTTATTTTCTACCAATCAATTTGCAAACCACTCACATATTAAGGACCATTTCACTAACTTGTAGTCATCCATTACTTCATATGTTGCAGGTTGTGTCTGTGTGCCAATAAATCCTAATGATTGCGAGAACTTTAATCCTACAAGTGTACCCAATCTTTCTCAAGTAAAAGTCTTACCTTATTTTATAGTACTTTAAATGGTTAATTGAAGGTGTTTCTTTAGATCTGAGATAGTTGAACCCTGGATTAAAATATGGTATTAGATGGGCAGTATAATGATAAAATTGAGGTCCATTGAACACAAATTACAAGCATAATTCTTGGACTATGAATAGTGTTACAATTATAATTATTTCTCCTTTACCTACCTCTGCATTAATGAAAAAGATAGCAGATATTGGAAGTTCATTACATGTCTCATGTATGTGTTAGTCTTTTAATTTTGTTTAAGTTGTTCAAGAGCTTGATTAGGTCAAGAATATGTTCTACAAGCTCTGTTCTCTTGACACTACTCATCATTTTCCCTACACATTTTCTCTTCAATCTAGACATTTCTTAACTCCTTCCCTTGTTATCCCTTGGTTGTTCTCAAGTGTAATGCTTTTTCTATGCATCTTGCAGTCTATATGTATGATCAGTCATCTCTTATGAAGCATGGATAACCTTTCATGGAATAGTTGTTGTAATTAGACAATTTCCATTGTGAGAATAATCATTTAATTTGTATGGAAGTAAATCTTTTTCATATTATTTGACTTGGTATTGTAAACTTGTCTTTGCAGGATTCTCTCAGGGGGAACAACATAACTATGATGATAGGTAGAGTTGTTTCTTAACTCCTTCCCTTGTTATCCCTTGGTTTTTCTCAAGTGTAATGCTTTTTCTATGCATCTTGCAGTCTGTATGTATGATCAGCCATCTCCTCTTATGAAGCATGGATAACCTTTCATGGAATTGTTGTTGTAATTAGACAATTTCCATTGTGAGAATAATCATTTAATTTGTATGGAAGTAAGTCTTTTTCATATTATTTGACTTGGTATTGTAAACTTGTCTTTGCAGGATTTCTCGGGAACAAACTGTGATGATAGGTAGAGTTGTTTCTTAACTCCTTCCCTTGTTAGCCCTTGGTTGTTCTCAAGTGTAATGCTTTTTCTATGCATCTTGCGGTTGTATGTATGATCAATCATCTCTTATGAAGCATGGATAACCTTTCATGGAATTTTTGTTGTAATTAGACAATTGCCATTGTGAGAATAATCATTTAATTTGTATGGAAGTAAGTCTTTTTCATATTATTTGACTTGGTATTGTAAACTTGTCTTTGCAGGATTCTCTCGGGGGGAACAGCAAAACTGTGATGATAGGTAGAGTTGTTTCTTAACTCCTTCCCTTGTTAGCCCTTGGTTGTTCTCAAGTGTAATAATTTTTCTATGCATTTTGCAGTCTATATGTCTGATCAGTCATCTCTTATGAAGCATGGATAACCTTTCATGAAATTGTTGTTGTAATTAGATAATTGCCATTGTGAGAATAATCATTTAATTTGTATGGAAGTAAGTCTTTTTCATATTATTTGACTTGGTATTGTAAAATAGTCTTTGTAGGATTCTCTCAGGGGTAATAGAAGAATTGTGATGATAGGTAGAGTTGTACAACACCATAAATCATTTGGCATTATCAATATATTGCTTATAGAATACTCTGTGCAAGTAAAATGGAATGTGCAATGACAATTGGTCTCGAATTCAAATCTGAATATAAGTACATTATACACAAGAAGATGGTATCTATTCTATGATTTAAAGAACCCCAAAATAAGAAAATTAATAGGTTCCATTTGTTTACTTTCTCTTAGACACTTGTTTAATCGGTGAGACCCTCAAAATGTCTTGCTGATAACCAGCAGTGTTCAAAAATCCTAAAGAGGTCAGATCGGTGTGACATTGGATTTGTCTTGCTGACGGAAGTCATCGGCAAGACATGGACTATCAGAGTGAGTTTTCTATCCTGTGCCAATGATTGATCTCTCACCAATGGGTTGGCTTCGGTGGTCATCGCTAAGAGTCTCTGCGATGGTACATTTCAACGAATATTTTTAAAAAAAAATTGCATTGTTTCATCGCAATTTTGACGAAAACCACCGACAAATCACCGAAAAGGTCCGATGAAGTTGCTATAGCTGCGACAAAGGCTTCATCGTAACTCCTTTCCCAATTCATCACAATTTTGACAAAGTCCACTGATGAATCACAGAAAATGTCCGACGAAGTTGCTTAGCTGTGACGAAGGCTTCGTCGTAACACCTTGCCCATTTTGTCACAATTTCGACAAAGGACACCGACGAATCACAGAAAAGGTCTGACGAAGTTGCTTAGCTAAGACGAAGGCTTCGTCGTAACTCCTTTCCCATTTCGTTGCAATGTCAACAAAGGCCACCAACAAATCACAGAAAAGGTTTGACAAAGTTGCTTAGTTGCAATGAAGGCTTCATCATAACTCCTTGCCCACTTCATCGCAATTTTGACAAAAGCTACCGACAAATCACATAAAAGGTCTGATGAAGTTGCTTAGCTGTGACGAAGGCTTCGTCGTAACTCTTTGCCCATTTCGTCGAAATGGCGACAAACTTCTGGTGTTGTTTTGACGCTTCGGAAGAGCCATTGTAATTGCATTTTGGTTGTAATTCATCAGTGGATACACAAAGTTTTCATCGATATTCCGACGAACATCTGAGTCATTTTATGATGCCGACAACTAACGAATCTGCGTCGTTATTTCAACATTTAATGCATCATCATAATTTTGACAAAAAAATAGCGACGAATTGTTTTCGTCATTTCGTCGCTTTTCCAACAAATATTTGTCGAACAACTGACAAACGTTCGTCGAAAAATGGAGCCAAATTCAGTAGTGAATGCACATGTCATTGCAGCTTCAGATTATCAACAAAATAGTGAACAACATATAGTTGTAGGTGATGAAGAGAACACTCGGCAACGTCGATTGCCCTTTTCTATTGACCTAAACCAAACAACAACAAATGACATAAAAATTATAGATGGTGATTTTCTAACTATTAAATGTGTTCATTCATTAAATAGAATATGCTTTGTTCCTACTTTTAACCACTTTTGTACATACAATAACATAAATACCAAATTCAACTTTTGGAAGTCAACCATCAAATCTCAGTGTTATCCCCGCCTAAACATTTCAACAAGCCATTTCAGGTAATTAAGAATGTTAATATTGTTTGGATTAACTACATATTGTATTTTTGCAGTTACCTCTTTATCTATGTTGATTTATTTAATGCACATGCCATTGTAGCTTCAGATGATCAACAAAACACTAAACAACATATGCGACCATTTTCTATTGATCTTAACTAGATACCAACAATAATTGATGCAATGCAAACAACAGATGGTAAATAAATTATGAAATTATTTTCTAAAAATTTTGAATGGTTAAATTTTATACTAATTTAATAAATAAATTATGTAATTTGCAGTTTTTGATGACACTGTAAGGGAGTAGGTTGCAGATTCAAGATAGAGACATCATTTGTATACTATAATTTTGATTTACATAGTATAAGTACACAATTGGCTTAATGGCCTAATTAAACTTAATATAATTATAAATGAGATTCATAACCCAATTATATCGGTGTTTATTAATTGATTCAATGTTGAGACGGTTTTATCTACTACTTAGATCATTTATTAGTAGAATTGACTTAATGTTTTCTTATGTATACTTACATTCATAATTGTGAGGCATGTTTGTAATTATTATTAAAAATAAGATATTTTTTATACCTATAGGCTTGTGTATTGTAATACCCCTCTTGTTACTGTTTGGACTTGTTGTCTTTCTATGCTTTTGCTTGATACTTTGAGACTATGATAGTTACTATTTATTGGTTGGTTTGGTGGATGGGATAGTTTAGATTGATTGATGATTATGCTACTTCATTTGATGACATTATGGTTACATTTGGTTTGGTGATGTTTAATTTGATTTCAGTAATACATTGTGATGCAGTGGTTTAGTAATTAGTTTATGATGTGATCAGTTAGTTAGAATTGTTACTTTATATCTAATGTTGTAATTGTTATTATAGCATTGGTGAAAGGACAGTGTAGCACCACTCATTTATGAGTGCCCTATTATGCTGCAATTCCTTCTCACAATGGGATGTTTTGATTATATATATACACATGTTGTACACAACCTTCTTGTATGCAAGAAATGCAAGTACAGAGTCTTGATTCCACCTGCTTTGGCAGGACAGGGCGAGCATCAATTTAACCCAACGGGCATGATGTTGAAACAAAGATGACAAGGAAGTCACCTCGTCCCATGTTTGTAAAACCATCTTGTCTAGTGGTATTGTGCGTCATTAACCTTTGTCATTTTTGCAATTTATTATAGTGGTTTTTGTGAGTGTACTTTTGGTATTTTGTATGATGTAATTTATATAATTTAATGATGTTAATGAATGTTTATAATAGTGTGGGAATAATTTGTATTAAAATATAAAAGTCATATGATTTATTTAAAAGTGTAAATTAAATTATTTAAAATTAGTATTTTGATAATTTAATTAAATAAGCATGTTGAGGATAATTATGAAATAAATTAATTAAAGATATTGAATTGCATGAATTACAAGTAAAGCTTGCAAAATCATAATTAAAAAGGAAAAAGTGTTGTTAAATAGAAAAAAATTAAGAAAAGAAAGAAAAGATAAAAAGGACCAATGAGTGTTGAGTGTTGGCTGAAAAGCTGGGAATAAAATTAGAAAACTTCTTTTAATTTGGATTTTTAGAGCTTTTGAAAAAGAAGATATATTTTTATTTAATAGCAAATTTGTGAGATTTTTCATTCACGGGAAAATTTACAGAAGTTACACCAAAATATTGAGTTTTGAGAATTGGATTCTCTCTGGTTCTTTTTTGTAGAAATCTATTTAGTTTTTCATTGTTTTTAGAGGAGAGGTTCTTCTAAAGTAAATTTTAGATTAAAAGTTATGAAGGAAGGAATGAGAGCTCTTTGAAAAGGCTATTGGGATCAAGCAAAGCTTCATCAGATTTCCAATAGCGTAGGACTCTAGGTTCCATTTTCTTATTCTATAGTTTTCTTATTCAAAAGAAAAAATTAAAAAAATAAAAATAGAAAAATATGTTTCTGAGAAAGAAAGAAATTTTTATGGGGTTTTAGAAATTTTCTAGGTTGCAAAAAAACAAAAGAAATGCTTTTGAATTTTTGTTTGTAAATGTTCAATATCTTTATTATTCTGTTGTAAAAGAAAAAAATCAATCCTCCTTTTTTTTAAATAAATGGATTTTTGGAGATATCTACATATATATATACATTTTTTAAAAAAGTATATATATATATATATATATATAGTATATTTACACAGTGATTTATTGCAGAAAAGATTGTTTTTACCTGATTTGATATATATACATAATATATGTATATATACAAATATATAGTGCTCATATGTGAATAAAAATGTTTTCCTTTCAAATAAATTTTATATGTAAATATATATAAATATATATATATATATATTCATATTTTAAATTACCCCAAATTGCAATTTGATGGGGCCGAATCCTTGAAGGTCGGCATTGATATGCAAGTTGGGAAGTGGGTCGACCTGGCCGTACCCACCCCCCAGCCTTCCCTTAGGCCGCGACAGTCCAAAGGACTGTTACAGCAGTTCGAAGGACTGTTGTATGTGGTAGTCCTTGGGCTATTGCGGCCCTTGGGACTGCTGTAAGCAATCCCTTAGACTGTGCACAAGGCAAGGGTTATGGGGATTTTCCCCCTTGTAATGTAAAAGTCATTTGTTTTATTATTATTCTTTTTTTTTTATTAATTAATTTGAATGTAATTTATATATATATATATATATATATGTATACATATATATCTGTGTATTAATTGCATAATTATAACAGAATGATTATAACAAAATATTATATGTATAAATATTGTATATATTTATATATATATATAAATATTTATATATATAATTGTAAAAGATATATTGAATTCTTGTGCTTATGAATGTGAAATTAGGAATTTTAATGGTATTGGTTAATTGAAAAAGGGAAAAATTATTTATATTTGTCAGAGTAATCTTTGATTTGTAATTCAAAATTATTCTAAGGGAAACGAAGGTTAGTAAATGGAATAAACAAATTGTTTAACATTGCATACAATTGTTATGTTATTCTGAGTTTAAAATTCTGTGAGTTTCTTCGGATTATGGTTTTGGTTTTTCTTTCGATGTGGGAACCCTGTTGTGTTTGTGGACCCATTTATGGATGTTGTGATCCTTAGAATCCCAGAGGCATGTTTTATTGTTGGATGTTTACCTTCATCCTATGTGCTCTTGATGTAGCAAGATTTTAGTATCTTTATTTTGAAAGGGTTGTACGAGTTTTTGTTGGGACTCGGATTATGTTTTTAGCGAGATGGGTAATGCCTCGCATGTCATTGGTTGAGATTTAATGTTTTGTTCTTTATGGTATAACCCTTGATTTTGACTATGTTTTGGGGTCTCAGGGAGAGTGGCTCTTCGTGGGGGTTGGCACCTCAAATAGGAGGAAGGGCTCAGAATAACCCACATAAGAGTAGATTAACAAGTGAAAACCTAATAATAGAACTTAGGGGAATGGGTAGTAAAAACATATAAGATAATCTTGGATACCTCGTCTATGCATTAGGGCTATCACAAACTAATGGTAGATTGAGAAGGCCATGGTCGACGGTCGGCAAAGTCGTAACCTCATCCGCAAGAGAGGTTAACAGCTCCACATGAGTCACCCTATGGGCCTGACACCTCAAGTAGGAGGAAGGGCCAAGATAACCATAGATGGGGGTCGGCGCCTCATGTTGGAGGAAGGGCTAGGATAACCCATGTAGGCTATGCGATGACACTCTCCACTTGTTTCCCTTATGCCTTGTTTTCTTGGTTGCCTCTGGAAGTGTGTTCTGATTGTTGTTTCGGATTTATTTCGCAATTGTGTCATAATTGTTGTCTCTTTGGTTTACTTGGCATGTGGTTAATGGTTATTTCCTTGGTTATTTATGATGTGATTTATGGCTCTTTGGTTATATTGAGTGGTCCTTGTTGTTGTCGTTTATGATTTATGTATTCTTTGATGTTACTTTTGGAGTTATTGTACTATGTTATTCTTTATTGGAGTTGTCTTATGGCATTCATGGTCGTGATTACTTCCTTGTCACCTCTGAGCACGGGGGGTGGGTTTCTCCTAAACCCACATGGTCGGGTGGAACGTGCTCCACACCCGTTGGGTTCCCCATCAATGTTCGTTCTTCACAATGTTCTTTAGATGGAGCTTGTACCTGATGTTCCTTTTGTAATTCAGTCATTATTTGTACTATGTATTTATCCCACATGTGTGGGAGATTTCATTGTATTCATTTATTGAGAACATGTAATGTGTCAAATAATGATGTATTAATTATGCACCTTTGTAACCATTCATATTTTATGGGATTTAATATGGTTGTACCACGTGATGTAATTATACTCATGCTTATGGATATATGTATGTTATCTTTTTAAAATGGTTATTGTAATGGTTATGATGGATGTTAGATTAGTTAAGTTATTATCCTTATGTGTAATCTTTCGTTATGAGTTTGTTTATGCGATGTGACCTCGCGTGCCCCAAAGGACTTGACGTTATGATGTTAATGTGCTAGATAAATATGTTTTAACGTTTCATTATATGTTTACTTTTTATTATTAAAAAAATAAAAAAATGTGTGCATTTTTTTGTCCTTTGGGGTTTGCACGATGGGCGTTACATGTACACTACAATGATTGGTTTCACACTTTATTCTTTGATTTACAATAGAAAGGAAATAATTCTTCTTCATATTAAGATTACATCATCATTTTTTTCCTTTGTGACTCATTGGTAAGGGGGGATGTTAGAAGATTAATCTTTACTTGGTAAAGGTTATTCTTTAATTGTAATTATTTATTAACTTGTAGGAATATTCTAAAGGAATCCCTACAAGTCTTTTGTTTTATTTTGTCATCTCACACATGTGTGAGGATGGCTTATTTTTAATTCCTTTATTAAGGAATATTTGTAACCACCTCCTTAAGAGGTGACACTTTGCACACACATAGATGAATGGTGGCATTCATTGAGTTGGGAGTTACATTCTAACTCCTCTTTCTCACCTCTACTTATTGAGGTGTTTCTCCTCTCATTCTTTAAGATTCAAGCAAGCAAGCTAAGGCTGAAGCTCTCTCTCTCTCTTTGTATTATTCTTTAGGCATTTTGCCTCCATTCATAATATTGGAGTTTTTTCTTGCTTTTTCCCCTTAACAAATCCTTGTGTCTCTCTTGCTTTGGTGGTGCTTGGTTTGGCTACTTCAATTTATTTGGTAATCTCTTTCCTTCAAACAATTGCTCTTTATTAGTACTTTCCATTGCTCTTTTTTATTTCCTTTCAATTACGTACATATTGAAATTATCACTTATAAGATCTCAAAAAAACTTAAAGAGGGGATTCAACATATTAGAAAATATAATAAACTTAATGCAAAATCAATATATTTAGCTGATAGGCTACATATAGTCTGAGATTTGAGCCCTAAACAAGTCACACACTTGCAAACCACTATTGAGTCATCAGAAAACAAGTTTTGATTATTGTTTAATGGTAAACTAGTTGTCCTTTAATGGTAAAAGGCTCAAAAATATTAGGTAAAAGTCTCCAAAATGTCATTTATCACATAAAAGCTAGATAAATATTGATTTGACAACTAGATGGGAACATTCTATTTCCATTTACAGTGTTTTTTATCAATTTGATAGTAATTTATTTTTTTATTTGTATTGCTTTATGTTTTAAATATATATGCAAATATTTCATAATAAGATAATACTTTTTTTTGTAAGGGAAAAATCTGGATTTGTCTAAGTTTATTTCATTTCATTATTTGGAGACTTATTATTAATTGTTTAATTCGACCACATGCAACTATAATTTTCAACACATCCATGCATAATCACATACTCTCTAAAATATTAACATACATATAGTTTTCTATCAACGTAATCCTTGAATCTCCTTTAGGTAAAAATTCTAGTTAAAAGTAGATAGTAATGAAAATAATAATTAAAAAATAAAAATAATTATATTAATAGATATTAGAATAAAAAAGTATTACAATGGAAATATTAATTAAATTTTGACTAGAAAAATATAAGTATATAATAACAAACAATATTAATATTAATTTTTTATACACATTTCTCTTAATTTTCTATGAATTTGTTTATGTATTTTTGCAACTTATCACTTTGTCTTTATTTTTTAGAACATCTCTGGATAATTCAATGTTTTTGTGCATAAATTAGTACTTACATGTTCTTAGTCTTTTTTGGAATTCATTTTCATTTTTTTAAAATTTTGTTTGTTAATTTGCTGACTGTTTTTGCTCCATTATATAACATCCTTCTATCATTTCATCATTTCTATCATTTTATAATATCTTATTTTTAGGATAACATGCTTTTTGCCACATTATTTTTCCAACATATTTTAGCACATTTTCTTTATGTTTTTAGTGCTTCTATGGATAAATCCATGATTTTGTAAATCAACACTTCTACAAATCAACATGGATAAGTTCTTCTACCTTAACATTTAGTGGTTTTATACCTAAAAAAATTATTTTATATTCTTTTATCTTTTTCCATTTTCATTTTTTTGGTTTTCACTTTTTATTCATCTACTAATGTGCTTCCCAAGTGACATTTCCACCCTTTCTAACATTACATTTTATTGTCCCTACTTCTCTTACAAAATAAATATTAATGTATGTTTTTTATTTCATGTAAGTTTCTATTTCAATGTGTCTATCTTACTTTTCAATGAATAAATAAATTAATGCATTCATGAATCCAACACATTCATGGACTAGCACATTCACAAATCAACACCTTCATAATTTCTTGACTCATAAGCATCAAAGTTTGTTCATTATTTTTGGGGTCTTTAAGAGTTTAATATAACCACGTTATAACATATCCTTGTTTGTGTAGCTCAAAAATGTTGGCCCAAGACACATCTTTAAACTAATAGATTTAATATAAGCATCCAAGTTCATGAAGAAACTTAGATTTTATATGATAATGCAATAGTGCATGTCTATTCTTAGAAATCTATTCAATTATAGAGCCACAATTTTATTAGTTTCCTAATAATTCATTGACTTCATCTTTGATAGCCCTAGAGTTATGCTAGGTGGTAGCTACAGTTATATAAAATCTTAGGCAACTAGAATTTGTTGTGCATCCATGCATAAACACATACTCTCTAAAATATTAAATTATGCCGAAGGCGTATCCTATTTGAAGAAGACAAACCTAAAACTACAAATCAATGGTTGGCATCAAACTACCGACCCTTGAAACTGTTTGGTCCATTGATACCTACGTTGCATAATATCTTTCATTACAGTGATGAAAAATGTATGCCGACAAACATTCCATGAAGAAATAGGATAAAATTCATTACTATTTATAGGTTAAATTCATTGCAACAAGATAGGGTATCATTTTTAGTTCCCAAGGTGAGCTCCAATATTGGTACAATTAAATATTATGCATGTGGCTGAGTCAACAAAATGAACTAGTTAATTTATCAGGAAGATATCTTGTAGCAAACTTCCTTTATTCTATTAAATAATATTATTTTTGAATTAATTTTTTCCCTGTGCGTGTTGCATAATATAATATTTTTTAATTAATTTCAACAACAAAGCTTTTACCAAAGCTAAACACTATCTCTATAAATACTTGAACTTGGGACTCTGCAATTTATTTTTAAACGATCGAAAGGAAGAAAATAAGGGCTTTTATATAATTAAATAGGATCGGTAATTTTCTTTTTAATTAATCAAGTAAATTATATTTAAAATGTATTTTTTTAATATTATTTAAAAATAAATACTACTTATATTTAATACTATAATTTATTTCTATATAATATATATACTTGTTTTACTATAATTTGGTAGGCTCCTTGCATCACTCTTAGACCTCGGGGTGTCGAGAGCCATGGTGATGCTCATTCCTAGGAAGTAAGTCTAGGACAATCTTTTGGAGGGGGCGATGGATGTTATAATCATGGTCAAGCGGGGAGTTGGGGTTCCTTGTCCTCGTGATTTGCAACATGCACTGGTGCCCGGTGAAAGGATTCAACTATATCCATTTATTCTGGACTTAGAGGATGAAGAGATTCAACGATACCGTGTGCATGCAAGGTGTGGATTCATTTTCTTGAAACACCACCTTTATCTGGAGCCATCTGGTGGTGTCGATTGGCAAAGTCTATTCAGAGACTTTCTGATAGCCGAGGGCGTGTTGTGGGTGGATTGACAAGTTTTTTCATATAGTCTTTTGTTTGTGCATTTTTTGACGCCACCATTGTGGGATAGTCGGGCTTGTCTATAGGTTGTCTGCTCAGGGGTGTTAGGTGGGGTGGGTGGTAGGATGGTCGATGGCCTGGTAGGGTTCGGGTGGTAATGGGGGTTTTTTGGGTGGTGGAATTATCTGGAATCTGCAGTGTAATGCTTTATCTTTTATTTCATATCAATACAAATAATATTTACAAATCAAAAAAAAATAGAAATTTGACATAATTATTATATGACAAATTAATATTAATATTATTAATTTTAGTTCAATATATGAATTTAAATATATAATTTTTATTATTACTATTAATATTATTTAATTTATCTTTAATTTATTACTAGGTTATCTTGTTCTTCCTCCATTTCATCATTACATTCAATTTCATTTATATTATTTACACTAAGAGAAATTCTATTATTGTATAATGATACAAAGAAATTTTACTATCTTTTTAATTTTTCTTATCTATTTGTGTTCATGAATCTATCTAGATAAATATTTCAATATAGACATCTCAAAAAATTATGAATATACATAAAAATTTAAAACTTTATAAAATAAATATATAAACATATAATATTTAATATTAAAAAATAATAAATTTTAAAAAATCAAATTAAAAATTACATAAAAAATAAATCAAAAACCTATGACAATACTTAGAACTTTAAATAGATACTTTTATTTATTAAAACATTAAACATTTTAGAATGTTAAAATGATTATGATGGAATATGGTTTATTTCAAATTCAAAAGTTATATTACAACTAATGATTTTCCCTATATTTTTAAATAACACTAGCTTAGGTAGAAATAAGTAACAACAAATGGAATGTCTAGAGATGCACGTCGTTTGTATGGGCCACGTAAACACATTTAAATGGGCTAAAGAATGAAGTGAAATAATTTGAGTGGTTTACAATAATTATGTATATGTCTGAAAAATGAAACAAAATTTTGTAAAATTTGTTTCTTAAAAATAGGCAAAAGAATAGTTCACTTTTCTAAAAAATATGCAAAAGAATAGTTCAATTTTCTTAAAAATAGACAAAATAATTTAGTTCATTTTCATTTTTCCTTAAAATCTGTCAATAACACACACAAATTTTTAGCCAATCATATTCACAATAAATAATTTTTATAATCTATAAAATTAAATATTTTGCAAGTTCACTTTACAAAATTGAATTTTTTTTTTTTTTTAAATATTGTTTTTGATTGGTTGAAAGCTAACTTATTAATAACTAATTAACTAAGAAAAACAAAACTCATTGCAATAGTATTTCCTAAAACTAAAACTAAAACTCTAAAACTAAATCTTCTAAACCTAATGCAGAGGAAGTTCAAGGCTCGAGAAATAAATTATTGTATTAGATCAAAGAATTAATGAATTCACTAAAAATAGTGACCAAATCATCATGCCTAACTATGTGGTGAATACAAACTAAAATAAATGTTTGAGCATCAATGAATATGATCAAGAAGAAGGAAGCAATTCCAAATTTGTCAAAGAGAGCGTAGATCAAATAACTAAATTGATTTCCAAAAAATGGAACTTGGGTAACTCTGAAAATAAGAATAATACTAAGCAATGGAATCGGGTACTCATCGTAGAGGCCCCAAAATATATTGTTTCAAAAGATCCAACTGTGTCATTTTTTATTCATATAACCAAGATAATTTTTCTTTTGAAAAAGCATGCTCTTTTAAATATAGCTTATACTTTTCTACTTCACCTTTTAAATTTATGTAAGTAAATGCCTAAGGAGGATAAATAAGACATTGCAATTTCAAGACAATTATTCACGATAAAGGGTTGAAGAAAATGGTTCATGGAAAACGGTTGTGCATGTAGTTGGAAATAACAATTATTATATTTTTTTCTAATTACAAAACCACATTCTTCAACAAAATCACCTTTATTGTCGCATCCATAGAAATATATTACGAATAATTTTGTAACTATTAAAATTAACAATTTCTAACTTTAATTTTGAAATGTGCAAACATTAAAAATGTCTTTAAAATTTCTTAAAAATTAGATAAATATTTTTTTTATAATGGTTTTGTGGTAGAAAAAATAAAACAACTGCAATAAAAATGTTTATGGTTAGCATTCTTGAAAATCCACCCTTATCGGTCCAAATTTTTTAGTCAATAAAATTGAAGAAAAATAATTTTCAGAATTTAAAAAGTTAAAAATTGTGCATTTAACTTTAACAAAATTAAAATATAATGTCTTAAATTTAAAATATAATGTATGAAAAAGAAAATACTGAATTTTGATTCGGTGCAAGCAAAACATTTAATCACTAGTTAACAAACAAGCCTCCCTATAGTTCCCTGGAAATAATAAACAACTATCACTACTAAACAACCAAAACAAATAAAAACAACTCACGACTAAACAAAAAAACTAAAAAACAATAGTCAAAACTAAAATATAATAATTAACAAAAATTACATTTAATTTTATTCACCTTATTTGAACTTACATAAATTTTATTTAACTCTACAAACCTCTAATTACAATACTACAAAGGCAAGTACTCACCACTACGTGGCACTTGTTAAATTTTTTATAATAATTACTGTAGTACATAGGGGAGAGGTTCTAGAAGCAGTTCCATCTTAATTTCGCCTATCTAAAGTTTTTCTTATATGATTTAAGTGTTTAAAGTTATTGTTTCAGCCTTTGGATGGTTATGACTAGTATACATATCTTAAATATTAATCTATATAATATACGCCGAGATATATCATTTTAGAGACATTTTATTTATTTTTTAAAAAAATTGAAATACTATTAATGATTATGGTTACCTATTTAATTTTGATAATATTTCAAATAAGGATAAGAAAGTGATGGTGGAGTTATGTCAGGTGGTAGCTACAGTTATATAAAATCTTAGGCAACTAGAATTTGTTGTGCATCCATGCATAAACACATACTCTCTAAAATATTAATTTACGTCGAAGGTGTATCCTATTTGAAGAAGACAAACCTAAAACTGTCAATCAATGGTTGGCATCAAATGTCGACCCTTGAAACTGTTTGGTCCATTGATACCTGTGTTGCATAATATCTTTTGTTACAATGATGAAAAATGTATGTCAGAAAACATTCCATGAAGAAATAGGATAAGAGTCGTTGACTGGTTAAAGGTTAAATTCATTGCAGCAAGATAAGGGTATCATTTTTCAGTTCCCAAGGCGAGCTCCAATATTGGTACGATTAAATATTATGCATGTGGTTGAGTCAACAAAATGACCTAGTTAATCTATCAAGAAGATATCTTGTAGCAAACTTCCTTTATTCTATTAAATAATATTATTTTTGAATTAATTTATGCCTCATGTGTGTTGCATAATATAAAAATTTTTGAATTAATTTGGCAACAACGTTTACAACAAAGCTAAACACTATCCTATAAATACTTGAACTTGGCACTCTACAATTTCTTTTTAAACAATCGAAAGGAAGAAAATAAGGGATTTTTATATAATTAAATAGGATTAGTAATTTTCTTTTTAATTAATCAGGTAAATTATATTTAAAATCATTTTTTAAAAATATTATTAAAAAACAAATACTACTTATATTTAATACTATAATTTATGTCTATATATTATATATACTTGTTTTACTAATAAATAATTTTATTATTAACACATAATATTCAATATTTTCTTTTGATCAGTAAAATAATCAATATTATAAACAATATATAGACTTAATATATTATTATATTACAATGTTTATATTTAACAATTTACGTCAATGTATTAAAAATATATTAGATTATTTGAAATTATTTTTTACAAATTACAAAAGAATTAAGTAAAATATCTAACTAAATGGGATTAAATAGGATTGGTAATTTTCTTTTTAATTAACATATCTCTTTAACATTATTTTCATGTCTCTTTTAGAAAGTAAGAAATGTTTTAGACATTTATGTATCTAACTATAATATCTTAAGACACACTTTTCAATTTCAACCATTATGTTGTACAATTCCAATATTATCATAAACTTATTCGGTGTACCCATTGCATGTAAAACCCCGTCCCGCAACCTAGAGGACAATGCACACTGCGGAAGCACAACTATTTTTTTTCCTTAAAAAGTATAACAAGACGAGTAAAGTATCCTCCTAGGCTACACAACGCGTCTACATGTTAACACCATTACTTATAAAATTAAAACCAACCATGGTATAAGAATATTAAACTCAAGATACAACTTACAACAAAGCAATAAACCATTGCAAGATAAATCTAACACATAGAAATGTATTGAACATATTTCCACATATACAACACCACGTAACATCCAATACACCATTAAATCCAATAATGAGTAGATCATAAATATTATTACAATTACATCACAAAGGTTCACTTCGATACAAATGAGGTACTACAATTATACATAATGATCCACAGTTACAATGAAGAAAGAGAAGAACAACTCCTAGGAACCACACGAGCTCGAACAAGAAGATCCCGCCATCACGAATAGGAAGAGAAACTCAACAGTGTAAGGTGCATGACACCCAACCATATGGTACCTGTAGGCCTAGTCCCCATGCTAGGAGATAGTAAAAGGTAACCAAGGCAATCCTACTACCTCTAGACATAGGCCATATACAAAAATACTCATAGTACAGATAGACAAGAACAATGGTCATGTTGCTTCCAGAATCACAGAATCAAGTACTAACACAATTCAAATAAACCAACTATTGTCATAGGAGGAGTGTCATCACAAAGGTTGCATTGGTTGTCCAAAGGAGATCTTTCTAGGTCTCGGCCCCCCTCTAGGGTTATCCTGGTAACCTCTCATGATTTCGGCCCCACATGCACACCAGTGTGGAATTGGTTATCTTTCGAGATGACAAGATAACAATCTAGCCATTCCAGGCCTTCCTGACTCATCTCAAGTCTCATACAAGCCCTTGAGCCAATGAGCGAGGCTAATTATCTTGTTTAATGTGTTAAGCTAATAGATTATTTAATTCTCACTTGATTATACTGACTTCCACATGAGTTGTCCTGGGACCACTTTGTGTTCCGACCCTCGCTAAAAATCACTCCCCTATCGACAACACATAACTCAAACTACATGCCAAGGGTAGACAATACACTAAAAACTGACAACAATAACCAATACAGCTCAAAATGTAACACATCTCTATGGATGTCCAATACTGAAACCAAATATGTGCACTACCCAAGAAATCTCAAAGGGTGAACTAAAGTTACAACAACCCCTTTTCACAAATTACAACTCTAGAAGACTTAGATTCTCATAATAACAATTATTTTCCCCCCAGTACACAATTATAGAAAACACGTGCTTTTATAAATACAACTTCTAGCAATTAAAGAAATGCTATCATTCGGATTTCCTAAATCCATTACAATCAATTTCGCATATTTAAAAGGCACCATTTAAATATAATTCCATTCAGTAATCCATAATGATTAAAACAAAAGTTCAGTTTTCTAATCCACAATTATAGATAAACAAATCCCAATCTTACTAATAAAATCACTTCATTAAAAGAAATAACAACTAGTGCTTGCATGCACTTACCCATTTAATATTGCATTAAAATAAATCATTTACTAACTTAAAAATAAACAATCTAAATAACTATATTTAAATATATCTATATATATATACAACTATAATAACAATTTAAATATATATATATATACAACTATATATATATATATAATAAACATATTATTTATCAAATAATATAAATACATTTAACTCATAATACATATATTATATATAATTAAATCAAAATCTCCAAACATTCAAAAAAACATAGCATAAAACAAACGCACAGACAGGACTAAGTCCTAGCTGCGGCCTCCCCATGCAGGGTTCATTGCGCTGTGGGCAGCACTTCCCCCACGTGGGTGTGGGGAGCACTGCACATAGTAGCGCACCCCTGTGTGGGTGCGGCTAGGGGTTTCAATCCCCTGGCCCCCAAACATTAGCATTCTTTTTTTTTTTTTAAAAGGACTACTATGTAGTATTCCACCGTATGGCGATTCTTTGAATTCGCCTCTCAATAAATTCACAGTGTTATTTAATTGACACAAAAAATAGATATAAAAAATATATATGTATGTATGCATGTATGCATATATATTATATGCAATTAATCCAATCACAGGTTCAAGTTGAGCAATAATTTTTCATAGAGGAGATTTTCTACAGAAAGCTTAGAAATTCATTTTTCCCAGATAATTAAAAGAAATAGGGAAACCAAACAGAATAAAGGTTTTCTACAGAGATCTAAATTCCTTTTGTATCAATTTATTTCAAATCAACAAACAACATAGAGGATTTTTAATTGTTTTCTATAGAGGTTCAACTTTCACATAAATCTTTTAAAAGAAAGAAACAAGAGCTTCTACAGTATATAAAATATTTTCCTAAATATTTCCAAATTGCATTATAGACAATCTTTTAAAAGAAAGAAAACAAGAGCTTCTATAGTATAGAAAATATTTTCCTAAACATTTCCAAATTGCATTACAGTAATAAAAACAACTTTTCAATTCAAAATTCACTAAAACAATAAAGGAACTTGTTCCAGAAGAAATGTTACCTCAAGAAATGTTGTTGAGCTTCTTTATAGCTTCAATTTTCCAATGTAGCCAAAACTTCCTCCAGTGCAATTGCCTCTTTGCAGAAAACACAACAATACCACAGCTAAGAATTCTACAGCAAGATTCTAAAACAAAAACCTTTGAGAGATCCACAACTTCCTCAGCAAATTTTTCAACCAAACAAAAACTCTTTTCCGTGAAACAACTTTCTTCCCTCTTTTCCCAATCTTTTCTTCGAGAATAAATTTACAACAATAAGATAACCAATTTCTAACTCACAATTATCCCAATCAAAATATATTTTCCCTCAACAACCAAAGATATTTTCTGACCAAATGCATTTAAATAAAATAAAACAATTTACTAATTGCAACCAATTTAAATACTCTTATTTATTTAATTACCATTTATTTTTAATAATAAAAATTACTCAACAATATAACTAAATTAAATTTATTTATTTATTTATTCTAAAGCCTTCACAACAATAATTCAATTAATTAAATATTTAAATCAACCCCACATCTAATCTACAAAATTAAACTTGCACCATAATAAAATACCCAAAACAACAATGATAAGGCTAAGACCAAAACTCAAACTGATGACACACTGTACTAGGGTAAAGGTATGACTAGGTAACCCATTACTATCTCTCAATATTACTGTTGAGTAGTGGACACACTCAGACCTGTGAAACCAGGTGAAGCTAATGTCTTGTACCTACAATCATGCAAACAAGTAAATGTCGTACATGTATCCAGATAATAAAACATATACACCGTGAAGAGAGAATCGCGAAAATAGTAGGGCACTCATAAGCGAGTGATGCAATACAATGTCATGTCAATTGATAAGATAATATATCAATTAAACTACAATAAGCATATATAGCAATGTCATCACAACTAAGCATCTATGCAAACATAAAGCATATTAAACATAATCACCATGCATTTAATGTGTCATCACATCAATATAGTCTATCATCGCTCCACTATCAGTGATAGAATAACGATAACATAAAATAAAGTCTAACAAAGTATCTGAGCTGTCAAGAAAACATAACAAATCGGAGGGGTGTCACATTGCACACCATCTGTGTGATTGCTAGTATACATATAGTTTTCTATCACGTAATCCTTGAACCTCATTTTAAGTCAAGTTCTAGTTAAAAGTAGATAGTAATGAAAATAATAATTAAAAAAATTATGTGTCCATTTTCTTTATATTTTATATTATATAATGTATTTTCCAGTTTGTATTTTACATAAAAAAATTGTGTCCATTTTCTTTTAAAAAATCAATAATTTTTTTTAATTTAACATTAAATCTTAAATTTTAAATGTTACATTTTATATTTACTTAACCTTTTAAATTAATTATATTTTTAATATTTCCATTAAATCATATATACAAATATATATAATTAATTTTATATTTTATATTTTAAATGAATAAAAAAATGTAAAATATATAATCTAAAATAAATATTTTACATAAAAATTAAAATTTTATATTATAAATTTCATATGATTTAAAAAAATTAAACCAAATCAAAATAATTCCAAAAAAAAAGAACATGCTTGATAAATTTCTCACCTACCACAACTTAAAAAAAGGATTCATAGCAGAAAAAAAAAAACGAGGCCTGTGTCATCAAGATTTAAAAATGGTGAAACTCAAAGTTAGTGGGATTTAAAAATCGATGAAATTCAAAGTTAGGTAGGATTTTAAAATAGGTTTCAAGCAAATCATAAAGATTATCGACCATGCATTAACAACAAAGAGGGAAAATAGTAAACCCATTCATTGTTGGCAATTTTAAATGAATCTAATAAATGAACTCTCTGTGACTGCCTTTTACGGACAATGTTGAGTAACAAATTGGTGAGATATGCATCATGCATATAGATGCATGTATGGGTGCATCCTAGGGGCCTCATAGACATTGCCAATGTTTAATGTATATGAGGGATGTAAATACAATGATTTTAAAACATTTTTGACACCTATAATGTGCATGAAATTTGTTAATAGGTTTTCCCATAAAGCTCCACATAATTATAGGAAAACAAGGGTTTTATATTATAGAAAAACATTCCATTTTTTGTATGGAACCAGTTATTCTTTGTGTAGGTGAACAGGCTCATGTAGGATGTATGTTATTTTGTTGTCTGTGTCCAAATGATGGCAAAAACAAGTCTGCTATATTAAAATATCATTGTACTGGTCAGAATCTTTTTAAGCACTATTTTTTATCTGAAATTAGAGGTTTACAAAATAATTGCACTTAACTCCTAATTACATATTTTTCCCCATCCAACAAAATTGTGTGGATACAAATCTTAACCGTTGAAATTACAGAAACTAGCATTCACTTGTTCTTTATCCAAATCAATGGAACATAAACTAATCACTTAAAAAAAACGTAATTAGGAAACTCAAGAAACAAATACTAAAGAGAATTATAAGACAGAAGAGAAGAAGAGAGATCACGAGCTTGATAACTAAGTTCACTCAATTTGAGCTATGTCTCTGGGTTTGCTTCTCAAAAAGGAACTGCTTTATTAATGATGCCAAACAATGATGCTTTGTACATCACCCAAGCTTTAGCCCCTGCAATAAAAAATATCAGTCTCTTCTTGCACCTAAAGACACCCACGTGCTCTCCTGCTTAGGTTAGGCTTAAATTGCCTCATAACCCAATTACAAAGAGAAAGTATTACAAATTACAATGTCTTTGTGCTTGGGAAAATCCTCCCAATTGACTAATTCTCTTCAATGGAATTCCTTGTCAAAATCTCTATCACATCACCACCTTGAAAACTCACACTTACACCCCTTTTTATACATAAATTAATCCCATAATGATTTAACCATAAAACAATAAAATAATCCCCTTAACAATTCGTTCCATAACCTATTTTGTCTTTTAGGCCCTTTTGGTTGTGATGTTTAAGGGAATTTTTGGCTTATAGGCCTATTTATTAAAGATTTGGCCTTAAATAGTGTTTAAAACCAACTGTTGCCCCATCTATACTAAAATTCATTGATGGTCCAATGGTGATCATGATTTTTTCATTCAATGGGTCGGTGGTTCAAAACCCTGTCGACCATGTTTTACCAACCCACCACAGCTTAACATTCAACAAAATGAACCGACATCTATTATGAGTAAAGCTAGCAATCGGTGGGCTAACGGTTTGGAGTGGCCGCTTGGAATGGACAGGTGCAGTGTTCAAATCCCACTAACAACTTTTGATTGTTACATGATTTTAATGGTTGGAAGAGTGCATCGACGGGGCGCCACGTGGCGCCACCCAATTGGTCCATGTGTCACCTTGTTATTCATTACCAGAGCCACGTCGTAGCTACCTCAATGTTGATTGTGCTACCACCTGTATTGCCACGTAGATGTTGACTAGATGTACAAAATGTACATAATGCCACGTGTCAATCTCTGATTG
>VDFB02058242.1:625911465-626027030 GCA_007258455.2 Sequoia sempervirens
ACAAGATTGGAGGAGAATGTGAGATACATTTGGAGGAGATGGTCAAGTTATGGTGGAGTTGATTCCACATCGGGGAAGAGGAGTAAAGAGTAGAGTTGTTAGAGGAGGAGGTTGCTTGTTCTAGCTAAGTGTTGGAAGAGGAGAAAGAAGAATCAATTATAGGTACCAATTTTAGTAATGGAGTTTGCTGAGAATTGCTTTCAATTTGAAAGGGTGGTACTACTACTCAACTCCATTTTGTGAATCTATATTCACAAAATATTTTCTACCCCAGGTGTTTGATGTAGGAGCATCTAGGGAGACTAGCAATCTTGCATAACCAAAAATATTGTTATTTCAATTTTGTTTATTTTCAATAAGGGCTTAGGGGTTATGAGAAAAAATATTTTGATTTGCAACTTTGTAATTTCCCTTGTGGTAAAATTGTAATTGTAATTTTGGTGGGAGTTATGCATTTATAAATGTTTCTAAGGCAAAATTAGGAAAATACCTCTCTTGGGCATCTCATTCTTTGTGGGGACCACTTGGGGTGCACATTCTTCCATGTTCAAGTGCATGATATGCATGCATTTGCATGTTTGTGCCACAAGCTTTGCATGTTGATGCATGTCCATATTTGGAGTCGTCGGAGCTACCAAAAATCATTGAAGGTGTCATAGTTGACCAAATTTGATTGCCCATGGTTAAGGTACCCATGTGAAGGCCATGTGAGCATTGAGTAATTCAATTATTTTATTATTATTTTTCCAAATGGGGCATGGGTTTTCCAAGGAGGTGTTTTTCTTATGGTTTTGGAAAACCATAGTGGTTTTTTCATTCACAGATCTATATATTTAGGCCTTGTCATTTGGGAAGTTGGCTTTGGGATTTTTGTAGGTGAGATGGGGAGATGCTGCTGGATTGAAGAGAGGATTTGAAGACTCCATTGTTGCAGATTTGTATTTGCATAGAAGACCTTGTTTTAGGGATCTAGTGAGCTCCACATTTTGGAAGATAGTGAGCTAGTGAAGTCCATGTGAAGGGAGCTTGAGAGCTTCAGCTAAAAGAGGGTTAAAAGAGACCAAGAAGACATTTTAGTTGCAGGTTTGGATGTGTGCTAAAGCAGCAAGAAGATTGGTGAGTTCGTGGATTGATTGCAGCAGTGATTTCTAATGAAGATTGTTGGCTGAAAGAGCTAAAATCGGGTGAAAGAGGATAGCCTGTAGGAGACCATTCTACATTTGATCTTTGCTGTTATACAACAGATTTATTTCAGTTTTGTGATGGTTTTTCATCAGCCTATGTAGCTTCAAAATAATGTACTTCAGTTATGCTTTATTGTTGTATCAATTCACGAGTTTTTAAATGAGGAACATGAGACTTTACTTGCAAATTTTTGGTGTTGATTTAAACAATTTCTAAGTTGCATTTTCAGATTGTTGTGAGCATGTGAATTAGGGTTGGTTTCCTTCTACATAAAATGGCCAAGACAACAATGTAGCAATTAAAAGGACTAAAGGGCAAGTTATGTCCAACCATTCTAGACTATACTTAGTAAACTACTATTTGCTTACTAAAGGTAGTAGGTATTTTCCACTAGCATTTAAGCTACTTTTTCTCTCTTCCTATAGTTTCTAGGATAAAATATTATGTTGATTCTTGTGATTGGCATGTTTATTTAAACTTGTTCAATAATTTCTCTTTATAAATTATTAACAGCTATCATTTGTAATTGCAAGTAGCATAGTATGCTAAATTTTGTTTTATTTATAGATTCCAAAGTAAAAGTTTATAGATCATGAGTGGTAGAATTTCTATAATCTGGATTACCCACTCAATTAGAATTTGAATAACTCAAGTCAACTCAACATTCAAATGATTAGTGTATTCAACACCAAAGTTAATGGTTTCTTGTAAGTATCAAATTACTCTCTTGGTTTCTTTCCAAGGGGTGTCATATGGCTTAGCCATGAATTTATTAAGTATGCTGACTATGAACGCAATATTAGGTCTTGTTGTGGTTAAGTAGGTCAAAATTCCCACTAGCTATATAAACAAAGTGCCATTTTCTGTTTTTGTATTTTCGTTAATGTGAATCTTAGCATTTTGCTTTATTAAAATATAGATTGGTTTTCAGTATGTATATTGAATCTTTTGAACAATTGCTTTGTATATTTACTTTGAGCAATCAAGGTCTTACCATTTTCTGTCCATCTCAATGTCTAAGCAATAATGAATCTGTCCAAGATTCTTCATTTCAAATTTATTTGATAGATCTTGTTTAATTTAATCAATCAAGCATGTAGCACTTCCAATTATGATCATATCACCAACATACAATGAAATCAAAGCAATATTCCTATGTTCATCTTTCTTTATCTACATAGTTGGGCCACTCTTACTTTTGATGAATCCTTGTTGGAAGAAATTGTCAATTTTCACACTATGATACCAGAGCTTGTTTGAGACCATATAATGCTTTCTTTAACTTGCATACAAGATGTTCTTGTTCTTGCTTCACAAAACCTTTTGGTTGAATTTAAGATATATATCTTCATTTAACTCACCATTCAAAAATGCCAATTTAACATCCATCTGATGTATAAGTCCCAATGGTATTTACGAGCAAGTGCAATCATAATTTTGACGGTGTTTGTTTTAGCTATGAGTGCAAATGTGTCTTTATAATCTATTTGTTTGTATTGTGAATAGCACTTTGCAACCAATCTTGTTTTAATTTTTTTTATACTACTTCAAGCATTGAAATTAGACTTGAAGAACCATATTGATCCTTTAGGAGAGCTTTATTTGTAGGTAATTTAGTTAGTCCCCAAGTGTCATTTTTCATAGTAGATTCATATTCTTTTTGTAAATCAGTTATCCATTCTTTATGATCCTTAGTGTCTTCAAAATTTAGAGGTTCATCTACACTCATTACTTGAGGGTATCAAATCATAGTCCTTACATTTGATTGGTGTCTTGATTTATTTCATTGAATCTTCTTAGTGCCTCATTGCTTGGTGGAGTGGCTCCATCCTCTTTTGGTGTATTTTTTCTGCTTTTAGCCTCAATGCTACTTTTAATTTCAATATCATCTAGTATTGATCTTCATTTGTATGTACTTCCAAGAATCTTATCTAAATTATCTTCCTTTTCAATATCATCTGCATATTCATGAAATATATTAGCATCCCTACTTGCAAATAATTTATGACTAATATGAGTATACATTTTGAAATCTTATGCTAAGAATGAAAACCAATAAAAATATATATGAACAACTTTACATCAAGTTTCCTTGTGTTTCTTTTGGAATGTGGTAAAACGTACTCCCAAAAACTCTTAAATGATTAACAATGGGTTTAGAACCAATGAAAGCTTCATAATATGTTTTATTCTCTAAGAACTAGGTTGGAATTCTATTTTGTAAATAGACATTTGTAATTATAGCTTGAACTCACAATTTATTAGGGAGCCTTTTTACCTTTGAGCATACTTCTAGCACACATGACTATGGCTCTTTTTTCCTCTAAGCCACTCCATTTTGCTGAGGATGATATGAAACTGTTTGTTGGTTTAGAATTCTATTCCATTTACAATATTACAAGAATTATTTTGAAATGTATTCCCCACCTTGATTTGACTTGAGAATCTTGATCTGATTACCTGTCTGCTTTTCAAGCATGGTTCCAAACTCATTTTCTTTGTTATGAAATAGACCTATGTAAACACAGTTCTATCATTAACAAATAATATAATTTAAGCATAGTTCTATCATCAAGAAATATTAGAAAATAGGAAGCTCCCCAAATGATTTTGTCCGAATTGGCCCACACACATCTGAAAGCCCTAAATTCAATAAAATCTCCTTTTCTTTTATCTGTCATTCGTATGTTGTTTTCTTAGTGCACAACCATCATATTCAACATGTTCATTCATAAAAATTGGAAATGTTGTTTTCTTGGTGCACAACCATCATATTCAACATGTTCATTCATAAGAATTGGAAATGTTGTTTTCTTAGTGCACAACCATCATATTCAAACATGTTCATTCATAAAAATTGGAAAACTTTAAACCATGTCTTTTCTTTGTATTGAAACAAGATCTCCAAGATTCAAATGACTATGCCTTAGTGCCATAACTTTTTTGTGGGCATACTTGTTGATGCGATTGCTGACGATTTTCAACAATTACATCAAAATCTTGTACAGGCCTCCTACTTTGATTCCTTTTGCTATCACTTCATAGTGATCTTGCATGTCCTTCACGTGACAATTAATGATTTTGCTGATTCAACTTGCAAATCTTGATCTGTAATATTTGAAACTGAGATTAGTTTTTTCTTAATTCCGTGTACATGCAGCACATTTTAAATTGGAAATGTTGTTTTCTTGGTGCACAACCATCATATTCAACATGTTCATTCATAAGAATTGGAAATGTTGTTTTCTTAGTGCACAACCATCATATTCAACATGTTCATTCATAAAAATTGGAAAACTTTAAACCATGTCTTTTCTTTGTATTGAAACAAGATCTCCAAGATTCAAATGACTATATCTTAGTGCCATAACTTTTTTGTGGGCATACTTGTTGATGCCGTTGCTGACGATTTTCAACAATTACATCAAAATCTTGTACAGGCCTCCTACTTTGATTCCTTTTGTTATCACTTCATACTTCATAGTGATCTTGCATGTCCTTCACGTGACAATTAATGATTTTGCTGATTCAACTTGCAAATCTTGATCTGTAATATTTGAAACTGAGATTAGTTTTTTCTTAATTCCGTGTACATACATCACATTTTAAATTTGTTTCACAAGCTCATTTGACAATTTTACTCATGTATATCACTGTATCCTTTCATAACATGAGATTTCTCATTTCCTTGATAGATTTTAATACCACCAATTTTCTCACGAAAGGTTTAAAGTCGATTTCTGTTACAAGTCATATGAATGGATGCTCTTGAATTAATAAAACCACACATTACAATCATTTGTTTAACATATAGGATTGCATTTGAAATAAACAACATTAAATTATGAAGGTCATCATTTGCCACCTTATTCTCTATCAACAAAGTTTACTTTTTTGTCTTATATATTTAGACTCGTTAAACTTCTTTATTGGACACTCATAAGCATAGTGTACAAACTTACCATAGGCACTATTCTTCTTCACACTAGGATATGTTTTTGATGATGTTCCAACTCCATATACACCAGGTTTGCCTCCTTTGTGCTTTGGCCTGGATGGCTTTCCTTTTGTATGCCTAGTTGCCTTTGGCCATCAAAGCCAAAATTGAGGTCTTCTGTCTATTGTCTACGTGGATCCTCTACTTCTTGTAAAAAGTTGCTAAGTCATTCAAAGAAGGCGCTTTGTCTCTCGCTGCCAAACTGGTGATAAACACTTGATTATTTTCATTTGACGAATTCATATTAACTTTTTAATATTGCCCATTTTCCAATGGATGTGTTGCTATTCCTTATATCAGGAATAGTATCTTTGACAGATATTTGCAAAAGAATCTTTGCTTTGGTTTCTCTTTTCTCCTGATATTTAACAAAAGTTGGATGTGTAGTTGGTTTAGCTTCACTACCACCCACAATTGTTGAGACATATATCTTTTCGTTGATGTTGTTAAGAAGATAAAACTATATTTTAATCATAACTATTATGTAAAGTTGTGTCTCATGCAAAAGACACATCTCTCCAAACATATACCTATTTAAAGATTTTTGGATCTATGAATTTGATATGTAGAAAATATAATATCAATTTATGCTCTCCAATTTTCTACATGGTATCAGAACATTGAAATTTTTTGTGCCTGGACATTTGAATGTAGTCAGTGTGCAACACTCATGTAGAATGGTGTTGTTATTTCATTTTATTGCTGCATTGAAGTTGGTTAATAAGGCATTAAAGTTTGTATAGGCTGCATCTTTATCTTTTTTTTAAATCCAAACATGTAGAAAGGAAGGCGTGTGAAGAATTTCAAAAATGCTGAAGGATGAATTAAAGGTGTTGAAGGAAGAATTTCAGAGGCACTGAAGAATAAAAAAAATTAAAAAGGCATTGGAAAAGTGATTATTCTCTTGGGTTTGTTTGATCACTGCACTTGGAGGAGTCCGTCTAGTTCATAGAGGCTATATAATTGTTTATTTTAAAGATTGAAACCTCTGTTCTAGTTGTCTGTACCATTCATTCTTGTGAGTTGTGCAACTCTGGGACTGCTGTAACTATTTATAGTTGTGAACAACATATTATGAAGGCTACGATTACTTCCTTAAACACTTTTTGATCCACTGATTGCTTCAAGAATGCCATTTTAGGCCTGCGGTACAATTTTGGGAAGATTGACTTAGAACCCAGTTTGGGCCAGTCAAATCCTTCATTTATTTGGGCTGTTATCAGCTATTACCAGACATTACAGCAAAGATAAGTGATTATTCCATCTTTTTTCATCAACCAAAGGCTTCCTCTACTGATTCCGGGTAAATATTTATGAGATTTCATTTTTACACCAACTGTTTGACAATGCCTTGAAAGATGAATAATTGTTTGAACGAAAGAAAAGACATTGAGGTTAGTGATTTCTCTCTACAATACTACATAGTTATTTCAGTACAAAACATCGCAACTTTCCAAATGTCATATTACCTTTAAAAATAGTATATTATGCAAGGTATAAAAAAAAGGGAACGTTATTTTGATTGCAAGGGTGATGGTGGCATTTTTTACTATTTGAAAAGATTTATTGCGAGGATTTTAGATTTTGTAGAGGATGAAGTTTGCAAGAAAGTCACCAATTTTGGAAGAAAATTACATGTGGTAAATGACAAGTGGAGTAGATTTTAGCTTTAGAAGAAATCCTATTTGTAACTATTATTGAAATTTGATCAAAGAAGAAAGGCGATTGCATTTTTTGCAACATTTGAGGAAGTCTGTAGTATTTGTTAAAACCTAAGTCTGAAGACCTACAAAATCAGTGGTAGATAATTTCAAATCATGGAAGAGTGAAAGGTAATAAAGCCACCAAAATCAATCGCCATTAGGTATTACATAAGTGACTTTTTTGTGGTTAAAATTTTAACTATATAACCAATGGGAAAGATTGGTAAAAGAGAAAGGAAAGAAAATAAAACTTAATATGTAAAAATAATACTTTGGAACAAGAACTTGAGAAAATTGGAAAGAAAAATGAATAATTAGAAACGGAAAATAGGTCACAAAAGGAAGATATATCAAAATTGAGAGAATAAAATCTTTTGTTCAGTCAATTACTTGAAGCTTACATAAAGGAAAATCATGAGAAAGGATATTCTTCAAAGAATGTTAGATTTAAGATAATGAAAGAATGTGATATGAAAGAAAAGGTTTGGGAAACTATAGACAAGGAATTATAGAGCCCATTGAGCCTATAATAAGGTCAAAGAATGAAGGCCTTGGATATGTTAGTGGAAATAAAAATGATGTTACAAGTGTTAAGTTTAAAAAATTATCTCAAGAAATACAATGCATACAATGTTCTCATTGTCATAGGCATGGACATAAAAAAAAAAAAGTTGTGTTGGGATCTTCATCCTTGTAGTATCTGTGGATTGAAGAATCATTTTGATAAATTGTGTTGGAACAAAGAGTGAAAAAAACAACCTCTAAAAGATAGTATACAGATGGATTGTGGATGGATTGGTGTATCTAATTGGAAAAAAGTCACAAATATATTCAAAATTTTGTACAAGCATAAATATTCTTATGTTAGACAAATGGATTGTGGATTAAAGGATCATTTTGATAAATTGTGTTGGAACAAAAAGTGGAAAAAACAACCTGATAGTATACATATGGATTCTGGATGGATTGGTGTATCTAATTGGATTTAAAGGTCACAAATATATTCAAAATGTTGTATACGCATAAATATTCTCATGTTAGACAAAATAACAAATCATGTAAGGTCAGTTATCATCCTAGAAACCATATAATTTAATCTATGAATTTTGACTATTATAAAGGCTACTTGAATTCTATCTATGTAGTGGTGCGAAATTTGAAGTTGGAGCATTCATATATGTGATATTTGAAGTTGGAGCACTCATTTATGCATAATAGATGTAACGTTGATCGCAAAGATCATTGTCGAACGTAAAAAGTTGTAGTATTGATCGCAGAGATCATTGTTGAATAGTTGTAGCTGCGTTGATTGCAAAGATTGTTGCTAGATTTGTGAAGGATTTGATCGCAAAGATCATTCTTCAAATTGATTGTAGAGGTCATTGAAGGTTTTGGTCTCAAAGATCATTGTTGAAATTGATTGTAGAGATCATTGAAAGTTTTGGTTGCAAAGATAATTGTTGAAATTGATCAGAAAAATTGTTGCTAAATCTGTGAAAGGTTTTGATCACAAAGATCATTAGGAATGCTTCACTTCCTTTAATGCTATAACTATGAAGGACATCAAGTACTATAGATAATGATGGACAAAAGTAATCAAGGCTATTCAAAAGAAAGATAAGTTTTTATACTTTGAAGAAGACATTGGTGTTTAATATTCTTCATTTGTATATAGGTAGCTAATAAACCTATTTGTTATAGGTTGCCGCCATCATCTAATTAAATTGTGTGATAAAATAAATTTTATGGGGGTTGTTAAGAAGATAAACTATAATTTAATCATAACTATTATGTAAAGTTGTGTCTCATGCAAGAGACACATCTCTTCAAGCATGAGACCTATTTAAAAATCTTTGGATCTATGAATTTGAGATGTAGAAAATATAATATCAATTTATGCTCTCCAATTTTCTACAGATGTTTGCATCTTAAATTTCCATTTCTAATTATTAGCACCATCTAGTTGATTTGTTTTAGTGAGGTAGGTAGTAATCCATCAAATTCGACAATGTAAACAGACAGAAATAAAAGTTAGTAGTCCGTTTTGGCTTACACTCTTAACTTCTGCTAGTGATACTATCGCTCAATTTCCAAAATTAAATGCTGGCTCAATCTGCAGGCTAAATGGCAGCATTTAGACAAAACACATTGAAATTTACCAGTAGCAGCAGCAATTGCACAATGAAATTTACCAGCAGCCGCAGCACTCCTTCAATTTCTGCTCCTTTTTGTTTGTTTGCAGCAGCAAAAGAAACCACTTTACAAAGTATTTGCTTATCTTTCAAAGGCTCCAACAAATCGTATTTGCTTTGTTGTGCTCCAGTTTTTTGTTTTATTTGACCGCTTTCTCCTATCGCAGTCTCCTTTTCTCTTTACAATGGCAGAGCCTGCACTCGCAGCAATAGCAGTTTCAAACCGTCATTTTTTGGTTGGTTAAGTGTTGTGTACTTCGGGGGTAAATTCATCTATTTTTGTTTGTGTTTTAAAATATTTATGTTCATCTTTTAAACGATTTATGCAATGCTTTTTTTTTTGGGTGAGTATGTTAATATCCACACATTCTTAAGGATAAAGTGAGGGATTCTCATTATTTTATTGAAGAATGATTGAATTTTTTCCGTAGTGAAGAATTTTATGGTGACGATTTTATTTGGAAAAGATTTTTCAAAGTAAAATGTTCTTTTTCTCTATATTCTTTGGAATCAAGACTTTGTCCTATCTTAATGCATTGATACAAAAAGAGAGTTTTAAAGAAATAGAGAGATTGAATAAGCGGAACTCTCATATTCGACACAAGAAGTTTACATGAGACAATCTTAATGTTGAGCTACAACTAATATGGACCAGCTAGGACTCAAACCTAAGGCCTTCCATTTGCTGTTGGAGTGCTCTACCAACTGAGCTACTAGCCCCTCTTTGACCAGCCCATTGTCGGTCTGGGTGTGGCTTATTCCCAACACCCCCCCTTAAACCACATTGCTGGTGCTTGGGGCACCTAGCTAGGCTTTGATACAACTCGTTGATCTACAACTAATATGGACCAGCTAGGACTCGAACCTAGGACCTTCCATTTGTTGCTGAAGTGCTCTACCAATTGAGCTACTAGCCCTTCTTTGACTAGTCTATTGTCAGTTCGGGTGGCTTATTTACAACACCCCCCCTTAAGCCACATTGTTGGTGCTTGGGGCACCTAGCTTGGCTCTGATACCACTCGTTGAGCTACAACTCATATGGATCAGCGAGGACTCGAACCTAGGACCTTCCATTTGCTATTGGAGTGCTCTACCAACTGAGCTATTGATCCCTCTTTGGCCAATCCATCGTCGGTCTGTGTGTGGCTTCTTTCCAACACTAAATTCGCACAAGCCACCTAACTAACTAATTGAAACCATAGTTTCATAGAGTTTCCAAACAAGCGGGCTGAGGGCCTAGATTTAGGGACATTAGTGTAAATATGTAGAAAAATTAGTTACAAAAAATGTACAAGGAATAACAAAAGAAACATCATAATACTAAATACATTGCATTGGACAATGAAAATGCTGAATATGGAAATAATATATTATATTCAAAATGATGATTATATTTAGAATTCAAATTGAGTTGGAAAATGGCTCAATACCTCTAAACATGTCCAAAGTCCATACCAATCTTCTCATCACTCAAATTGCTGGACTTTTCAAAGTCAAGTTCCTCCAACCAGTACTGACCAACCTTGTGTGTGCCACATCATCAACCTGTGTTGGCTCCTTTTCCCTACATCCCAATCTAGTGCATCTACTTCTTGCTTTAAACTATTCTTTTTAAGTCAAGGAGTTTTGATGGAAATGGGTTTTGAGCATTAGCATTTTTGATAAGGATAGTTTTCCTAGAAAGAATGCCTCTAGATTTGAAACAATGTTGTAGGAACATAAGGCCCTATACGAGGTTGTCTTAGGTTTTTAGAAGGGTCCTCATTCCCTATATGGTACTAAAATGCACATTTTCTCCAAGACATTAAAAGCTTTGAAGTTTTTTCAAAAGGGTTGAAATAGATCTATGTTTAAAAATATTTTTCTTTGGAAAAATAACTTTGAAAGTAGAATGGCAGAAATTCAATCTAGAAATAATGATTGTTTGATATCTGACTCTTTGAAAGATGGGGAGAATGAGGTGGCTTCTCAACTTGATGCAGGAGCATCCATGGCTCAATGCAATCTTGTATCCAGTAGAATTTTCAATTTTTGGTGAGCAATTTTGTAATTTTGTGGTGAGTAAATTTTGGTTTGGAATTCAAGTTGAAGGTGGTAAATGATACATATTTGAATAATTAAACTTGACAAATTAATTTCCCTATGCACATTGTCAAGTTGACTAGTGGGAGAAAAAGCAACGAAAAAACAATTTTAAAGTATTTAAATTAAAAATATTTGAAAGGCAATTTGGGGTGTTGGGGTTTGAATGTGGAGCTTTAAAACACTATTTAATGATCCCTAAAAAGTAGGGATTGAGGCACCCAAGTTTGCTTTTTGGTTTTTGCTTTTTCAAGAGTCAAAAAAGAGAAGAATTTAAAACTGTTGTTTTCCCTATCTCTAGAGGGCTGCTAGGAATGAATATTTAATTGTTTTTAATGATTTTTGAGGGGCTTTAATGAGCAGCAACACCATGGATCGTGCTATATTGGATAAGGCAAAATAAAGCATATGAAATCAATTTCTGGACAGGAGGAGTTAAGAATAGAAAACCACTTTTCATTGTAGGGGGTTTTGAAGAGAAATTTGGGAAGAGAAATAGAAGGATATAGGAAGAGGGGGTAGCATTCTTTGGGGGAATGTGTTCTTGGTGTGTTTTTATAGGTTGGGACTGATTTTCAATAGTCCATTGAAGTTTTAGAGCATTGGAATGAAATTACAAGAGTTGCAGGCAGTGTTGGAGTGCTGGAAGGTGAACTAGTTGCTAGAGCTCACATAGTTGAGCATAAAATTGTATTTCAATGTTTCCATTGCATATAAGATGTTTGTAGGAGTTTTTATTTGTTGTTTATCAGTCTATTAAGATTGAAAAATCATTTGTAATAAGCTTCCTTTAACAGAGAAATTCAATGGGTTCATGTGCAATTAAGTGTTGAGTTTAAATTGCAATTTTTCTTTTCTGTCTAAGAAATTGTTTGAGGATTTTAGAAGAGGGATTTTTTGAGTTTAAATCCTCTCTACATTACAACTTGAGGAAATTTACAAATGTGAAGAAATATTTTTGAAACAAAAAATAGAATAAAGTGACTCAAGGAGAAGGGGATTGCAATACGATTTAAAAAAATAATATTTCTTGTAATACGAGAAGAACAAAGAACTTCATCACTAATTTGGAACTACAAGGATGTCAAATAAGTGACAATCTTGATCTAATCAATGGATCTTTAGTTTCCTTTTGGCATAACATGTTAATTGAAGTATTGGATAGTGATGAAAAACAATATATTTTCCTTGATTCTATTCCTTCTAAGATTGGTCTAGATGAAAACAAAATTTTGAAGATATCCTTATAAGTAAGATATGCCCTTTTTTATATGGATGGAAATTGTGCTCGAGCTTGATGGATTTACGACATTTTTGTTTCAAACACTTTTGGGATATTATGGGTGTGGTGTAGGAATGTATGCACTCTAGATTGATTCTCAAAGCAATGAACTCTATTTTTCTTGCTCTTGTTCCTTGAAAGAATGATTCTCTAAATGCATAGGATTTTAGGTGTATATATCTTTAAAATACCATTTATAAGATCATTTCCAAAGCCATTGCTAATAAGACTCAAATCTCTCCTTCCCTCTTTAATTTTGAAGAGTAGGGGGCTTTGTCAAGGGTTATATATTAGATGGTACATCTTAGTTAATGAAATGACACATTCTTATATGGTTAGTAAGAGAAAGGTATGCTTGTGAAATTGAATATTATGAAAGCTTATGATACTATTAATTGGGGATTCTTAATATTTTTGTTTTTTGTTTTTTTGAATTTGGTAAGGATTGGAAGGTTTTGGTTTTTAGATGTTATTCTTCTACCTCCTTTTTAGTCCTTGTAAATGGATTTGTAGGTGGTTTTTTCTCTTCCTTAGACATCTTAGGCAAGGGAATCCTTTGTCTCCATACTTTTTTGTCTCAATAGCTACCTTTATTTGAAAGAAGAGTTATGAGTATCCAAGTGATCCCACAATAGTGTGTCCCACTTTTTGGCCTAAATGAGATATTGCAATCAACAGTTTAAGCCAAAATTTCACTTTCTATCACTTATAACAAGCAAACTATTAAGAATTTGAAGATGATGTGAACCAATATTTTTAAAATTTTGTGTGTAGATTTTAAATATATTTAAAAAAAATTTAAAAAAATGCTATTTTTTAATAAAGTTTATATATTTTATAATATTTTAATGAGTGACATTTATTTAATAACACAACTTTTATTAGAAATTAGCTGTGTTCCACGGCCTTTTGGGGACGGGGATGGGGGGACGGCTGGGGACGTGTTTCCGAGACGTTTCCTAGGGGCCCATTTTTAGGGGATGGTAGGGGATATGGCGACATACAAAATACATATATATATATGATTTTTTCAAAATTTATTAATATATTATAGGTAGACAGAGAGAAAGAGAGATATATGTCAATAAATTAATAATTGCTAACAACAATATCAATATATAAATAAATCGCGAGATTAGTAGCATAACAACATAATAAATGTCATTAAAGCATTATAAAATTTATCATAGCAATATCAAACATCAATAAAACCATGGTCTATCAATATCAATAAATCGTGAGAGTGGTAGGAAATGGAACTAAGTAAGTGCAGCTCCCAACTCCTCAAGGCGTCCCAAACACAAACAAAATGCAGCTTGAGTGAAGAAAAAAACGCAGTCAAATTGAATCTTATGAAACTTTATTAAGTTTCATTTAAATTTTTGTTTTTAGACTTTACACAAACGCATTATGTTGTTGTGGGCCCACAAAACATTTAATAGCAATATAAAATGTTTTAAAATTTTTTTTTTATGTTCTTTAATTTTCTGGAGCTCCATATACACGGGGACGGTTAGCCGTCCCTGGGGACAGCGAGGGACGTTTCCAACGTCCCCCGTCGTCCTTGGGGACAGGGGACCGTTCCCAGACAAGAGGAAACGTTCCCCACCGTTTCTCGTGAATTTTCCTGATTCGGGGATGGCTGGGGACTGTCCCCGATGCGTCCCCCCGTCCCCGGGATGGATGGGGACGGGTATAGGGGGTTTTGGGGCAGGGGATGCGTCCCCGTGTAACACAGGAAATTAGATAAAATCATTGTTTCTTAAACACAAATCACTAACATTGATATCTATTGCATGCATATTTTTTCATAATTTTTTGTTACTATATTTTATTTATTGTTAATTTTTTAATTCACATTAATTCATAGTGATTTTATTCTATATTGCATAACTTTTTTTTGTATATGTTGATTGATTTTTTAATTGAAACAAAGACATCCATATTGAGTGTAGACATTTTTATTTTTTATTTTTTCCATTTTCTTTTTTTCCTCATGCATCATACAAAGACTTATGTTTAGTAAAAATTCATGTTCACTAAAAAATAGAAAAAAATGTCACAATTAAATAAAATATATTACAAATTATACGTGTGGAGAGCTTACTCCAAGGTCTACAATCTTGCTAAATTTCATGTCATGGTGACTCCTTGTGATGGTCCAATCCTTGCTTCAAAACAAAAGAATTCTTGGAAAGCTACATGATCAACATTGGGATGGCGTCAAAGGTTCTTCATATAAAGGTCCTTTTAATAAAGTATTTTGAACATAAAACATTTAAAAAAGAAAAACCATAAAGGCCATGATGACATTGTCTTCGAGTGAATTTTTGGCATCTTAGGATCATTTTTTTTTTTCATATCACAATTGAGACACACTAAGGTGGGATCACCTTCTCTCAAAATCAAATGTTACTCACAAGGTCTTAAAGCTTCATCTATAAGAAATATTTTCACTCATCAACAATTCTTGGATGAAATTTTGACTTTTGATTCTCCTAACATTACTGAAGTTAGGAGAACTAAAAATCATTTATCATATCATGAAGAGGTTTTGGGTCAAATTGTGAATAGATCAAAATCTAAAATATTCTTGATTTTAGGGAAATGGAACAAGATATTCTTTGCAGATGTATTTATTTTAGAAAATATTCTTTTCTTGATTCCCACCTTGGTTAAATTGCTATGGAATTCAACTTGGGACAAATTTAGAAAGCTATTGGATGGTTGGAAAGGAAGACAAATCTCATCTAATTGGAGGTTGGTTCTTCTATTTTTCAAGGTATTCGTATTTTTTTTCTCTTACACTTGTGTTTTAAAGTAGCATTTGACAAATTCAGCTTTGTAATGAGGGACTTTCTCTATGAAGGTTTAAGAGATTGTTTTAAATTTCCGTTCTTTATCTTAGAATAAATCTATGTAAATAAATAAGCTCTATTTGTTAAATTGGTGTGGAGATTTATTTCCTCTTATAAATCAGGATTCATATTTTGAGATCCAAATATCTCAATGGTGCTCATCCTTTAAGTCTGCTAAATTTGACTAATTTTCCCTCCATTTAGCTACTTGGGAGAGAATGAAGTTTGCAAAAAGGACAATTGATAGATACCGATTTTAGAATATTCTAGATGGATCTTCTCTTTCATTTTAGAAAGATCAATCTTTGATTGGCACTCTTGTAGAAAATGTTCTTGAATCTAGGGGTCTCTCTATCTTTCTTATGGCTGAGAGGGGATCTAAGATTAAAGATTATTGGGAAGAAAAGATTGAGCGTTATGGGATATCTAGATCTTACAAAGATTTACCTACAATCCTTGAGGTTGAGAAAGAGCTCTTCTAAATCTATCTCTGTTATTGCAAAAGTATAGGCCCCTTTAGAATATAAACAATGATCATTTGGGATGGAATCTTCAAGGTTGTGGGAGTTATACAGTCAAGGGTGGTTATAAAATACTAGTGTTATCGAAAACTACTCAAAGATCTTCCTTTCCTTGGTATCAAATTTGGAGAGATAAATGGTCGCCTAAGGCTAATGTTTTTCTGTGGCTAGCTTGCCACCAAAGATTTGGATTAGGGATCAACCTTAAAAAAAATGTTTGTATGGTCTAGGTAGATGTCCTCTTTGTTTAAGGAAGAAAATGGTAACCATCTTCCCTTCCTCTATGACCATGCCATTAATATTTGGAATAATTTATTGGATCCCCAATGTTGGTTGGGATTGTTTTTTTTATGTTGAAGTGATCAGATAATAGCTTGGGTATCTCCTATGAACTTAAATTTTCTTTGAGTGGGACAAGGCCACTCAAAGAAAATTTGGCTAGAAAGGAATAATATATGTTCAAATCTAAGGAAAAAATGTGAAATACTCTTTGGAGAGAGATTATGCATGCTTGTAATTTTGTTTGTAACAACTAGTTAAAAAATAAGAACTGAAAAGTTAAGGTAACTATTCTTAAAAATTCACTGAAACTATTGTGGTTATTTGAAGAAGCAAAGCCTAAGAAGGAGAAAAAATAGAATAAATTTTTGTGGTCCATGTGTCTTGAAGGATGGATAAAATTCAATTGTGATAGAGCTTCAAAAAGTAATCTAGGTATTTTTGGAGGAAGCTTGTCCTAGAAAGGTATAAAGGTGAGGTAGTCATATTAGGGTCCAATCATCATTCTAGCATTAATACCAATAATGTCTCTAAGATGGAAGGTTTGATTCATGATTTGAAATCGGGAGTTACGATTAAATCTCAAAATACTATTACTTGAAGGGGATTAAAAAATGATTATAAAGAGTTTGCAGTGTCAAAAAGTAAATTAGTAGAGGTTCTGTAGTCTTCTTTTGAAAGTAGTCGATGTCCTAGGTAAATTTTGAATTTGAAAATTACTCACATCTTTTGTCGAGGAAATCAAGTGGCATATTGGATTACTGATCTTAGCTTGTAAGAAAATTATCATGAACTGAAATAAATTCCAAATAGAACTCTCGTTAATCCCCTCAAATCACACACATCTAATTCCAAAAGTGTAGAGGGGCATGAGTCCTTTGTACACAAGACACGGGCCTTTGTACACATGACATGGGTCAAAGATTTTCCCATACCCTCAAGGTACTCCAAAGTACCCTTTCCATCTCATCCATCCACTTTCTTTGAAGGGAATCCTCAACCAATGGTTTCCTTTTAATTTTGGACTCCCCCCTATCCACCAACCTCATGGAGATGCTTGTTCTCTACACATTCTCCCAAGCCTCTCAAGCAATGAGAGCTCTTGATAAAGAGGTACTCAATCTTAGGTATCCAATCATTTATCCAAAAATCTATAAATTGGATTCAACCCAAGACATTTTTAACATATGCTTTTATACAACGTTATGCTGTTGGTAAAGGGGTACTCACATATCAATTTGGGGTACAACCACCATAACTTGGTGCAACAAGGGTTGATATTGGGTTGGTATCGGTGAGAATATTATATTTTTCATTAATGTTTGATATCCTTATGCTTAATCAGAGTGTTGCATATTGGTGAGAATATTATATTTTTCATTAATGTTTGATATCCTTATGCTTAATCAGAGTGTTGCATATTTGTGAGATAAATTGGTTGACTTGTTTTATTTGGTTTATGTATGCTCATATTTTTATGTAGAGAGGTATGTTTAGAAAGCTAGAACGGAAATAATGAATCAGTAGGTCCTTAGCTAAGCCATCAAGGATCTATTGGAGAATGCAGATAAAACAATTATTTCATTTAAGAATGGAAGGTGATAGGAAAATGTGCATAATGGACACTTTGAATGTTATGACTATCAGCTCGGGAGATCTTGAGGATATTGTTATTGTCACAGGACTTTGGTTCAAGAAACTAGATCCTTGGTTCATTGGATTCATCACAGGTTAAATCATAATAGTTAGGATTCGAATATGAGCCTAGTAGGAAAAAAGGTCTTAATAGTGGATTTTCAAGTGCTAATATTTTCAATCTGGTTTGAATAATTGTGTATCTACATTCTCTAGTAGATTCCTGATGGTTGAGGTAAGGACTTGGACATGCCCATTGCCAATGGTTACCAGATTGTGAAGAATATGCATAGAAAAGACAAGGCATAGAGGAGGAGGGACGAGTAATATTAGCTCTCGAGATGGAATATAAAATATTATGATAAATGAAATATACTCTTATCTTTGAGGAAATTCAAAGATTTAAATTAGAATTAATGTAAAAGAAAAATTATTACTCTGTTTTAGGTATTTATTTTAAAGTAAATTTTGTGAGCATTACAAATAAAAATGTGATTTGATAATTAATTAAAAAAATTACAATTTTTTTCGAAAGACGTCCTAATTTTATGAACTGTGGAAGTCTGAGATGCTTTAACTTTTTTAACTCTGTTCTAAAGTAACACTCAAATTTATGATTTTAATGAGATAAACACTTTTGAACGGAGTTGTGAACTGGAAGGAGCTTTTAAAAGTGCCCTGGAACCTTGTACATCAAAAAAGACAACAACATGAATTAGAATCAACAAAGAACATGAATTAGAATCAACAAAGAAGCGAGCTTCAGAACTAAAAAGATCACCAGCAAAACCTCAACAAAGATTAAACAGCCATAACAACAATCAAATTTATATATTAGTGAAACAATCTCACAAAGCGTTTTGAGATCCCTTCTTTGGCCATACCCAATAATTCTATATACTTGGCCATGGATATCTATCTATATATAGTCTCTCTTTCTCCATACATCAAGTTTTATGGCAAAAGCTTGTAAATTTTTTTTTGCAAGGCTAACAACAATATCGAACTCTTGGTACAGTGGGATATACTATCAAATGGAGGACCGATGCATGAAACTGCTTATATTGCCACCGGAAAAGATCCGGGGAACAATGTGTCTCTACTCGCAGCAAGTGTAAGTGGCCACAAATATCTCTACAGCTAGGCTTTTGTATTAAGCATTTTAGTTTGGTGATCAAAAAGGATAACTTAGGAATAAAGTATTTAGAATATAAAGAAAAAATCATGTTTTTTCACAGCTTATACTTATATTGCAGGTCCAGAGTAAAACATTAATACTACAAGAGAGTTGTAAGGATTCATCAGGCTTCCTTGTTGTGTATTCTCCTGTTGATATCTCAGAACTCAACGAAGTTATGAACGGTGAAGACTCGGCTTATGTTGCTCTTCTTCCTTGTGGCTTTTCTATTCTCCCAGCTGGATCTGAAACAGAAAGTGAAGTTGATGATTTAAACAAAGAAAATGGAAATGTGAGAGGAGCACTGTTAACCGCTGTGATTCAAATAACATTGAGCACTTCCAATCCTCGGAAGGCAAGACTAACGGCGGAATCTGTGAGGACAGTAAGTAACCTGATATCCTGTACAGTGCGTAAAATAAAATCAGCGTTATTATAGCCTGTACAATCGTGGACATAAACTGAAATCTGTCATGGAGCTGCTATTTTTATGAGTTTTTGAGCACATGGGTAGCAATGGTATATCATGCTTCCTTCCAAGTCCCCACAAAATTGTCATGGAGCTACCAGTTTCTGAGCACATTGGTAAAAAGTACTGTTCCTGCTCTTCCTTCCAAAGCCTCTACCCAAAATTTTCAGCAAATACTTACAATATTTCATATGATGAATGTTTATAGAGCACAAGAGAGCTCTAAACCATACAAAAATTAAATGATCATTGCGGTGAGGCTATTAGTATTTTATGAGTAGCTGTATGCTTTTAACCTGTAAAAATAAAATAAAATTACACTTGTCATGGGTAGCAATATTGTTGCATGCTTGTTTTATAATGAGAAAAGAAAGATTTCTGATAGATTGTTCAGATTTAAAATTTTATATAAAATTATGCTGATATACATAATTTATATATAATTTTATTTATATAAGATATGTTTATAAATATTTTAATTTGTTTTTTAAATAAATGAATGTGATAAATAAATTGTTTGACAGACAAAATCGACTGTCAAATTTAGGCCCAATGTGTGAAGGTATATTTGTCTAATGATTTCCAACTCTTAACCTTTTTGAATATCTGGTTTCTGACAACCATCATATCCAAATTGTAAATATTATCATTTATTATTTTAAAGTTTAGGAATTGATGATTGGATTTGGTGTAGAAATAGATAGATTCTCTTTAACCTTTTTGAATATCTGGTTTCTAACAACCATCATATCCAAATTGTAAATATTATCATTTATTATTTTAAAGTTTAGAAATTGATGATTGGATTTGGTGTAGAAATAGATAGATTGATTTTAGACTGTAAATTAAAACCGCATTTTGAGGTTGAGTGAATGAGCCACGCAATTAACTGAATGCTAAATCAATAGGTCGTTCAATTACAATATCAACTATTGGTAAGTGGTATTACTCATCGTGGTCTTTATGAGTACTTATTAGTACTTGCGTGACGCAATACTATTCCAATTTGAGTGTTGCCTTTTTTGATTAACTAATTATAATCATTAGCATGTGCCTTTGTCCAATACTATTGCAATGAGTTTTGTGTTTTTTAGTTAATTAGTTATTAATAAGTTAGCTTTCAACCAATCAAAAACAATAATTTAAAAAAAATAGAAAAAATTCAATTTTGTAAAGTGAACTTACAAAATTTATTGTGAATATGATTGGCTAAAAAGTTGTGTTATTGACGGCTTTTAAAGAAAAATGAAAATGAACTATTATTTTACTTATTTTTTAGAAAAATGAACTATTCTTTTACCTATTTTTAAGAAAAGAATTTTACTAAATTTTGTTTCATTTTTCAAACATATACATAATTACTGTAAACCACTCAAATTATTTCACTTCATACTTTAGCCCCATCGCCTGCTATAAATGTTCCTACTCCTCCCAATCTCCTAAAGGAGCATTGAATGAGCACTAATTGGACACGTCTACTTCAACGTATCAGCACATACGGTTTTGTAGTTAATATTTGAAGACCTGTTTAAATGTGTTTACCTGGCCCATATAAATGGCGTGCATGTCTAGACATTCCATTTGTTGTTACTTATTTCTACTTAAGCTAGTGTTAGTTAAAAATATGGGAAAAATCATTAGTTGTAATATAACTTTTGATTTTGAAATAAACCATATTCCATCATAATCATTTTAACATTCTAAAATGTTTAATGTTTTAATAAATAAAAATATCTATTTAAAGATGTAGGTTTTTGATTTATTTTTTATGTAATTTTTAATTTGATTTTTTAAAATTTTATTATTTTTTAATATTAAATATATGTTTATATATTTATTTTATTGTGTTTTAAATTTTTATGTATATTCATAATTTTTTAAGATGTCTATATTAAAATATTTATCTAGATAGATTCATGAATACAAATAGATAAGAAAAATTAAAAATATAATAAAATTTCTTTGTATCATTATACAATAATAAAATTTCTCTGAGTGTAAATAATACAAATGAAATTGAATATAATGATGAAATGGAGGAAGAACAAGATAACCTAGTAATAAATTAAAGATAAATAATATTAATAGTAATAATAAAAATTATATATTTAAATTCATCTATTGAACTAAAATTAATAATTAGTAATATTAATTTATCATATAATAATTATGTCAAGTTTCTATTAATATATTAATATTTAGAATATTATTATTTATTATTAAAAAAAAATCATTTTAAATATAATTTACCTGATTAATTAAAAATAAAATTACTAATCCTATTTAATTATATAAAAAGCCCTTATTTTCTTCCTTTCGATTGTTTAAAAAGAAATTGTAGTCCCAAGTTCAAGTATTTATAGGGATAGTGTTTAGCTTTGGTGTAAACTTTGTTGCCGAAATTAATTCAAAAATATTATATTATGCACACACACGAGGCATAAATTAATTCAAAAATAATATTATTTAATAGAATAAAGGAAGTTTGGAAGTTTGCTACAAGATATCTTCCTGACAATTAACCAGATCATTTCTATTGACTCAACCACATGCATAATATTTAATCATACAAATATTGGAGCTTGCCTTGGGAATTGAAAATGATACCCTTATCTTGCTGCAATGAATGTTTGCTGACATACATTTTTCATCATTGTAACGAAAGCTATTAGAGAGTAAATTAATATTTTAGAGAGTATGTGTTTATGTACATAACTCCACCATCACTTTCTTATCCTTATTTGAAATATTATCAAAATTAAATATGTAACCATAATCACTAATAGTATTTTATTTTTTAAAATAAATAAATAAAATGTCTCTAAAATGATATATCTCGAGTATATTATATAGATTAATATTTAAGATATGTATACTAGTCATAACCATCCAAAAGCTGAAACAATAACTTTAAACACTTAAATCATATAAGAAAAACTTTAGATAGGCGAAATTAAGATGGATTGCTTCTAGAACCTCTCCCCTGAGTACTTTCCTCTGTAGTATTGTAATTAAAGGTTTGTAGAGTTAAATAAAATATATGTAAGTTCGAATAAGGTGAATAAAATTAAATGTAATTTTTGTTAATTATTATATTTTAGTTTTGACTATTGTTTTTTAGTTTTTTTGTTTAGTCGTGAGTTGTTTTTATTTGTTTTGGTTGTAAATAGTAGTGATGGTTGTTTATTAGTTCCAAGGAACTATAGGGAGGCCTGTTTGTTAACTAGTGATTAAATGTTTTGCTTGCACCGAATCGAAATTTAGTATTTTCTTTTTCATAAATTATATTTTAAATTTAATACATTATATTTTAATTTTGTCAAAGTTAAATGCACAATTTTTAACTTTTTAAATTCTAAAAATATTTTTTCTTCAATTTTATTGGCTAAAAAATTTGGACCAATAAGGGTGGATTTTCAGAAAAAATATAATAATTGTTATTCTGCAACTACATGCACAACCGTTTTCCATGAACCATTTCTTCAATCCATTATCGTGAATAATTGTCTTGAAATTGCAATGTTTTATTTATCATCCTTAGGCATTTCCTTACAAAAATTTAGAAGAAGAAAAGTATAAGCTATATTTAAAAGAGCATGTTTGTTTCAAAAGAACAGATTATCCTGGTTATATGAATAAAAAAGGACACAGTTTGGATCTTTTCAAACAATAGATTTTGGGGCCTCTATGATGAGTACTCGATTCCATTGGTTAGCATTATTCTTAGTTTAGAAGATTTAGTTTTAGTTTTAGGCAATACTATTGCAATGAGTTTTGTTTTTCTTAGTTAATTAGTTATTAATAAGTTAGCTTTCAACCAATCAAAAATAATAATTTTTTTTGAAAAAAAATAAAATTCAATTTTGTAAACTGAACTTGCAAAATATTTAATTTTATAGATTATAAAAATTATTTATTGTGAATATGATTGGCTAAAAAGTTATGTGTGTTTTTTGATGGATTTTAAGGAAAATTGAAATGAACTATTATTTTGCCTATTTATAAGAAAAATGAACTATTCTTTTGCCTATTTTTTAGAAAAGTGAACTATTCTTTTGCCTATTTTTAAGAAATGAATATTACAAAATTTTGTTTCATTTTTCAGACGTAATTGTTGTAAACCATTCAAATTATTTCACTTCATTTTTTAGCCCGTTTAAATGTGTTTACATGGCCCATACAAACGGCGTGCATCTCTAGACATTCCATTTGTTGTTACTTATTTCTACCTAAGCCAGTGTTATTTAAAAATATAGGGAAAATCATTAGTTGTAATATGACTTTTGATTTTGAAATAAACCATATTCCATCATAATCATTTTAACATTCTAAAATATTTAATGTTTTAATAAATAAAATTATCTATTTAAAGTTCTAATTATTGTCATAGGTTTTTGATTTATTTTTTATGTAATTTTTAATTTGATTTTTTAAAATTTAATATTTTTTAATATTAAATATTATATGTTTATATATTTATTTTATTGTCTTTTAAATTTTTATGTATATTCATAATTTTTTGAGATGTCTATATTGAAATATTTATCTAGATATATTCATGAACACAAATAGATAAGAAAAATTAAAAAGATAGTAAAATTTCTTTGTATCATTATACAATAATAAAATTTCTCTTAGTGTAAATAATATAAATGAAATTGAATGTAATGATGAAATGGAGGAAGAACAAGATAACCTAGTAATAAATTAAAGAGAAATTAAATAATATTAATAGTAATAATAAAAATTATATATTTAAATTCATCTATTGAACTAAAATTAATAATTATTAATATTAATTTGTCATATAATAATTATATCAAGTCTCTATTAATATACTAATATTTTTTTAAAAAATAGGGGTAAAATTTTTATTGAACCTCAAAAAATAGCATTACATCAATGCCAAGGGCGAGAGCTTGACAGAACTGAAAAGAACAAACCATATCATGCAAAAGACAAAATCAACCAGTGCTCATGCCGTCCTCAAGAAGAACCCTCTCCAAGTCGAGACAAAGCTCTTGGGGTAACTGAACCCAATCCTCAATCCTCCAGCCATCCAAATGCTCAGAAGTCCATCTGGCTAGACAATCAACGATCTTATTCCATTCCCTTGGAATATGGACAAATGACACCATCTCCATCAAAGTGCTAACCTGCAATTGCTAGCTAACCTCAGACACCTTCTGTTTATTAAGCAAATTAACTAGAACCTATGAATCCGATTCACAAATAACCCGACGCCATTCCAACTCATAGGCTCGTTCCAAAGCATAAAGGACCGCCAAACCATCCATAAGGTTGATAGTCTACACACCTTTATGGATAGAAAAGAGGAAAACCACCAAACCAGAAGAGTCCTTGCCAACCCCACCAACTCTAGCAGGTCTCGGATTTCCCCTGGAAGAACCATCAGTATTGACCTTCAAAGTTCCAATCAGAGGGGGATGCTAGTTTTGTAATCTTTGAACTCATTACCCCACTTGCCTACCTCTCTTACAACAAGTAGAGGTTGAGGATAACCCATGTATACCTAGCCTAGCCACCATCTCAACATCCCTTTTCCCCAACAGAAACACCACATCTCCCTTAGCTTCAATCATCTCATGAATCATACCAAAGATTTTGAACCACACTTGCTGTATGTACAAGTTCTCCCCTTTGAAAATCCTCCTATTCCTTTCCAACCAGACTTGCCACAATAAGAAAATAGGCCCAACAAGCCACACATCCTACAAAAAGGGAGCCAACGAGGGAGGTCTTTCCAAGCTAGTCCAGAAATCCACCAGGGAGGAGGCATGAATGCAAGGGCTATTCCAAACTCCCCACCAAAAATGCCAGATTTGTAAAGTAAAAGGACACCGAAAAAACAGATGAGAAGAATCCTCCTCATCCATCCCACAAAGAACACACCTAGAGGGGCCTTGAAACCTGCGCTTTTGAATATTATCCCACATCAGACACCTGTTCCATGCCAAAGTCCAGACAAAGCAGTTGCACTTTGGCCAAAATAACTTATTCCACATCTTCTTCCACCAAGGAACTTCCACCCCCTTGATCCTTTGAGAGAGAAACCTTTGATAACCAGAAGCAATAGTGTAATTACCTTTTTGGTTGGGAGACCACGCAAGAACATATCTATCTATAAGGGAACTGCACTGCCTGCCAGAAAGAATATTATGAAGCATCGCACACTCCTCTTCCATTCCCACCACTAGCCACTCATCGGGAGTCTTCCACCTAGCACTCACTAGTTGCCCATGAAAAGAAAGCAATTTAAAGTCACTCACCTTCAACCAGCCAACATCACCAAATCTCCAACACAACGTCGCCAAGTTAGGAAACAGAGAGATAATGGGGGGGGTAACCATCCCAAGAGTCATTCCAAAACTGAACCTCCATCCCATGTTTACAAATCCAAAATAATCCATCCTTGATAAGCACAACTACTTTCTTGAGAGTGGCCCAAATTGTCGAGCCAGAGGAGTTTTTTGGAAATACTTGTGGGAAAAAATCTTGGCCCAAATTCAATCCTGCTCAGTACACCACTGCCAATAAAGTTTAGCTGCCAATGCCGTACTAGCCAACGAGGAATGCCTCAGCCCCAAACCGCCATACTACTTAGGACAACAAACAGTATCCCATTTAACCATACTTCATTTGAAAGACAACAAACTTCCAGCCCATAAGAACTATCTTGCTAATGAGTCCAACTCCCTGACAAAGCCCATCGAGGCCACCTGAAGAATACACCTGTAGATGGGTAAATCCTGAACCACAAAATTAAGCAACTGAACACAACCCGCAAAGGATAACCAATGGTTGGTCCAATGAGTAACCTTCGCACGAAACTTATCTAGGATAGGCTGCCACGACTCCCTAGGTAACCTGCCCACAACAATAGGAATCCTAAGATAAAATAAAAGAAGAGCCCCAATTTGAAACTGAAGAATCTGAGCAATTCACCTCTAAATAGAATCTAGAGTGTTGAAGAAAAAGATGGAAGACTTGTCTTCATTAATTAATTGGCCCAAATCCACAAGATAAATATCCAGAACCTTGCATAGATTCACGGCTTCCCGAATAGTGGCCACACCCATTAAAGTAATGTCGTCCAAAAACTACAAGTGGGATTGTGGGGGTAAGTCACCTCCCCACCTCCACCCCTGGATGAGGCCCATCTCCACATGTCTTCTCAATAGGCATCCCAAACCTTCAACCAACAGAAGAAACAAGGAGAGAGAGGGTCACCTTGCCTCAACCCACGAGAAGCGCCAAAAAGCTTTGAGTGCTCCCCATTAATTAAAATAGAGAATGAAACTGATGTGACACAACTCATGACCCATTGAATCCACTCATTTCTGAAACCAAAAGTAGCCAACACCTTCTGGAGAAAAGACCATTGGACTCTATCATATGCCTTAGCCATATCAAGCTTGATAAACATATCCTTTTCTCTAGAATTGGCCATATAATGAATGGTCTTAGTAGCTATAACAATACCATTTAGAATCTTCCTACCCTCCACAAAACCACTCTGCTCCTTAGAAATGAGCACCTTAAGCCACTTTTTCAGGCTGTTAGCAATTAGCTTGGAAATAATCTTATACACCACATTGCAAAGAGATATGAGATGAAAGTGGCTTAACCTATCTGACCCTTCACACTTGGGAATGAGCACCAGGAAGGTGGAATTCAGATCCTTTAACATTTGTTTATTCCTCTGAGATTCTTGGACCACCACCAATAAGTCCAACTTGATAATCTCCCAGAACTCTTGAAAGAATTCAATCGGGAATCCATCAAGTCTTGGGGCTTTCCCCTTCTTCATTTGAAACACTGTCCCCTCTAGCTCCTCTAGAGTGATCTCCCCCATGAGATGGTCCATCATTTCCCTAGACACCAGAGAAGGGATACAAGAAAGTACCTGAGCTTCCTCCACCAAACTACCCTGCAAATCTTCTCTGAATAGGGAAGTAAAATATTGAACAACTTCATTCACAGTATCATGAAATGAAGAGAGAGTTTCTCCCCTGTCATTGACCAAAATAGGAATAAAATTACCATGACGCCTAGCCTTTATAGAGTTGAAGAAAGTAGAATTTCTATCTCCCTCCTGGAGCCACTCAGCCCGAGCTTTCTGCTTCCAAAAGATCTCCTCCTATAACTTCCATTCTTCTAGGGCTTTCAAGGCTCTTGATTCCTCGCACAACAGATTCTCAGTCACCCCATTATCCCTAATTAGCCTAGTAATACCATCCAGCTCAACCTGTGCAACAAACTTGGTATTGAAAATATTTCCAAAGCATTACCGGTTCCAACACTTAAGCTGATACTTAACAAATTGAAGAAGCTTCGCAAAGACATACATAGTCGTACCATAGGAGGGTCTATCATCCCCACACCACTGAGCCACATAGCCATGGAGATCAGGATCACACAACCACATAAGTTGGAACTTGAAGGAGGAAGTTTGAGGCAGTCGAGCAGAGAGGATATAAAGCTTTATAGGCCAATGTTTCAAACCCCTCCAGTCCAAAATCTCAGAGCTAGAAGACCACATACCGCCAACTCAAAAGAAAGAGACCATGAACTGATCCAGACATTCCACAATGTAGCTATCACCAACCCTTCGATTGTTCCAGGTAAATTGTCTATTGTCAAGATTGATATCAACAAGATTTTGAGCAGAGATATTGTCCCAGAGCAGCAACACAGAGGCCTCCAATCTCGCAGTACCACCCCACTTCTCAGAAAGCTAAGCAATAGCATTGAAGTCACCCCCAATAATCCAAGGATGGTAAGGAGCCATGCTACAGACAGATTGAATGTTAGACCATAAAATCTGCTTGCCCTGCAGCTCCACAGGCCCATACACATTGGATAAAAGAACAAATTCCCTTGTCACCAAACAAGAAGCCACCATGGAAAGAGAGGACTTAAAGGACACCCACCACTGGGGGAAAATATTTCAAGGGTTCCATAAGCATACCACCCCCCCAGAAGACCCTTGAGCACCAATGCATTGGCAATCACCATTCCTCCATATCTTAGGCACTAAGCCCATCATACAATCAACAAAAAACTTGGTCTCCTATAGAAAAAAAAAGGACATCAAGAGAATGACTTCTAACTAGATCCTAAACAACTTTTTGTCGAGGGCCACTGTTCAAGCCCCTTACATTCCATGACAGAACAATCACTTCAAGGGGCTCGAGAAATGTGAATCTAGAGTTTTGACTAACCTATTGGTGTGCGTTTTATTACCCACCAAACAAAAAATAGAATGTCCAAGACACTCTATCCTCTCTTGAAAAATCACCACATATGCTAAGATTGTGAGAAGATCATATGGCGATTCCAAGGTTTCTTTTGTGATGTCTTGACGTGTGGATAAGCTTAATGGGTGTTGTGATATGCTGGTAATACACAAAGGGACTTACGATAGGCTCGTTCAATTCACAATGAAGGTCTAGATAATGAAGCTCTATTATTTGGGTCCTAGATCATGGACTTCAAGCAAATTGAAAAGGAGATAAGGGTTTAGAAGTTCTAATCTACTCCTAAGAATTCAAGAGATGGTATTGACTTGGTGAAACCAATAACAACACTTTTCTTCGCCACACTGAGGACAACTACACAAAGTGAGTGAAATCTTCTTGTTATCTCTTAAACTTGCACCCAAACTAAGTTGTGAAAGTCAGTTAGCTAGAGAAACATGGGAGCATTCTCGAGTTGTGGGTCACCCAAAATGAGAGTGAACCTCCGGATAGGCCAGCTTCCTAGCTGGTTATATCACCTAAATTACCAATGTTTTTGAAAGGAAAAGGAAGAAGGAATCCTAAAAAATGATAAAACTAAAAGCATAAAATGAAGTGACCAATGGGAAACATGCCATTTGGATGGAAGACTCAAGTGTGGGAAGAAAATACCACATGCCTTTAAAATTGGTGGAAGTGTGTGAGGAATAAGCCATGCGCTTTTAAAAATTGGTTGAAGATAATTCTAATTAATAATTAGAATTATTTAATTTCATGTGACCTTGGTAAGGTGGCACAAAAAGTTGTAGACACGTACTCAAATTCCTAATCGAGATTAGTGAAGATTAATTAAATAAAACAAGATTATGGAAATTTCTTTATTTAATTAATTTAGAAGAATATTTTTTAGACAAATGGAGAATTTAGAAAATGGACAATATAAATAAATTGAGAATTTATTTATATGTAGTTGAAATATTAATTAAATAGCTAGTATTTAATTAATTAAAGGTGATGATTGATTTTAGGTGTATACAATTCTATGTGAGGAAGTGCCTTCAGGGTCTCTCAACCTTGCAATTAACTCCTCAATTTATTTTTTGTTATTTTCAATTTTCCCCATTAAGTTTTCTTGAGTTCCTGGAGCATGTTGAGGAATTGTTGGAGGTGTTTGTTGGGGTTGTTCTTCAGGAGGGATTTTGGCATGAGGTGAATCAGGATTTTGAGGAGGAATTTGAGTAGGATTTGGAGGTGCATTATCATTTCTTGAAAATTAAATAAATGTACATCAAAAAACATAAATTAAATCTACCTATTTAATACCAAATTCACACAAAAAATAGAAATTAGTTTCTCCTTCAACCTCCCTGACATTGTGGTGACATTTTCATGAAGATTCGATGAAGAAATCAAGTGGTTCTAACCTTACAAAATCATGAGAGCATCATGCAAGGTTTGTAGGCTATGAAAGAGGTATTTGTAGCTGTTGGAAAAAATAAAATGAGCTTTTTCTTTTTCTTTTTTTGTTTAAATAATGAATAACGCACTCATGTTTTAGATTTTTCAAAAAAATTATATGAGGTGGCCAATTTTTGGCCCCCCATCTTTCTACACCCATCCTTAAAATGATTCTTTTTATTCCTCTAGTATGCATGCAACTTACATGTATGAGCATACTATAGGAATCAAATCATATACAATTACTGATACATAGAGTCTTTTACTCTTTGTGGTCTATGAATTTTTATTCTCTTATTATAGATGATATTATATATATTATATGATTAAGATATCTTCATAGTTAACTTGATATTTTAGCCTTTTTATATACGTGTCAACTTGAAGTTAGTTTAGAGAAAACAAAAGTAATGGCTTTCAACAAATTTTTGAAGACTAGGTAGAGGAGGTGAGTCTTATCATAGAGATAAAAAGGTTAAGTTGATACTAAGAAATAAATATGTTGGTCTTACCACCTTTTAAAATTAGTAGTTTTAAGTTCCATTTTAGAAAATTTAAGTATATATAGCCTATTTTAGACATTGGTCATGCCTACCCTCTTGTATGATTGTGGGATTTATGGAACATACCTTCAAGGATTATGGATTGAAGTTAGATACAAATATAATTGGTTATGGTATTATCTAAACATATTCATGTTGTAATGTCAGAAATTGTACTCCTTGTTAGGTGAAAGCATAATTTCATGCTGTATTTGGGACTTGCTAGAGTGACCCTTTCATCAATGCATTTAAGCATTCCTAATCATGCCCTAATTTTCTAAATTATGCATTTCATGACCCATTTGGATATTTATCAAGAAAAACCATGTACAAAACCAAAGAAAACATTTAATATCTTGTTCCTAAGACTTTACACCTCACAAAATAGGGTTGAGACATAGTTTCCTAGGGTGACTTGGTCTCCCTATTTTTCCTCCAAATTTTAATATGTCGAGGAAAATAATTTTTTATTTGAATTTCAAATGTCAAATGTCAGCTTCCAGGATCTAATTTATGGGAAATTAGATTATATTCCTATAAATACATAGTCATTTCACCATTTGACGATCAATTGAAAAAGAATCAAGAAAAGAGATTATAGCAACAATAACATTATGCCAAAATACATTCAAATTTGCAAGTTTTCAAGCATATTTTTAGATTTGATCAAGTTTCATTCAATAATTAGAGTTTGATGCTGAAAGAAGGACATGATGGAATCTAGGTTTGGAAAGTGATCTTGGCCATTTTCTACAACCTAATGACTTGTTTTTAAAGTTTTCTCATCTTCAAGCTTCATACTACTTGCTTCCTAAGGTGAGGTATCATTGTGTTTCAAATTTCCTAAGGGTATTTGACTTTCTCTTAGGTAGATCTTATCATTGTCATTTAGGAATCCTTCTCTAACATACTTGAGTAGGGTTTTATACATTTTAGCTCATTACAACCTTAGATGCACTTAAGGTTAAGAGCACACACACTTTTATCAATTAATTTATTAGCTATTTATGGAGGTAGAAATACTAAAAAAAGGGCTTGATTGAGGAAAAATACTATATAGCTACCCCCACTATCTCTTTTCTCAATTTTTGCAAGTTTAGATTTGAAGACGAAGACCACAAGGTAGAAAATTAAAAGATAGACAAAGAGTTACAATACTACATATTCAGATCTGGGAAAGGTCAACTAGGACATGGGCGCCCAGGGCAACTTAGTCCAACAAAATTAACTCCAAATTTGTATGATAGGTGCACAAAACTTTGTCCTTTAAATATCTGAGCTATCATAATTTAGTTTTACAATTTCTCTATTATAGAAAAGTTATATTTTCATATTAGGTCTTATAGTTTCATTAGGTCAATAAAAAAATTCAATTTCAATCAATTCCAAGGCACAAAAGGATCATATCCAAGGTTGATTGAATCACTTTTGAGGTTGAAAGTCAATCTATTCTCCTTGCCGATTTGTATCCTAACGTTCTTTGAAAAATGATTGATTTTAGTGATCTATGTATTAGACCTAGGATCCCTTTTTCAACTAAACACATGCTAAGATAATGGTCCCTTAACCCATCATCTTTACAAAATATGGAATAAATCCTCTCATCACTTTAAGATTATTCCATGTAGTGAATATGATGTATAGGTTTAGACTAATGAAAATTTCATATATTGGGAATCTTAGGTATGCATGTCTTACTTTTAGATCTTCTATGAAACTAGTAAATCATGAGCTTGAGTCTTGCTAGTATGCAAAAGCTTCCTCCTTGTTGCACCTCATTGACATTGATATTTCTAAGCCACTACCTCAAAGCTTCTTACTTAATTTTGTTTATCTCTAAGGGGGAATTGAATAAAGGTATTAATTTTAAGATTTATGGAATATACCTCCACTCCACATGGATTGCATCTAGAGAGATACTCCCTTCAAAAATTCATTACTAATGAGATATATATATATCTAGTTCAGTGATGAACTTATCTCCCCCTTGGTTATACTAGATTTTAACTGTGTTGTAACTTAAGGGTTCCCCTTGGACAACATGCATTTTTCTCCCACCAAGTTTGCATTAAGACATATCACTATATTCCTTAAGAGCATCATATTTTGTAGACACACTCCTTAGAACTAGAGACCAAGGAACATTTTTTAGTCAAATGCTATCCCTATTATGATATTTGAAGAAAAAAATTTATCTTTAGATACTCACTTGGTCCTTTATAGGCTCTCATGAATTATTAGGGACTAAAGATATCTTGCTCTCTCCTTATGAGAGATTTTTAACCTTCATTGATGACTTTCTAGAAGAACATCTACCAAAGAGGCTCATGATTATAGATTAATTACTTCCTATTTCTAGCCCTCTCAAGTAGAGAAAAAGTCTCTTGCATGACTTCCATGTTCATATAATTGATCTATGAGGTGTTACAAACCTAGTGACCCCCATGAATTCATATCCATCACACACTTTTTGTGTCCTTGAATGCCAAGAATTTTATCTAGGACCTTTAGGATTTGTTTTTGATCATGTTTTCCTTTGCCTCATTGTTCACTTTTTGCTTGTATTTTTCTTGGGATGTGTGTCATTCACACCCTTTGTCTCTTCTACATTATATCTTTTTCAATCCCTTAGACCAATTTTATTCTTCTCTTGACATAATATATACATTAAATTATGAATAAAAAACATAATCAAAAGTTATTAGCAAGTAAAGTTAGAAAGATCCATCAAGTGCATTGTACTTGATAAATATTGTATATCGCATGCATCTTACATTTTCCATTATATGTGTCTTCAATCTATCACATCTGCAACAGAGTTTGACTATAATCAAGGAAGTCAAATACATTTACCATTATTCATAGTAGAACCCTAGAGGTACCTTTCGACTCCAAATTATAATATGTAAATACATCAAAAGACAAATATATTTAAAATATCGAAAAACATAATATTGACCCATCTTTTATCATTTAATGACAATTATAACACATCAACCAATTCAAAAAATAAAATGAAAAATCACATTAAGATAACTAACCCCTTTGATATCTATCGATTCTTATCAATTTAAAATATAATTATTTATTCACTTATTAATATCCTGAATTAATCATAAGATATATTTTATTTCCCTCCAATAAACAATAAACAATCCTCCGTGGTCTGCGAGTTCTTTGAGCATACCTTTCTCATAAAGAATTCTCCTTATTTAAACATTGATCACTTAAGAGTAATTATCACATTGTCTACACAATTCTTAAAAGCCATCCGATGCAACATGTGGCTAAGCCATCATCTTTTACTGACCTCGAGCGAAGATCCCAAACTGTTTAGGGTCTTTTCTTTTCACTGGCTATTTTGTGCTGTTCCTGGATCCCATAGACTGCTGTGGCCTTATGAACGTTATTAAAATATTTCATTTCATTTCATTTCATTTCATTTCATTTCATTTCAATGACTTTTAACAGACATCTCACAGCATTTACGTTTACAGCCAAAACACATACATCACACAGACGTGAAAAATATTGAAGTGACAAACAAATTAAATTTCACACATATTCGCTTACATTGAATCTTGGGATATATAATAATACAAAACACTCCGTTGAAATGTTTGCCGACAGACCATTTATCGTAGCACTAAATATTTTGTGCAATAGATACCCGAAATCTTTTCCAAATTCATAAATTCATTGCTCACCAGTCACCACAACGTAAAGAATAAAGAATAAACTTACTACTCCTCGGCTTACGAGCTAAATTTGGCGGCCAAATAGAACAGCAGAATCAGAAGAATCAGAAGAATCAGAAGAAACAGAAGAATCAGAAGAAACCTAGTTGAAAAGAAATATCTATATTTTTCTAGCTTAAGAGGCTACATACTGTCCGTGTCCGTGGAGCTCTGTGAATCATCCGTTGACCACCTGTGTCCCGAACTGCTGTCTTTACCGTCGTTCCCTGTCTCTATATCACTGTTGTCTTCCACAGCTCTATATGACACGAACTTTTGGCCGCCATAATGTTGCATCATTTTAACATAGAGGATTACAGTGAAGATAACTAGGGAGGCCAAATACCAATTAAACTGCAGATTGGCTAGAGCCTTGGCTCTCATGTTAGCTCCTTGCTCGCCGCATTTTACCACCATATGACCGTGCTCTGCCTGCATTTTACACCCTTTCGGAATAAACGCAGGAATCCACAACATGAAACCCATGTGTACAAACCATACTCCCTGAAATAATATCGACATTGACCTCACCATCGCCACTAAAAAGCTCTTGGGAAAAGGAACCTCTAAAATAGTGGTAGAGAGGCTAACAAGAACTATAAGCTGTAGCAGCCAGTGGTATTGCCCCTCTGCCCCCATGTGATCAGCAGAGTGCAGATGGAACAGCAATAACTCCTGGCTGAACACAAACGCAGCAATAACGTGTAGCATCCCGTGTGGCACGTGGATGTCATGGTTGTCCACGTACAGTGCCACGGCGGCATAGATGAGAAAAAACAAGGAAATAGAGGAGTGCTCGAAATTATTGAGGTGCTCGGGAGGAATAGTCCAGTCATCTGCAAGAGGCTGGTGTCGTTTTGGCCCGATGAAAAGCTCAGCAGAAATTGAAAGGCAGGCCCCCGCTAAAATAGCTAGCAGCTCCACACGCTTTAATATTCTATTTATAAATTTAGCGGGAAACCAGGGCCTGGTGTGGAAGTCCAATGGGGAGTGAGCATAATTTCTTATTGTATTGAAGAGATGCCAGAGGCCAATAAGCAAGAATCCTAAGCCTGGTAAGACGTGGCCGATGAAGGTGCCCATTTCTATAGAATTTGTTATTGAGCATATGTTGGATGTATAGGTATTTAATATTATGAGCAGGGGCATAGGGTTCTAAACAAGTTAGGAAACAAATTCAAAAGAAAGAAAGCTTGGGCGACAAGCAGCTCTCGCCGTCGTTCAAACACATTGACTTGAATGTGGTCAGTTGCATGTTTTTTGATGTTCCTAAGAACACTATGCTTTTTAAGAAGTTTCCATTTAGCATTAAAATAGTTTCCTGTTAGAACACTCAGCTTTTTAAGAAGTTTCCATTTAGCATTAAAATAGTTTCCTGTTATAACACTCAAAGTTTCTGATTTCGTATTCAGAACGTCCTTTGCTTCAAATGTAAGGTGAGGAGGAAAGGAGTCATGGTAGCCCGCCCAATGGTAGTCAAAGGTCAACCTTTGGAAACCGATTACACGTAATGAGTGACGTGTATGATTGGCCCAAGCTTACGTGTTTTTCAGTTTGTTGTGTCCCGTTTTATGCATTCACGTGGTCGAAATGATTGGAAAGTGGAACAGTGAAACCCAAGCCGTCGGGCTTAGCTTGCGTTCTCCGTTTTAACGCTCCTTAGCCGTAGAGTTTTTTCCTTTTTTTTGGGAATGCCTAGGCCGTAAAGTTAGGTGAAACCTTTTTCAAGGTTTGAAGGTTTGAGTTGTCAAAGGCAAATCTAGTCAAAGGAATCAAAGGTTCGTTAACCTTGTGTCACAACAATCGTTTGGAACTTGGTTGTTGATCAATATACGGTTAATTAAGGAAAATGATAGTATGCAAAATCTCTTCCATAGGGAAGAACGATAGCTCTAAGTCAACACATTATGATAATATTTTTTAATAAAAAAATTAGGAATATGAGGATGTCACAATAAGATGTAGTGACGAGACACTTTAACAATTGTGAATAAATGTCATTTAAGTTCCGATATTTCAGTTTTTCGCTTTACTTCTTTTAAACACTACATCAACGTAGTCACAACGATCAACATTGTCTAGCTTGCAATCACGTGGAATTTGACAAACAATGTTTCATCTAGTTCAATTAAGTTTAGCCAAGGTAAATTTGTTGAATTTCAATTACCTGATGAAGTTTTAGACATTATTATTGAACACTAGTTAAGATTTGATATCCTTTTCTTTTTAAGAGGTGTTCTAAATGAACTAGAATTTCATAAATGGGCAAAATGAAACTAGGAAAACAAGGGTACTTTAATCTATCAAGGGTCTTAGAAAGGGGTATATCTCCAACACCTTTGGCTTAGTTGAACATGCACAAGATGTCCTTTAGTAGGACTCTCAAGTATTATTTGCAACCAAACTTGTTATAGGTAGGCTTTAGACAATGAGTTTCATCTTTATGGACCTTCTAAGTATAACTATCTAACGTGGTGGAGTTTCCTATCCTTAACTTGGTGTTTCATCCTTTCCTCAAAGATAGTCACTTACCTAGGTCACATGGTTTGGTGCAAAAATAATGTTGATAAATTCCCACCCTAAGAGTGCATCCCCTTGCAGGTGTAGAAGTAGACATGTCTCAACCCCACTTGACTTTATAACCCTCTTTGGCCTTGGATTTTCTAGGAACCAACCTATGTTAAACCTTAATAAGCCAAATTCTTATTTTTATGGATAAAAAGATGACCATCTAATTAGTGATTGTCCTATCCATAAAAAATGTGCTTCCTCAAGTACCTCTGTAGTTAACTTGGATTCTAGTTCTTAAGAAAACTCTTCACTGCAACCTATTAAATCCTTTCATTAGTCTTTAAAATTTCTCATTCATCCTCTATTTCCCTTAAGACCAAATCCTCTTCATCTGCTTCCAAAATCAAAGCCAGTTCTCCTTCTTTCTCATGACCTTCTGTTGTTGTCCTTAAAACTTTTATACATGAACCTTATATTTTACCTCCTTTAGACTTTACACCTTTGTTGGTAATTTTTTTTGTCATTGTAGCAATTTTTAAAAATATCATGACTTGCCTAATAAACAATGTCAAAGTTTACAATAGTTATCAAGATCATTATTAGATTAGCAATCAAATTCCTCTATGTTTGAGAGGGACAACTCCCTCATAAGATATAATATTGGGTTTTTAGAAGTATACTTTTAACTAGAAAGTAGGAAAGGTAAAAAACTAAAATTGCAACAAGAGGAAACCCTAGATAAGGCCAATATAGGGCCAATAACGTAGTTTTCCTTGAAAATAATGAATACATTCTTTAAAAAAGAGTAGCAAACACAAAGATTTGTTCTCTTAAAAAGGTAGTTTTGAAGAAAAATTGCAACTGTGGTTTAAATAAGGAAATTTTACTTGACATATAATAAATGATACATTCATCTTGGATTTCTAGACACATAGATTGTGAAATCACCCAATATTACATCCACTATTGCATTGAGAATCTAAAATAAAACTAATTGCATTCACTATGTACAAAGAGATAATCTCCATAAATGGCTACAAATTTGAATGAAGAAAAATCTATTGCACAAAGATGTAACACACTTTCTCATAGATGAACAATGTCCCTTCTTTATTTTATTTTAAAATCAGAGCTCAAAAACTCCTCTTCTCTACAATGTGTAGGAACAAAAAATTCTTGAGAAAAAGAATCCCCTGACAATGAGCCTTTCACAAGTATATATAGGCTCTTTTTGAGAGTAGGGAATACAAAGAGTCATTCCCTTGAAAAGTCACATAAGACATATACAGAGAATGTGAATATAGTTATTTTTGACTTATCTTTTTACATTCTATTCCTTCATTACATATCATTTAAAACTTGACATGAAGATGTATACCATAGGATTTGTGCCACAGGTCTACTATAGATGTTATATGTTAATAGTTACCTTATTAATAATACTAAACTAACTAAAGAAAGTAAATCTAACAAAGATCACAAGAATCATTGAACTAATATAATTAAAGTGTAGTTGCAATTCACCTCAAGTGGACCCTTGCTTGGGTCAGTGCACCTCTCTTCTACTTGATATAAAAAATTAACTAAATTATATTCTCTTATAATTCATCATACAAAATTAAGTGATATTGAAAAACTATCTTCAAATTATCTAGTAAAAAAATAGTACAAAATTGTAGGACAATCTCTAGATGTGTTGAATCTTAAGAATATATACTAACTCTTGATTCTAAAAAATTATTGGAATATTAACAACTATTCTACACTCATCAACTCCCTCCTTATGATATAAGGGATTTTTTTATTTTAGAAATATAAATATAACTAGAAGACTAAGTGTAATTAAGCTTGAGAAAGAATACTCCTCCTTCAACATTCTAACCTAGATGCATAGAAGGAACAAGTTTGTTGGAAGCATAAATGTGAGTTGTGTAGCCTAATTAACTCTTACTTGATCCTTACTGAAGAATCACCATTATGTTTTCCATTTATTAGACACTCTTCATCTCTTTGCTAAGGTTCCTCCTTAACTTGCATAGAAGAAGTTATCACTGCTAAACAATTGCTAGCAACTATGATCTTCAGTTGTGGTTACTCACGGATTTTACTATAGACACTTGTGACTTTGACTATAGATGCTTGTGACTTTAGCTACAATAATGATACTACCTTGGGTGTGGGTTATATTTCTTAATTGTTGCATATAGGAGTTAGCTTCCATGATATCTCTACTCTAAGATAATTATAAACAAAATAATATACCATAATATCTTGAAAATATCTATCTTAACACATAAAAATTCATTAAAAAATCATGCATCCAATGTAGTTATTTTACTCAAGTATTAATGAAAATTATTAAATATGGGATATAAATGTCTTTGGAAGTGGTTTTTGAAACAAAAATATGTTAATAAATGGGGATAATTATAAGACCCCACTCTAATATTTTTCTTGTCTTCAATCAATCATGGGATCTCATTATACATTAATGCTAAATCCAGAAGTCAATTTGCTTAAGGTAGAATTTTTTTTCAAGGGCCTCAATGCACCCCAATTTGACATCCTCATCCCATGCTATGAAAATCATGTTTTCTCACTAGTTTGGGATAGGAAACCAAAAGAGAGGAGGTTGGAATATGAGAGGTAGCCATGTGAGTTGTTATGAAATAACTTTCATAATAGAATAATATGTTAGGAAATATGCTACAAATAGTTGATTATAAATAAGAATAACAAGCCACTTCAAGGGATTAAACCTCCAAATTTCTCCAATGAGAACACAATTCACAATCTGATAATCAAATAAGACTCACTACCTCTTATATATACCCTACTTATGCCTAGTATATCACCCAAACAGACTTAGATAACCCTATATAAGCCTTAGGCTGACCTAATTAACTAAATAACAATATAATAATGATAATATGACCTAATTAAGAGTTATGATAGCCACATGTTGACTATTCATAACCCTATATACTCTAATAGTAAGGGCATAACATTCCCACCTCTTTAGAGAAGCATTTTCCTCAATGCTAATCGAGTGTGGATGCTTTTGAATGAACTCATCATCCTCCCATGTGACATATTTAACAAGTAAATTCTTTTATTTGTGTAATGTCGCAAAATTGCACCTAGGGGAAATTCCACATTTTAGCACTTTTCCTAGTATTTATGATGCCTAAGTGCATTAATGGAAAAAATACCATAGGTCAGAATTTCACAATTCTAGTTCCATGTGGACTAGTGGCGAAGTGACAATAGCCTAATGACACATTTCCCGAAAATTGATGTCTTGCACGCTTGCATGGCGTGCATACGTCTGTGTAGCGCGCTAGTGTCTTGACGATTTTTCGAGTTTGAAACAAGGAATCTTGACTCTTGACACGTGTCCTAACAGTCATATTTTTAGGTGAAACAGTTATTTTCCACCTTTGCATGCAACAAAACCCCTCATTTTCTCTCATTTTGGGGGTCCAATTCATTCATTCAAGCTCTCTCTTCAACTTCACTCTTAGGATTCTCTCATCTTTGACAAACAATGCTTCTACAAGCGAAGCTCTACCAAACTGAAGTCTGTCCAATAGCTACAACTCTCCAACAAGCATTCAACGGTGCATCTATGTGCTTTGAAGAGGGCCTAGGCTCGTGGGTAATGCTCTCTCTCAGTCTTCTCTATTTGTATCTCTTGTTCATTTACTAGTACTTAGTGGTGCAGGTTCTACTCCTGAAGCGATATTTTTTTTCACCACATGCTTTGTCCATTTTAGTTACACTCTCTTTCTATCTGGTTGTCCGTGGAGGTGAGAACACCAAAACAAGGGTTTGACTGAGGCAGGCCTCTATACAACCCCAACATTTTCCCCTTGTTCTTTTGTGTGTAGGTTGCAAAGAAGAGCTTGGAGTGAAGACTCAAACATTTAGGGTGACAGTAAGTTTTCTCCAAGTTCTCCTTGTGCTTTTCTCATAATTTTTGTTCTCTACTTATCATTCTACTTAGTAGACCTCAAATTTGAGCTAAGAAGTGAAACTCAAATTTTCTTTCCTGAGTTCCTGAGCTCTCTGTTGCTCAAGACACCAGTGCATCATTTGAACGACAACACATTGCAATGGTGTCTTGAATCTAAACTAAGGTTCTTTGGCCGAAAGCTCCTCTATCAGAGGTAGAAATCTGGAAGTTTCACTCTCTCAGGATTTGAAGTAGTCTTCTCTGAAAGTTAGCTTGTATACATTTCCCTTTAAATTCATTCATTTACTTTATATTGAGGTGGATAAGGGTAGTTCATTCCTTGGTGATCTCTTGAGAATGAAGAGACCTAGATGCGGCAAATCCCTCTAATCTCACATTTTGGTGAATTCGATGTGAAGCATGTCAAATCTATTTTTACAATGTTTTCATGTCTACAATAATGTTTTTTTTCTAAGGAAGATTTCAACATACATTGGATGATGCTTTGGATAATTTCTTAGAAGTGTCTTCCCCTATTGATAAATCTATTTTTACCATTTCAAGGGAGTCAGGGTTACTAAATTTAGTAAGGCACCTAGACAGGTCTCAGATGGATCATTGACCTCTTATTTAGTTGGATGGGAGAAATATTAAATGTTTAATGATTAATAATTATCATTAAAGGTACTTTAATGATAATTAAATATTATAAAGTTAAATTATAAAGTAAAAGTGTACTTTATTTTTGATGAGGCCATGACCCTCGATTAAAATCACTCAAAGTACATTTTATATTATTATTTTGGGCACCCATGTTTGGAGAGATATTATAAAGTTTTAATTAAAAACCTAAAGTGGATTTCAAAGAGAATTAAAAGCACTTAAGGAGGTCAACCTCTCTTGAGAGGTTATAAAAGGGATTTTAAAACATAAAGTGATTATCATTTGGTGAATATATTATTTCAGGTTTTGACATTTGAGTAGGTTGGAGGAGTTCGAAAGGGTTTATGCCATTTTCAGCATTGGAGAATGAAAACTCTTCAGCATCTATTCAATTATGAGGTTGTGCAATACCAGCTGATATTATTGCTTGTGGGAGCTTCATTCAGAAGTTCTATTTGTGCTTTATTGGAAGAGATTTACATTTTCTATAAGGGTTTTTAAAGGATAATCAATTCTAGATCAAAATTAGTGTTGGCTGCTATAGTACGCATGAATAGTGCCACACTACGGTAAAACACTATAATAGTTTGCATATTTGTGAAGTTTTAGTCAAGGGTTTGCAAGTTCATTGAAGGGTTTCATACCAAATCTTAAGGAGAAGCATAACTTAGTGAGTGATTGCCATTATTAATAGATTTCTCACTCAATACCAGGCCATACCAACATCTTACAAGTTTTTGGGTTGCATATCTAGCTAGGCATGTCTCCTTGAAGCCAAAATGCCTCTTTGTTTGGGCATTACTTGCTTCCATGGTGGATGCCTACCTTAGCTAAGGTGTCTTGTATACATTTAAGGGAAGAGAATGTGGTCCTTGCTGCATGATGTCTATTTTATTAGCCTCTTCATTGTTGGTCAGTTCTAGAATTTCATGAAATCATTTCAAACCCTCAGCCAAGCATGGGAACTCTAAGTCTAAATTTCCTAAGGTTTCGAAGGGAAATCAACTCCATTTGGGGTGGCTTGATCAATGCACACTTTGGATTATATTTGAAGGTGGAGAAGTAACAATTTTGTAGCAAAGCGCTTGATCTCAAGTTTTTCTTATTTGTTGTTTGAGTTTCAATTTTTTTGTAATATCTCTTTGTAATCATTTGGATTGGAGAAATCAAATAAGAGATCTTTATATGCTACTTCCAAAACTTGATTATTTGCATTAAATTAGTCTCTTTGCATTTATTAGTTAGTATTTCCTTTATGCAATGTTCTTGGCATCTTATTGAAAACAAAACACAAAAAAAAACATATATTTGCAAAAATAAAAAAAACTTCCACACCAACACACTGTTGCAAGGGTTAGAGACAGGAGGCCTCTTACATTGGCATCAAAGCAACAATCCTGCCATCTTGTGCAGTATTAGCTTTCATAAGAAGAATTATTATATTTTATACTAAGGGAAGAGGAACATGGTTAGAACATTAGGAAACACCTCAGGTTCCAGAGGGAAACACAGTTTCAGGTATTTTGGGTATTCACAGGTCTACCTCTAGTAGTAGTGAGGACAAAATTATAGGTCTTATGGCAGATAGAGAGGCTTCGAGGGAGACCCCTAAGGATACAGGAAAAGAAAGCGCTAGGGCAGAGAGTCCCGAGACAGAGTTTAGGAGAAGGCATGATAACTTGATGGATATGATGTCTCAACTTATGGGTACGATGAGGCAGATTATCCCATAGTAGCATGTGTTTTAGATAGGATAGTCTAGTGGCACTATAGGGGTAGAGAAGCCATAGGTGACAGTTCAACAAAATTCTTCTTCTAGCGTTCTTGAGTGTAGGATTTTATTACTAGAGAGGTTCCTCTAGTGGACAAAAGGCAGAGAAACATGATCCTTAGCCTGATATTCATACACCACATGGTCTTATAGCGACAAATGTGACTAGACACTATGCCAAGTATATGACACTATCTCCTGAGATCAAACAGGTGTTGACCCTACATGAGTTTCTAGATGCTAAGAGACCTAGAGGTGGAGGTAGATTTGAGTAGAGAGCGCCACAGGAACCCCTACCACCTCAGGTTAATAGGGATTTCCAGCATGCTGCCAGCAAGGTTGTCTTGCCACATTTTGATGAAAGTGACAAGTCTTTAGCTAGATCATGGGTGCAAAAGCTTGACAACTATTTGTCACTGAGACCTATGCATGAGGATGAGGCAATTAAATTTTCCACATTGCACCTGGATGGAGTGGCTCACAATTGGTGGCATCATGGGATGACCACTTTGCAGCATAACCTTATTACCACCTACCAGGAGTTCACAAATAGGTTGATTGAGCGCTTCGACAAGAAAGATCTGGAGTTGTCCTTTAGAGACCTGGCAGAAGTTAGACAAGGAGGCAACTTGGATAATTACATTAGTGAGTTTCAACGACTTGCTGTGATGGTGCTGAGTTTGTTAGAAGAGGTGTTTGGTTGTGTTGTTCACTGGGGGTTTACAAGAGCCCTTGAGAGGTTGGCTTAAGGCCTTTGACCTGCCTTTCTTGCATGGTTCCATTAATAAGGCAAGGCGTAAGGAGCTTGTTGCTCCGAAAAAACAATTTTAGTCATCTACCAATTGTAGAAATAAAGAAAAGACAATAGCAAAACTTGATAATGCAACTCATGATGAATTGAGAAGGAAACAACTTTGTTATTGGTGCAAGGAACCCTATAGTAAGGAGCATGATTGTCCTTTGAGGCCAAATGGAAAAGCTAACCGCGTGATGTGGGTTTATTATGAGGATGATGAGTCTAAAATTTTAGACTAGCAAGTTGTTTCAGAGCATAATGAGGCTAGGAATGCCTCTACAGAGTTTGTACCTGATGCCAATCTATCCCCGTTGGCATTATCTGCTAGTGCACATGATGATTCATTTAGGTTCAGGGGATTAGTGGATGAACATCGATGTGTTTCCATGCTTGACACCGGAGCCACACATAACTTTATTGATGAGGTTTTGTCAGCAGGTGTAGACTCTAGACTGAAGACTTCGCTGGATTTAGAGTTTGGGTGGTGGATGGTTATACCGTCACTTGCACTAGATGAATTTGTAATCTCACCCTTATGCTAAATGATTATGAGTTACATACTGATTTTTATGTGGTCAACATGGGTGGGATGTATATCATGTTGGGTATGAGATGGCTCCAGGACATTGGTGTGTTCACCCTCAACTTGCCCAAGATGGAGATGAGATTTGAGTTATAAGGCAAGAGATATGTGTTTAGGGGGATTACAGATGGGAGCTTGCACTCTATCTCTCTCATTAATGAGAAGAGTGAGAGGGTAGAGGAGTTTGTGCAGATTGGGCTTGGTTTTAGTCAGTACTCTGGGGGTTCAAAGGTAGTTGATTGGGATCAACCTAGAGGTATGGTTCAGTTTGTGACCAACCCTTTGTTTGAAGCAAATGCTACATCATCATATGAAAAAATGCTCTTTGAGATTGATGTTGATCACTCTCTTGACCCTAGTGCTGAGATGAGCGTTGATCGTAGTGTTTGGGATCCTGCCAGTTCAACGGGGTTTCAGACAGAGCTCACAGAGGAGTTTTCTGAGGTGTACATAGTGAGGAGTGCATATAGTTTCACATTTGACCCTCATGTGTGCATTCCCTATTTCAGATGCACAATTCAGTGGTGCATGTGCTAGACAGTGTGTATGGCAGCTTGCCTTGCACAAAGATAGGAAGAAAATGTTGTCATCCTTTTGAGTTGCTTCCTTTTGTGGCTTATACTCATGTGACACTCAGATTGGTTCAACAGGTTCATACAGTTCTTCTGGTGTTGGTGTTACAGGAGTTGATTAGTGATGATAGGGACATTACACAGATCTTCTCGTGGGATGGACTGGTGGGGGATGTTTTTCTTTGCAGTTGAGATTGCTTAGGGACAAGCAATTTCAGGGAGGGCAGACAGTAATGTCCCCTTTTTATCTTGATCTTGTAATGTCACTTTTTTGTTTGTATTTTTCTTGCAATGTGTGTCATTCACACCCTTTGTCTCTTCTACATTATATCTTTCTCAATCCCATGGACCAATTTTAGTCTTCTCTTGATATTAATACATACATTAAATTATGAAAAAAAAGCATAATCAAAATTTATTAGCAAGTAAAGTTAGAAAGATCCATCAAGTGCATTGTACTTGATAAATATTGTACATCATATGCATCTTACATTTTCCATTTTATGTGTCTTCAATCTTATCACATCTATAACATGGTTTGACTATAATCAAGGAAGTCAAATACATTTATCATTATTCATAGTAGAACCCTAGAGACACCTTTCAAGTCCACCAAATTATAATATGTAAATATATTAAAAAAAAATTCAGATTTCAAAAAACATAATATTGACCTATCTTTTATTATTTAATGACAATTATAATATTAAATTATAACTCTATTACATCAATTATAACACATCAACCAATTCAAAAAATAAAATGAACAAATCACATTAACACCTCTCATCTCTATGACTCTCATTAATTTAAGATTTAATTATTTATTCATTTATTAATATCTTGAATTAATCGTAAGATATATTTTTATTTGCCTACAATAAACAATAAACAATTCTTTGAGCATACCTTTCTCATAAAGTAATTCTCCTTATTTAAACATTGATCACTTACGAGTAATTATCCCATTGTCTACACAATTCTTAAAACCCATCCGATACGACACGTGGCTAAGCCATCATCTTTTACTTATCTCAATGGCTTTTAACAGATATCTCACAGACATGAAAATATTAAAGTAACAGACATATTAAATTTCACACATTTTCGATTACATTGAATCTTGGGATATATAATATTACAAAACACTCCATTGAAATGTTTGCCGACAGACTATTTATCGTAGCACTAAATATGTAGTGCAATACATACCAGAAATCTTTTCCAAATTCATAAATTCATTGCTCACCACAACGTAAATAATAAAGAATAAACGTAACTCCTCGTGGGTTTACCTGCTAAATTTGGCGGCGAAATAGAATATCAGAATTGGAAGAATCAGGGAAAAACCAGTTGAAAAGAAATTTCTATATTTATGTTTGTAGATTAAGGGGATGCATACTGTCCGTGTCCGAGGAGCTCTGCGAATAATCCGTTGACCACCTGTCTTTACCGTCGTTCCCCGTCACTATATCACTGCTGTTTTCCACAGCTCTATATGACACTAACTTTTCGCTGCATCATTTTAAAGTAGAGCATTACAGTGAAGATAAGTAAGGAGGCCAAGTACCCATTGAATTGCAGATTGGCCAGAGCCTTCGCTCTCATGTTAGCCCACTGGTCATCGCATCTCACCACCATGTGAACATTCTCTGCGTTCATTTTACAGCCTTTTGGAATAAACGCAGGAATCCGCAGCATGAATCCCATGTGTATAGACCATATTCCCATAAATATTAACAACATAGACCTCAGCATGGCCACTAAAAAACTCTTGCGAAAAGGAACCTCTAAAATAGTGGTGGAGCGGCTAACCAGAAATATAAGCTGTAGCAGCCAGTTGTATTGTCCCTCTACCCCCATGTGATTAGCAGACTGCAAATGGAACAACAATAACTCCTGGCTGAGCGCCAGCGTGGTGATGACGTGGAGCAGCCAGTGCGGCGCGTGGGTCTCATGGTTCTCCACGTAGAATGCCACGGCGGCATAGATGAGAAAAAACAAGGAAATAGAGGAGGGCTTGAAAATGTTGAGGTGCTCAGGAGTAGTCCAGTCATCTGCCAGAGGCTGGTGTCGTTCCGGTCCGATGAAAAGCTCGGCAGAAATTGAAAGGCTGGTCCCCGCTAAAATAGCTAGCAGCGCCACATGCTTTAATATTCTATTTCTGAATTTAGCGGGTAACGAGGGCCTGGTGTGGAAGGTCAATGGGGAGTGAGCAGAATTTCTTAATGTATTGAAGAGAAACCAAAGGCCAATAAGCAATAATCCTAAGCCTGGTAAGACGTGGCCGATGAAGGTGCCCATTTCTATACAATTTGTTATTGAGCATATGTTGGATCAGGATGTATTTTTAATATAGAGGAGCAGGGGCAGAGGGTTCTAAACAAGTTAGGAAACAATTTTGAAAGAAAGAAAGCTTGGGCGACAAGCAGCTCTCGCCGTCATTCAAACACATTGACTTGAATGGCATTGGTCAGTTGCATGTTTTTGATGTTCCTAGAGACCGTATGCTTTGTAAGAAGTTTCCATTTAGAATTAAATAGATTCCTGTTAAAACATTCAAGGTGTCTGATTTCATATTCGGAACGTCGTGTGCTCCAAATGTAAGGGGAGGAGGAAAGTAGGTCATGGTAGCCCGCCCAATTGTAGTGAATGGTCAACCTTTGGAAACCGATTACACGTAAAGAGTGACATGTATTATTGGCCCAAGCTTGCGTGTTTTCAGTTTGTTTTAAATTTTCTAGCGATGGAGAGCATTTAAGTGGTCGAAATGATTAGTGACGTTTCGCGAGGAAGGTGGAATAGTGAAACCCACGCCTTCGGGCTTAAGCTTGCGGTCTCCGTTTTAACGCTCCAAGGCCGTAAAGTTAGGGTGAAACCTTTTTCAAGGTTAAGAGTTCATCTAACAATACTCTAGAACTTGCGCATTGATCAATACACGGTTACTTAAGGAAAATGATAGTATGCAAAATCTTGTTCTTAGGGAAGAGACTAAGTCAACAATAGCTCTAACTCGATAGATTATGAATATTTTTTTTATACAAAAATTAAGGAATATGAGGATTTTACAATAAGATGAGTGATAGAGACACTTCAACAATTGTGAATAAATCACACTTAAGTTTCTAACATGTTAGTTTTTTTTATTTTGCTTCTTTCAAAGATTACATTAACATAGGCACACAAATTAATATTGTCTAGTTTGTAAATACGTGGAATTTGACAAACACTGTTGCATCTAGTTCAACTGAGTTTATCTGAGGTAAATATGTTGAATTTATATTACCTATTGAAGTTTTAGACATTATTGTTCAACACTAGTTAAGATTTGATATCCTTTTCTTTTTAAGAGGTGTTTTATATGAACTAGAATTTTATCAATGAGCAAAATGAAACTAGGAAAACAAGGGCACTATAATCTATCAGGAGTCTTAGAAAGGGGTGTATCTCTTACACCTTTGGCTTAGATGAACATGCTCAAGATGTCCTTCAATAGGACTCTTGTATGATTTGCAACCAAACTTGTTATAGATAGGCTTCAAACTTTGAGTTTCATCTTTAGGGATCTTCTAAGTATAACTAATTGATGTGGGTGGAGTTTCCTATCCTTAACTTGGTGTTTCATCCTTTCCTCAAAGATATACACTTACCTAGGTTACATGGTTTGGTGCAAAAATAATTTTGATAAATTTTCCATGCTAAGAGTGCATCCCCTTGCAATTGTAGAAGTGGACTTGTCTCAACCCCACTTGACTTTATAATCCTCTTTGGCCTTGGGTTTTCTAGGAACAAACTTATATTAAACCTTAATAAGCCAAATGATTATTTTTATTGCAATGACTTATGTGGATTCTAGTTCTTAAGAAAACTCTTCATTGCAACCTGTTAAATCCTCTCGTTAGTCTTTAAAATTTCGCATTCATTCTTATTTCCCTTAAGATCCAATTCCCTTCTACATTTTCCTCCAATATCAAACCCTCTTCTCCTTCTTTCCTATGATCCTCTATTGTTCTCCTTAAAACCTTTTTACAAGAACCTTGTATTTTAACTCCTTTAGAATCTACACCTTTTTGTCATTGTAATATTTTTTAAAAAAATTCAGGACTTGCTTAATAGAAAGTGACATAGTTTACAATAATTATCGAGATTGTTATTAGATTAGCGATCTTCCTTTATGTATGAGAGGGTAAACTACCTCGTAAGATATAATTTTAGGTTTTTAGGAGTATACTTTTAACTAGAAAGTAGGAAAGGTAAAAAACCTAAAATTAAAACAAGATGAAGAAACCCCAGATAAGGCCAATATGAGGCCAATAACCTAGTTTTCCTTGAAAAAAATGAGTACATTCTTATAAAAAGAGTAGCAAACATAGATATTTGTTCTCATAAAAAAGTGGTTTTAAAGGAAAAATGTAACTATGGTTTAAATAAGGAAATGCTATTGACATAATAAATGAGACATCCACCTTAGGTTTCTAGGCACATAGATTGTGAAATCACCCAATATTACATCCGCTATTGCATTGAGAAGAAAATAAAACTAATTGCATTCACTACACAAAGAGATAATCTCCATAAATGGCTACAAATTTGAATTAAGAAAAAAATATTGCACAAAGATATATAACACACTTGCTCATAGATCAACAATGTCCCTTCTTTGTTTTATTTTAAAATCAAAGCTCAAAAACTCCTCTTCGCTATACTGTGTAGGAATAAAAAATCCTTGAGAAAAAGAATTCCCTTACAATGAGCCTTTGAACAAGTATATATTGGCTCTTTTTTAAAAATAGGGAATATTGAAGAGTCATTCCCTTGAAAATTTGTAGGAATTTATGGTGAACTCCTCAACACTCCAAGATCACCTATAAGACAAAATAACTTCCATAAGAGAAATGGTAGAAATACCATGCTATGATTATGGATGCAAGATTGTCAGATTTAATATTGTTGACAACCAAATTGAATTGTTGGTCCAACTAGATTTTCACGAGGTTGTTTTAGACATTCACCTAAAAATGATCTTGAACACCATGGATGAGGAGACACTGAGGCAGTGAAGCACATTCTAGGAGTAAGGTTTTTGTTATTAACCTACTAGTTTAGGGTAAATTTGGATATCATTTCCATGTCCATGGCATAGATTCTCCATGTGAGCCTGGAAGATATTGTAGTTGTGTGTTTCATGACGAGGCATTTATCAAAGAAAGCTGGCATGAGGAAAAGGAGATTTATTTGAACATTGCAGTGCTGGGTTTGGGCCTAAGACCTTTGAGTGGGGTGTGGCCCCTATCAACTCTCCACCTCAATGGCCTGTGGAGTACCCTTTTTTCTCTAGACTGTTGGTGAAAACAACTAGAAGGCTTGGTGGCTAGGAACATTGCCCTATTCAAGGATAGAATAGGGGCAAATAACTTAGCAGCTAGGATAGCGGTCTAAGCTCTCTCAAAAGCCTCAGGTGTAGAAGAAATGATCGAGGAGCCGAGTGATGGTGTCGGGGAAGCTTTTGAAGGAGATGGCAAATAGTGGCAGGTTGGTTAGGTGTTTTTTGCTCACGACTATAATTTTGTATTGGCTGAAGCAACTTGTTAAATGATGTATTTAGGGTTATGCCCCAATTGTGCCTTTTATATATATTTGAAAGGATAATTAAATGAATTTTTGTACTACACACGTAGTATATGATATGGCTTGGAGAAGATCACTAATCAAATGCACAAAATTGAAATTTGCACTAGGTTCTAGAAGGATGATATTTTTTTTTTGTCCTTGATGAATCAATTAGGTTATAAAAATTTAGTATATGATAAATCAGAGGCCTATGGAAACCAATAAAAGGAATATATATATATATATATATATATATATATATATATATATATATATATATCTATATATACACACACACAAAAAGAGAGAGAGTGTGTGTGTTTAAGTAAGCATAACTAGATTATAAGATAAAAGGATAAATAAGAAAACTAGTTGCTTGTATAACTATTTCACATACATTTATATGAAATATACACTTATAAATATGTCGATTGATTTGTTAAGTATTAGTGCTTTGGCCATCGATTTTTATAATTTCAACACATATTGTAGGTAGTTTGAACAAGGGTATATAAAACATGTTTTTTCATTCATACACGACAAGAAAATAGGCCATGCATCACTTGTTTTACTCTTACTATAAGTTTTTTTTATTTGGTGTTCTTTGAAAAATAAATAGTAGCTTAGGGTTAAGGGTTTATATTGAGAAGAATCAGAGCTTCATCCTAAGATTATCCAATGCTACCATAAACTGATATACTCTTATAAACTTGAAAGAATGAGCAAAGCTTCTAATCTGTTCCATTATTACTAAATTCAGGCTTGTTGTTGGGTTTTATTACTGTAATCATAATTATTTATATTGTTTTGTTTGGGATGGTGAATAAAGTTGAGCTATGGGTGTTTTGGTTTAATCAGGACTATGTACCAATGGTGTTTGATAATTTCAGTGCAAATGTGCTTGTTGATGGTAGTACAATGAACTTGGGATTATGGGACATTGCAGGTCCATTTTTGGGGTTCTTTTTAAGTAATACAAAAAATCAAAAGGAAACACAAAGATATATGTGAAGAACAATCAAAATTTTCTATGATTTTTAATGTCATATCAAAAGGAAACAAGAGACATCTTACTTGTTAGAGCAATTTCACTTCCCTTGACCAAAATAATTTGATAATCTCATCACAAAGTGCATCCAGATTCTTGAAAAAAGAAAGGGAAATTTTCTATAGCTTCTAAAAACACAAGCATATTCTTCATGAGGTTATTAACATTCCCGAATGCATGTAAATTTTTTGCCACCAATTATCTAGATTGAATTGGCATGAATTTGATAGTTAACTAGCATGTAATCGATAGTTAACTGGTGATAGAAAACTTGCATGAATAATGGAAAGGTTAGTAACTATTCACCCTTGGGGCCTTCTAACATTGCTATCTTGGAGGGATGCATGGTGGATGGGGGCAAGCCATGCATTGGTGGGTGCATTATTGGGGCAACCAAACTTGGGCAGTGGAGAATGCAACGTGTCTTCCTGAACCTGTTGTGCTGGAATTAAGCATTAGTGCTTTCATCAGTTGAGTGGTTGGAAGTTTCTTGTTGGGCTCACATATCGACTAGACCGTTCAAACTCCTTCCATGAGCAGTTTCTTTTTTTTTCCTAAGAATAATGTCATGGGGTATGCCTCTAAAGTAGTGAGTTTGCTATTTCCTTGGCTTTATCACACGTTTGATTCAAGCCAGAATGGATATTGCTTCCTCATCCATGTGGCAAATCACATATCCTTGTATTGATTCTCTGGGCCAACATTTACTAGAATTTCCTATTTTGTTTGGCATCCCTTGAGTCTTGGAACTGTATTTGTGAGCTACAGATCATAAATCTTCTAGCAGTGTCATTTCCTTTCTGACAGACACTTTTCCTTACTAACTAGATTTTTCTTTTTTGGTGTACCTAATCATGGATATCAAGCCACTGATAGGCATTTCTCCTCTCTTTACCACTTACAATTATTTTTTGATCCATTTTTTTCCCCTCGTTCATCTATTTCTAGACTATGGATTGTGCCTCTATTTGGGCCAACATTCCTTCCTTACTAGGTGCTAGCATCTTCAATAAAATGACAAAAAAACATATGACATGATCTAGGCAAGAATCTCATATAATGCATAAATTTAGGATGTTGGTGATAAAATAGAATTTTATTGTATTTAGGATAAATATCCAAAACATGGTGTAACAAAATAACATTAATATTATTGTATACACCTAAAATCGGTCATCACATTTAATTAATTAAAACTAGCTATTTAATTAATATTTCAACTATGTATAAATAAATTCTCAATTTATTTATATTATTCATTTTCTAAATTCTCTAAATCTAAAACATATTCTTCTAAATTAATTAAATAAACAAATTTCCATAAGCTTGTTTTACTTAATTAATCTTCACTAATCTTGATTAGGAATTTGAGCACATGTCTACAACTTTATGTGCCACCTCACCAAGGTCACATGAAATTAAATAATTCTAATTTTTAATTAGAATTATCTTCAAGCAATTTTTAAAAGCACATGGCTTATTCCTCACAACTTCCACCAATTTTAAAGGCACATGGTCTTTTCTTCCCACACTTGAGTCTCCCGTCCAAATGGCATGTTCCCCATTGGTCAAGAGATTCTCCCATCCAAATGGCATGTTGTATTTGGTCAAGGGGACAACATCTTGATTCTCTCCATCTCCACTATCCATTCTTCTTGTTTGAATCTAGACCATCGATTATTGCCACCTCACTAGATGCTTGGAAAAGGCTATAAATACAACCCTTAGGCATTGTATTTTGCACCAAATTTTGAATAGAGTTATCATGTAGGAATATTGTTTAAGCTTGGGAGAATTATGGAGTCTTATAGTCACATGTTATATCATGTTTTGCATCATAGTTAAATCTTAGACTAACACTTTGCTTCATAGTTGCATTTTAGATTAGCATTTTCATAATTAGCATTTGAGCATATGGAGTATCATTTTAGTTTTCCATAGTTTGCATTTGAGCATATGTAGAATCATATATAGCATCATATAGATCACTACCATAGTATCCATCACCATTTTTCCATTCATCATTAACATCATCATCCATTCATCATAGCATCCATTATCCTTTCCATCGTATAGTTGGATGTAGGAACTTAGTTGGCTTGCATGTTGAATACTAATCTTGTTTCTTAAGTGTCATTCTAATAGCCTTTGTGCACATAGAAATCTAAGGGCCTGATGTAGACCCAAGGTGGAAATCAACTTGAAATAAAAAATAACAAATGTTCAACCCAAATTTCAAAGCAAATCAAAACAACTTCACAAATCCACTTGTTAGATGCATTCTTTCCATCAACACTACCAAACAGCTTCAAGGGACTTTTCACCCAACTTTCCAAAAATATTTTCAAAATAAATAATAGATTTAGACACCCATTAAGGACTTACACAACATACTTCAATATCAGATATAATTCCTTTGGACCAGTTTAGACTTCCAATACACTCACCATGGGAAAAATAAGGAAAAGAGGTCAATTTAACAAAGGAAGTACCCTTAAAACTTATCCAATCATCTTGAAACCTTGAGGAAGCAAATTAAATGGTCCAAGACCATAGATTCCACAATTGGTTTGCACCTGTACGACCATAAACACTCCCAACTCAAAAAACCTCATTTTTCTAATGCAAAAACAAGGGTTTTGTCAAAATCTTCATTTCCAGACTTGAATAAAAAAATAAATGGTCCAAACACCTTTCATAGGGTCTTCCTTTACATTTTCAATGCTTACAATCTCAACTCCATTAATAATTCATTGAAAAGCACTTTGAAACCATCACTTTTCAAGGGAAAAATGCATTTTCAGCCCTAGGGCATCACACATTCACCACAAAAACGCCTTATTATAATATAAAATGAATTTATACATCTAATGTAACATATTTCCTTCCAGTACACTGGGTTACAGCATTATACAGTGGGCGGATTGGTCAAAATCTCATATTTTTGCCTTCAAACCCTTCACAAAGGAAAAAACCAGGATATTTGTAGTAATTTTTGAATATCTCTCACAAAAAAAAGAATAAAAACCCAAAATAAAATAAAAATAAAAGTAGACACATATACCATACAACAATAAACAAGCTCTGAAAAATTGTGAAAAATATAGAATTTGCTCCAAAAACGTGGTATTTTAAGGCATTAGGAGACCATACCATACAACAATAAACAAGCTCTGAAAAATTGTGAAAAATATAGAATTTGCTCCAAAAACGTGGTGTTTTATTGAATATAAGTTATTACAACCTTCAACAACCCTTAATTCGAGCCTTGGAAGGCATCATAAAACATATTAAACAAGTAACCACCCTCAATCAACCATATTCACAACTAATTACCACTTAGTGACTCTAATTATGTAAATCAACAAAAATCAGCAAAACAACATTTGCAACATTTTGCATTTTTGCAATTATTGAACTTAAAAGACCTCTAACACTTCTAGACACCTAAACTATGATCATTTACAACTTATTTAATCCTTTATTCATGATTCAAAGTACAAGACACCAAAATACCCTGCCTTTACCATGTATGACAACTTTTGACAATATTGACAACATTTCAAGTTTTTACATTTTTTTCAATTTCCTCATGGAACAAAGATGAAAACTCCCTCAAATGAGCTTTTGAACCTTTTGAAATCCTATCCTTTGACATCCAAGGTGTTGGTTCCCCTGCACCAGGGCCAAAGGGTTAAAGGAATCATTAAGAATAGAGGACAATGAGACGTTCTTGAAAGATTTGTTAAATTGCAATTTAGAGTAGCTTCTTTGCTTTGAATCTTTAATATAATTTGTTTCATTAAGGTTTGTGTTGATAATAACTTTACACATTTCAAACACACAAAATGATGCCCACCATGGGGCCTTGCCCCATTTTTATTAACATTCTAGAAAACTTATGTTCACAGGTTCAAACATGAGACTTTTGGCACATCTTGCACCCATTCTAGCGCTTCTTGCACCCATTTTGGCACTTCTTGCATTTGTTTTGGCGCCTTTTGCACGTTCGGTGGTGCCTTTTGCATGTTCTGTGGCACTTCTTGCACCTGTCTTGGTGCTTCTTGCACATTCTGTGGCGCTTCTTGTCCATTCTATGGTGCCTTTTGCCCGTTCTGTGGCGCTTCTTGCATTTTCTATGGCATTTTTTGTAAGTTCCCTAGAAAGGCTCACTAGGTTCTAAAAACATGGTTTTTGAGTTTCAACACTTCTTGCATGTTCTGTGGCACTTCTTGTCCATTATGTGGCACTTTTTGCACTTTTTGTGGTGCTTTTTGTCTATGTTTTGGTGCTTTTTGTAGTTTCCCTATTTTTCACTAAATTGGAAGGCTAATACTCTGTGTTTGTTTTGCAGGTTTCCCAAATTCACTATCAAAGACTCAAACATAAACTATTGACATATTGCAGGGGCTAGAAGTGATTTACTTGTTTCTTTTTGGTTAAGTTAGGAACATAGCTTAATTAAAAGGTTAATGAACACCATGTTTTTCATGCTTGATGGATGGTAGGCATATGCTCTCCCCTTAATTGGGTGATAAAAAAGATAGACCCATTCACTTTTTTTGTGTGAGTGCGAGTTGAGTATATCATGTGTGTTCTCTCTTTGTTTATGCAAAACAAAGATTGATCGAACTATGGGTATACTTTCTTATTTTTGTTTATCTTAGAGGGCTTGCCTTGTGGGAAAAGTAATCACCCAAGGCAATAACCCAACCAGTAACACACTAAAGCCAAGCGAATTCTAACCAGGATATAAATGTGAATACTTGAACAAAGGAAAGTATCACGAGGATGGTTTTGATAAGAAAGGAAACAATGATCTCTCATTGCATGGATTATCCCCCATGAATGGAATACCCATACTATAAACCTTGTTATAATTTGGCCAAAAACATTTATCTATTCTTTTGTGCAACAACGGTCATTGCGAAGGCATCCATATTCTCGAAATTCTTAGTATAGATGAAAAACATGCCATGGGAGATTAATGGGTATTGATGCTTGGCTACCCCATAGAAGTGAGTGCCATGGAGGGAAGCTAGTGGGGTCAAGCATCTAGTCATCCACTAAGAATAAGTTCGGTTGGGGTAAAACCCACGTGGAATCCAAAAGAATACAATCTTTCACATCCTTAGGGGTGTGCATTGCTTGATGCGTCTTTATCAAAGTGTTTTCAAAACAAATTTCAAAACAAAACATCACATGTCAAAAGTGAAAAACTTGATTCAAAATTACATTCATTGAAATAATCAAGTCTCCAACTGGAAAATTCAAAACTTTAAACAAACTTCCAAGAAACAATGTTATTCTCCTATTTTGGCACTTCTTGCATGTTTTGTGATGCTTCTTGCACTTTTTGTGGTGCTTCTTGCACCTGTGTTGGTTTTTATTGTCGAAGTTACAAGAGTCAAAACTTGCTTACAGAGCCTTGTAAACTTTTTGGCACTTCTTGCACTTTCTGTGGCGCTTCTTGCACCTATTTTGGCGCTTCTTGTCCATTATGTGGCACTTCATGCACATTCTATGGCACTTCTTGCACATTCTCTGGCACTTCTTGTCCATTATGTGGTGCCTTTTTCCCATTGTTGGCTCTTCTTGCACTTTATGTGGCACTTTTTGCAAACCATAAGACAGTGACGTAGAATCATCTCCTGTTTGACAATAAATCTCATCCCGAAAATCCTCAATAGTGTTCAACCATTCCTTAGATAAAAAAAAGTCTGAACATGTGTTTTATCAAATGATTTTACAAAATATTAAAATCTGGAAACCCAAGTCCAAAGTTCTTAGTCCAAGAGAACATAAAAAATGTCTCACAACACTACGAATTTAGAGAGAGGTTGGCCTTCAATTTTTACAAAAGAGTTTTAAAGAACAATCCCAACTTGTACTCATTTTACTATTCTCAAAATCCAAGACTTTTTCAAATATTTGAGTACCTTGTTTAGGAAGAAAATTTTCCTCCGATTTCATAGTTTGAACCAAAATTTCAAAACTTTCTCAAAGTCCAAAATCATTCCTTAGGTACCTTAGAAGTCTAAACTTGTTAAAATTGACCTCTACAAGTGGAATTCTCTAACCTAGACCAAGATCTAACATATCACAAAGTACCAAAATCATAAAATTTATCACACCCTTGATTATTAAGCCTAGTTTCATCATCAGAATTTATCATCCTTTCATCACAGAATGAAGCTATATAGTCAAATCCAACCCAGTCTCTTTAGAATTTGTCATTCTATTTGAATTAGTTGTAATCCTCAGTACTTTTCTAAAACTTAGATCAAAGTTTAGTCTAAACTATAACACTTGTATGCCCATTCAAACAAGGTTACAAAAATAAAAGCTCAAGGAAAAAGGACTTGAAAATAAAAACGTTAAAGAGCCAAACATTGAAACTCCAACCGTTGAAACTCTAAACATTGAAATTCCAACCATTGAAACTCTGATCATTGAGACTCAAAACATTGAAACTCAAAATAGTGAAACACAAAACACCATAGCGGAGGCTGAAGAGAATCTTTTTCATGGACTCAACAACAATGAAGGGGATGAAATAACCGAAGAAGATATCCAACATGCTGAACAAGACCCCAATTTCCACAAGTGTTTAGAGAATATTTTTGAAAGAAATGGGGAAAAATACCTTCTTATGTTAGCTAAACAAGGTGCCAAATTGTCGGATGACTTTGATGTGAATCAATTGAAAGCACCACCCAAAAAGCTTGAAAATGATCTTGAACAAGTGGTTGCTCTCACTCACCAAATGAAAAACCTTCAACAAAAAATCCTTGATATGCAAAGAGGGACTTCAAAACAATACTTGATCCAAGACATTTGTCCCTATCCATTTTATCAAAGTATCCACATGATACCCTTTCCCAAACATTGTGAGTTCCCAAAGTACGAAAAACACAATGGAAAAACTGATCTGATAGACCATGTGAGAGAATTTAGGACCATGAGTCTTTAATTTGCACATGAGGAAACATATTTGATGAGATTATTCCCAAGAAGCTTAGGTGGACATTGTCTTGAATGGTTCTCCAAACTCACCCCACCAATTAACACCTTTGAGGAATTAGTCAACAAGTTCATCACCCAATTTTCTTACAATATCCAACATGACATTACCATGAAAGATATTTGTAACTTGAAACAAAAGAAGGGTGAATTGTTCCTTGTGTTCTTGCAAAAATGGAGAAGGCTATTTCCATGATATTCTTGTCCCATCCCTGAAAAGGAAAATATAGAAATATTTATTGACAACCTCACTGATGAGATGAGTTATAGATTGGAATTGCAATGTCCCCCAACTTTCAAAAAATTGATTGAATTTATGGGATTAAAATTGAAGAATCCTTAGTCAAAAGTGGAGTCATCAAGATATACAATAAAAACAACACATCAAATTCCTCCAACAATTACAATAGCGGTGACAAACCAAAGTTTTGGCAATGAAACAAGAGTGTGGGTAACAATTATGGCATAGTTGAAAACCAAAATGCAAAACCTGTATTCAACTTAAGCACAACTTCCACCAAGACAAATAAGAACAATGAACAAAACAACAATCAAAGCAATGTTGAAACCAAACCACCACCATAACGAACATCCTCAAATCGCATAAAATTTACACCTTTGGGACAGTCACTGGAATCAACATTAAAGGAGCTTCTTGAAGATAAAGTCATAACATTAGCAAAGGCACAAGATTATAACCCACAAGTTAAACCTTTGTGGTGGAGTGATGCTCATTTTTGTGAATTTTATCAAAAAAAAGGACACAAGACAAATGACTATACACAACTGAATCATTTGATACAAGACTCTATTGATAATAAGACCATATTTGTAGAAGGACCCCAAACAAACAATGATCATGGAGCATTCAAGAATCCTCTACCAAACTATGAAAAATGGGAATCTTATTCATCAAAAAACAAAGGAAAGAATGTAAACTATGTCTATGACACTACCATTCTTAACATTTCTATAGTTCATAATTAAATTCATGATAAACAAGACATTGTACCAGCTGATTTGAAAATTTGTCAATCCCAAGCTATGGTGGGACACATGACCGCACCTCATTGCCTATCATTTATTGAGAACGATGATGTATCACTCATCCATCTACATAATGATCCACTTAATATTGAGGTTTTGATCCATAAATGTTTGGTCAAACATTTTTTAATAGATGGAGGAGCCGGTCTAAATATCTGCTCTTTAAAGTTTATCCATGCATTGGGTTATTCAGAAAGTGCAATATATTTCATTAAATAGATTACCATGAAGGAATATGATGCAAAGGAAAATTCATCTAAGGGATCAATTACTTTACCAATCAGAGTTAGCCCTGTGGTGAAGGATGTGGTTTTCCAATTCCTTGATCTCCCCTTGACCTATAATATCCTCCTTGGAAGATTAATGATACATGAAATACAAGCAGTGTCCTCTACATACCATCAATGCTTGAAATTTTCTCATGATGGAGTTGAAATCACAATACAATGAGATTCTAATTCTTTCATGTCTAGCCATAATCAAAGTCCTAAAGCTGAAATCACCATCCCTAGCAATTGTGAAACATCCCGTCCTCAAATAAATGTTGATCCTGAACCTATAAAAGCATCTACCAAAGTTACTACACTATCAAACCCAAAGGTACAAATCCATGATTTAGGATGTGGAGAATACTATTTGGATGAGTTTCTAGTAAAATATACTTCTATTGTCATCAAGAAGGGTTAGGCTTCCAATAATGATGTCAAGACAACTATAGTAGAAATGTAGAAAGATGACCATGCTGGGATTGAAACCTTTTGGGACCCTAATGATACACCCACCCTTTCCATATCTGACTCTACGCAAGCTTTTGATACCTATGATAACCCACTTTTTGACCATGATCCTATGGAAGATATCCAACCATCCTTCCATCACACTTGCCCTGGGTTAGGGTGTGAATCTCCTAATGTTCCCTCTATCAAGCCATCTTGCCAAGTCACTAGGGATGTGCAAGCCTTTGTTGATGTTAATAGTATTGAAAAGGATAGTATCAAAGGATCTATTGATGAGGTCACCACTCCCACTTCATCCGTCTCACCCAAATCCACCCACCTAGTAGACATGGATCAAAAAACATCATCTAAAGAAAATACAGTGGAGAAAAATCAAAATAAAAGGTAAAAATGCCTTTTTCAAAAGGAGATTCAAAATCAAAAGAAATCTTTTCACGAAAGAAAAATCAAGAGAAGTCCCTTAGCCAAAATAAAAAGCTATAGGACAAATCAAAAGCAAAAAAGGATCAAGTAAAGTCCCTTAGCCAATACAAAAGGCTATTGGACCAATCAAAAAGAAAAATTGAGACAAGTCCCCTAGCCAAAATAAAAAGCTATAGGACAAATAAAAAATCAAAGTAAAAAATAAAAGCAAGAAAAAGTTGATCTCCAAACATGCCTATCCCTCAAAACTCATTGGGGGCATTTATCAAAGAAGAAAATCAAAGAAAGAACTTATTGATTCACTGTCTACGTCCATGTCTAAAGCTTGATGGCCCATATAGCATGCAGATTAGGGATCCTATCATAACCACTTTCATTTGCCACCTCTATCATCCATCATACTTGAAACTCATACTATTTATTCCAATTGGGTCCTTTCATCCAGCACGACCATTCACATAGGATAGAGGCATCGTCATATCAGTCTTTGGATCAAGAGCATATCAATTCTCCACACCATAATGGGATTTTTTGATGAACCCCTCAATAGTTTGCATCTCAAGAAGTTATACACTTGAATCATCCAGTGCATTGGAAAAGGCCCTAAAAAATACCAAAAGCATCAAAAAATGTCTTGAAAAAATGGTTGCCTTGATGAAAACCTAGCAAACAAGTGTCTTGGTAACAAAAAAAAGATAAAAAAATACAAAAAAATTAGAAAAAGAGAAATACAAAAAAATAAAAAAAAGAGAAGAATAAAAAAAAGTGAAAAAATAAAAAAGATAAAAAAATCATAAAATCTGAAAAAGTGAAATAAAAACTAGTGAAAACCTGACAACGGGCACTATTTGTGATAGGCTAGCTTTTCCATCTATTTGAGCATGCCGACCATTCAATTTCACCATTCGCTTTCGTCATCCATTTACCTATCCTCAAAAAGAACCATGCACATATCTTGGCATCGTGGTCGTGTCTCAACCTAGACTGTGGGAAAAATCCTGAACTCACTGGGGACAATAAACTTTTATCTTGAACCAACAGAAAAACAATAGTGGGGAAAACACAACCCAAAGCAATGATCATAGTGCAACTCAACATTGAACATCAATCACACAAACACGAACACATCAACCATCGAAGTCAAACAACCAACTCAATGAAATCAAGAGAAAACTTCAAATGGATGATGTTCTTTCTGAATCATGGGTTTATCACGTTAAACACAAATGTCCAATTGTTGTACTTGGATTTTTGTTATCATATCTTTGGAGCACCTCGATGATGTATCGAACTAGAGGAGCTAGGAAGGAGTATGATTTTTCTTTGTTTGTTGTCAATGAGTTGATCATTATTACTATGTAAATTGTCGCAGGATGTGCTCTACAAAGTATCACTAATGACATTCTGAATTTTCATAGGAAACTGATTAACTCTTATATGTTTACACAAGAAATACTCAGGTCATCTCAGTTTAATTATACTTAGATGCTTGTGTTCACTTGCACTATCAAAAATTATGGAAGTAGTACTCAGGTCGTCATGGTCTAAATATACCATTGAAGCTTGTATTAACTTTCAACATTTTAAAGGCCCAATGATGGTAAAAAGCATGACAAATTATCTGTTACGACTAACAACTTTTGCATACGATATATGCATGGTTAGAGTAGATTGCATCCATGTTAGTTTGCATCTAGATTTATGGGATTTACAAAGCTACAAAAATGATGCTATCTCTTGCATTAAGGGATTGAGTACACTTGACATTACCAAAAACACATCATTTTCGTATAGTTACACATCACTTGCATTATCATCAATTAGAAAACATTCTCATTTAGTTGCATATCAGTTGCATACATTAGAAAAAATTACAACATCATTCATCCATCCATGCATCACATCATAATATTTGCATCAGAAAACACAAAATAATGTGCAACACATCTCATTTACATAATCAAAATCATTTCATATAGTTTCATTAAGAAGGTGGTCCAATAAGCTTCAATGAGTGAGTCTCTTCAAATTTCCAAGAACGTTGAAGAAAAGTGTCAGGTTTTGTGAAGCTTAATTTAATATAGAATCAACTGATGGCAACCTTCTCATAACTCTTGGGAGTTGGATAAATTCACTCATTTAAGCTTAAGACCCTAGAACACAATCATTTACATAATCATTTACATCACATAATCATAATTCATCATTACAAAACATCACACATCATTTTCATAATCATTATATCTCATTATCATCGCATCCATACATAATCAATATAAACATCAAATTTTATCACATATTATTATTGTATAATCAAATCTATATCATATAGCATAAAACATAATCCATTAAGCATATTGAATCATCAATCATGCATTATCATAATCATCATGATCATCATCCTATAAACATAAAACATCATCATTTCATCCATCATACATACATTCATTGCATCATTTATTTGCATTAGAAAAGAACAAAAACATAAAATGCATCACATTTCATTGGAATAATAGGATCCATCACATACATCATATAGACATCATTCATAAAGCATCATAGAATCACAACACATCAATTGAATCATCATTTGAATCCATAACATATCATATTATCATCATCATATAGAACATATCATCAACAACATACCATAGAAAATAAATGCATCATAGATATCTATCATCATATCAACATAGATCATAATCATCGCTGCATATCATATAACCTCAAAAAATCATAATGTCAAGTGTACAATGATATCCAAACATGGAGAGATACATCAAAAAAGTGGTAGAAATCATCAATGTCTCAATTGAATCAGTGTATACATTAGGTCTCGGTACATCATCAGGTCTTTGTATATTAATCAATCCTATACTAGGAATATCAATCAATCAAAGAAGTCAAACCACATTGCCCAATCAAATCTGAATCTGCCTGTGCCAGATGTAAAAATCCTCCTATGATCATAACATATCACAAATCATGAATCTTATCAATCAATCAATCTATCAACCTAATCATCTCTAATGCAATTTTGATCAAATATTGTGATCATCAATATATCATTTAACCTCGCCTATCATGAGGTTCATCAATCAAATCAACCTCACCTTTCATGAGTTCAATCATCAATCTATCATTGTTCCTCACCTGTCATGAGGTCAATCATCAATCTATCATTGATCCTTGCCTATCATGAGGTCAATCATTAATCTATCATTGATCCTCACCTATCATGAGGCCAACCATCAATCTATCATTGATCCTCACCTATTATGAGATCAATCATCAATCTATCATTGATCCTCACCCATCATGAGGTCAATCATCATCATCCTATCATTGATCCTCACCTATCATGAGATCAATCATCAACTATCACATCAACATCATCAAATCAATCAGTTGAATGTGATCATCAAACATCAAACACTTGAGGAGGCAAAATAAGGCATCAATTAATCAATCTGGCGTACTCAATATTCTTTTTTAGGAGATAAATCATTTTTGCATCATAAAAAATTGCAAATCATCATCAAAAGTTCAAAATATTCAAAAAATCTTAAAAATTCAAAAATTCACCAATTTATCTCTTGAGGGGGTATATATTTGTCATCACCAAAAAATCAACGGTTGGGGCATCAATTTTTTTTTCTTTTTTTTTGAGCATTAGTATCAAATTTTTCTTTAAAGCAACATGTAAACACATTACTTCAAAAAGGGGAAAAATGTATACACCTAAAATCGATCATCACATTTAATTAATTAAATACTAGCTATTTAATTAATATTTCAACTATGTATAAATAAATTCTCAATTTATTTATATTGTTCATTTTCTAAATTCTCCAAATCCAAAACATATTCTTCTAAATTAATTAAATAAACAAATTTCCATAAGCTTGTTTTATTTAATTAATCTTCACTAATCTTGATTAGGAATTTGAGCACATGTCTACAACTTTTTGTGCCACCTCACCAAGGTCACATGAAATTAAATAATTCTAATTTTTAATTAGAAATATCTTCAGGTAATTTTTAAAAGCACATGGCTTATTCCTCACACACTTCCACCAATTTTAAAGGCACATGGTCTTTTCTTCCCACACTTGAGTCTCCCATCCAAATGGTATGTTGCCCATTGGTGAAGAGATTCTTCCATCCAAATGGCATGTTGTCTTTGGTCAAGGGGACAACATCTTGATTCTCTCCATCTCCACCATCCATTCTTCTTTTTTGAATCTAGACCATCGATTATTTCCACCTCGCTAGATGCTTGGGAAAGGCTATAAATACAACTCTTGGGCATTGCATTTTGCATCCACTTTTGAATAGAGTTATCATACAAGAATATCGTTTGAGATTGGGAGAATTTTGGAGTCTTATAGTTACATCTTATATCATGTTTTGCATCATAGTTAGATCTTAGACTAACACTTTTCTTCATAGTTTCATTTTAGATTAGCATTTTCATAGCTATCATTTATGATGTTATTTAAGATTCAAAGAAAATAAGATACTCTAATTAGCATTTTCATAGCTAGCATTTGAATACCATAGTATTGAAAGATTCGTTAAATTGCAATTTAGAGTATCTTATTTTCTTTGAATCTTTAATATAATTTGTTTCATTAAGGTTTGTGTTGATACTAACTTTACACATTTCACACACACACAATTATAAAATGAAGATATAATTTTTCCTAATATTGTTGCATAAGATGCAACAAAATGAGTGATATTTTTTCATGCCAATTTTGTGCTCAAATGGCTAGATGTAGTCACTGATTCATAGAGAAATTACAAATCAGTACTGCTATTGAAACATTATATCCCCCCTAACAAGTATCTACATAGTTGTATCCAATTTTACCCCCACCTTATCAAATTATTTAAGTGTGCCTCCATATTATGGTTTGTTGAAGAAACCTTTTAACCGTTTTTTCTTATTGTTTCCATCACTTGTGGGGGTATATACATTTATAGTTCTTGTTTTTTTTTAGTAGTCTACACATATACCATGACCATGTTTAATATTTACCTAGTGCTTATCCATCTAAAATCAGATATGTCATGTGCCAACAGTTATTAGGAACACTTTACTTGAGGAACAAGTCCCTATTGGGGCTTCAGGACAGTGCTATTATACTCATGTTTAAGTATGATGATTTTTTAGTGTTAGATCAATCATATGTTTACCATGCATTAGCTAGCATCACTCAAACATTTCATTTTGCAAGTGGTTACATGCACTTGGTTTGCAGATATTCAACTTTTGTCATAGACTAGATGATTATGTCTGTGCAAGTAGTTTTTCAAAAATTTCAAAATAGTTATATGCATCAATCATGGGAAGAGACAACTGAATTTATTTCTATAGCACTCACCGGAATGACTGGAAATCACAACAATTTTAGAGCTTAAACACTTTCCCATTTTTTAAAAAAAGGAATGAGATGTTTTAATCCCCCTTATGAGCACCGACATTGTAAACTGACCATCAAACAAACTCTAAGTTCATGAATGTTCTTGTAGATGTGCCTTGATGTGCTTAATATGACTTTTTATATACAAATTTAATTTGGAAAACATGTTGCACCATGGCATATGTACAAAAAACTCAAAATGCTACATACTAACTAAAAATAACCCATTAAATCCCTATGATGCCCAAAATAGACACTACCACAACTTTGATATTGAGGTCAAACTTGTACTTCCATGTCACAATCATTGTGATACCCACAAGCATTCCATAACAATGATGTTATTTCAATTCTACTTGAACTTGCATGGAGGAATTAAAAATAAATAAAATATTACCTTGGTGATGTTAACTCGAACAATTGCATGGTGTTTTAGGCTGAAATCTTGTGGTGTCTTGGGCTTTCCACAATTTTTCTTTCCAAAAGAACATGATGGCTATTCCATATTCACCCTTTAATAGTGAAAAATTCCCTACGTGCACTCATATAAATGGAGTTAGTTCCCTATATGCTTAAATTTCCAAATGGAATCATAAAACAATTTTGAAGGTTATTCTAAGGTACTACTTAATGTGACTGTTGCTCGTTCATATGAATGCAAATCAACTGCTCTAGAAATACCATATTCCAAGAATCTAAGAATGACTTCTTACCATCAACCACTTGCAAATAGTCTATTCAAGAATCTAAAAATTACATCTTACATGTACCCATTTGCAAGAGTGATGAGGACTACTCCATGGGATGCTCCCTTTTGATGCATTCTTCCCTGGGTAAATTGACTTTTTCATTTGCTGTCCCTTGCTTGTATGTGCATGAAAAAATTCTTTCTTCTTCATTTCAATTGTATCTCCTTGTTTTTTTGGACAATCCTTAATAGTTCTATCCATGAAATTTAGGATGAAGTTTCTAGCATTCTTTTCTGTCTATGTCAACTCATTTTGCAATGAATTCAATAGTTCTTTAAAATGTTCTTGGACAACATATTCTATTTCTTTCCTTTTCCTTTATATTGATTTCAAGAGAGCTTTTCATAACTTACAATATTTTTAGTTCTTACATATTTCCCTCTTCTTTGGCTTGGAGAGTGGTGTGAATAGTGAGTAACTTATGGCTGAGCTTGGGACAATGGTTACTCATTCCAAAAGATGAGCATGGATCAGGATAGGCATACTGTCATGTTATATGGCCCCTCTTTCTACAATATAAATATGCAATAGATGACTTGTCTCTTGCATACCTTCTTGGCCTGCCCTTGTGCTTGCTTACAAAAGTTTGATTAATGGCCATGCCCTACCTTTTCCCTTAGGCTTTTTTGTTCTTTTAGGAGATTCTTTCAACTCTCCTTGAATGATTTTTCCATGATTGTAAGGTTAAAATCTCTTTGAAGTTACTTTTTGCTTACTCTTGTAGTTATGGAGTGGTGTTGTTGCTTAATTCACCACCATCAATTTATCATCAGAAAATTCACCACCTACAATTCACTACCAATAAAATTAACCACCAACAATTCACCATGATAGAAAATTAACCGCATTAATATTTTTTAATATATATTTTGATAATTTTGATATTTTTTTTAAATTCACCTCTGTTATAATTTTTTTTATCATTTTTACTATCATAAATAAAATATTCTTTTGCAAAAAAAAAAAAAAGGTTTTTTTTGTATTAATAATAGTGAGGACAACATAGTATAGTGATATAGAGCTTTTCAAAGCTTCAAAGAAGGTTACAAATAACATATTTTTCTTGCAACAATGACTGTACAAATATTACAACTTATCATACATCTGATTACAGCTTTAGACAAGGTTACAAATTAATACAAATTTTACATCATATAGTATTACATTAGAGGAGATAATGTATGCTGGTCTAAAAAGCATAAAATCTAATCTTCAGCTCTCATGCATTTGCAGCCACTGTGAACCTCCTTTGAGTCCTACTTGACAAGGGTGTTGATCACAGTTAGTTCATCATTGGAGAAGACCACCTCTTGATCCAGGTTTTGATTTGTGTGAAGCCTAAGTGCATTCTCCTCTTGGAAAACTTCCTCAGTATCCCTTTTTTCTTTAGTCTCCTTTTTGAATGCCTCTAGAGCTTGTAGGAAGAAAGACAAGTAGCATTTCCCTTGCTACCAAGAGATTCCAAATCTGGTTTCCTTCAAAAGTTTTAAGAGTTTGCACTTAACAGTAGCCAACACTGCAACCACCTGCAAGGCAATATTAAGATAAGTGAGTCTTTTGTTTGACTCAGTAAGCACCCTCCGAACCCCACTATACTTGTCCTCATTTCTTTCCTTCCAAATGGACCACAAAACTTTAGATGTGAGAGTAAACCAATAAAGATGCAAATCATTATTCAATTTCTTATTCATTAATATCAAATTTAGTTTCCTATTAACCTTTCCATTTGAATCCCAAATTCCATTGTCACTACAAAAAAAGATTCCAAATTTCATTAGCAAAGAGATAGTCAAAAAATATATGATGCATAGATTCAGGAACCTTGCACAAGATACATATTTCAATATCACAATTCCTCATTTTGAAGGGAACTCTTTGTAACATCACAAGCCACCTAAAGCACTATTTCTTGGCATCTAAGCCTTTATTCCATAGTGAGCAAAAGGCTCTACACCACTCCTTGCTATCAAGGTTGGTCTTCCAAGCTTTGTTTAGATGATCAATTGGAGTTTTAGATTGTAACAACTCTTTATACAATGTTTGGCCTTCACTTCATGAAGAGGGAGACTGCCCTTCCATAGGATCTCAAGAGGCCTATCAAGCTAATTACCACTGCCGAGAATTGGTATCTAGTCTTTGTAGGCTTCTTTTAGTATAGAGTAATTCCTAAAGTTGGAGGGGGAAAGTTTGAAGTCCTCCTTTAACTGATCCCAACTAACCATGGCCCCATCCTTTATAATGCTACTAAAGGTTTGAATCCTAGCTTGGTGCCATTTTTTGGTCGGGTAGCCTTGCAATAAAGCAAGGGGTTTCCCATTGTGCTCAAGGTTCCACCAAATGGACCTATCAGGATAGATAAGACTGTTATTGAAACCCGTTAAAGGAGGGCCAAAAAAATTTCCCCTCACCCACTCCCAAGCTCTCCAAGTACTCCTAAAAACTAACAAACCTATAGGAAATATTGGTTTTTTGGTAATTAGAAAATCACTAAAAGGAAGATCCTTCCAAGATTTAGCTAACTTGAGGATTGCAAGAGATATATTATTTCTAACTAGAACTTTCAAAAGCTCATTTCCCTCAAGGGCTTTGAAAATCCACTTGGAAGCCAAAGTGATACCATGTTTCTTGAGGTCTTTTAGACTCAAATCACCATTTTCTTTTTCCAAGCAGCATCAATCCCATTTAATAGAGTGGGCCTTCTTTTTTCCATTACCATATGACTAGAGGAAACCTTTGATCTTCTTTTGAACTTCATACACTTGGTAACTGCTGAAAAACCAAACTGAAGCAAAGTACAAAGTGTAAGAGGAGAGGATCTTTTGGAAAACTTGAACCCTACTAGCCAAAGAGAGGTAGTGCCTATTCCAACAATCTAATTTCTTTTCAATTTTTCCTTTTAACCAAAGTCACATTTCTTTGAGTTTGGGGGAGACAAAGAAGGGGATCCCCAAGTACCTTACCTATTTGTGAGGCCCTCCCCATTGGAAATCCAACTTGTGAAACCAAGCAGGGGGAGCTTCCTACCAACCAAGCATAATGGATTTAGACTTTGAGAACTTTGCAATAGAGGCACAATAGAAAATATCAAGCTTAATAATAAGGTTTGAAATATTATGTTCCTCAAATTCCACAAAAATAGAGGTGTCATCAACAAATTGGATATTCAAGAGCTCATTGTTGTCGGGGAGCACTAGCCCTTTAACACTAGGGGAGAAATAGTTGTCTCTTAACAAATAGTGCAAGGCATCTAACGCAATTGCGAACAAATCAGATGCTATAGGGCACCCTTTCCTGATAGATCTTTCCAACTGAAAAACCTTGGATTTGGATCCATTTACTTCGATTTGAGCAGATGCATCTTTCTAAAGAGTGCCAATCATATTATAAAAGTCATGTGGGAACCCAAAGGCTTCAAGGGCCATTTTAAGAAATGACCACTCAACTCTATCATATGTCTTCTCAAAATATAGGAGAGTGACAAATGTAAGGAAAGCTCAGGTGCGGAATGAACTCTCCTAACGCCAAAACCTTAGGGAAGAATGCATAGGTGAATTAAAAATTTTCAATTATATTCCAATAAGATACTCATGAAAAGAATAACAAAAAAGAGAAATAAACACATACACAATTGGAAACCATATTTACGTGGGAAAACCCTTACAGGAGAAAAACCCACCACACCAAGAAAAGCCTCTTTGTATTATAGTAAGGAAAATTACATACAGAGATCAGACTTAAATTTTTGATGTCAATTTACAACAACATTCACTGATCAATCTTGTACAAAACATTAACATTACAATGCTCTTTTAATTGAATTCATTCACACTAATCAAATCGTGTTCCGAATCAAAAAAATCTACTTCATCGAACTATTCACCATCGTTGACCATTGTCGAGCATAATCCATTCTAATCATGGCCTATTCATTTTCCAGAATAGAATACTCGTAACTGTTCAACTTCCAATGATTCACGTTCTTCTTCTCTCATTGGCTTAGAATACACCACGTAGGATAGATGTTCAGTCAAAAAGTTCAATTGTATTGCATGTCGGTGAGACACTAGATTGTGTCTCCCCAATGCCAAAGAGCCTGAATGTCCTTATCAACAAGAGTCACCACCATCGGCAAGAGTCATATCGAATGCAAAACCATCAGCCAGACTCACTCCATCGGCAAGAATTCTCATTGATGTCCATTGCAAAACTATCTATGAGACCATCACTGTCACTAAGACATCTCGTGTAGATCTATCAACAAGAATTTTGCTATCGCTAAGAGTTCACAGCGAACATAAATCCATCGGCAAGATATCCACTATCGGTAAGAGTTCACACCGATCATAGAATAGTTAGAGAGACCAACGCTATCAGCAAGAGTTCTCACCAAACATACACTTTTCAGTGGGAGGAAATCCATCAAAAAGGGTTCTCATCGAAAGCACCTTCCTATTGATGAGAGAAACATGATTGCTAAGAGTTCATATTGAATGCACCTATTTTTCAGTGAGACCAATAGTATCAACAAGTGATCATACCGAAAGAAGACCTGTCGGTAAGACCAACAATCATCGACAAGAGATCACAATGAAGGCATACCCGACAGTTCATATTACTCTGATATGTTCATCAGCCAAAGTCTCTTTGACAACCAATGTGAACAAAACTTTCACTGTGACTAACACTATCAAAATTTATCTGACAGTCTCCCCAATATCTTTTGTCGTCAAGAGTCTCCTCGATGACCACTAGGAACCAACCCATCGGAAAGATAGAACCAAAGTCTCAACAACTTTGATCTTTAGGACATAGCTATTGGTCGGCAAGACATTCAGTAAGTCTCACTGATTTTTCTCTTTCAGGAGTTTCATGTTAGTAAGTTTGAGGCACATTTTCCAACAATCTCCCACTTGACAAAGATCTTACTGACACCTCCAGAGCACAACAAAACTATTGAAATTCATGGGCACCAAGGCCCATAGAACTAGCACACCACCTATACTTTTTTGTGCTCACTAGTTTCATTAATGCATCTGTAAAATTTTCCAGAGTATCCACTTTTTCTAAAGAAACCTTTCCATCCTCCACCATATCTCGTACAAAATGATACTGCACATCAATATGTTTTGTCTTGGCATGGAAAGTAGGATTTTTTTCCAAACAAATAACACTCTGACTGTCACAGTAAATTGTAATTTTCCCTACATCAAACCCAATGTTAGAACACAAATGTTTTAACCAGATTGCTTCTTTGTAGGCGTGTATTGCTGCCATGTATTCTGCCTCTATAGTGGACAAAGCGACTATAGCCTGCCACTTACTCATCCAACTAACTGCACCACCATTCATCATGAAAATATATCCACTAGTGGATCTTCTACTGTCAATGTCCCCTGCCCAATTAGAATCCACATAGCCTCAAATGCTAAGAGTCCTCTGTGATTCAAGGAAATTCCCATGGTAACACAAAGCATATTTTGAAGTTCCCTATCTAAAAACTCTTTTCACAACATCCCAATGTGTGCTTCTAGGATTTTCCATAAAATGGCTAAGTACTCCCATTGCTTGGGCAATGCATGGCCTTGTACAGAACATTGCATACATTAAACTGCCAACTACACTAGCATAAGACACTCTAGTCATGTCCTCCATCTTAGTAGGAGATTTTGGATAGTCATCAATAGATAGCTTCGTTCCCTGCAAAACTAGAACAAATAGCTACTTGCAATCAGTCATACAAAATCTCTCTAGAACAATATTAATATACTTACTCTAGATGAGCCAAAGTTTTCTACTCTTTTTGTCCCTAGTTATTTCCATTCCCAGAATATACTTGGCTACACCAAGATCTTTCATTTCAAACTTTGTAGAAAACTAAGATTTTAGATTAGAAATCATTAACTTACTATTGCCTATGAACAACATATCATCAACATAGAGAGCAATAATAAGAACATGATCACTTTCATCTTTGAAGTGCACATAGTGATTAGATTTTGATCTTACAAATCCGAATGACAAAACAAACATGCCAAACTTCTGGTACCACATTCTAGGAGATTGTTTTAATCCATACAAAGATTTTTTCAACTTGCAAACTAGATTTTCTTTACCTTTTTCCACAAAGTGCTTAGGTTAGGACATAAAAATTTCTTCTTCAAGGTCACCATGAAGAAATGTTTTCTTCACATCCATCTATTCAATCTCTAAGTCATACGCTACTGCAAGTGACAACATAAATCTGATAGATGTTAGCTTTGCTATAGGAGAATTTTTTTTTCCATAATCCATTCCCTCTACCTAGGAATAAGCCTTCGGAACCAACCCCGTCTTATACTTTTCCACATTGCCATCCATACTGATCTTCTTTTTAAATACCCATTTGTAGCCAACAACTTTTCTTCCTTCAGGAAAGGGCACCAAACTCCAAGTGTCATTCTTTTCTAATGATGCCATTTCTTCATTCATGGCTTCCAACCAAGAGTTTGAATCAGACATTCTAATTTCCTCTTTGACAGTCTAAGGCTCATCAGTGCTAGAAATTAAAGGATAGGCACAAGTAGAATCTAACATAGAAAACCCATACCTATCAGGTTGCTTTCTTTCACGTGTTGACCTCCTCAAGGGCTGAGGCTGAGGTTGTTCTTCTTCTTCAGAACTTTCAGAACTACTTGAGCTCTCTTTAGTTTCAAGTACATTTTGAATTTTGAATTCCTCTTTATTTGGTGTAGAAGGAATTTCAACTACATCCTTTTTGTTTTCTGATTTTGTCTCTGACTGTAGATCCAAAGTGGAAGGTTTCATCTCACGAAAAATAACACTTTTGCTATACAAAACCTTCTCTGTATCAAGATTCCAAAGCTTGTATCCTTTTATGCCAACACTATAACCAATAAAAATACATTTAACAACTTTGTTTTCCAATATAGACCTTTTTTCATTCGACACATATGCATATGCCTCATAACCAAAGACACGAATATGTCTCAGGGAGGGCGTCTTTCTAGACCATGCTTCCAAAGGTGTTTTCTCAACAAGAGTAGAGTTAGGAGAACAGTTTATTAAGTAACATGCTATTGAAATTTCCTTAGCCCAAAAATTATCCTCTAAACTAACACTACTTAGCATACTTCATGCTCTTTCCATCATTTCCTGTTGAACCTTTTAGCAACTCCATTTTGTTGTGGAGTGTAGGGTGTAGTTTTATGTCTTTTGATCCCATGATCTTTATAGTACCTTTCAAACTCATTAGAAAAAAACTCAATACCATTGTTAGTCCTTAAACATTTTATTTTTCTTTTAGTCTGATTTTCCACAAGGTTTTTAAATTCCTTAAAACGACTGAACACTTTTGATTTACTTTTCAAAAAATAAACAAATGCCCTTCTTGAATAATCATCAATGAATGGTACATAATATCTCAATTTAGACAAAGAAGGAACATTTACTGGACCAAAAACATCATAATGAATGTAATCAAGTAAACCAGAAGATTTGTGAGAACTGGAGTAAAATGAAACATGGTGTTGTTTACCATATATACAATGTTCACAAAACTTAAATTTGAGGTTACAATCATCAAGCCCTTCAACCAGGTTTTTATTTTTCAAGGTTTTTAAACCTTTTTCTCTAATGTGGCCTAGCCTATGATACCAGAGCATAGTCTTTTCTACTGGAAGTTTAAATTCCATAGATTTTGCACTATCAAGAACATTTTCCTCCTTTTGTCCATGAGTAGCCTTCTATGACTTTGCAAAGACACTATTGCATTGCACAACAAGTGCATCCAACTTATACAAGGTACCAATACGAGCACCCCTAGCTAGCACCATTGAGCCTCTAGTCATTTTGCAACCATTTCCAGAGAATGTGACTTGCACTCCAACATCATTCAACTTACTAACAAAAAGTAAAATTTGAGCTAGACTTGGTATATGCATTACATCATTGATTCCCTTCACTCTTCCATCAGGGAGCTAAATTCTGACTCTTCCACGACCAACTATTTCTAGAGATGAATTGCTTGCAAAATAAACCCTTCCACAATCGTATTTTTCATACTTAGTGACCAATCTCTATGAGATGTCATGTGGAAAGATGCTCTAGAATCAATCAACCAGACATCATTTGATGCCTGTGTAGCCAAGGCTACAATGAAAGTGTAAGCGTTTGCATCACTTTGAGAAGAATCATTGTCGGAAGAATACTTCTTCTTTTTCTCCTCTTTATAATCCTTTCAGACATGACCAAGTTTCCCACAATTCCAATACTTCACCTTGGACTTCTTACTAGGATACTTTGATCTCCCCTCTGATTTAGATTTGGATTTCTTGTCCTTCTTCTTTCCTTTTTCTTTCGATCTGCCTCTAATAGAAAGAGCCTCCTTCACCAACTAAGAATATTTTCTTCTCATTTCTTTAGATAATAAATAAGCAACAATATCTTCCATCTTAAAAGAGGAAGTAGTACTCCCAATTTCCATCTCCACGTGATCCCAAGAATCTGGCAAAGAACATAACAATAGCATACAACAATCTTCTTCATCAATCTTCACACCCACAGATGCTAACTAAGCAATCAACATGTTGAAATCATTCAAGTGATCAACAACAGATGCTCATTCCTGCATTTTCAAAGAGTACAAATTCTTCCTCAAGAACAACTTATTCACAAAGGACTTGCCTTGATAAATAGCTCCCAGTCTTTTCCACAAAGAGGATGTTGTCTTTTCTTCATGAAAATTTAGGAGAATAGAGTTTGATAAATAGAGCCTTATCAACCCCTTTGATTTTCAATCTGCGAGGTCCCAATCCTCTTGCTTCATTCCTGTATGCTTCGTTCTAGACACAGCAAGCCAAAGATCACGGTCAACCAACAAATCTTCCATTTTGAGTTTCCACAACTCAAAATTACTGCCATTGAATTTCTCAATTTCAATCTTTCCTGATATGCTTTCCATCTTAATCTGTAATTCAAATTACTAGACTTCTACAAGACTCCCACTGAACAAAATTGACACAAAAAACCCAACATACCCACAAGGATAACACAACTTGCCAGGCTCTGATACCACTTGTAAGGAAAGCTCAGGTGCAGAACAAACTCTCCTAACGCCAAAACCTCAGGGAAGAATGCAGAGGTGACTTTAAATTTTTCAATTATAGTCCAATAAGATACTCATGAAAAGAATAACATAAAAGAGAAATGAACACATACATAATTGGACACCAGATTTACATGGGAAAACCCTTACGAGAGAAAAAACCACCACACCAAGAAAAGCCTCTTTGTATTACAGTAAGGAAAATTACATACAAAGATTAGACTTAACTTTCTAATGTCAATTTACAACAACAACATTCACTAATCAATCTTGTACAAAACATTAATGTTACAATTCTCTTCAAATTGAATTCATTCACACTAATCAAATCATGTTATGAATCAAACAAATCTACTTCATCAAACTGTTCACCATTGTCGACCATTTCCAAGCATAATCCATTCTACTCATGGCCTGTTCATTTTCCACAATAGAATAGTCACAACTGTTCAAATTCCAATGGTTCACTTTCTACTTCTCTCATTGGCTAAGAATACACCATGTAGGATAGATGTTCATTCAAAAATTTTAGCTGTATCGTATGTTGGTGAGACACCAGACCATGTCTCCCTGATGCCAGAGAGCCTGAATGTCCTTATCAGCAAGAGTCACCACCATTGGTAAGAGTCATATCGAATGCAAAACCATTGGCCAGACTCACTCCATTGACAAGACTTCTCACTGATGTCCATTGTAGAACTATTGAAAAGACCATCACTGTGGCTAAGACATCACATCGATATCCATCTCATGCAAATCTATTAGAAAGAGTTTTGCTATCGCTGAGAGAACACAATGAACATAAATCCATCGGTGAAATATCCTCTATCGACAAGAGTTCAGACCAGTCATAGAACAATCAGAGAGACCAATGCTATTGGAAAGAGTTCTCACCAAACACAGACCTGTCAGTGAGAGGAAAGCCATCGACAAGAGTTCTCACCAAAAGCACCTGCCTGTCAGTGAGAGAAAAATTATTTCTAAGATTTCATATTTAATGCACCTGTCTATCGACAAGACCAATAGTATCAGTGATAGATCATACCAAAATCAAACCTGTCGGTGAGACCAGCAATCATCAGCAAGAGATCAAATCGAAGGCATACCCGAAAGTTCATATTACTCTGATATGTTCATCTACCAAAGTCTCTTCAATAACCAATGTGAACAATTTTTTTTCCATGACTAACACTATTAGAATTTGTCTGAGAGTCTCCCCAATATCTTCTATCACCAAGAGTCTCGTCAAAGACCACTAGGAACCAACTCGTCGGCAAGACAAAACCAAAGTCTCTGTGACTTTGATCTTTAGGACATAGCTATTGGTCAGCAAGACATTCAGTAAGTCTCATCGATTTTTCTCTTTCAGGACTTTCATGTCAGTAAGTTTGAGGTACATTTTCCAACAACAACATTCTGATGTGAGCGCTTAGCCCAATCTAGAGCCTCCCAACTAGTCAAAAGATTCTCAAGAATGTATATCCCCTTAATGAATCTAGTTTGGGTAAAGTTAATGAACTTTGGGAGAATATTGGTTAGCCTCAATGCAAGCACCTTAGCAAGCACCTTATAGGAGATGTTTAACAAGGTGATAGGCCTCTAGTTCCTTATCAAAGTTTTTTCACCATCCTTGGGTAATAGTTTGATGAGCCCCTGATTGATACTTGTACCCAACGAGCCTTTGGAGAAGGCTTCTAGGTAGAATTGGCAAAGATCATCACATATCCAATCAATGAAGACTTTGTAGAACTCAACCGAGAGCCCATCCACTCATGGTGATTTGTCATTGCTTATGGAGGTGATAGCTCTCCTAATTTCTTCTTTAGATATACAAGTAGAAAGAAGGTGTAGTCTTCCTTGGATAGCTTAGAGGGGATAAGACCTTTGATTAAATTCCTGACATTAGCACATACTCTCCCATTGTCTTCTAATTTGAAAATATATTGGTAAAAGAGGGAGAATTGGCACAAAATATCATCCTGATTGGAGAGGGTAACACCATTAACACAAATCTAGTCAATTTTCTCCTTCAAGCCTTTCTCTTTAATGTAGTTGAAAAATAAATTTGAACCTTTATCTCCATGATTTAGCTAGTTAAGTTTGAACCTAAATTTTAGGCCCTGAATTTTAGAAGCTTGTAGCCTCCTAAGAGAGCTCTTTCCTTGATTGAGAGCATCATACAACTTTTCATCCTTAGGGGATTGTTGGATACTAGTTTCAACATCGAGGGCATCTTGGAGGGCATTCTTATCCCTCCTGTCAATGGCTCTCTTCTTGCCAATGGTTTAAAAAATGATCCTCCAAGCTTTGACATTCTGATTCCACCTCACAATAGGGCTAGCATCTCTAAACATCCAATTGTTTATCCCCCTTAGGGTACTAATGGCCTCAATGCAGTATTGGTCTTTTAGTAGGTTAGAGTTTAGAATGAAATTATCCCTACTTTTGGGATAGATTTTGACACCATTGTTGAGGAAAATCTTGGCCCGGATTGGGTAATGATTAGATAGAGTATAGGGATACACCAACACCTTATTGCCATCATTAAGGGATTCAAAACTGAAAAAGTCTCTATTGGCACAAAATCTATCCAGCCTGCAGTAGATCCTATTGCAAATATTTTGAGCATTACACCATGTGAATCAGACACTATTTCTTTCCTTATTCATTCCATCCAATGGGTCTTGGATGTTAAGCATATTTCTCAACTTGGACCAATAATTTTTTTCACTGCCTATCCATTCCATGTTGATACCATCCATCTTGTCTTCCTAGCTCTCAATCATGTTGAAATCACTACCTATAAGCCATGAGACCTTAGGGAGATTGGCTAACCACTTCCATAATTCAATCCTCCCAATATAGTCATTAGGTGCATAAACTAAACAAACACCAAATTTAGAGTCTACCCTTTGGAAGGTGGCCCATACGACCCTATTACAAGTAGAAATACCTGAATTAGGAAGGGTTTCCACTTATTATCCATTAGAATGGCAGTACCACCTCTCCCCTACTCATGTTGGGAGTAGAAGGAGGTAGAGTTTCCCCCAGATGAATTTCAAGTTGGTCTCAAGAGAGAACCCGACTTCCTTTGTTTCTTGGAGAAGCACAAAATCTTTGTCATGATCCAAATTTAGAAATATCCTCACCATGTATTTCCTATCTGGGGATTCCAAACCCCTAACATTCCATGAAGTGTAGTTAATTATCATTAGCACCAGTGGGGGGGACGTGCTCTTTGGTACTCTTGAACATATCGAAGAATTTTATAGCAATCTCTTTACTCTCCAACCTTTTGGGGGAGGGGATGGCCAACACAATGCTGGTATTTTTCCTCTTTCCCTTAGTGACTCCTACACTATTTTTTCTAATTGCAAGCTTAGATCCCCTTTTTCACCCTCTTTTCATAGGCTCATTGGAAGGGGTAGTGACATCCTTGTATTTTTCCAAGTCCATTTCCTTATTGCTGTATTTAATAGATATGGGACCAAGTTTAGCCTCTCTAGTGGAAGCATCAAGACTTTTAAGGATCTCCTCATTATCATCCTTTCCGATATCACTTACAGGTTCACTAGTTAAACTGGGGGTATCTTTAGATCCTTTGGAAGGGACATTTTTATCTACAAACCATTTTCTTACCATATTAGCAAGGGATTCAAGTGATTCATCTAGTGGTGGAGAGTTAGTAGTTTCCCCATTGCTGGGAAGCACCACTTTATTTATCTCAAGAGTTGCTTTACTAGAAGGCTTTCCATCTCTAAAGGAATGAACCTCTGTAGGAATAGCTTGAGAAGAATTATGCATGGTTTCCCTAGAATTGGGAATGATAGTTTCTTGATCAACCAAAATCCCATTGACAAATGTTTTGATTACTTCAACTTTATTATTATTTTTGAGCATTTCACCTTTCTTTCTTAAATCCTCTAAAACTAATTGTTGAGAATTCTTTTTAGGAAAAACATAATTTTTAGCATAATACTTATAAACCAACAAGGGAGAAAAGGGAGGGGTGACTGAGACATGGGGAGGCAAGGGAGGTGACAGGGGAACATGGTTGACACCAACCAGCTACACCGCATTGCTGAGGGCAGGCCCCTCGCTAGTCAATCCATTGATGGAGGATTAGGGGAAAGGAGGCTCACTAGACATAGAGGAATGAGAAGGGGAAGCCTCAAGAGAAGGGGAATACTGAGGAGGGTTAGCAGAGGATGTAGCAAGGGGACACAGTTAGGGATAACAACACAAGTAGAAAAGATGCTAGAGCTAGGGTTAGCAGAAGATGTAGACACAACCCTGCCATCTAGATCAACACTTGAGATTCCAACTTTGGTGGTTTTGGATGCACCCTTCACAAGTAGGTTGTTCTTTCTTAGATTCCCCTCTTTATGATAAAGATAGTAGGTCCCCAGACCACCAAGGAATTCCATGGGGCAAAGATAGAATTCATTCTTAATTTTTAAGCCAATATTTTTGAGTAGGTCAATCCCTAGATTGAGAAAAAGGAGAACCATAAAATTCATGTCGAGTAATGTAACCCTAAGCTTGTTGACTTGTAGCACATTACCAAATGGTGCCAAGAGTTGCAGAACTAGTGTCCACATTTCCTGAGGAATGTGTTTTACTAAGAGCCATCTAGGGCTTTAGAGGGATAAGATATCATTGCAATTAGCACCCAATGTCCAAGGCAAGGCTCTAAACACCATTTCCCTATGCTCCAATATGGATTCTTCAACACTTTAGATTGCATTTTATGATTCTTAAGATAAATTAAAAAAAAACCTCTCTGTATCATTCTTCAGAGGGTAATTTTCACATTGAGTTTTTTATTCTAAATAGAATTGAACCAATTATCAAGATATTTCCTAGTAGGTAGGTTGCTAGGGTCAACTACGAAATTTTTTTTTCTACCCCAGACAACCTACCCCTTACACAGTTAATATGATTTAGCACACCAATATTTCGAGTAGTAATAGTGGTGTTAGGAGGGAACTTACCTTCCAGCTCGTCATTAGCCGAAGACTCCTCCTTGACACTTATGAAATCAAAAACAAACTTTTCCCTCTCCAAAAAATTTGGAGTGTCAAAAGCCACAACATCATGAAAAGACATGGGGGCTATAGGAGCATCATGGCCCTAACCATCTTTTGAAGTTCCACCATGGGTAATGGAGGGGGAAGAACCCCCTTCCATGAAAAGAAACTCCACACATTGGTAGCCTTCAGGCCAATGGAGACACTAGAGAAGAACCACCAAACAAAGCATACATGCAAGAAAAGAACACACAAATCCGTCCAAAAGGAAGACAAAAAATGCATCCAAATACTAAGGGGAGTGGAGGGGGATTACCTCCGTGGGGAAGAGCAGGATCTCTCCCAAAAAAACTAGTGACGAAACCCTTAGAGTCCGCCAAAAGTTGCAGAGCCAAGGAGAGAGGTTTCCATGATATTGTTTTTTATAAAATAGAGTGCTCTTTTTTTCAAAAATCAAAGTTTTTGAAATATATATTAAAATTTTTTATGCAGTTTATTTTCCGCGATGGTCAATTGTTGGTAGTAAATTTACTTGGTGATGAATTTGTCACAGTGGTGAATTTTCCCACAGTGAATTACAGGCGATGAATTTTTGGTTGGTGAATTATTGGTGGTGAATTTTCCTAGAGCCCTTCATGAAGCTGATGTACTCCTTTTGGGAACTTAATTTTTCCCCTTGATATGTTGCAATGCTACCTTCCTCTTCATCATAAACCTACTCATTATTTGGGAACTTCAATTCTTGATTATCTTTAATAAGAAAAAATGCTCAAGAACCTTTTTTTTTGCAAGATTTCCTTTCTTTGGCTGAATTAAACTACTAAGAACTTGATGAATAGTAATCTAAACATAGAAAATTGGCATATCTAAGTGACGGGTCAGGTTTTGTTCTAGTCAACATAGCAAAGAAGTCAAATCATGTGTTAAAATCATGCATACACGACATCAAGCCAAATTAATATAAATTAGATTACAAAAGTGCTATGGTGTGCACTTTTATGCTCTACAAATTTGGAATGTGTGTAGAAAAAATGAGCTTACATGCTAAAGTAGAAATACACAAAAACATAAGTTATTGTAAAGAAAATATTTTTTAAGTAGAAGAAGCTAGATGCTATTAAAGAAACTATGTACCATCTATAAAATCTATGCCCGAATTAAAAATTGAATTATTGGATAATAAATGCACTATAACTTTTTACTACAAAGGAATGAGCATCTAATGACGAGAGGGAAGAACAAAAATAGATAACAACTTTAACAAGTTCTTAGTTATTCTATCAATGATTTCATTTCATTGTTGAAGAACAACATTAAACCTAAAATGTCAACTACTCCTCATACCTTTTCTCATTTTACTAAACTTACCTATATTTAAATACGATAATAAACAAAAAAAAAAATTGAATTTATTCACATCAATTAAACTTACCTATATTTTATTTCAACTCTACAAATCTCTAATTATACTACTACAAAGGAAAGTACTTGCCACTATGTGGCACTTGTTCTTATTGATCTGTAGTAGTTTTAATGGCCTTGAATAAAAATATTAATAAATCGATAATAAAGTATTATTTATTGTTTATTTGATTTGTTGTTTTAAAATTAGGTTAATATATATTATTAAAATATAAAAAATATTATTTTAGTATTAATTATTGTTTATTTGGTTTGGCATATCATTTTTAAAATATAATATGTGTCAATTCAATAATTTGAGTATGTGTATTTTTTTCAATTTTTTGCAAACAAATGAAATATGATTGTTAATATTATATTAAGTTTTTCCAATTAAATATTTATTCTTGAGAATTGAAAAATAGATTAGTATACAACTTAAAATTTTAAATCAAATGAATCCAAAAAAAATTGTTTTAACTTGTCATATCTATTAGAGTAAAGGTTTTAAGTTAATTATGTTAATTAAGTTACCTTTATTCCTCTCTTAAGATTTCACTTTAGTTTGCATATTGTGACATTTAATAATTATATTAATTATTAAATGTCTACCTATTAGGGTTACTTTTTAGGTTTTGCTTGATCTCCTTTTAAGGATTGATCTTTGTAAATAATTTATTCTATTGTTCTGATAATATATCTCTTATATTTCAGAGCTTCAAAACCCTCTTGCTTTTTTCTCCATTCTCTTCCCTGTAACAAGTATCCCTTTGCATGCAGGTGTTCTTGGACTCCGAAGTTGGTTTTGACAACTTCTACAATATCCAAAAATCTTTTAACTAATGTGCAATGAATGCTTTATATTTTTGGAGACCACAATCATCATATAAGAAAATGAACATGTATGATTCATTACTTTGAGCATGAATCACATTTAATACAAAATTTAAATAGTAACATTCATATTTCAAAATAGACCCTTAATCCATATAATTCTATCTCAATTAATATAATTAAGGTTAGTAGATCAAACAAGTTAACAATTTTAAGAGTAAAAAAATATAATTTTCCATTTAATGTGATAAATATATCTAGATGCTTTTATCATAGAGAATATGAAATATGCACAACTAGTTGGACACTTTATAAGAAAGTTTTGTAATAAAACAAAAGATTTTATATTTCCTTTTCATTATATTATAAAAAGTTTTAATTTTTAGTAAAATTTATGTAATACAAAAAATATCATTCAATAAAAAAATATAGGAAAAAAACATATATTACAATTGGAATCTATGTAGAAATGCTTCAACTCATCAATTTACATCATTCTTAAATTTTTGATCATTTGTTTGTTATAATTGAAAAAAATTAGAATATGTTATAAAATACCAATTTTTAATCTCATGTAACTTAAAAAGGGACACATTATAATGGGATCACTCTTGAACCTCTATGAACAAAAATAAAAGGCCCATTCACTAAGAACACTCTATAAATGATCATTGATGTTGACAACATAATGAAGATGAATGATAATGAAATTTATTTCATCTATCAAGAAATAAATGTTAGAGTTAGCATGTATTAACTAATAATTAATTAATCTTTAATTGATTATTAGTCTAATTTATTCTCATGCACTTAAGCTAGACTTAGGAGTGATTTAATGCTTTTATTAGTTGAGCTAATATTAGATCATTAAGTCTCATCTAATTTGATGTTGACGCTTGTCATGATCTGATCCCTTTCTCATTTAGGCTTTTGCTCCTATAAAGCACTCGACCTTCATTGTAATTATCTTGAGATTTCATATCTTTTTGATAGTCTCTTGATTATGAAGCTTTTTCTTGTTGAGGTATATTGCAGATATCGTTTGCAGATCTCTTGTGTGGAAGGTGTATTTATTTATTGTTTGATCCAGTGGCTTGTAGTTTTGTGCTTGTTTCATAATTCTAACATGGTATCATAGCTTCGATTCAATGAACCCCTTCTTGATTTATGAGGTTGTTTTTCTTCATCAAGGGTTATAGGCTTCATATATGAATCCCCTTTTCCTTTTTGTGCAAATTTTGGAGGTGAGAAATTTTTTGGTGCATTTTGGTGTCAAAAGAACCTCAATGTTGGATTTAGAGCTATTGAGAAACTCAGAATTGCCTTTTGTTTCACCTGATTTGGGTTCTTGACATGATATTTGCAAGGGTTTGCAGTGGTTGCTTTTTTTTTGGATTTGGGGGTAGCGATGATTTCAAAGCATTTTAGCATAGAATAAACCTTATCATTGGATTCAGGGAGCTGATTCCACAAATTTTGACTATAAATTCAACCTATTTACCCATTGAAAGCTTTTGAGGCAATTTTTTTGTACAAGGGCCCGTATGGCCCCTGTGTGGAAAAACATGCCCATTTGAGAAAAAGAAAAGAAAATAAGATCGACATTATTTTTTTACAATTTCATTTTTTGAAATTTAAAAAATATATATATTTTAAAAAAAAGAAGCATTTTTTAAGGTTGGGCCGATTGATTTAATTGTTATGGGTGATTTTTTTTGTGTTGGGCACATTGAATTTTTCCCATAGGGTACTGTTAGACTCGTACCCTATGGGACCCCCCGGTTTCCAAGATGATGGCCTCCATTACCTTTTTCGGCAACCTTCACTCATCAATAGTAGGTTCTAAGGCAGTTTGATGGCAAAAATAACCACCCAACGCATTTATTCCCGACAACACCTTTTTTTCAACACTCCAAAATTTGGCTGATATCATCACAATATCCAGTAGTTCAAAACTTCCTTAGTGGATTTTTCATGTGGCCTATTTTGGCCTTTACCAACAACCTCGAATATTTGATGGCTACCACCTAGTTTTTTTGGCGTGTTCCCCCTTTTTTCTGGCACATGAATTCTTTTGGTAGGAATTTTTTTGGTAGACAAGCGAGAATATTCTAGAAAAACCACAACATATTCCATCGATATTTTTCTGACTGGGGATTAGGTTTTTTTAGGCTATTGGGAATATTTTGTGAATATTCCTAAAGATGTCATGCTGACATTAGCTTGATGTTGTGCGTATGGATGTTGATGTCAGTATGATGTGATGTCATTTGTATGGATAGTTGCAAGGGTCCCTTAGACCCCTCTTTGGTCTCCAAGGAGCGATTTAATTCTTTTGGCCATAACTTGGGTGTATGGTGTTGAATTTTCACAAACAAGATATTGTCAAAAAGCTAGTTTCGCCAAATTTCTAGTGTGCAAGTTTCATCATCTAATTTTTTTACTGGTACATTCTACAACCTGTTGAAGTCAGAGGCTCTATTTTCAATCTCGAGTTCATAAGTTTTGACCATTTTCTCCATTTTTAGCGATTCTAGAGATGTTGGAACCATATTTCAAAGCTCTTCAATTCCATCCATGCACTTTTTCTAGATTGCTACTATTGGTTCTAATGCTTCCTTGGTTTTTCTTTTTTGAGTGATCTATGTATCTAGTTCTTGTTCCTATGTGCTTTCAGATGCAATGTGTACCCCTACATTTCAGTGAGATGGATCATTTACAATATGGACACTCTTGCATTCCTATTTTTGGAGGTTCTTCATTTCAACACTCTATTAGTCATTTGTTAGCAACAATCTACAACTTCATGCTTTTGGATGTTCTACATGTTCCTATTTTTTAGGACATTGTCTTGTTTGGAGGCTTCTTTAGTCCTTAACTTGGCTTTCATCACTTTTTGCAGTGGAGTTTTTCCCATGAGGTTTTCTCTATTTATCCACATTATAGAGATCTTTTGTTTGTACATGGGTACCTTACTAGGCCTTATTTGTTGGGACCCATCATCCACTTTTTTAGGGTTTTTAGCTACTCTATAAGTTCATCTTAAGGGAGGGTGTTAGACTTATCATGCATTAGCTAATAATTAATTAATCTTTAATTGATTATTAAACTAATTTATTCTCATGCACTTAAGCTAAACTTAGGAGTGATTTAATGCTTTTATTAGTTGAGCTAATATTAGATCATTAAGTCTCATCTCATATGATGTTGACACTTGTCATGATCTGATCCCTTTCTCATTTAGGGTTTTGCTCCTATAAAGCACTCAATCCTCATTGTAATTATCTTGATCTTTCATATCTTTTTGATAGTCTCTTGCTTCTGAAGCTTTCTTTTTCTTGTTGAGGTATATTGCATATATTGTTTGTAGATCTCTTGTGTGGAAGGTGTATTTATTTGTTGTTTGATCCCGTGGCTCATGGTTTTGTGCTTGTTTCACAATTCTAACAATAAAGAATACCCATTCCTCCTAGGGCACAATCAAGATAAATGGTAACAACGTATTTATTCCCTTGAAGATTACTTTATATTGTAACTGAATTTCTGTTGTTAGTTGACATGAATGCCAAGGCAACTCCATAAAATTTTAATTTTATCAATGTCACTAGTGAAAATAACACTTGATTGTTGATATTTTAAGTTTTATAAATCATAAGATATCAATTGTAAGTTGTAATATTATCCATTTTGAATCAATGGTTTAAGATAATCTATGTTTGGATTAATGGCATTAGGACAATCAACCATCAAAATGCTCTTCTCTTGCACAATTGATGCCCTAATATGGGCTCATCATACAATTATTCTTTAAGATTCATGGTCTAGAATTACCTTCTTCACTTATATTCTCACTATTATGTGGCATATTGTTGTAAGAAGATGATCAAAATTGGTAGTTTTGAAATCTTGGAAATCCCACATTTCATGGATGAATTTTTGTGTGTTATAATGAAAAAATTATAAGATTTTGCAGCATCATCCACTTTAACATGTTCACATGTATTTTTGACATTATCATTACTAGATCTTTTCTTGCTAAATCTTGTCATTCTAATTTATGTTGATTCTTAGCATGCCCTATATCTATTTGCTTATGAACTTGAATATCACTGTTAAGATGAATACACCTCTTAGGTCAATAGTATTGATATATTGGGAGCCCATCTAAAATTCTTGTTGATTGTTCACTCGATATCGTCTGAGCCTCTATTTCTTAGTATTTTAATTTATTTATCATCAAATCAACTTTGATTTATTTTCATGGCTTAATAAACATATTAGTGAACCATATGTATTAATTGGAAACCCTTAAGAATTCTCTCTATGAATTTTATTCACTCTTGTTATGGGATCAGTAGTACTCACATAACAATATTTAAAATATTACATATAACATATATAAATGATCTAGTTCCACACTTCATCAGTTCTAAAGGAAATCCAAGGCACTTCACCTCAACTTGTGAACTCCATGATGATTCTTCTACTAGTCTTCCTTTGTACTTGGCTAAGTATTCTTTATATTGTTTTTTTTTGGTGCCATGTCTAATTCTACAATTTAAAATTTGTTCTTTATGTTCTTGTGATTTTTTGGTAGCTATTATTCTAAGTAAACTTTTGTAGTGTTGCTGCTTGATTGATCTTCATAATATTGATGGAGATTTTCTATGTTGACTATCAGTGATATACCAAGTGCTTCTTATAACTCCACCTCATAGGTGTTCCATGAATTAAACTTTATGAGAATCTTGTATGGGCCAAAATTCCCCATCTTCAACTTGCGTCTCTTCTTTTCTTTTGTTTGTGACTTTTACTTGTTCATTGTTTGTGTACCATTATAAATTGTCACCCCTAACAATTTCACACTAGGTTTAACTCCCTCCCATGTGTTTAGACCTAATTATTCTCTTAAATTACCCATTTTGTGGTCATTTTTGAGAAATCAGAATAAAATTGGGAATTAATATTTAATACTCATTTACTAACAACAAAAGCCCCAAATTAGGTTTGGATAATGTGGGTATCACCATCGTCCAACCTATTTTGGCCCAATTTAAAATATTTCATTGTTGGTATTTTAACATTTACAAATCTGGATTCATTTGTCAGATTTTAATAATTGATTTTGTGAAAATCAAGAAATGCATATAAATACAAGTTTTTTTCACTATTTGAAATCCAAAAGAGATTCGAACAATTTTGGAATTACAATTGAGCATCCTAAAAATTAGTAAAGAGGAGAAAAAAAAGAATTTATAACACTTATTATCAGTCAAGATTCATGTTTACAATGTATCAAGTCATATGCGAGTTTGTTCATATTTTATGTTCATTTGTTTTGTGAGTACTAATAGTTGTAAGATTTATAATCACACAACCAATTTATCCTTGGATGATATGAGTACAATGACTTCAGTCCATCAAAGAAATCATATCTGAGTGGTAAGTTGCAACACTTACCAATTTATCATCCATTTAATCCATTTTCCTCTATCCAACTAAGGATAAACACTATTTACATCATCATAGCCATTGTGGAGGTCAAAAAACCAAAACATGGTTTGACTTAGGAAAGCCCCAATATGACACAACCCTTTCTCCCCTCTCTTGTATGTAGGTGGTAGATTTAAAGTGGATTTGGCAGAATATTGAAGAATTAATTGCAAGATCAAGCATTTAAGCTTCCTACTTCAACGAATTAGGGAAAGTGGAATTAATCATCAACAAAAAGGTTTTGAAGCTAAGTCTAGGAAGAAAGAACCTAAATATTGGGACCTTTTGAGATCTATTCATTGATTCCCGAAATCTACATTTTTTGGACTATGGTAGTATTACCCCTATCCAAGAAATCTAAACCCTAATTTATATGCTAGGTTCCTTTATCTCTACACTTTGTTCTATTGTCCATTTCGATCTTTCAATTATGCAATTTTTTGTATTTACATCAATTTTTTGTAGCTTCATAGTTAACCTAGACATACATTTACCTAATCAAATAAAGTGAAGTCCTAATCAATCAATATCAATTTTGGTTCCTTCCCTAATGTGATATAGTGGAAAGTGTGATTTAGACCTTAGGTCCCTTTTTCACATCACAATTTGCAAGTGCTCCCTTACTTGATTGTGTATTGTTTCCATGCATCTTGCAAATTCTTCTACCTTTGCACTTATTTTTTCTTCCTTATTGATGTCCTTAAATTCTACCACTCCTTTATGTTGTAATCTAGTCACAATTTCAAATGGTTTTTTCCTTGTAATTTTCATTAGGTTTTAAAATATTAAAACCTAATGAAATTTGTATTATGTGTAAAATTGATGTACGCAATGTATTGGATGACATAGGCAATTGCATAGATGAAATGATTGATGAATACTCCCTGAAGATTTCACTATGTTGATAGTACTATAAATAGAAATGAAAGGTATAGTGAGATACGACCAATACAGATCCATACAAATTATAAATTTTTTTCCCTATATCTTTCAACCAAATCCTCCAAAAATGGCTCAAAATTTATTTCACCCAAATATGAATAATTTTATAGGAAAATAAAGGTTTTTAAGCATTTTGGACTCAATTATGAGGTCTATTTTTCCCCAATGTATGTGCAAAAAATATCAAGCTTGAATTACTCTCAAATCTGAGACCTGGTGTTTTACAATTCTAAAGCTTTGATACCATGTTAGAGTCACTCAAGGACTCAGGCCTCTAGTATCACTTGCAAAAACAAAACAAAATCCTTCTACAAGAGGGAAAATCAAGAACATGAAATTACAATAATGGAGGAAAGATATGTCCAATATGCAATACTCAAGATTGCAATGATATATTAGACTAATTCAATTGAACTAAATTGTCTAATAATGTACAAATGATTCCTTTCTTATAAAGGAAAAGTGTGAGATAGCATTAGACATGATCTTGACATGTGTTTTAATCTTGTATTATGGTACAACTACTTCAACAAATATTAAATGACTTAGGAAAGAAACATTAAATGCCAAAAGATAAGATAAGATTTAGTGACAACTAACACTAACTAAAAATATTCCCTCCTAAGACCTAAGAGGATGTAACATGTAAATATGATCTAGATAGGTAAAACACCTATTTACACTAACAAAGAGATCTTTGGGATTATACTTGTAAGCTTGGTAGGGATTATAATGTAGAAGAGGTCTAAATCCTCTTATTTGTTGGCCTTTTCAATCCCTAAATTGAAACTAGGTTCCATATTGTTTAGTAAATTGGTCACTTTATTAGCATTCCAGTAAGACCCTTATAATTAAGGGTTAATATGGAAAAGAAAACCAATAGTTATTATGACTAATTTCTTGTGGTGGATACTTCTCTATTTGTGTAGTATACTTAAATGGCTAAGCAAATTGTTGGATTAATAGTTTTCCAATGGATAAATTCCTTCCATCTGGCATTTCTCCTATGAGATACATGACCTCTTAGTTTATCACCTTCTTCTTCAAGGTAATTCATCTTTGATCTTATAGTGTAGAAAAATGTATCCCTTTACATTTTCACACTTTGTTTGGGCTTGTCAATTACAATGGACTTAATAATGCCTTAATGTAGTGTTGAAAAATGTACTTCTTTACATTTTCACACTTTGTTTGGACCCTCTTAATTAAATTGGACTTAATTATTCCTTAATAAGCCCTATTTTACATCTACAAGACTAATAAAGTACATTTTTTGAAGAGGAAACCCAACAACAATTAATGACAACATATAATTTAACACCTTGAGCAATGTGTGTTCTAGGAATAGGGACCTGTGACCCATTTTCCCATGGGCGAATGGTCCTCCCTAAGCCTTGGAACCCATTTTTAAAACATGTTTTGGTGGTATCATCCCAAATTAAAATTTCAAATGTTGGCTTGTAATGTTTGAATTTTGGGAAATTGAGGATAAATACCTATAAATACAAGGTTATTTTATCAAATCAACTAGAAATTTTCAATTATATTTTCAAGAGAACTTTCACAAGAGAAAATATTATTGTTAAGAGCATTCAAGAGTAGATTTCTCTAGCATTTGTTGCAACATTCAAGATCTCAAGCATCACGTTAAAGTTATGCTCATTCATGCATGTTTTTGGAGCTAACATTGTGATGTAGGTTTCAAGATCTAATCCAAATATTCAAGTCACAAAGACTCAAAGAAATATTCAATCATCAAGATCCACATCCATTGAAGCCATCTCATGCAATATTTTAGTCTTTCCAAGGTTTATTCAAAGGTTTGTTGAATTACAACATTGTATTGTTCATTCATCATTCCTTTCATGCTTTCATTATTTCATTTCAAGGTTTAATAACCAAAATGGGGTTTGGCCAAGGTAAATCCCCATTCACATAAAATAAATAATTTTTTCCTCTTGTATTTGTGTTGCAGATCTTAGGTTGAAGGGAAATTGAAAATTGGAGATCTCTAAAGTGCAAAATTGCAAAAGTTGCAAGAAAAGTGGTCAAGATCATGGAAACTTAGATTCCAAGCCCATTTTTCATCATTTTTGTGTGAAACTAGTGGTAAATTGCATCTTAGATTTGTCTTTAGAGGCTCCCAAAGATTCAGTTCAAAAAGTTGTCTTAGGACCCATATGCCATTTTTGGATAGGGGGTCCTAGACACTTTGCAACCAAACACGGCACTCTGCAATTGATTTTGAGGTAAGTTTTAAGTGTCTTCCACTCATCCAATTTGCAAAAAAATGACTATTTCTATTAGAGTTATGCTTCATCTACATGAATTAGGTCTTAGGTTATAGATTTGAGGCCATTTTCCATTTTATTTTCATCTCCCAAAAGTGTTGTTTGAGCTTTACGCTCGTCCACACACACATAAAGGAAATTGTCAGATCTTCCATAGAATTGACTCACCTAAGAGCTGAAAGTGAATTCTATCTTGGAGGATCCCATTTCTTGAATGAAATAGAAAATAGGTAGGTTCATTACATCCCATTTTTTCCTTTCTACTTATAGTAAGTTTGGTGAAACAATCCAAATTTAGTATAAAACAATATGTTTTGGTGAACCTACCCTATTTTTCTATGATGTAGATCTATAGCCTTGTGACTGCATGAATTACATCTTTTGTAATGTGGTACAATTTATCTAGGTACATTAAGTTGTTATGTGAAACATAAGAAAAAGTGGGTCATATAAAGTGGGTGAATGGAGAATATATGTGCACCTATCTTCCTTGTCTCATTAGGAAAAAAGAGATCCCAAAAGGTAGGATTGAATTTCAACCTTTAGGTGAGTCAACCCTATTGGAGATCTTTGCTATTTTTCTTTGCAATAAGATGGGGTAAATATGCCTGAAATGCACTTTTGGGAGAAACACTAAAAATACTAAATGAACTCAATTATGCAATGTGAAAATTGAATCATCAATTTAAAGTATAAAAAAATCAGAAACAAACTTTTGATAGATCTAAGAAGGGTAAGTTGATGTGTACTAGTCACCAAAATTTGTTGACGAGTGTCATCCTAGGACAAATTCACCATAGGGTGAATGGGGCTTGCCATAGTGATCCAAAATATGATTTCAAATTCCTCTGCTCTTGGATTTACACTCATGATTGCTCTAAATCTCACTGTCAAAAAATCATAAATAAATTTTGCAAGTAATATTCTATGGCCTGAAAAATTTGATGACAACTTTGACAACTTTGCAAAATTACACTTTTGATCAATCTTAAATCCTTCTTCACCTACAAATCTACACATACAAAGAGGGATTTTTTTTGTTTTTGGTGAATAGGGGTTCGCCTTGGTCAAACCTCATTTTGGTAATTAAAATTTGAAATTAAATAATGATAAAAAGAAGGAATGATGAATGAACACTAGCTTGTTGCATCTCACCAAACCCTTTAATGGCTACCCTTGGAGGACTAAATTCTAACACATATCTTCAAGGGTTAGCTCTTGCATGAAATGGCTTGACACAAATCATTTAAAGGACAAACATTTCTAGAATAGTAAAGAAAAAAGTTCATGAAGTGACCAAATGAATGGTTTAAAGATAGATAAAAGAGGATAGGACAATATGATGACAAGACCCCCATAAAACCCTTCATGAACAACATGGTGAATAAAAGGTTGATAGAAGAGATCAATATTGCCTAGAGAACCAACAAGATAAAACACAATGCACAAGAGCCATATTGGGTAGTTTCTAAGTTGGTAGGAAGAAGTTGATAGAGGAAGAGGTTGCTATAAGGGAATCTTGCATATAAAGGGGTTTCATGAATGACAAGGAAAGGTTGTAATAATAGAAGGAAAAATGACAGAGCAATGTGATAGTTAGGAGAAATTAGGAGAAAGACAAATCATCCTATCCTCTTGATTGTGGACATAGTATTCTCATAGATCAGTAAGAGTCTTCATGAGTATCAATTATGTTGCAAGAATGAAGGTGTTGTCATTGATATCAATTGATCAATTGATTATCAATTAGTTGCTTTTGTCATTGATGTCATGGATATGTTTATTGATTGTATATGTCGAGGAAATTGAGGAAATTGTAATAAAGAAAGGTTGTAGGTGTTTAGTGGTTGCTTTGGGTTTTGCTCTAGATTTGCTATTATGTTTGTGTGGTTCATATATGTTGATCATGGTTGTTGGAAGCTACTATATCCATATTTTTGGTTTATGATTCATTGTAAAGTGTGAGTTTTGTTCATCAATTGTGAATTATGGTTTTCTGTGCTTTTGGATGAGGTTTGGGAGAAATGTTGTTAGTCCAGACTTCTCTTTGGTTAAGTCTTATGACTTGCGGTTCTAGAGTTAAGTTTTTATGATCGTGTTGAAGATAATTTTGATATATGGAAGGATTTTATCATGCTAAGAGTTGTGTGTGCTTAATTTTTCTATATGTTTTATATTGGTTTGGCTGACCTTGTGTTGAACACTACCTTCAAAGTTGATGAAGTGTGTTGGGACCTATTTTGGTCCTAATCAAGCATGTATTTGGGTCACCCTCATTCTAATTCCACCCTAGGATGTTTTAGCACCAACCTAATTTGAATTTAATGATGGATAACTGACTTTGGATATGTTTCAAAGTTGAAGATGGTATAAATACAAAATGAGTTAGTGGTGAAAGATGTACAAAGAGATAAGTGCAAAAAAATAGAGTAGATAGATGTAAAAAAAATATGAATCCGTGTGTGTATGTGATGCGAGTGTGGCAGGTTAGTGTAAAGCCTAAATGCTAAGTTTCTGGATGTAGTGAGTTGAAGGTGGACTCTATCATTCATGCATGTCTACAAGTGGTTGAACAAATTGTGGTGGAATTATCTATTGCATTGAGATTGTCTTCTTTGTGTAACATTTCTCTTCTATCTTCTTTGTATTTGTGGCAGTGAGCCCTCTAGGTGTGTAACCCTATTGGACAATGAGTCTTTGTTTTGAAAGTGATCCTTTTTCCTTAGGTAGTGAGCCTTTATAATTGGTTTTGATATTCTATATAGTGTGAGTTAATCCTCACCGTGGTTTTTCCCTCATTGGTTTTTCCACATAAATATGGTGTTACTTTGTTTATGTGATGGTTTTTAGTTTAGACTACACTTGCACAGAATGTTTAATCATTTTAGCAGAGCTAAATATTTGTGATTGATATAAGTTCTGGTGAATGTTTTAAAGTTTAAATCTACTACATTGATTCACGCCCCCTCTCAGTTTTCTTGTTCAATGAATTGAATGTCAAGGGTTTGCATGTTTCATGAGGATAATTTCAAAGAAAAGGACAACCACAAGATGACAATCCTAGGGACAATCATATCATGAAAGCAAGGAACAATATCATGATTGCATAAAGAAGTCATGCAAACCTTTGTTGATGTGAAGTGTGAAGGATTTTGAAGTGGGGATAAGATTTATTGAAATAATGTAAATCGTGATAGTGAGATGCATGAAAACAAGCAATAATGAGCACTATCAACTAAGAACAAAATGATGTAGTGATAGTGAGCAATGAGGGGACTATGGTCCTAAGATCTTGATAATAATTCACACCTATAAAGACACTCCATGATTTTCATAAAACCTCAAAATTATATTCATATTTATGGGTGAATCACAAAGAAGAGAAAGCTAAGAAATGGAGTGAGATATCTTCATGATAGTGGAAAAAGTAATATTCACATAGGCAAAGTAATGATCACAAGGAGAAATGATGAATAAAGGACATTGAATGAACAATAAAGGATTGTATAGTCATAAAATTGCACCCCTTGCAATTTCACATGCATTTTTGTATCCACTTTAGTGACCACTCCCTTAGCATCTTTTGTAGGCTCATTTTAGCCCCTGCATCAACCTTTTTCCCTCTTAAGATGCTCAACACCCCTTTTCAATAGGAACCCTTGCATGTCAACTTTACATCAAACCTTATGCTTTTCCCGTTCTCATCATTTTGTAGCATGATGTGTCTGGACACTAGCATGTTGCATAGATGTTTTTGCACTGTGCTAGCATCCTACAATGATTCAACATTCAAACAACTGTTTCCGTGCATGTTTTCCACTTGTTAGCCTATTTTGTTGGTGGTAACAACTCAAGATTCCTTGTAACCACCCAAGAAGCTTCTTTTGGCTTCTTTTCCTCTCCTTAAATGCTATCTTTTCACTTTATTTGCAATTGTCTTATGCTTCTAGCTTTTTTGCTTCTCTCTTTCCCTCTTTACTCTCTTGTTTTCACAAATCTCTCACTTATTATAACAACACTCCCAAGCTCTTACAACTTTTTCTACAACACTCTTTACAACAATATTGGCTCTAACAACCCTCTCTTTTGTTCTTGCTCTCCCTCTTTGTAGCTCTACCTCCCTTGTCTTCTGCTTTCGAGCATCCCAAGATTCCATATCTCCTTTCTATTACATCTCTACATTGTGATACAAGTTCTCCTCCTCAAGTGGGCATTGCTTTTATCACCTCTTGCATGATACGGGTTCTCCTCCTCGAGCAAAGATTGCTTTTATCACCCATACTTGGTGGTGCGGGTTTTTCTTTCACCACATGATTTGTCCATTTTGGTTCATTTATCTCTATCTATCTGGCTGTCCGTGCAGGTGGGAACATCAAAACAAGGGTTTGACTGAGGAAAACCCCTATACAACCCAATCACTTTCTCCAGTTCTTACAGACATAGGTGTTGAAGATATCTACTAGTTGGAGGCTTCATCACTTGTGTGGTTGTGAGAATGTTATTTCTTTCTTCTCCTTATTTTTATCATTTTTGTTTCACTTTATTTTGGTTCCATTATATTTTGTTACTTTCTCATGTTCCAAGATTTCTCAACAATTAGAGTAGAAGTATCCACTTTGCTATTTTTTGTGACAAACTTGCTTTCTAGTCTATACGAGATGCTAGCATGCTTTTGCGCCCATATTCTACGCTACCATCCTTTGGCTGAAAGCTTGTTAGTTTATCCAAAAAATATTTGTGACATGCTCTTTTTTATTCTAGAGCTCTCACTTTGTTCCTAAGGTAGTTTAGGGAAGTTCTCCCCGTGAGGCTTTCTAAATGAAGAGAACTCATGAGTAGTGAATCCACCTTTTCTACATTTTGGTGAACCCAACGTGAAGAAGGGAATTTTTCAAAAACTAGGAATCTATTTACCCCTAATTGGGAGGTCATAACTTTTGACTTGGTGCTCAAAATTCAAAACTGTTTGCATCGTTGGAAAGGTCTCCAAGAGAACTAGTTCAACCCCTAAAATAATATTCCTTCGGCTATCAAATTTTAGGGATCAATGCAAGTTCCAACCTCAAATTCTACTTCGAAGACCTTTAAAAGTGCAAATTACTAGAACCTAGAAAATACCAAAAAATTAAAAAATCTAGATTTTTGGTTTTTCTCAGTTCTATCACCCGAAAATGAATTTAATATCTTCTTTTGTTAGTTCAATATCTAATTTTTTTCAAAATGTTAATAATATTCTATTTCGTGCATGTGATAGTGACTTGGCCTTGCCTATGTCACTTGATATCTTTGATCCTTCTCACGAAAGTCCTCTGGCTTTAGAGGATATTTTGTTGCAAGAAGATGAAATAATTGATACCTTTCTTAATGTTACTCTACCTTCTCTTCATTCCAATGCACCTTCTTCTAGAGATGATGCATTTATGAATGATGAATCTCCTTCTCATTTTTATGCACTCTCTTCTAGAGACATTGTGTTCATGAGTGATGAATCTCATCTTTATTTTGATGCACTCTCTCCTAGAGATGATTCATTTGTGAATGATGAACCTCCTTCCACATTTAACTCTCCTTGGATCGATGTTGAGAATATGTCTTCGAATAATTATTCCACTAGTTGTGATGAGTCTGTAAATGTAATCTATGTCTTTTCTAACCCTCAAAGGCCCTAAGAGACTAGTCATTTACATGACTCCAACTAGTCCTTCTCCTAAAAGGATTTTTTCTACTAATGGTGTTCCATTTGATAGTGATTCTCCTAATATTCCTATGGCTCCCTCTTATAAAGTGGTAGCCCATACTTATGAGAATAGAATGAATAAACAACCAAGCCTTCTTCAAGCTACTAAACTTGCAATTAAAGCACCCAATGATTACGATCTTGTTGAGAAACTCCACATTATTTCAGCAAAGATATCATTGTGGGACTTGCATCAGTCTGCTCTAGTTTATCAAGGTATGCTTCAAGAATCCTTGCAAAAGATCCTCTTGCCTTCCTCCACTAGGCTGCTAGATGTTGATGCATTGATAGCTTATATTTGGGAAAATTTACTGAATATTACATTCTATCTGTAGGAACTATTGCCTTCAGAAGTACAAAAGCAAGAAGATCCTCTAATGATTATAGTTAACATTAATAATATTGGCATTATATGTACTCTCATTGACACTAGCATGATAAGCTCTAGGTACAATAGTGTTACCTTTGCATCTTGGACTCATTATCATACTACCCTTGTATATGTTATGCCAAAAAAATTACCATATAACCTTCTTCTTGGTAGACCATGGATTCATGCTATGGGTGTAGTCCTATCTACCTTGCATAAATCTATTAAGTTCATTTGTAATAATAAGATAGTCATAGTTAAGGCTGACCCTGAGGCTATGCACTTATGTGAGATGGAAGCTATTGGTCAAGCCTTAGTCGTGCCTACTCTTATTCCTTTAGTTTCCTCCAATGTGTCGATGTTTACTCTAGTAGTACCTATTACAAAGGATACTCTTGAGGTAGATGTACCTAAAGAAGATCCTTCTACATCAAGAAATCTTAAGTCTATTCCCACCTCTTCCCAAGAGAATGCATGTATTGGTGATGATTGGGGTTCTCTAGACTTTACAAATTCCTTCATTGGGGAACATAAAGTTGACCTGATCCACTTAGACCTTCTAATAACATCATCAAAACCCACTATCAAAGATGGTTACTCTTTTGTATCATGGGGCGATGTGAACGTAAATTGTAACACTCTCTATGGAGATCCTCCTCTGTTATCTTCTATCTTTGTGCTTTCTTCTTGTGAGTATTCAAGTCTTTCTCCATCAGAGAAAGGGTTGCTTCCTGCTCCTCATCCTCTATATGAGAAAGAGCATATTTTTTTGAGGCTTCTAAAAGCATGTTTAATTACTCTTCTTTCTCCTACATGTAAGAAAGTTCATAAAAACGATAAAGAAAGACATTCTTTCCATGCATACCATTGAGTGCTTGGCCATTCCACTAGTGAATGTAATGCCTTGAAGGATAAAATACAATAGCTTCATGATTTAGATGCCATCACTCATTTTTTTGCACTGATGCACTTGCCCCTCCTTCAAATAACAAGTGATATTGAGGTTTACCTCTATCCTGCATGTTCTAAGTATCTTGCATGGTTCTCCTCCCCTATATGTTGGAGACAATGATAACTTGTTCTGGAGATGTGTGTCCTTCTTAAGGACCCCCTTTTTCTTCTCTATATATTTTAATTGAAGCATCCCTTGAGTGGATCCCCTTTTCTCTTTTGAAAGATTCCCAAGGGAGCCCCTTTGAAATCTTTTCTCTTAAATGAATTCATTTGCATCTAGCTTGGGGGTAGCCTAACTAGACCTCAATTTTCAAATAGTACATCCCTTGAGTGGACCCCTCTTCTTTTGAAGGGTTCCCAAGGGACCCCTTTGAAAGCTTTCACTTTGCAAGTGTGCCTGTGAAGCTGCTTTCTGACTCTGTGGAGTCTCCTTACTTGGGATTCCTCCATGTGAGAGATCTTGGGGGATACCTCCCTGTAGGTTTGTAGGCTTGTAGGGAACTTCTTCTAGGATTTCTCCATGTGAGAGATCTTGGGGTTCGCTCCCTTGTAGGTTTGTGGGTCTGCAAGGTGCTTTGTTTAGGTTTCTTTCATGTGAGAGATCTTGGAGGACACCTTGCAGATTTGCAGAACTATAAGGCACTTTCATTTGGGTTTCCTTCATGTGAGAGATCTTGGGGGACACCTTGCAGATTTGCAGAACTATAAGGCACTTTCATTTGGGTTTCCTTCATGTGAGAGATCTTGGGGGTTTCCTCCTTGTAGGTATTAAGGCCTGTGAGATGCTTTCATCTTGTGGGATTTGTCCATCATTGGTTTGCGGGCCTTCAGTGCACTTTGTTCAAACTCTCCTTAGGTTTGAGGACCTGTGGAGCCATATCTCTTGGAATTTTCATTCCTTTCTAGCTTCTCCATATCTTTCTCTTAAATTATCTCTCTTCTCTTTATACTGGATCGAAGATCTACATCTTCTTCATCTTGAGTATATGCTCTTTCTCTCTTAGAAATCTTGGAATTATTCTATGTGTTAGTGTTTTTAATTTGGGGATGACACATTGTACTAAGACAACCTTTTACATCGAGGACTCTTTCACTTTGCTGACTCAAATCCTTTAGTGGATTTTTATGTTCTAACATTGTTGTTTGGTGTAGGTTTTTCTTTCTAATGTATTTATTTTGTAGGTCTTCAGCCTAGGGCATGATTCCATGGTTTGAAGGGTTATCTGCTTCCTCTACAGTATCATTTTGGCATATGATGTTATCTATATTTAGTATATTACCTTTAGCGTGCATATTAGCATAGATTCATATCTCGCTAAAGTGGGGGAAAAATGTATAGTCGTAAAATTGCACCCCTTGCAATTTTGCATGCATTTTTGTATCTGCTTTAGTGACCACTCCCTTAGCATCTTGTGTAGGCTCATTTTAGCCCATGCATTAGCCTTTTTCCTTCTCAAGATGCCCAACACCCCTTTTTTGTAGCTACCCTTGCGTGTTAACTTTGCATCGAACCTTATTCTTTTCACTTTCTCATTGTTTCATAGTGTGATGTGTCTGGACACTAGCGCGCCATGTAGATGTCTGCATGCCAAACTAGCATCTTGCGACATTTCAACATTCAAACAACCATTTCCATGCATGTTTGTCACTTTTTAGCCTCTTTTATTGGTGTTAACGACTCAGGATGCCTTGTAACCACCCGAGAAGCTTTTTTCGGCTTCTTTTCCTCTCCTTAAATGCTATCTTTTCACTTAATTTTCAACTCTCTTATTCTTTTATCTTCACTCTAGCTTCTTGGATTCTCTCTTTCCCTCTTTACTCTATTGCTTTCACAAATCTCTCACTTGTTATAGTAGCACTCCCAAGCTCTTACAACTTTCTCTGCAACACTCTTTGTAGCTCTCTTGGCTCGAGCAACCCTCTCTTTTGTTCTTGCTCTCCCTCTTTGAAAATCCTTTGGCTCTTGCAGATCTACCTCACTTGTCTCATGCTTTCGAGCATCCTACGATTCCATATCTCCTTTCTATTGCATCTCTACATTGTGATACGAGTTCTCCTCCTCGAGTAGGGATTGCTTTTATCACCCATACTTGGTGGTATGGGTTCTACTCCTAAAGAGGGTTTTGATTTCACCACACACTTTGTCCATTTAGGTTCATTTCTCTCTATCTATCTGGTTGTTCATGGAGGTGGGAACACCAAAATGGGGGTTTGATTGAGGCAAACCCCTATACAGCCCCAACACTTTCTCCAGATCTTGCAGACACAGGTATTGAAGATATCTACTAGCTGGAGGCTTCATCACTTGCGTGGTTGTGAGAATTTCATTTCTTTATTCTCTTTATTTTTATCATTTATGTTTCACTTTATTTTAGTTTTGTTATATTCTGTTACTTTCTCATGTTCCAAGATTTCTCAGCAATTAGAGTAGAAGTAGCCACTTTGATATTTTCTATTACAAACTTGCTTTTTGTTCTGTATGAGATGTTAGTGTGCTTCTGAGATGCTAGCGTGCCACATTGTCATTTGTATTTTGTGTTGTCATCCTTTGGTTGAGAGCTTGTTATTTTATCCATATAATCTTCGTGACCAAGCTCTTTCTGATTTTGGAACTCTCGCGTTGTTCTTGAGGTAGTTTAGGACAGTTCGCCCCTTGAGACTCTTTGAATGAAGATAACTCATGATTAGTGAATCCCACTTCTCTAAAAGGATACAACATAAATAAATAAATAAATATAATGTTGGAATCAAGGAACACTAAGAGGGGGGCTGAATCAATGTTCTGCAATTTTTAACCTTATTAATCCAATCTTTAAAGCACTTATAATATTCGACCAAAAGAAAGATGCATGAACATAAAACAAGCAACCAAAACACCATAACACAAGGATTTTTTACGTGGAAACCTTGTTAGGGGAAAAACCATAGTGGAGGTCAATCCACAATATTATCTAAGTACTCAAATAAGTGTTTACAAAAGAATGCACTTGCATTTAGATGCACTGCTTAGAGCTCACTGCTCAAATACAAAATGAAGACTCACTATCTTACAAAAAGATTTGGAATACATCTAGAAGATTTGAACTGAGAGAATAACATCTAATAATGCCTGATTACAGTTCCGGTTAAGCACATTAATCGCTTTCTTGACCTTCTATCTAATTTTGTTCTTCTGCTCTACCTACTTTAATAAGCATCACAAATCCTTTTCTGCACAAGTGAAATTGTGCATAATATCTCTACAATCTCTCTAACTTTTGCAACAACATAACACACTTCATACATACTTCAAAATGATATAAATGATTGCTTATATATATCTGTGACTAAAGATTTAATAAACCACATGTCGGCTTCAATAAAACATAAAATATTTACAAACCGTCGGCTCAATCCATAAATAATTTTTGATGCACACCAACCAAAGTTAGCCAAATCATAGTGAGGACCCAAATGAACATGCTCGAACACAAAAACACTTAAAAAATTACTCCTCGAATATCCACAACACGCTACATTCACTTAGTCAACCTTTTGCACTAATAAACAAAAAATTAATCAACCGGATCTTCTAACTTGCACAACAATCGATACGAGGCTCCATGATTCAAGGAAAAAATAGGTCATACATCTAACAACCTTCCCTGAGATCCACAACACAAAATGATAACAAAAAATTGCATATGAATCGATGAACACAATTTTGTTGGATGCTCTGTTCTAGCTTAACAGTTAATCGCTTAGCTTCAATCTAACTTCTAGTATGAGAAAATGTTGATGTGTGGATTGAATCACAGACTAGGGTTTCCATCAATGACAACACCAGATGACATGCTTAGTGTCCCTTGCCAACAATCTCCCCCTTTGGCATTGATGACAACACTTAGTGAAAAATGACTAAGTGTTAGATTAGTATCAACATGAATATGCTTCCAACCTTCAAAACTCCAAAAACACAACTCCCCCTGAGATGATTAAATCATTTTTCACTTTCCCACTCTCCCTCTTTGACATCAATGGAAAAGGTAGGATTTTGCATACCAAAAATTAGACAAAATTGCTATGAAAAAACTGCATATGTACAAATTTGCTTCTATAACTTACATAAACTTGAATATGTCTGCAAAATTTATCTTCAATAGGCTCAAACTAGTGTGCCAACTCTTTTTGAGACTCTCCAAAATATTCATGTGACTGCATAATAGATACGATTACATCTCTGCTAATTCAAGGTTTATCGGATCACAGACCGCCATTGCATCTTGTGCTTCCTTCAATGTACTAAGCATTGTCTCCATCTTAGGACCAATTAGTCCTCTAAGCTCATAAAATATTTCAAAAAAATTTCCTCCTTCATGTTTCAAACCTTTAATCTTGTCAAGTAGGGATATGACTTGACCTTCTTGCTTTCCAACAAAAATGGTTAGAGGATCAAATGCTTGAGAGATATCTGCTAATTGTTTCTCATACTCCTTCAGTTTCTTTTTAGTGTCTTTAGTGAACTTAGACAAAGATAAACATGACTTATAAATGTTTCATCCTTCAGAAAAAGCACCTCGAATGTTCTTTGCATAGGTAGCTAACAAATATTTGTCATTAGCAATCATCCCTTTCAACCTACCAAACCTATTACCATCAAATTCCTTATGAACCTTATCCATAACTGACTTCTCAAGTGACTCAAACTGAGTACTTACAGAATTGACAATTTTCTCCAGCTGATTGGATGGAGAATCAGATGAATCCTTGACATATGAAGGCATGATCTTCTCTAGAATACTAGATGCAAGATTTAAAAACTCACTATCTTCAATATGAGATTTCAGAATCTCTTCCCTTGCCTTGGCTTGAGCAAATGATGCAACTTTCAATTTCTCAATAGGAGATAAAGTAGCCAAGTTGATAGGAACTTTAATCAATTCAGGATCAAAATCTTCTTATTACTCTTCCAAAAACTCCTTTACTACCTTAGCAATGTCTCTTGCTTCCACATGAACTTCTTTTGCCTCAACCTTCTTTTCTTCAGGCATTGATTCTTCCAAGGCTTTAGGAATCTCAACTTCTTCAACCAACACAACTTTAGGAGATTCAGTCTCCATAGGAATTTCAACATCATGTATATCTAGAGGATTTAGAGTATCCTCAAATGTATCTTCTTCATTTATCAGACCAAATGGAGCATCTTCAACATGCACTTCTTCAGAAACAACATTGTATTTTTTTTTCAACAGAATTTCCTTAGGGATTTTCTTAGTGTATTTTGCCACCTCTTCATTTAGCCCAATCATCAGCTTGTGCACCCTTGTTTTTCTCTTAAAATCCCTTTTTGCTTCATTGAGAATATTCTTCATCTCTTCTATAAACATCACCAGAAACATATCAACAAGTATATGTTCTCTCATTTTCTCTTCTTCAGTTCTTGCATTAACTCTCCTCATCTCTATGACTTCATATAGATCGTTGGGTAACTCATACACTATTTCAATGAGAGTCATATTGAAATTATTCAAGTAATTTATTGTTCCTTCCTCAAGAATTCTTTGAAGAACACTATCAAAGGTGTCATACCATTCACAAAGTGGTCTAAGATTACCATCCTTAATCAAGGATTTTTCAACTTCTTCTATAGACATACCTAGTTTGTCAATTTTCATCTTTTTCTTTGCTTTCTCTTTACCAGAGGGCTTGTCCTTAGTGAATTTTGTTGCCTTTGAGCCCTTATGCTTATTTTCTCTTACCTCCTCATCAGATTCAATTTCTTCATCTTCAGAAGCAACAACATAGATTCTTGTGCTCTTGTCCTTCTTCCTCTTTCCTTTTCTACCAAATGTTTTGGCTTGAGCATTCACATGACTTGACTTCTTTGTAGGACCATATGAGAGAGCAGAGCTCCTTGTGGATCTATATTTGGCAGAGGATGTTGTCGGAATAGCAGACTCAGTTCTAGTTGGCTCTCCTACTTCATCTTGTTATCTTTTCCTCCTAGCTTCCCTTACAACTTCAGCTGATATACCCATGCTTTCTAAAAAAGTTTCCACTTCTTTTCTTACTCTCTAGATTATCATAGGCTTCTTCAATTGTGTATGAAATTCCATATTCTTTTCCTCAATGGTGCCAAACCTCTCTTCTGTTGGATCCCAAGGTTTACTCAATAGGTGTTGAGCATACAACTCCAAAATGTTTTCCTCAACCTCATAACCCATAGGCATTATCCACACTGTTCTAGGATCAACAACTTCCATCAAACATTGATCAATATCAACCATGAAGCAAATTATGTCCTTATACTTCTCCACAATAGAAGTGGGAATCATTTCCCTGGCTTGCATCTCATTCTGAAAGTTTTTGAAATAACCCCAAATAACAGTTTTTCTAGCTTTACTATCACCAATTCCATGCAAGATATCTCTGATATGAACAACTATAGGTTTATTACCTTTCCATTAAACTTTTCCAACTCCTGGAACTTCATTCATGAAATAGAAGAATAAACACAACAACAGATTACCATACTTGAAGGAATTATTCTTATCTTTCTTGATTTTGCCAAGATTCTCCATTAATTGGCTTCAGAGTAACTCACACAGGTCATAATATGCATTTTCTTTGACCATCTGATATGTTGCATAAATTGTTGTACCAAATACAAAATTTTCCCAGCTGGAGTGATAAATCTTGTACCAAATGACCATAGAAGAAAATATGACATCTACTTCAATAATATCATCAATTTTCATAGCTCTCTTGTTGAACACTGAACCGGTTGCATCTATAACTATTTGATTCTTCATAGCTTTCAATGTGGGCAACCCACCAAATGAATTTAGATCAATAACAGTCCTTATGGCTTCCTTTGTAATCTTGAAATGCTGACTTAACCACATAAATTTGGCATGCACTCGACTCAATATATATCGAACCCATTCTTTTTCTTCAAACATGGGAAACTTCACAATCTGAGTAAATTTATTCTCCTCCAATGATTTGAATTCAAGTTTTACATGGATATCTTCTCCCACAATGTGATTGGTATACAAATTCAACAACTAGGAGCCTCCTAATTCTTCAACATTTGCATGAATGTATGCCCTAATATCTTTGATATGCAAAATGCCATATGGGACAGAGGAAAATGCACCTAAAGGTTCTGTTTCAATAGATTTGAAGGGGTGCCATTTGAATTTCGGATGGGGCCTATCCTTAATATCGACAACCAATGGAGCATCCATTTCCAAAATTTTCAAATTCACAAGTTTCTCGGATAAATACCTTTCATTGGATTAGGGTTTGATTGTCGAGTCACTTTTAGACTTGAATCTTCACCAAACTTCACCAAACTTCACTTCAAATCTCTCCAAACTTCTTCTTCTCAAAGTGCAAAGTGACAAATGAGGGATAAAAATGACCTTTTATCATTTGTGCACCTAACCTTTTCATCGCAATAAATGCTTTTACCCTAGGTCTTTTGGATACCTTGTTTTGACAGACTGTGAAACTACAAACCTTCAAGTTTGTATAAATTCTCTCAAAAAGACATTCCAAATCATTTGCACATCACTAATGCAATCATTGCAATTTACCACATTTTAGTACCAACTATCGACAAGGGGGTTAAAATATTTTCTTAAGAACTCCCCCTAAGCCAGAGGCCATAAATAATTCCCAAAGGAATTACCAGAACCTAGTTTTGGTGTGGAATCATTTCCTACATTAGAGGGACTCTTCTTCACCCATATCTTTTTCATTTGCTTCCTAATCTCATCTGTAGTAACTTTTCCTTTCCCCTTTTCATCCTTCTACATTTTTTTCCCTTAATTTTTCAGACCCTTTCTGTTTCTACAAAATCTAGCAGTGTGACTGGATTTGTTGCAATTGTAGCACACCACATTTCTTTGTCCAAACCAGTTGTTCCATTTATTTTCTCTTGATATGCATTGGTTAGCAATATGGCCAAATCTATTGTAGGTATAACATTTGAAATCTCTATTGAAAAAGTTGTTTGACATACTTCTACATTCATTTGACTTATGAACATACTTATTGAAATTAAAGCACTAACCTGAGAATGATGGACCACTTGGATTCATTCTACTTCTACATTGAGCAACCATATGACCAAATTTATTGCAAAAAAAACAATAACCATTGAACCTCTGAGCATTAGGTTGTCTTACCGGATACCTTCCATCTTTTTTCATCTGATTTCCTTGCCTAAATCTCCTTTGTCAAGATTCAAAGCTTTCTCTTTTCTCATATCCAAGACCTCACTTGTCACCTTCATTCCTCTAACTTTTAATTAGTTCATCAAGCTTGGCTAAGCTAATCTTGAAATTCTCCTTGAATTCATTTGCAGCAACAAGTTCATCCTTGAGATCAACAATATGCTTTTCAAGTTCTTCTTCATTATTTTTGGATTTTTCTAATTCAAGCTCCAACTAATTGAATCCATCAATAATTTGACTACATTCTTCAAATTTTTCTTTCAAGGACTGAGTAAGCTTTTCTTCATTCTTCTTTCTATCTTCAATCTCCTTTGTCATCCTCATCACAATAGATTCCATCTCATGCTTCAGGACAACATTATCTCTGGTAAGCTTTTCACATTCTTCTATCTTTTCCTTCAAGGCTTGACTCAGGTGTTTTCCTTCCATGCTCTTACTTTCTTTCTATTTAATCTAATCACAGAGTTCCTTTCTCTTTTCCCTTGACTTATTGATTTTTTATCTTTCAATGATTGAATGAATTTCTCAGCATTCATGAGGCTTTCCTGCAATTCTCAAACTTCAGATTTGGACTGATCAAGATCATCTAGGGCCACCAAAAGTTGTTGAAGGCTGCTTGAATCCATTGAATCACTTCCCCAGATCTTCCCCAAGCTTTTAAACTTCTTCCTAGGAACTAGGATCTAATACCAATTGTTGGAATCAAGGAACGCTAAGAGGGGGGGTGAATCAATTTTTTGCAATTTTTAACCTTATTAATATGATCTTTAAAGAACTTATAACATTCAACCAAAAGAAAGATGCATGAACATAAAATAAGCAACCACAACACCATAACACAAGGATTTTTTACGTGGAAACCCTATTAGGGGAAAAACCACAGTGGAGGTCAATCCACAATATTATCTAAGTACTAAAATAAGTATTTACAAAAGGAATGCACTTGCATTCAGGCACATTTCCTAGAGCTCACTGCTCAAATACAAAATGAAGAATCACTATCCTACAAAAAGATCTGGAATACATCCAGAAGATTTGAACTAAGAGAATAACATCTACTAATGCTTGATTACAGTTTTGGTTAAGCACATTAATCGCTTTCTTGACCTTCTGTCTTATTTTGTTCTTCTGCTCTATCTGCTTTAATTCACATCACAAATCCTTTTATGCACAAGTGAAACAATGCATAATCGCTCTACAACCTCTCTGACTTTTGCAACAAACATCAACACACTTTGTACATACTTCGAAATGATATAAATGATCATTTATATATATATGTGACTAAATATTTAATCAACCACATGTTGGCTTCAATAAAACATAAAATATTTACAAACTGCCGACTCAATCCACAAATAATTTTCAATGTGCACCAACCAAAGTCGGCCACAACATAGTGAGTACCCAAATGAACATGCTCAAACACAAAAACACTTAAAAAATTAATCCTCAAATATCTGCAACGTGCTACATTCACTTAGTTGGATAAACAAAAAAAAAATCAACCAGATCTTCTAACTTGCACAACAATTGATACGAGGCTCTATGATTCAAGGAAAACATAGGTCATACATCTAACAACCTTCCCTAAGATCCAAAACAAAAAATGATAAAAAAAAGTTGCATATGAATCGATGAACACAATTCTGTCAGATGCTTTGTTCTAGCTTGACAGTTAATCACTTAGCTTCATTCTAACTTCGGGTATGAGAAAATGTTGACATGTAGATCGAATCACAGACTAGAGTTTCCATCAATGACAACACCAGATGACATGTGCAGTGTCTCTTTCCAACATATAATAGGACAATTACATAAGATGGAATATGATAGTCTAAAGTCACAAGATGTAATAGGACATCCACATGCATTTCAATACCAAAGAATGCTTCAAGGGATAATTGTGGAAGATGATTTTTGTGAGGAGATAATTTATATGTTTTCAAACAAGATAACTCAAGGTAAAGACTACATGACAGTCATGAATGTGCTGGTAGTCACATGTAATCCAATGCTACAAGATAGTTTCATAGGATAAGTAACAAGTTTAGTACAATGGCATAAGAGGAGCATGCATAGTTTATTATTAAAGGATAGTTTGGAGTGCTGGTACCCTTTTAATGATCATATTCATAGAGGATAGTCCTTGTGAAGGGATAGAAAGAGGGCATATATTTCTAAATGATAATTGGATAATACCTTGTCTATGGAGTAGATACCATTAAAGATGATTGATAGAAGATGACAGTATACAGTCAAAAAAGAAAGAGAGTAGTCCTCTATGATGTCAAACACTTCAAAGTTATAAATGAAAGTATACAACCATAACATGAATGCAATAACATAGTAATCATGATAAGTATAGTCAAAATAGGACAAGGGTAGTAATAAGATAAATATCTCGAGCAACATTCATGAGCCCAACAATATGAAAAGAGATGGTATGCTACAAGCTAGTGATGACGATTAGGAGGATAAGAGTGAAATGGTATGCTACAAGCTAGTGATGCCACTAGCCTATGCTTTTGGAGGTCAACATGAACAAATGAAATTCATAGATTGTGAAGTGTATAACAACCTGGAATCAAATTAATTAAAAAGTACAAAGCATACTTACAAACTATCTAAAACCTTCAAGTCATTAAACATTATTCAATTATGAAATATATATTTTATTTTAAAATTATAAATAATCTATATTACCTGAGTGAAAATTTGATGACCACCTCCACTGCAATGTGTTGTCAAAGCTCCAAGATTAACCTATTAAACATCCAAAATGAGATATAAGAATACCATTCATACATCGTTTATCTATTCACATGTAATATTTATAGTTTTTTACTAGTTACATACCTTCACAGTAGATGTTGTCATGAAATAGGGAGGTAGAGGACTGCTAAAAACACAATGAACATTATGACCCTAAAATTTCATTATAATCATTCAACTAATTTAGTTAATCTTGCATTTCAAAAATGAAATTTAATAAATTTAATTCAATGAACTTGCTAACATTTACCTCACTATCAAGGCTGAATTTTTCATTGAGGGAATTTTTCATCACCCATCTCATCAACTGTAGATGTACTGTAGGCACTTGCATCTTGACTATCCATGAGATAATAAACAAAAAGTGACCCACAAGCTTGAAAAAATGAGGTGGAACTCTACTCCTCGAAGACTCGCCCGTCTCACCCTGTGCTAGAGGATTGGTATGTTGTATGAGGCTCTCGGTGAGGGAACTAATTGACTGCAATGTATCCACCTCAACACTCTCCTTCACAACAAAAGGGATAGTCACATGATCATATGATGGTCTAGCAAGTGGTCATTTTGTTGGTCATTGTGCATTGATATGTGTCCCCACTCTGTCCTATGCAAAGCCCCCACCTCTACCATAGAAGTCCTGCATGTCAAAATAGTTTGGGATTTTATTGAGGACAAACTCACTATAGAGTTTCCTCAAAAAATATTGTGGCACCTCATTGTTGTTGTATGGAGGATGGTAAAAAACCATCCACCACCTTTTCCAAAAAATGTTCTTTATCTCTTGGTGGTTGCAATAATGGATAGGGAACCTCTTGCTTGAAGGATATAAAGGTTGATTTATTTTAGGGTTCATGAATAGTGCACACAAGTCAAATTTTGTAATTTTTTTCATCTTTAACTTATTTATATGATAATTTAACTGCATAAAATTATCTAAACTCTTGTCTCTTCTTTGACCAACTACTAATTTGCTTGCTAGTTGAATCTACATGTGATATTATCGATTCAATTGATTGAGAAATTATGGTTCTTATGTGTGTGTGAAATGTGTAAAGTTAGTATCAACACAAACCTTAATGAAACAAATTATATTAAATATTCAAAGCAAAGAAGCTATTCTAATTTGTAATTTAACAAATCTTTCAAGAATGTCTCATTGTCCTCTATTCTTAAAGATTCCTTTAACCCTTTGGCCCTCATATTTCTATATGCACAAAGGCTATTAGAATGACACTTAAGAAACACGATTAGTATTCAACATGCAAGCCAAATAAGCTCCTACATGAAACTATATGATGGAAAGGATAATGGATACTATGTTGAATGGATGATGATGTTTATGATGAATAAACAAAGGGTGGTGGATACTATGGTAGTAATCTATATGATTCTATACATGATTCTAGATATGCTCAAATGCAAACTATGGAAAACTAAAATGATACTCCATATGCTCAAATGCTAAGTATGAAAATGCTAATCTAAAATGAAACTATGATGCAAAGGATGACATAAAATGCAACTATGGAGCAACGTGTTAGTCTAAGATCTAACTATGATGCAAAACATGATGTAAAAAGTAGCTATACGACTCCAAAGTTCTCCCAAGTTCAAATAGTTTTTTTGCACGATAACTCTATTCAAAAGTGGATGCAAAATACAATGCCCAAGGGTTGTATTTATAGCCTTTTCCAAGCATATAGTGAGGTGGAAATAATCAGCAATCCAGATTCGAACAAGAAGAATGGATGGTGGAGATGGAGAGAATCAAGATGTTGTCCCCTTGACCAAAGAAAACATGCCATTTGGATGGAAGAATCTCTTGACCAATGGGCAACATGCCATTTGGATGGAAGAATCAAGTGTGGGAAGAAAGGACCATGTGCCTTTAAAATTGGTTGAAGTGTGTGTGGAATAAGCCATGTGCTTTTAAAAATTGGTTGAAGATAATTCTAATTAAAAATTAGAATTACTTAATTTCATGTGACCTTTGTGAGGTAGCACAAAAAGTTGTAGACATGTGCTCAAATTCCTAATCGAGATTAGTGAAGATTAATTAAATAAAACAAGCTTATGGAAATTTGTTTATTTAATTAATTTAGAAGAATATGTTTTAGATTTGGAGAATTTAGAAAATAGACAATATAAATAAATTGAGAATTCATTTATACGTAGTTGAAATATTAATTAAATAGCTAGTATTTAATTAATTAAAGGTGATGACTGATTTTAAGTGTATACATTTTGCCCCTCTTTGAAGTAATGTGTTTACACGTTGATTCAAAGAAAAATTTGATACTGATGCTCAGAAAAGTTTTCGATGCCCCAAGTGATGCCCTAGACGTTGATTTTTAGGTACTGATGGATATATGCCCCCTCGAGAGATAAATCAGTGGAGTTTGTAATTTTGATGATTTGTCGATGATTTGATGATTGTGTGATGATGTTGTAATGATGTGATGATGATCCAACATTAAACCAATGATACTTTGATATCAGACATGATTTATCTCTCGAATTTTGAGTCTATGCTCGCTCCTTGAACAATTTGGATTAATTAAAGCCCATTTTTGGTAAAAAAAGAAATAAATCCCACCATAATTCCCTCCATTAACCTTTAAAAGGGTAAAAAGTGGGAAAAGTGAATTCATTTGCACATTGTGATTTTGGAGAAGTCAGAGTGGAGAGCTAGAGGAAGATGGTGATCCCGTATAACATGCATCATTTCGAGTGTGTTCGCTGCCATGGTTGCCTTGTTGTAGCTGGACCTCTGGTAAGCATTACGAGAAACCTCCTTTAGTCATTTTCCTGCCTTTTATTTGTCTTTTAAACTTGATAGATAGGTGTTGTAGGCCATTTAAAGTCATTTTTGCACTTTTGGGGGGGTATTTTTGCTGTTTTGGAGTCATTTTTGGGTGTTTATGAGAGTTTTGGCACTTCTTGTGCCTGAAATGGCACCTTTTGCTTCTAAAATGGTGCCTTTTGTCCATTCTATGGTGCTTTTTGGGTCCCAAATGGCACTTTTTGTTGGTCTTTTGGCACTTTTTACTGGTCTTGATTTCATGTTTTGGCTTGTTTCAACACATTTTTCCCCTAAAATGGCGCTTTTTGCTGATTTTGTGGCACCTTTTTCTATCTTGGGGGTGTTGGCAAGGTTTTTCTTTGTTGAGTCCTGATGAGTTGCCTCATTGTTTTCCCTGTCTAATGATGTGTTATTGATTAAAGTCCTCTTGGTTATGTCAAATGTTACATTGTTGATGTTCGTTGAGGTTTGTATAATGTTCATGAATCATGTTAGTCATTGCATTGTGTTGTTCAGTGATGCTTTTGATTGATTTCAGTTTGATTGTGTGATGTTCGTTGCTTGATTAATGTTTGATAAGATAGTTGATGATTTGATCTCATGATAGGTGAGATTCAAATGATATGATAACTTGATGATGTATCAACCTCATGATAGGTGAGGATCGATGATAGGATTGATGATGTTTCAACCTCATGATAGGTGAGGATCGATGATAGGGTTGATGCTTGATCAAACTCATGATAGGTGAGGATCAATGGTACGATTGATGATGTATCGACCTCATGATAGGTGAGGATTGATGATAGATTCACTGATGATTGTCTTGATTGATTGATTTGATAGATTGGCTGATGATCTTGATTGAACATGATTTGATTGACTGGTGATCTTGATTGAACATGATTTTATTGATTGGTGATCTTGATTGAACATGATTTTATTGATTGATGATCTTGATTGAACATTGTGTTAGGTCTAAATTTGATAGATTGATTGATGTAATTCTGATTTGTTTGTCATGATATGATTAGGAGGACCTTGATGTTCTCTAGTCTCGGGAGTGTTTCCCGAAGATGTGGGATATGATTCATTAGTTGACACAGGTTGATTTAGATATTATCAAGCATTGTGGTTTGACATCATTGTTAGATATACCCTAGTATAGGATTAACAGGGGTTTGCTAATTGCTTTGGTGGAGAGGTGGCATAGTGACCACAACACCTTTCATTTGGCTACTGGGGAGATGATAGTTACTCCCGAGGATGTGTATCGTATCTTGCAGATTCTAGTGGTTGGCGAGATAGTTGTGTATGACAAAGTAGAGCAGGATGGGACCGATGCCTTGCGTAGGATTTTTTGAGATGATCATGTTTTAGGCTATTGGGTCCCTTGGTGGGAGATGATCGGGAGATATGATCCTCTACCATGTGTTCTGTTTGGGTTCGTTGGTGGATTCCTTTGTCCTGATTGCAGGTCAAAGGGATTATCAGTGGGCTGGGGTTGGGTATTGGAGCGTATGATGTTGGAGGGGACCAGATATGCATGGGGTTTTTGTATGTTAGCTCATTTGTATCATGATTTGCACTAGGTTGTTTATTGTGGGGAAACAAGCCTCTCTTCTAGAGTTACGCTATTGCAAATATGGGCATGGGAGCATATAGCAATCACTTGGCCAATGGGAGATAAACAATGACTGGTGGGTAGACCTTATGTGTTCAACTACACTGGTCCATGTTTCCAACATAAGATTGGAAAATTAGATTATTAGAGACGTGTGTTAGATGATCTGGAGATCGTGACATGGCACCCTTACTTGGATTGTGAGGTGTGACTAGAGGATCAGGTGGAGATCCTATACATGTTGCTATCGTGATACTTGATGGGACAAACACGTTCTATACTTGAGAGATATTTGTATCTGTGGGTTTTTCGTCAGTTTGGATGAGTTCAGACGATGCCTTAGTGGGTTGCCCATCATTCATGGCGACAATAAGATGTGATAGAGTGGGGGCCATGCTTATCTTATGATGCTGCTTGTACCAAGTATTATACATTGGCGCCCTTTGTGTGGGATTATGCTCCACAGGTTGCATATTCAAGGATGATAGAGGATTATTTTGAGTATTTCTACACACATCCCTTTCCGAGGTTATCTAGTCCTGATGAGCCATTTCTGCTAGTTGGTGATGATGACAGGGCACTGCCTTAGGCACCAAGATAGAGGGGGGATGAGAGGAGGAGAGTGATATTGGGGATGGAGGGGATGACGATGGTACTGAGGGTGGTGGTGGGGGTGGTGATGATGGTGGTGG
>VDFB02058242.1:626027130-626098551 GCA_007258455.2 Sequoia sempervirens
ACCAATAAAATTCACCACCAACAATTCACCGCAACAAAAATTAACCGCATTAATATTTTTTAATATATATTTCGATAATTTTGATTTTTTTTTAAAAAAATTCACATCCGTTATATTTTTTTTATCATTTTTATTATCATAAATAAAATATTCTTTTGCAAAAAAATCAAAGTTTTTTTTTGTATTAATAATAGTGAGGACAACATATTATAGTGATATAGAGCTTTTCAAAGCTTCAAAGAAGGTTACAAATAACATATTTTTCTCACAACAATGATTGTACAAAGATTACAGCTTATCATACATCCGATTACAGCTTCAGACAAGGTTACAAATTAATACAAATTTTACATCATATAGTATTACACTAGAGGAGATAATGTATACTGGTCTGAAAAGCATAAAATCTAATCTTCAGCTCTCATGAATTTGCAGCCATTTCCAACCTCCTTTGAGTCCTACTTGACAAGGCTGTTGATCACAGTCAGTTCATCATTGGAGAAGACCACCTCTTGATCCAGGTTTTGATTTGTGTGAAGCCTAAGTGCATTCTCCTCTTGGACAACTTCCTAAGTATCCCTTTTTTCTTTAATCTCCTATTTGAATGCCTCTAGAGCTTGTAGGAAGAAAGACAAGTAGCATTGCCCTTGCTACCAAGAGAGTCCAAATCTGGTTTCCTTCATAAGTTTTAAGAGCTTGCACTCAACAGTAGCCAACACTGCAACCACCTACAAGACAATATTAAGATAAGTGAGTCTTTTGTTTGACTCAGTAAGCACCCTCTGAACCCCACTGTACTTTTCCTCATTTCTTTCCTTCCAAATGGACCACAAAACTTTAGATGTGAGAGTAAACCAAAAAAGATGCAAATCATTATTCAATTTATTATTCATTCCTATCAAAATTAGTTTCCAATTAACCTTACCATTTGAATCCCAAATTCCAATGTCACTACAAAAAAGATTCCAAATTTCATTAGCAAAGAGACAGTCAAAAAAGATATGATGGATAGATTCAGGAACCTTGCACAAGCTACATATTTCAATATCACAATTCTTCATTTTGAAGGGAACTCTTTGTAACATCACAAGCCACCTAAAGCAATATTTCTTGGCATCTAAGCCTTTATTCCATAGTGAGAAAAAGGCTCTACACCACTCCTTGCTATCAAGGTTGGTCTTCCAAGCTTTGTTTAGATGATCAATTGGAGTTTCAGATTGTAACAACTCTTTATACAATGTTTGGCCTTCACTTCATGAAGAGTGAGACTGCCCTTCCATAGGATCTCAAGTGGCTTGTCAAGCTAGTTACCACTACTGAGAATCGGTATCCAATCTTTGTAGGCTTCTTTTAGTATAGAGTAATTCCTGAAGTTGGAGGGGGGAAGTTTGAAGTCTTCCTTTAACTGGTCCCAACTAACCATGGCCCCATCCTTTATAATGCTACTAAATGTTTGAATCCTAGCTTGGTGCCATTTTTTAGCCGAGTAGCCTTGCAATAAAGCAAGGGGTTTCCCATTGTGCTCAAGGTTCCATCAAATGGACCTATTAGGATGGATAAGACTGTTATTGAAACCTATTAAAGGAGGGCCAAAATTTTTTCCCCTCACCCACTCCCAAGCTCTCCAAATACTCCTAAAAATTAATAAACCTGTAGGAAATATTGGTTGTTTGGCAATTAGAAAATCACTAAAAGGAAGATCCTTCCAAGATTTAGCTAACTTGGGGATTGCAAGAGATATATTGTTTCTAGCTAGAACTTTCTAGGGCTCATTTCCCTCAAGGGCTTTGAAAATCCACTTGGCAGCCAAAGTGATACCATGTTTCTTGAGATCTTTTAGACTCAAACCACTATTTTCTTTTTCCAAGCAGCATCAATCCCATTTAATAGAGTGGGCCTTCTTTTTTCCCTTACCATATGACTAGAGGAAACCTTTGATCTTCTTTTGAACTTCATACACTTGGTAATTGCTGAAAAACCAAATTGAAGCAAAATACAAAGTGTAAGAGGAGAGGATCTTTAGGAAAACTTGAACCCTATCAGCCAAAGAGAGGTAGTGCCCATTCCAACAGTCCAATTTCTTTTCAATTTTTCCTTTTAACCAAAGCCACATTTCTTTGAGGTTGGGGGAGACAAAGAAGGGGATCCCCAAGTACCTTACCTATTTGTGAGGCCCTCCCCATTGGAAATCAAACTTGTGAGACCAAGCAGGGGGAACTTCCTGCCAACCAAGCATAATGGATTTAGACTTTGAGAACTTTGCACTAGAGGCACAATAGAAAATATCAAGCTTAATCATAAGGTTTGAAATATTATGTTCCTCCAATTCCACAAAATAGAGGTGTCATCAACAAACTGGATATTCAAGAGCTCATTGTTGTCGGGGAGCACTAACCCTTTAACACTAGGGGAGAAGCAGTTGTCTCTTAACAAATAGTGCAAGGCATCTAACACAATTGTGAACAAAGCAGGTGCTATAGGGAACCCTTGCCTGATGGATCTTTCCAACTAAAAAACCTTGGATTTGGATCCATTTACTTCGATTTGAGCAGATGCATCTTTCAAAAGAGTGCCAATCATATTAGAAAATTCATGTGGGAACCCAAAGGCTTCGAGGGCCATTTTAAGAAATGACCACTCAACTCTATCATATCTCAAAATCTAGAAGTAGGGTGACAACTGTAAAGAAAGCTCAGTTGCAGAACAAACTCTCCTAATGCTAAAACCTTAGGGAAGAATGCAGAGGTGACTTTAAATTTTTCAATTATAGTCCAATAAGATACTCATAAAAAGAATAATAGAAAAGAGAAATGAACACATACACAATTGGAAACCAGATTTACATGGGAAAACCCTTACGGGAGAAAAATCCACCACACCAAGAAAAGCCTCTTTGTATTATAGTAAGGAAAATTACATACAGAGATCAGACTTAACTTTTTGATGTCAATTTACAGCAACAACATTCACTGATCAATCTTGTACAAAACATTACGTTACAATGCTCTTTGAATTGAATTCATTCACACTGATCAAATCATGTTCCGAATCGAACTTCATTGAATTGTTCACCATCATCGACCATTGCTAAGCATAATCCATTCTACTCATGGCCTATTCATTTTCCACAACAAAATAGTCATAATTGTTCAACTTCCAATGGTTCACATTCTGCTTCTCTCATTGGCTCAGAATACACCATGTAGGATAGACATTCGGTCAAAAAGTTCAACTGTATCGCATGTTGGTGAGACACCAGACCATTTCTCCCCAATGCCAAAGAGCCCGAATGTCCTTATCGGCAAGAGTCACCACTATCGACAAGAGTCATATCAAATGCAAACCATTGGCCAGACTCATTCCATCGGCAAGAATTCTCACTGATGTCCATTGCAGAACTATCAACAAGACCATCGCTATCACTAAGACATCACATCGATATCCATCTCGTGCAGATCTATTGACAAGAGTTTCACTATCACTGAGAGTTCACAACGAACATAAATCCATCAGCGAGATATCTTCTATCAGAAAGAGTTCACATAGATCACAGAACAGTCAGAGAGACCAACGCTATCAGCAAGAGTTCTCACCAAACATAGACTTGTCGGCAAGAGGAAAGCCATCGACAAGAGTTCTCACCGAAAGCACCTGCTTGTCAGTGAGAGAAACATTATCGCTAAGAGTTCATATCAAATGCACCTGTCTGTCAGCAAGACCAACAGTATTGGCGAGAGATCATAATGAAAGAAAACCTGTCGGCGAGACCACCAGTCATCGGCAAGAGATCACACCAAAGGCATACCCAACAGTTCATATTACTCTGATATGTTCATCAGCTAGAGTCTCTTTGACAACCAATGTGAATAGAAATTTCACCATGACTAACACTATCAGAATATGTCTAACAGTCTCCCCGATATCTTATGTCACCAAGAGTCTCCTCGATGATCACTAGGAACCAAACCGTTGGCAAGACAAAACCAAAGTCTCATCGAATTTGATCTTTAGGACATAGCTGCTGGTCGGCAAGACATTCAGTAAGTCTCACCGATTTTTCTCTTTCAGGAGTTTCATGTTAGTAAGTTTGAGACACATTTTCCAATAATCTCCCACTTGACGAAGATCTTACTGACACCTCCAGAGCACAATAGAACTATTGAAATTCATGGGCACCAAGGCCCATAGAACTGGCACACCACCTACACTTTTCTGTGATCACTGGTTTTGTTAATGCATCTGTAACATTTTTCAGAGTATCCACTTTTTCTAAAGAGACCTTTCCATCCTCCACCATATCTCGTACAAAATGATACTACACATCAATATGTTTTGTCCTAGCATGGAAAGTAGGATTTTTTGCCAAACAAATAGCACTCTGATCGTCACAGTAAATTGTAATTTTCCCTGCATCAAACCCAATGTTAGAACACAAATGTTTTAACCAAATTACTTCTTTGCAGGTGTGTGTTGTTGCCATGTATTCTACCTCTATAGTGGACAAAGCGACTATAGCCTGCCGCTTACTCATCCAACTAACTGCACCACCATTCATCATGAAAATATATCCACTGGTGGATCTTCTGCTGTCAATGTCCCCTGCCCAATTAGAATCCACATATCCTTGAATGCTGAGAGTCCTCTATGATTCAACCAAATTCCCATGGTAACACAAAGCATATTCTGAAGTGCCCTTTAGATATCTAAACACTCTTTTCACAACATCCTAATGTGTCCTTCTAGGATTTTCCATAAAATGACTAAGTACTCCCACTGCTTGGGAAATGTATGGCCTTGTATAGACCATTGCATACATTAAACTACCAACTACACTAGTATAAGGCACTCTGGTCATGTCCTCCATCTTAGTAGGAGATTTTGGACAGTCATCAACAAATAGCTTCGTTCCTTGCAAAACTGGAACAACTAGCTGCTTGCAATTAGTCATACAAAATATCTCTAGAATAGTATTAATATACTTACTTTGGCTGAGCCAAAGTTTTCTACTCTTTCTATCCCTGGTTATTTCCATTCCCAGAATATACCTGGCTGCACCAAGATCTTTCATTTCAAAATTTTTAGACAACTGATATTTTAGATCAGAAATCATTAACTTACTATTGCCTATGAACAACATATCATCAACATAGAGAGTAATAATAAGAACACGATCACTTTCAGCTTTGAAGTACACACGGTGATCAGATTTTGATCTTACAATCCCAATGACAAAACAAACGTGTCAAACTTCTGGTACCACATTCTAGAAGATTGTTTTAATCCATACAGAGATTTTTTCAACTTGCAAACTAGATTTTATTTACCTTTTTCCACAAAGTGCTCAGGCTAGGACATAAATTTCTTCTTCAAGGTCACCATAAAGAAATGTTGTCTTCACATCCATCTGTTCAATCTCTAAGTCATACATTGCTGCAAGTGACAACATAAATCTGATAGATGTTAGCTTTGCTACATGAGAAAAAATTTCTCCATAATCAATTCCCTCTACCTAGGAATAACCCTTCGCAACCAACCTCGCCTTATACTTTTCCACACTTCCATCCAGACCGGTCTTCTTTTTAAATACCCATTTGCAGCCAACAACTTTTCTGCCTTCAGGCAAGGGCACCGAACTCCAAGTGTCATTCTTTTCTAATGATGCCATTTCTTCATTCATGGCTTCCAACCAAGAGTTTGAATCAGACATTCTAATTTCCTCTTTGACAGTCCTAGGCTCATTAGTGCTAGAAATTAAAGGATAGGCACAAGTAGAATCTAACATAGAAAACCCATACTTATCAGGTTGCTTTCTTTCACGTGTTGACCTCCTCAAGTGCTGAGGCTAAGGTTATTCTTCTTCTTTAGAACTTTCAGAACTACTTGAGCTCTCTTTAGTTTCAAGTACATTTTGAATTTTCAATTCCTCTTTATCTGGTGTCGAAGGAATTTCAACTACATCCTTTTTGTTTTCTGATTGTCTGTGACTGCAGATCCAAAGTGGAAGATTTCAGCTCATGAAAAATAACACTTCTGTTGTACAAAACCTTCTCTGTATCAGGATTCCAAAGCTTGTATCCTTTTATTCCAGCACTATAACCAATAAAAATACATTTAACAACCTTGTTTTTGAATTTAGACCTTTTTTCATTCGACACATATGCATATGCCTCACAGCTAAAGACACGAATATGTCTCAGGGAGGGCTTCTTTCTAGACCATGCTTCCAAAGGTGTTTTCTCAACAAGAACGGAATTAGGAGAATGGTTTATTAAGTAACATGCTATTGCAACTGCCTCAGCCCAAAACTTATCCTCCAAACAAACACTGCTTAGCATACTTCGTGCTCTTTCCATCACTGTCTTGTTGAACCTTTCAACAACTCCATTTTGTTGTAGAGTGTAGGGTGTAGTTTTATGTCTTTTGATCCCATGATCTTTACAGTACCTTTCAAACTTATTAGAACAAAACTCACTGCCATTGTTAGTCCTTAAACATTTTATTTTTCTTCTAGTCTGATTTTCCACAAGGTTTTGAAATTCCTTAAAACGACTGAACACTTCTGATTTACTTTTCAAAAACTAAACAAATGCCCTTATTGAATAATCATCAATGAACGATACATAATATCTTGATTTAGACAAAGAAGGAACATTTACTGGACCAAAAACATCAGAATGAATGTAATCAAGTAAACCAGAAGATTTGTGAGGACTGGAGTAAAATGAAACATGGTGTTGTTTACCATATATACAATGTTCACAAAACTCGAATTCGAGGTTACAATCGTCAATCCCTTCAACCAGGTTTTTAAACCTTTTTCTCCAATGTGGCCTAGCCTATGATGCCAGAGCATAGTATTTTTTTCTGGAAGTTTAACTTCCATAGAGTTTGCACTATCAAGAACATTTTCCTCCTTTTCTCCATGAGTAGCCTTCTGTGACTTTGCAAAGACACTATTGCATTGCACAACAAGTGCATCCAGCTTATACAAGGTACCAATACGAGCACCCCTAGCTAGCACCATTGAGCCTCTAGTCATTTTGCAGCCATTTCCAGAAAACGTGACTTGCACTCCAACATCATTCAGCTTACTAACAGAAAGTAAATTTTGAGCTAGACCTGATATATGCATTACATCATTGAATCCCTTCACTCTTCCATCAGGGAACTGAATTCTGACTCTTCCATGACCAACTATTTCCAGAGATGAATCGCTTGCCAAATACACCCTTCCACCATTGTATTTTTCATACTTAGTGAACCAATCTCTATAAGATGTCATGTGGAAAGATGCTCCAGAATCAATCAGCCAGACATCATCTGATGTCTGTGTAGCCAAGGCTAGAATGAAAGTGTCTACATCACTTTGAGAAGAATCATTATCAGAAGAATACTTCTTTTTCTCCTCATTGCAATCCTTTCAGACATGACCAGGTTGCCCACAATTCCAAGACTTCACCTTGGACTTCTTACTAGGAGACTTTGATCTCCCCTCTGATTTGGATTTGGACTTCTTGTCCTTCTTCTTGCCTTTTTCTTTCGATTTGCCTCTAACAAAAAGAGCCTCCTTCGCCATCTCAGAAGATTTTCTTCTCATCTCTTTTGATAATAAAGAAGCAACAATATCTTCCATCTTAAAAGAGGAAGTAGTACTCCTAATTTCCATCTCCAAGTGATCCCAAGAATTTGGCAAAGAACATAACAATAGCATACAACGATCTTCTTCATCAATCTTCACACCCACAGATGCTAACTGAGCAATCAACATGTTGAAAGCATTCAAATGATCAACAACAGATGCTCCTTCCTACATTTTCAAAGAGTACAACTTCTTCCTCAAGAACAACTTATTCACCAAGGACTTGCCCTGATAAATAGCTCCTAGTCTTTTCCACAAAGAGGATGCTGTCTTTTCTTCATGAAAATTCAGAAGAACAGAGTCTGCTAAATAGAGCCTTATCAGCCCCTTTGATTTTCGATCTGTGAGGTCCCAATCCTCTTGTTTCATTCCTGTAGGCTTCGTTCCAGACACAACAAGCCAAAGATCATGGTCAACCAACAGATCTTCCATTTTGAGTTTCCACAACTCAAATTTACTGCCATTGAATTTCTCAATTTCAATCTTTCCTGACGTGCTTTCCATCTTAATCTGTAATTCGAATTACCATACTTCTACAAGACTCCCATTGAATAGAATTGACACAAAAAACCCAACGTACCCACAAGGATAACACAACTAGCCAAGCTCTGATACCACTTGTAAGGAAAGCTCAGGTGTAGAACAAACTCTCCTAATGCCAAAACTCAGGGAAGAATGCATAGGTGACTTTAAATTTTTCAATTACAATCCAATAAGATACTCATGGAAATAATAACAGAAAAGAGAAATGATCACATACATAATTAGACACTAGATTTACATGGGAAAACCCTTACAGGAGAAAAACCTACCACACCAAGAAAAGCCTCTTTGTATTACAGTAAGGAAAATTACATACAAAGATCAGACTTAACTTTCTGATGTCAATTTACAACAGCAACATTCACTGATCAATCTTGTACAAAAAATTAACGTTACAATGCTCTTCAAATTAAATTCATTCACACAGATCAAATTGTGTTCCGAATCGAACAACTCTGCTTCATTGAATTGTTCACCATTGTCAACCATTTTTGAGCATAATCCATTCTACTCATGGCCTGTTCGTTTTCCACAATAAAATAGTCACAACTGTTCAACTTCCAATGGTTCACATTCTACTTCTCTCATTGGCTAAGAATACACCATGTAGGATAGATGTTCGGTCAAAAATTTCAACTGTATCGCAAGTCGATGAGACACCAAATCGTGTCTCCCTGATGCCAAAGAGCCTGAATGTCCTTATCGGCAAGAGTCACCATCATCAGCAAGAGTAATATCAAATGCAAAACCATCAGCAAGACTTCTCATTGATGTCCATTGCAGAACTATTGACAAGACCATCGATGTTGCTAAGACATCACATCGATATCCATCTCATGCAGATCTATCAGAAAGAGTTTCGCTATCGTTGAGAGTTCACAACGAACATAAATCCATCGGTGAAATATCCTCTATCAGCAAGAGTTCACATCAATCATAGAATAGTTAGAGAGACCAACACTATTGGCAAGAGTTCTCACCAAACATAGACCTGTCGACGAGAGGAAAGCCATTGAAAAGAGTTCTCACTGAAAGCACTTGCCTATCGGTGAGAGAAACATTATCACTAAGAGTTCATATTGAATGCACCTGTCTATCAGTAAGACCAACAGTATCAGTGAGAGATCATACCAAAAGCAAACTTGTCGGTGAGACCAACAATCATTGGCAAGAGATCACACCGAAGGCATACCCGACAGTTCATATTACTTTGATGTGTTCATCAGCCAGAGTCTCTTCAACAACCAATGTGAATAGAACTTTCACTGTGACTAACACTATCAGAATCAGTCTGATAGTCTCCCCGATATCTTTTATCGCCAAGAGTCTCCTCAATGACCACTAGGAACCAACCCGTTGGCAAGACAAAACCAAAGTCTCAACGATTTTGATCTTTAGGACATAGCTACTGGTCGACAAGACATTCAATAAGTCTCACCAATTTTTCTCTTTCAAGAGTTTCATGTCAGTAAGTTTGAGGCACATTTTCCAACAACAACATTTTGATGTGAGTGCTTAGCCCAATCTAGAGCCTCCCAACTAGTCAAAAGATTCTCAGGAATGTATCTCCCCTTAATGAATCTAGTTTGGGTAAAGTTAATGAACTTTGGGAGAATATTGGTTAGCCTTAATGCAAGCACCTTAGCAAGCACCTTATCAAGCACCTTATATGAGATGTTTAACAAGGTGATAGGCCTCCAGCTCCTTATCAAAGTTTTGTCACCATCCTTGGGTAATATTTTGATGAGCCCCTAATTGATACTTGTACCCAACGAGCCTTTGGAGAAGGCTTCCAGGTAGACTTGGCAAAGATCATCACATATCCAATCAATGAAGACTTTGTAGAACTCAATTGAGATCCCATCCACTCCTGGTGATTTGTCGTTGCTCATGGAGGTGATAGCTCTCCTTATTTCTTCTTTAGAGATACAAGTAGAAAGAAGGTGTAGTCTTCCTTGGATATCATAGAGGGGATAAGACCTTTGATTAGATTCTTGGCATTAGCGCATACTCTCCCATTGTCTTTTGATTTGAAAATATATTGGTAAAAGAGGGAGAATTGGCACAAAATATCATCCTGATTGGAGAGGGTAACACCATTAACACAAATCTGGTCAATCTGCTCCTTCAAGCCTTTCTCTTTAATGTAGTTGAAAAAGAATTTTGAACCTTTATCTCCATGATTCAGCCAGTTAAGTTTGGACCTAAATTTTAGGCCCTGAATTTTAGAAGCTTGTAGCCTCCTAAGAGAGCTCTTTTCTTGATTGAGAGCATCATACAACTTTTCATCCTCAGGGGATTGCTGGATACTAGTTTCAACAACAAGGAGGGCGTCTTAGAGGAGGTTCTCCTCCCTCCTCCTATCCATGGCTCTCTTCTTGCCAATGGTTTGAAAAATGATCCTCCAATCTTTGACATTCTGATTCCCCCTCACAATAGGGCTAGCATCTCTAAGCATCCAATTTTTTATCCCCCTCAGGGTACTAATGGCCTCAATGCAGTTTTGGTCTTTCAGTAGGTTAGAGTTTAGAATGAAATTATCCCTAATTTTGAGATAGATTTTGACACCATTGTTGAGGAAAATCCTAGCCCAAATTGGGTGATGATTAGACATAGTATAGGCATACACCAACACCTTATTGCCATCATTAAGGGGTTCAAAACTGAAAAAGTCTCTATTGGCACAAAATCTATCTAGCTTGTAGTAGATCCTATTGCAATTTTTTTAAGCATTACACCATGTGAACCAGACACTATTTCTTTCCTTATTCATTCCATCCAATGGGTCTTGGATGTTAAGCTTATTTCTCAACTTGGACCAATAATGTTTTTCACTGCCTTTCCATTCCATGTTGATACCATCTATCTTGTCTTCCTAGCTCTCAATCATGTTGAAATCACTACCTATAAGCCACGAGACCTCAGGGAGATTGGCTAACCACTTCCATAATTAAATCCTCCCAATATAGTCATTAAGTGCATAAACTAAACAAACCCCAAATTTAGAGTGTCCCCTTTGGAAGGTGGCCCAGACGACCCTGTTACAAGGAGAAATACCTGAATTAGGAAGGGTTTCCACTTATTAGCCAAATACCTGAATTAGAATGGCAGTACCACCTCTCCCCCGCTCATGTAGGGAGTAGAAGGAGGTAGATTTTTCCCAGATGAATTTCAAGTTGGTCTCAAGAGAGAACCCAACTGCCTTTGTTTCTTGGAGAAGCACAAAATCTTTGTCATGATTCAAATTTAGAAATCTCCTCACCATGTATTTCCTATCCAGGGATTCCAAACCCCTAAAATTCCATGAAGTGTAGTTAATTATCATTAGCATCAGTGGGGGGGATGGGCTCTTTGGTACTCTTGAACATCTCGAAGAATTTTATAGCAATCTCTTTACTCTCCAACCTTTTGGGGGAGGGGATGGCCAACACAATGCTGGTATTTTTCCTCTTTCCCTTTGTGACTCCTACACTATTTTTTCTGATTGCAAGCTTAGATCCCCTTTTTCACCCTCTTTTCCTAGGCTCATTGGAAGGGGTAGTGACATCCTTGTACTTGTCCAAGTCCATTTTCTTATTGTTGGATTTATTAGATATGGGACCAAGTTTAGCCTCTCTAGTGGAAGCATCAAGACTTTTAGGGATCTCCTCATTATCATCCTTGCCGATATCACTTGCAGGTTCACTAGTTAAACTAGGGGTATCTTTAGATCCTTTGGAAGGGACATTTTTATCTACAGACCATTTTCTTACCATATTAGCTAGGGATTCAAGTGATTCATCCGGTGGTGGAGAGTTAGTAATTTCCCCATCACTGGGAAGCACCACTTTATTTATCTCAAGAGTTCCTTTGCTAGAAGGCTTTCCATCTCTAGAGGAATGAACCTCTGGAGGAATAGCTTGAGAAGAATCATGCATGGTTTCCCTAGAATTGGGAATGATAGTTTCTTGATCAACCAAAACCCCATTGAAAAAAGTTTTGATTACTTCAACTTTATTATTATTTTTGAGAATTTCACCTTTCTTTCTTAAATCCTCTAAAACTAATTGTTGAGCATTCTTTTTAGGAAAAAACATAATTTTAAGTAGAATACTTAGAAGCCAACAAGGGAGAAAAGGGAGGGGTGACTGAGACATGGGGAGGCGAGGGGGGTGACAGGGGAACATGGTTGACACCAACCAGCTACACCGCATTGCTGAAGGTAGGCCCCTCGCCAGTCAATCCATTGATGGAGGACGAGGGGAAAGGAGGCTCACTAGACATAGAGGAATGAGAAGGGGAAGCCTCAAGAGAAGGGGGCTACTGAGGAGGGTTAGTAGAGGATGTAGCCAGGGGGTAGAGTTAGGGATAACAACATAAGCAGAAAAGATGCCAAAGCTAGGGTTAGTAGAAGATGCAGACACAAGCCTGCCATCTAGATCAACACTTGAGATTCCAACTTTGGTGGTTCTAGATGCACCCTTCACAAGCAGGCAGTTATTTCTTAGATGCCCCTCTTTATGATAAAGATAGCAGGTCCCCAGACCACCAAGGAATTCCACAGGGTAGAGATAGAATTCATTCTTAATTTTTAAGCCAATATTTTTGAGTAGGTCAATACCTAGATTGATCAAAAGGAGAACTCTAGAATTCATGTCAGGTAATGTAACCCTAAGCATGTCGACCCATAGCACATTACCAAACGGTGCCAAGAGTTGCAGAACCAACGTCCACATTTCCTAAGGAATGTGTTTTACTAAGAGCCATCTAGGGCTTGAGAGGGATAAGATATCATTGCAATTAGCACCCAATGTCCAAGGCAAGGCTCTAAACACCATTTTACCTATGCTCCAATATGGCTTCTTCAACACTTTAGATTGCATTTCATGATTCTTAAGATAAATTAAAAACAAACCTCTCTGTATCATTCTTCAGAGGGTAATTTACACATTGAATTTTTTATTCCAAATAGAATTGAACCAATTATCAAGATATTTCCTAGTAGGTAGGTTGCTAGGGTCGACTACAGAAATTGTTTTTGCTACCCCAGACAACCTACCCCTTACACAGTTAATATGATTGAGCATATCAATATTTGGAGTAGTAATAGTGGTGTTAGGAGGGAATTTACTTTCTAGCTCGTCATTAGCCGAAGACTCCTCCCTGACACTTATGAAAAAAAAAAAAAAAACTTTTCCCTCTTCGAAAAAAATGGAGTGTCAAAAGCCACAACATCACGAAAAGACATGGGGGCTACAGAAGCATCATGGCCATGACCATCTTTTGAAGTTCCACCATGGGTAATGGAGGGGGAAGAACCCCCTTCCATGAAAAGAAACTCCACGCACTGGCAGCCTTTAGGCCAATGAAGACACTAGAGAAGAACCACCAAACAAAGCATACATGCAAGAAAAGAACACACAAATCCATCCAAAAGGAAGAGAAAAAATGCATCCAAATACTGAGGGGAGTGGAGGGGGATTACCTGCGTGGGGAAGAGTAGGATATCCCCCACAAAAACCAGTGTGGAAACCCTCAGAGTCTGCCAAAAGTTGCAGAGCCAAGGAGAGAGGTTTCCATGATATTGTTTTTTATAAAATAGAGTGCTCTTTTTTTCAAAAATCAAAGTTTTTGAAATATATATTAAAAAATGTTAATGCGGTTTATTTTCTATCGTGGTCAATTGTTGGCAGTAAATTTACTTGGCGGTGAATTTGTCAGGGTGGTGAATTTTCCCATGGTGAATTGCTGGCGATGAATTTTTCGTTGGTGAATTATTGGCGATGAATTTTCCTAGAGCCCTTCATGGAGCTGATGTACTCCTTTTGGGAACTTAATTTGGCCCCTTGATATGTTGCAATGCTACCTTCCTCTTCATCAGAAACCTACTCATTATTTGGGAACTTCAATTCTTGATTATCTTTAATGAGAAAAAAAGCTCAGGCACCTTTTTTTTTTGCAAGATTTCCTTTCTTCGGCTGAATTAAACTACTAAGATCTTGATGAATAGTAATCTAAACATAGAAAATTGGCATATCTAAGTGACAAGTCAGGGTTTGGGCTAGTCAACATAGCAAAGAAGTCAAACCATGTGTTAAAATTATGCATACACGACATCAAGCCAAATTAATATAAATTAGATTACAAAAGTGTTATGGTGTGCACTTTTATGCTCTACAAATGTGGAATGTGTGCAGAAAAAATAAGCTTACATGCTAAAGTAGAAATACACAAAAACATAAGTTATTGTAAAGAAAATATTTTTTAAGTAGAAGAAGCTAGATGCTATTAAAGAAACTATGTACCATTTATAAAATCTATGCTCGAATAAAAAATTGAATTATTGGATAATAAATGCACCATAACTTTTTACTACAAAGGAGTGAGCATTTAATGACAAGAGGGAAGAACAAAAATATATAACAACTTTAATAAGTTCTTAGTTATTCTATCAATGATTTCATTTCATTGCTGAAGAACAACATTAAACCTAAAATGTCAACTACTCCTCATACCTTTTCTCATTCTACTAAACTTACCTATATTTAAATACGATAATAAACAAAAAAAACATTTAAATTTATTCACATTAATTAAACTTACCTATATTTTATTTCAACTCTACAAATCTCTAATTATACTACTACAAAGGCAAGTACTCACCACTATGTGGCACTTGTTCTTATTGATCTGTAGTAGTTTTAATGGCCTTGAATAAAAATATTAATAAATCGATAATAAAGTATTATTTATTGTTTATTTGATTTGTTGTTTTAAAATTAGTTTAATATATATTATTAAAATATAAAAAATATTATTTTAGTATTAATTATTGTTTATTTGGTTTGGCATATCATTTTTAAAATATAATATGTGTCAATTCAATAATTTGAGTATGTGTATTTTTTTCAATTTTTTGCGAACAAATGGAATATGATTGTTAATATTATATTAAGTTTTTCCAATTAAATATTTATTCTTGAGAATTGAAAAATAGATTAGTATACAACTTAGAATTTTAAATCAAATGAATCCAAAAAAAAATGTTTTAACTTGTCATATCCAAAAATCTTTTAACTAATGTGCAATGAATGCTTTATATTTTTGGAGACCACAATCATCATATAAGAAAATGAACATGTATGATTCATTAATTTGAGCATGAATCACATTTAATACAAATTTCAAATACAAAATTTAAATAGTAACATTCATATTTTAAAATAGACCCTTAATCCATACAATTCTATCTCAATTAATATAATTAAGGTTAGTAGATCAAACAAGTTAACAAATTTAAGAGTAAAAAAATATAATTTTCCATTTAATGTGATAAATATATCTAGATGCTTTTATCATAGAGAATATGAAATATGCACAACTAGTTGGGCACTTTATAAGAAAGTTTTGTAATAAAACAAGAGATTTTATATTTCCTTTTCATTATATTATAATTTTTTTTAATTTTTAGTAAAATTTATGTAATATAAAAAATATCATTCAATAAAAAAATATAGGAAAAAAAAAACATATATTACAATTGGAATCTATGTAGAAATGCTTCAACTCATCAATTTACATCATTCTTAAATTTTTGGTCATTTGTTTGTTATAATTGAAACAAATTAGAATATGTTATAAAATACTAATTTTGAATCTCATGTAACTTAAAAAGGGACACATTATAATGGGATCACTCTTGAACCTCTATGAACAAAAATAAAAGACCCATTCACTAAGAACACTCTATAAATGATCATTGATGTTGACAACATAATGAAGATGAATGATAATGAAATTTATTTCATCTATCAATAAATAAATGTTAGAGTTAGCATGCATTAGCTAATAATTAATTAATCTTTAATTGATTATTAGACTAATTTATTCTCATGCACTTAAGCTAGACTTAGGAGTGATTTAATGCTTTTAATAGTTGAGCTAATATTAGATCATTAAGTCTCATCTCATTTGATGTTGACGCTTGTCATGATCTGATCCCTTTCTCATTTAGGGTTTTGCTCCTATAAAGCACTCGACCTTCATTATAATTATCTTGAGATTTCATATCTTTTTTATAGTCTCTTTCTTATGAAGCTTTTTCTTGTTGAGGTATATTGCAGATATCGTTTGCATATCTCTTGCGTGGAAGGTGTATTTATTTATTGTTTGATCCTGTGGCTTGTAGTTTTGTGCTTGTTTCATAATTCTAACATGGTATCAGAGCTTCGATTCAACAAACCCCTTCTCGATTTATGAGGTTTTTTTTTCTTCAACAAGGGTTATAGGCTTCATTTATGAATCCCCTTTGCCTTTTTGTGCAAATTTTGGAGGTGAGCAAATTTTTGGTGCATTTTGGTGTCAAAAGAACCTCAATGTTGGATTTAGAGCTATTGAGAAAGTCAGAATTGCCTTTTGTTTCACCTGATTTGGGTTCTTGACATGATATTTGCAAGGTTTGCAGTGGTTGATTTTTTTTTGGATTTGGGGGTAGCCACGATTTCAGAGCGTTTTGGCGTGGAACAAACCTTGTCGTTGGATTCAGGAGGCCGATTCCACAAATTTTGACTATAAATTCAACCTATTTACCCATCGAAAGCTTTTGAGGCAATTTTTTTGTACAAGGGCCCGTATGGCCCCTGTGCGGAAAAACATGCCCATTTGAGAAAAAAATAGAAAATAAGATCGACATTTTTTTTTACAATTTCATTTTTTGAAATTAAAAAAATATATATATATTAAAAAATAAAGAGCATTTTTTAAGGCTAGGCCAATTGATTTAATTGTTATGGGAGATTTTTTTTGTGTTGGGAACATTGAATTTTTCCCACAGGGTACTGTCAGACTCGTACCCTATGGGACCCCCTGGTTGCCAGGCCGACAACCTCCATTACCTTTTTCAACAACCTTCACTCATCGGTAGTAGGTTCTAAGGTAGTTTGATGGCAAAAATAACCACCCGATGCATTTATCCCCGACAACACCTTTTTTTCAACACTCCAAAATTTGGCTGACATCATCACAATATCCGGCAGTTCAAAACTTCCTCAATGGATTTTTCATGCAGCCTATTTTGGCCTTTACCACCAACCTCAAACATTTGACGGCTACTGCCTAGTTTTTTTGGCGTGTTCCCCCTTTTTTCCAACACATGAATTCTTTTGGCAGGAAAATTTTTTGGTAGACAAGCGAGAATATTCTGGAAAAACCACAACATATTCCATCAATATTTTTCTGACTAGGGATTGGGGTTTTTTTAGGCTATTGGGAATATTCTGTGAATATTCCTAAAGACGTCATGCTGACATCAGCTTGACGTTGTGCGTATGGATGCTGATGTCAGTATGATGTGATGTCATTTGTATGGATAGTTGCAAGGGCCCCTTAGACCCCTCTTTAGTCTCCAAGGAGTGATTTGTTTCTTTTGGCCATAACTTGGGCGTATGGTGTTGAATTTTCACAAACAAGATATTGTCAAAAAGTTTCGCTAAATTTCTAGTGTGTAGGTTTCATCATCTAATTTTGTTACTGGTACATTCTACAACCTGTTGAAGTCAGAGGCACTATTTTCAATCTCGAGCTTGTAAGTTTTGACCATTTTCTCCATTTTTTGTGATTCTAGCGATGTTGGAACCATATTTCAAAGCTCTTCAATTCCATCCATGCACTTTTTCCAGATTGCTCTCTAGGTACATTTTATTCAGGTTTTTGTGTTTAGGCACTCTAGTGAATTACTTGGACATTGTAGCTCTTGGAAATTTGTTCTTTGTGTGGGGTGACTCATTTTTGGTTGTTCTATATGTACTTACAGTTCTCTATCCTATTTGAGCATTGTAGACATCTTTTTCATACACATTCTCATTTGTAGACTCACTAGAATAAAGTGCCATTCTGGTGTATAATTTTTGGGGATCTTGCACATCCTGTTGTGCCTTTTGTATTCACACTATGATATAAAGTGACATGGGGGGTTGATGTTTACCTTTAGTTTTCCATCACACCTTTGTCAAGTGAGTGTCCCTTCCATGACATCATTGAATCCCAATGATTATTTCCTTATACGTGTGTGCCTTAGTTTGCACACCCTTTTATTTTTAGGTTGTTTCTCCTATATGCACTTCTTGGTTTCACACAATTTCAGTGTACCTGTCATGGCTCTCCCTTTTCAACATTATGGGGGTTTCTACTATTGGTTCTAATGCTTCCTTGGTTTTGATTTTGAGTGATCTATGTATCTAGTTCTTGTTCCTATGTGCTTTGATGCAACGTGTACCCCTACATTTCGGTGAGATGGATCATTTACCATATGGACACTCTTGCATTCCTATTTCTAGAGGTTCTTGATTTCAACACTCTATCAGTCATTTGTCAGCAACAATCTACAACTTCATGCTTCTGGATGTTCTACATGTTCCTATTTTTTAGGACATTGTCTTGTTTGGAGGCTTCTTTAGTCCTTCACTTGGCTTTCATCACTTTTTGGAGTGGAGTTTTTCCCATGAGGTTTTCTCTATTTCTCCACATTATAGAGATATTTTTTTTGTACATGGGTACCTTACTAGGCCTTATTTTTCGGGACCCATCATCCATTTTTTTAGGGTTTTTAGCTACTCTGTAAGTTCATCTTAAGGGGGGGTGTTAGACTTATCATGCATTAGCTAATAATTAATTAATCTTTAATTGATTATTAGACTAATTTATTCTCATGCACTTAAGCTAAACTTAGGAGTGATTTAATGCTTTTATTAGTTGAGCTAATATTAGATCATTAAGTCTCATCTCATATGATGTTGACACTTGTCATGATCTGATCCCTTTCTCATTTAGGGTTTTTCTCCTATAAAGCACTCAATCCTCATTGTAATTATCTTGATCTTTCGTATCTTTTTGATAGTCTCTTGATTCTGAAGCTTTTTCTTGTTGAGGTATATTGCATATATTGTTTGTAGATCTCTTGCGTGGAAGGTGTATTTATTTGTTGTTTGATCTTGTGGCTCATGGTTTTGTGCTTGTTTCACAATTCTAACAATAAAGAATACCCATTCCTCTTAGGGCACAAGCAAGATAAATGGTAACAACGTATTTATTCCCTTGAAGATTCCTTTATATTGTAACTGAATTTCTATTGTTAGTTGACATGAATGCCAAGGCAACTCCATTAAATTTTAATTTTATCAATGTCACTAGTGAAAATAACACTTGATTGTTGATCTTTTAAGTTTTATAAATAATAAGATATCAATTGTAAGTTGTAATATTGTCCATTTTGAATCAATGGTTTAAGATAATCTATGTTTGGATTAATGGCATTAGGACAAGTAGCCATCAAAATTCTCTTCTCTTGCACAATTGATGCCCTAATATGGGCTCATCATACATTTATTCTTTAAGATGCATGGTCTAGAATTACCTTCTTCACTTATATTCTCACTATTATGTGGCATATTTTTGTAAGAAGATGATCAAAATTAGGTAGTTTTGAACTCTTGGAAATCCCACATTTCATGGATGATTTTTTTTGTGTTATAATGAAAACATTATAAGATTTTGCAACATCATCCACTTTAGCATCTTCATATGTATAATTGACATTATCATTACAAGACCTTTTCTTCCTAAATCTTGTCATTCTAATTTATGTTGATTCTTAGCATGCCCTATATCTATTTGCTTATGAACTTGAATATCACTGTTAAGATGAATATACCTCTTCGGTCAATAGTATTGATATATTGGGAGCCCATCTAAAATTCTTGTTGATTGTTCACTCAATATCGTCTGAGCCTCTATTTCTTAGTATTTTAATTTATTTATCATCAAATCAACTTTGATTTATTTTCATGGCTTAATAAACATATTAGTGAACCATATGTATTAATTGGGAACCCTTAAAAATTCTCTCTATGAGTTTTATTCACTCTTGTTATGGGATCAATGGTACTCACACAAAAATATTTAAAATATTACATATAACATATATAAATGATCTAGTTCCACACTTCATCAGTTCTAAAGGAAATCCAAGGCACTTCACCTCAACTTGTGAACTCCATGGTGAGTCTTCTACTGGTCTTCCTTTGTACTTGGCTAAGTATTCTTTATATTGTTTGTTTTTGGTGCCACATCTAATTCTACGATTTAAAATTTGTTCTTTATGTTCTTGTGATTTTTTGGTAGCTATTCTTCTAAGTAAACTTATGTAGTGTTGTTGCTTGATTGATCTTCATGGTATTGATGGAAAATTTCTCTGTTGAATATTAGTGATATACCAAGTGCTTCTTATAACTCCACCTCATAGGTGTTCCATGAATTAAACTTTATGAGAATCTTGCATAGGCCAAAATTCCTCATCTTCAACTTGTGTCTCTTCTTTTCTTTTGTTTGTGACTTTTACTTGTTCATTGTTTGTGTACCATTATAAATTGTCACCCCGAACAATTTCACACTAGGTTTAACTCCCTCCCATGTGTTTGGACCTAATTATGCTCTTAAATTACCCATTTTGTGGTCATTTTTGAGAAATCAGAATAAAATTGGGAATTAATATTTAATACTAATTTACTGACAATAGAGGCCCCAAATTAGGTTTGGATGATGTGTGTATCACCATCGTCCAACCTATTTTGGCCCAATTTTAAATATTTCATTGTTGGTATTATAACATTTACAAATCTGGATTCATTTGTCGGATTTTAATAATTGATTTTGTGAAAATCAAGAAATGCATATAAATACAAGTTTTTTTCACTATTTGAAATCCAAAGGAGATCCTAAAAATTTTGGAATTATAATTGAGCATCCTAAAAACTAGTAAAGAGAAGAAAAAATAGAATTTATAACACTTATTATGAGTCAAGATTCATGTTTACAATGTATCAAGTTCATATGCGAGTTTTCTCATATTTTATGTTCATTTGTTTTGTGAGTACTAATAGTTGTAAGATTTATAATCACACAACCAATTTATCCTTGGATGATATGAGTACAATGACTTCAGTCAATCAAAGAAATCATATCTGAGTGGTAAGTTGCAACACTTACCAATTTATCATTCATTTAATCCATTTTCCTCTATCCAATTAAGGATAAACACTATTTACATCATCATAGCCATTGTGGAGGTCAAAAAACCAAAAAATGGTTTGACTTAGGAAAGCCCCAATATGATACAACCCTTTCTCCCCTCTCTTGTATGTGGGTGGCAGATTTAAAGTGGATTTGGCAGAGTATTGAAGACTTAATTGCAAGATCAAGCATTTAAGCTTCCTACTTCAACGAATTAGGGAAAGTGGAATTAATCATCAACAAAAAGGTTTTGAAGCTAAGTCTAGGAAGAAAGAACCTAAATATTGGGACCTTTTGAGATCTGTTCATTGATTCCCGAAATCTACATTTTTTGGACTATGGTAGTATTGCCCCTATCCAAGAAATCTAAACCCTAATTTATATGTTAGGTTCCTCTATCTCTACACTTTGTTCTATTGTCCATTTCAATCTTTCAATTATGCAATTTTTTGTATTTACATCAGTTTTTTGTAACTTCATAGTTAACCTAGACATACATTTACCTAATCAAATAAAGTGAAGTCCTAATCAATCAATATCAACCCCAACTCCCAAAAAGAAGAACCAAAACCCAATCGATCCACCATTCTGGTTCTTCCATTGAGGTTAGTAGCCAAGTGGGTGTATGCAATCAATTTTGGTTCCTTCCCTAACGTGATATAGTGGAAAGTGTGATTTAGACCTTAGGTCCCTTTTTCACATCACAATTTGCAAGTGCTCCCTTACTTGATTGTGTATTGTTTCCATGCATCTTGCAAATTCTTCTACCTTTGCACTTATTTTTTCTTCCTTATCAATGTCTTTAAATTCTACCACTCTTTTATGTTGTAATCTAGTCACAATTTCAAATGGTGTTTTCCCTATAATTTTCATTAGGTTTTTAAATATTAAAACCTAATGAAATTTGTATTATGCGTAAAACTGACATAGGCAATGTATTGGATGACATAGGCAATTGCATAGATGAAATGATTGATGAATACTCCCTGAAGATTTCACTATGTTGATAGTACTATAAATAGAAATGAAAGGTACAATGAGGTACGACCAGTACAAATCCATACAAATTATAAATTTTTTTTCCTCTATATTTCAACCAAATCCCCCAAATGGTTCAAAAATCTTTCACCCAATATGAATAATTTTATAGGAAAAAAAAAAAGCAAGCATTTTCTTTGACTCAATGGGTCTATTTTTCCCCAATGTATGTGCAAAAAATATCAAGCTTGAATTACCCTCAAATTGAGACTTGGTGTTTTACAATTCTAAAGCTTTGATACCATGTTAGAGTCACTCAAGGACTCAAGCCTCTAGTATCACTTGCAAAAACCAAAAAAAACCTTCTACAAGAGGGAAAATCAAGAACATGAAATTACAATAATGGAGGCAAGATATGGCCAATATGCAATACTCAAGATTGCAATGATATATTAGACTGATTCAATTGAACTAAATTGTCTAATAATGTACAAATGATTCCTTGCTTATAAAGGAAAAGTGTGAGATAACATTAGACATGATCTTGACATGTGTCTTAATCTTGTATTATGATACAACTACTTCAACAAATATTAAATGACTTAGGAAAGAAACATTAAATGCCAAAAGATAAGATAAGATTTAGTGACAACTAACACTAACTAAAAATATTCCCTCCTAAGACCTAAGAGGACTTAACATGTAAATATGATCTAGATAGGTAAAACACCTATTTACACTAACAAAGAGATCTTTGGGATTATACTTGTAAGCTTGGTAGGGATTATAATGTAGAAGAGGTCTAAATCCTCTTATTTGTTGGCCTTTTCAATCCCTAAATTGAAACTAGGTTCCATATTGTTTAGTAAATTGGTCACTTTATTAGCATTCTAGTAAGACCTTATAATTAAGGGTTAATATGGAAAAGAAAACCAATAGTTATTATGACTAATTTCTTGTGGTGGATACTTCTCTATTTGTGTAGTATACTTAAATGGCTAACAAATTGTTGGATTAATAGTTTTCCAATGGATAAATTCCTTCCATCTGCATTGCTCCTATGAGATCCATGACCTCTTAGTTTCTCATCTCTTCAGGGGGGTCATCTTTTGACTTATAGTGTAGAAAAATGTATCCCTTTTACATTTTACACTTTGTTTAGCCTTCATTAAATGGACTAACTTAATACTAAAATAAAATTCTTTTACAATTTCAAATTGGACCTTAATTAAATTCCCTTAATAAGCCCCTATTCATCTGCTACAAGCCTAATAAATTACTTTTCAAGGAAACTTCTGGACAACACCACCCAACATATAGTTAAACAACTTTTGCTGTGTTCGGAATAGGGACCCAGCTGGGAGAATGGTCCCTGTGGCCTCTAAACCCATTTTTAAAACATGTTTTGGAGGTATAATCTCAAATTCAAATTTCAAATGTTGGCTTGTAATGTTTGAATTTTGGGAAATTGAGGATAAACACCTATAAATACAAGGTTATTTTATCAAATCAACTAGAAATTTTCAATTATATTTTCAAGAGAACTTTCACAAGAGAAAATATTATTGTTAAGAGCATTCAAGAGTAGATTTCTCTAGAATTTGTTGCAGCATTCAAGATCTCAAGCATCACATCAAAGTTATGCTCATTCATGCATGTTTTTGGAGCTAACATTGTGATGTAGGTTTCAAGATCTAATCCAAATATTCAAGTCACAAAGACTCAAAGAAATATTCAAGCATCAAGATCCACATCCATTGAAGCCATCTCATGCAATATTTTAGTCTTTCCAAGGTTTATTCAAAGGTTTGTTGAATTGCAACATTGTATTGTTCATTCATCATTCCTTTCATGCTTTCATTATTTCATTTCAAGGTTTAATAACCAAAATGGGGTTTGGCCAAGGTAAATCCCCATTCACATAAAATAAATAATTTTTTCCTCTTGTGTTTGTGTTGCAGATCTTAGGTTGAAGGGAAATTGAAAATTGGAGATCTCTAAAGTGCAAAATTACAAAAGTTGCAAGAAAAGTTGTCAAGATCATGGAAACTTAGATCCCAAGCCCATTTTTCATCATTTTTGCATGAAACTGGTGGTAAATTGCATCTTAGATTTGTCTTTAGAGGCTCCCAAAGATTCAGTTCAAAAATTTGTCGCAGGACCCATATGCCATTTTTGGATAGGGGGTCCTAGACACTTTGCAACCAAATAGGGCACTCTGCAATTGATTTTGAGGTAAGTTTTAAGTGTCTCCCACTCATCCAATTTGCAAAAAATTGACTATTTCTATTAGAGTTATGCTTCATCTACATGAATTAGGTATTAGGTTATAGATTTGAGGCCATTTTCCATTTTATTTTCATCTCCCAAAAGTGTTGTTTGAACTTTACGCCCGTCCACACACACATAAAGGAAATTGTCAGATCTTCCATAGAATTGACTCACCTAAGAGCTGAAAGTGAATTCTATCTTGGAGGATCCCATTTCTTGAATGAAATAGAAAATAGGTAGGTTCATTACATCCCATTTTTCCCTTTCTACTTATAGTAAGTTTGGTGAAACATTCCAAATTTAGTATAAAACAATATGTTTTGGTGAACCTACCCTATTTTTCTATGATGTAGATCTATAGCCTTGTGACTGCATGAATTGCATCTTTTGTAATGTGGTACAATTTATCTAGGTACATTAAGTTGTTATGTGAAACATAAGAAAAAGTATGTCATATAAAGTGGGTGAATGGAGAATATATGTGCACCTATCTTCCTTGTCTCATTAGGAAAAAAGAGATCGCAAAAGGTAGGATTGAATTTCAACCTTTAGGTGAGTCAACCCTATTGGAGATCTTTGCTATTTTTCCTTACAATAGGATGGGGTAAATATGCCTGAAATGCACTTTTGGGAGAAACACTAGAAATACTAAATGAACTCAATTATGTAATGAGAAAATTGAATCATCAATTTAAAGTATAAAAAAATTAGAAACAAACTTTTGATAGATCTAAGAAGGGTAAGTTGATGTGTACTAGTCACCAAAAGTTGTTGACGAGTGTCATCCTAGGACAAATTCACCCTAGGGTGAATGGGGCTTGCCATAGTCATCCAAAATATGATTTTAAATTCCTCTGCTCTTGGATTTACACTCATGATTGCTCTAAATCTCACTGTCAAAAAATCATAAATAAATTTTGCAAGTAATATTCTGTGGCCTGAAAAATTTGATGACAACTTTGACAACTTTGCAAAATTACACTTTTGATCAATCTTCAATCCTTCTTCACCTACAAATGTACACATACAAAGAGGGATATTTTTGTTTTTGGTTAATAGGGGTTCGCCTTGGTCAAACCTCATTTTGGTAATTAAAATTTGAAACTAAATAATGATAAAAAGAAGGAATGATGAATGAACACTAGCTTGTTGCATCTCACCAAACCCTTTAATGGCTACCCTTGGAGGACTAAATTCTAACACATATCTTCAAGGGTTAGCTCTTGCATGAAATGGCTTGACACGAATCATTTAAAGGACAAACATTTCTAGAATAGTAAAGAAAAAATTTCATGAAGTGACCAAATGAATGGTTTAAAGATAGATAAAAGAGGATAGGACAATATGATGACAAGGCCCCCATAAAACCCTTCATGAACAACATGGTGAATAAAAGGTTGATAGAAGAGATCAATATTGCCTAGAGAACCAACAAGATAAAACACAATGCACAAGAGCCATATTGGGTAGTTTCTAAGTTGGTAGGAAGAAGTTGATAGAGGAAGAGGTTGCTATAAGGGAATCTTGCATAGAAAGGGGTCTCATGAATGACAAGGAAAGGTTGTAATAATAGAAGGAAAAATGACAGAGCAATGTGATAGTTAGGAGAAATTAGGAGAAAGGAAAAATCATACTATCCTCTTGATTGTGGACATAGTATTCTCATAGATCAGTAAGAGTCTTCATGAGTATCAATTATGTTGCAAGAATGAAGGTGTTTTCATTGATTATCAATTAGTTTCTTTTGTCATTGATGTCATGGATATAGGTTATTGATTGTATATGTCGAGGAAATTGAGGAAATTGTAATAAAGAAAGGTTGTAGGTGTTTAGTGGTTGCTTTGGGTTTTTCTCTAGATTTTCTTTTATGTTCGTGTGGTTCAGATATGTTGATCATGGTTGTTGGAAGCTACTATATCCATATTTTTGGTTTATGATTCATTGTAAAGTGTGAGTTTTGTTCACCAATTGTGAATTGTGGTTTTTTGTGCTTTTGGACGAGGTTTGGGAGAAATGTTGTTAGTCCAGACTTCTCTTTGGTTAAGTCTTATGACTTGTGGTTCTAGAGTTAAGTTTTTATGACTATGTTGAAGATAATTTTGATATATGGAAGGATTTTATCATGCTAAGAGTTTTGTGTGCTTAATTTTTCTATATGTTTTACATTGGTTTGGCTGACCTTGTGTTGAACACTACCTTCAAAGTTGATGAAGTGTGTTGGGACCTATTTCGGTCCTCATCAAGCGTGTATTTGGGTCACCCTCATTCTAATTCCACCCTAGGATGTTTTAGCACCAGCCTAATTTGAATTTAATGATGGATAGCTAACTTTGGATATGTTTCAAAGTTGAAGATGGTATAAATACAAAATGAGTTAGTGGTGAAAGATGTACAAAGAGATAAGTGCAAAAAAATAGAGTAGATAGATGTAAAACAAATATGAATCTATGTGTGTATGTGATGCGAGTGTGGCAGGTTAGTGTAAAGCCTAAATGTTAAGTTTCTAGATGTAGTGAGTTGAAGGTGGACTCTATCATTCATGCATGTCTACAAGTGGTTGAACAAATTGTGGTGGAATTATCTATTGCATTGAGATTGTCTTCTTTGTGTAACATATCTCTTCTATCTTCTTTGTATCTCTGTGGCAGTGAGCCCTCTAGGTGTGTAAACCTATTGGACAATGAGTCTTTGTTTTGAAAGTGATTCTTTTTCCTTAGGTAGTGAGCCTTTATAATTGGTTTTGATATTCTATATAGTGCGAGTTAATCCTCATCGTGGTTTTTCCCTCATTGGTTTTTCCATGTAAATATGGTGTTACTTTGTTTATGTGATGGTTTTTAGTTTCTACACTTGTACTTAATGTTTAATCATTTTAGCAGAGCTAAATATTTGTGATTGATATAATTTCTAGTGAATGTTTTAAAGTTTAAATCTACTACATTGATTCACGCCCCCTCTCAGTTTTCTTGTTCAATGAATTGAATGTCAAGGGTTTGCATGTTTCATGAGGATAATTTCAAAGAAAAGGACAACCACAAGATGACAATCCTAGGGACAATCATATCATGGAAGCAAGGAACAATATCATGATTGCATAAAGAAGTCATGCAAACCTTTGTTGATGTGAAGTGTGAAGGATTTTGAAGTGGGGATAAGATTTATGGAAATAATGTAAAGCGTGATAGTGAAATGCATGAAAACAAGCAATAATGAGCACTATCAACTAAGAACAAAATGATGTAGTGATAGTGAGCAATGAGGGGACTATGGTCCTAAGATCTTGATAATAATTCACACCTATAAAGACACTCCATGATTTTCATAAAACCTCAAAATTCTATTCATATTTATGGGTGAATGAAAAAGAAGAGAAATCTAAGAAATGGATTGAGATATCTTCATGATAGTGGAAAAAGTAATATTCACATAGGAAAATTAATGATCACAAGGAGAAATGATGAATAAAGGACATTGAATGAACAATAAAGGATTGTATAGTCATAAAATTGCACCCTTGCAATTTCACATGCATTTTTGTATCCACTTTAGTGACCACTCCCTTAGCATCTTGTGTAGGCTCATTTTAGCCCCTGCATCAACCTTTTTCCCTCTCAAGATGCTCAACACCCCTTTTCAATAGGAACCCTTGCATGTCAACTTTACATCAAACCTTATGCTTTTCCAGTTCTCATCATTTTGTAGCATGATGTGTTTGGGTACTAGCATGTTGCATAGATGTTCATGCATTGTGCTAGCATCCTACAATGATTCAACATTCAAACGACTGTTTTCATGCATGTTTTCCACTTGTTAGCCTATTTTGTTGGTGGTAACAACTCAAGATTCCTTGTAACCACCCTAGAAGCTTCTTTTGGCTTCTTTTCCTCTCCTTAAATGCTATCTTTTCACTTTATTTGCAACTGTCTTATGCTTCTAGCTTCTTGGATTCTCTCTTTCCCTCTTTACTCTCTTGTTTTCACAAATTTCTCACTTATTATAACAACACTCCAAAGCTCTTACAACTTTTTCTACAACACTCTTTACAAAAATATTGGCTCTAACAACCCTCTCTTTTGTTATTTCTCTCCCTCTTTGTAGCTCTACCTCCCTTGTCTTCTGCTTTCAAGCATCCCAAGATTCCATATCTCCTTTCTATTACATCTCTACATTGTGATACAAGTTCTCCTCCTCAAGCGGGGATTGCTTTTATCACCTCTTTCATGATACGGGTTCTCCTCCTCGAGCAGAGATTGCTTTTATCACCCATACTTGGTGGTGTGGGTTTTTCTTTCACCACATGATTTTTCCATTTCAGTTCATTTATCTCTATCTATCTAGCTGCCTGTGCAAGTGGGAACATCAAAACAAGGGTTTGACTGAGGAAAACCCCTATACAACCCCATCACTTTCTCCAGATCTTACAGACAAAGGTGTTGAAGATATCTACTAGTTGGAGGCTTCATCACTTGTGTGGTTGTGAGAATGTTATTTCTTTCTTCTCCTTATTTTTATCATTTTTGTTTCACTTTATTTTGGTTCCATTATATTCTGTTACTTTCTCATGTTCCAAGATTTCTCAACAATTAGAGTAGAAGTATCCACTTTGCTATTTTTTGTGACAAACTTGCTTTCTAGTCTATATGAGATGTTAACGTGCTTTTGAGCCCATATTCTACGCTACCATCCTTTGGCCGAGAGCTTGCTAGTTTATCCAAAAAATCTTTGTGACATGCTCTTTTTTATTCTAGAGTTTTCGCTTTGTTCCTAAGGTAGTTTAGGGAAGTTCTCCCCGTGAGGCTTTCTGAATGAAGAGAACTCATGAGTAGTGAATCCACTTTTTCTACATTTTGGTGAACCCAATGTGAAGAAGGGAATTTTTCAAAAACTAGGAATCTATTTACCCCTAATTGGCAGGTCATAACTTTTGACTTGGTGCTCGAAATTCAAAACTATTTGCATCGTTGGAAAGGTCTCCAAGAGAACTAGTTCAACCCCTAAAATAATATTCCTTCAGCTATCAAATTTTAGGGATCAATGCAAGTTCCAACCTCAAATTCTACTTTGAAGACCTCTAAAAGTGAAAATTACTAGAACCTAGAAAATACCAAAAAATTAAAAAATCTAGATTTTTGGTTTTTCTCAGTTCTATCACCCGAAAAATGAATTTAATATATTCTTTTGTTAGTTCAATATCTAATTTTGTTCAAAATTTTAATAATATTCTATTTCATGCATGTGATAGTGACTTGGCCTTGCCTATGTCAATTGATATCTTTGATCCTTCTCACGAAAGTCCTCTGGCTTTAGAGGATATTTTGTTGCAAGAAGATGAAATAATTGATACCTTTCTTAATGTTACTCTACCTTCTCTTCATTCCAATGCTCTAGAGATGATGCATTTATGAATGATGAATCTCCTCATTTTTATGCACTCTCTTCTAGAGACATTGTGTTCATGAGTGATGAATCTCATCTTTATTTTGATGCACTCTCTCCCAGAGATGATTCATTTGCAAATGATGAACCTCCTTCCACATTTAATTCTCCTTGGATCGATGTTGAGAATATGTCTTCGAATAATTATTCCACTAGTTGTGATGAGTCTGTAAATGTAATCTATATCTTTTCTAACCCTTAAAGGCCCTAAGAGACTAGTCATTTACATGACTCCAACTAGTCCTTCTCCTAAAAGTATTTTTTCTACTAATGGTGTTCCATTTGATAGTGATTCTCCTAATATTCCTATGGCTCCCTCTTATAAAGTGGTAGCCCATACTTATAAGAATAGAATGAATAAACAACCAAGCCTTCTTCAAGCTACTAAACTTGCAATTAAAGCACCCAATGATTACGATCTTGTTGAGAAACTCCACATTATTTTGACAAAGATATCATTGTGGGACTTGCATTACTCTGCTCTAGTTTATCAAGGTATGCTTCAAGAATCCTTGCAAAAGATCCTCTTGCCTTCCTCCACTAGGCTGCTAGATGTTGATGCATTGATAGCTTATATTTGGGAAAATTTACTGAATATTACATTCTATCTGTAGGAACTCTTGCCTTCAGAAGTACAAAGGCAAGAAGATCCTCTAATGATTATAGTTAACATTAATAATATTGGCATTAGATGTACTCTCATTGACACTAGCGTGACAAGCTCTAGGTACAATAGTGTTACCTTTGCATCTTGGACTCGTTATCATACTACCCTTGTATATGTTATGCCAAAAAAATGACCATATAACCTTCTTCTTGGTAGACCGTGGATTCATGCTATGGGTGTAGTCCTATCTACCTTGCATAAATCTATTTAGTTCATTTGTACTAATAAGATAGTCATAGTTAAGGATGACCCTGAGGCTATGCACTTATGTGGGATGGAGGCTGTTGGTCAAGCCTTATTCATTCCTTCTCTTATTCTTTCAATTTCTTCCAATGTGTTGATGTTTACTCCAGTAGTACCTATTACAAAGGATACTCTTGAGGTAGATGTCCCTAAAGAAGTTCCTTGTACAACAAGAAATCTTAAGTCTATTCCTACCTCTTCCCAAGAGAATGCATGTATTGGTGATGATTAGGGTTCTCTAGAGTTTACAGATTCCTTCATTGGGGAACATAAAGTTGACCTGATCCACTTAGACCTTATAATAACATCATCAAAACCTGCTATCAAAGATGGTTACACTTTTGTATCATGGGATGATTTGAACGCAAATTGTAACACTCTCTATGGAGATCCTCCTCCATTATCTTCTATCTTTGTGCTTTCTTCTTGTGAGTATTCAAGTCTTTCTCCATGAGAGAAAGGGTTGCTTCCTGCTCCTCATCCTCTATCTGAGAAAGAGCATATTTTTTGAGGCTTCTAAAAGCCTACTAAATTACTCTTCTTTCTCCTACATGTAAGAAAGTTCACAAACATGATAAAGAAATACATTCTTTCTATCCATACCATTGAGTGCTTGGCCATTCCACTAGTGAATGTAAGGCCTTGAAGGATAAAATACATTAGCTTCATGATTTATATGCCATCACTCATTTGTTTGCATTGATGCACCTTCCCCTCCAAATAACAAGTGATATTGAGGTTTACCTCTATCCTGCATGTTATAAGTATCTTGCATGGTTCTCCTCCCCTATATGTTGGAGACAGTGATAACTTGTTCTGGAGATGTGTGTCATTCTCAAGGACCCCCTTTTTATTCTCTATATATTTTAATTAAAGTGTCCCTTGAGTGGATCCCCTTTTCTCTTTTGAAAGGTTCCCAAGGGAGCCCCTTTGAAATCTTTTCTCTTAAATGAATTCATTTGCATCTAGCTTGGTGTAGCCTAACTAGACCTCAATTTTCAAATAGTGCATCCCTTGAGTGGAACCCTCTTCTTTTGAAGGGTTCCCAAGGGACCCCTTTGAAAGATTTCACTTTGCAAGTGTTCCTGTGAAGTTGCTTTTTGACTTTGTGGAGTCCCCTTCCTTGGGATTCCTCCATGTGAGAGATCTTGGGGGATACCTCCCTATAGGTCTGTAGGTTTGTAGGGCACTTCTTCTAGGCTTTCTCCATGTGAGAGATCTTGGGGGTCGCTCCCTTGTAGGTTTGTGGGTCTGCAAGGTGCTTTGTCTAAGTTTCCTTCATGTGAGAGATCTTGGAGGACACCTTGCAGATCTGTAGAACTATAAGGAACTTTCATTTGGGTTTCCTTCATGTGAGAGATCTTGGGGGATACCTTCTTGTAGGTCTGTAGGACTATGAGGTGCTTACTTCACAGGGCTTCCTTCATGTGAGAGATCTTGGGGGTTTCCTGCTTGTAGGTATTAAGGCATGTGAGATGCTTTCATCTTGTGGGATTTTTCCATCATTGGTCTGCAAGCCTTTGGTGCACTTTGTTAAAAATCTCCTTGGGTCCAAGGACCTTTGGAGCCATATCTCTTGGAATTTTCATTCCTTTCTAGCTTCTTCATATCTTTCTCTTAAATTATCTCTCTTCTCTTTATACTGGATCAAAGATCTACATCTTCTTCATCTTGAGTATATGCTATTTCTCTCTTAGAAATCTTGGAATTATTCTATGTGTTAGTGTTTTTAATTTAGGGATGACACATTGTACTAAGACAACATTTTACATTGAGGTCTCTTCCACTTTGATGACTCAAATCCTTTAGTGAATTTTTATGTTCTAACATTGTTGTTTGATGTAGGTTTTTCTTTCTAATGTATTGATTTTGTAGGTCTTTAGCTTGGGGCATGCTTCCATGGTTTGAAGGGTTATCTGCTTCCTCTATAGTATCATTTTGGAATATGATGTTATCTATATTTAGTATATTACCTTTAGCATGCATATTAGCATAGATTCATATCTCACTAAAGTGGGGGAAAAATGTATAGTTGTAAAATTGCACCCCTTGCAATTTTGCATGCATTTTTGTATCCACTTTAATGACTGTTCCCTTAGCATCTTGTGTAGGCTCATTTTAGCCCTTGCATTAGCCTTTTTCCTTCTCAAGATGCCCAACACCCCTTTTTAGTAGCTACCCTTGCATTTCAACTTTGCATCGAACCTTATTCTTTTCCCGTTCTCATTGTTTCGTAGTGTGATGTTTTTGGACACTAGTGCACTGTGTAGATGTCTGTGTGCCACACTAGCATCTTGCGACATGTCAACATTCAAACGACCATTTCCATGCATGTTTGTCACTTGTTAGCCTCTTTTATTGGTGGTATCGACTTAGGATGCCTTGTAACCACCCGAGAAGCTTTTTTTTGCTTCTTTTCCTCTCCTTAAATGCTATCTTTTCACTTAATTTTCAACTCTCTTATGATTCTAGCTTCACTCTAGTTTCTTGGATTCTCTCTTTCCCTCTTTACTCTATTACTTTCACAAATATCTCACTTGTTACAGTAGCACTCCCAAGCTCTTACAACTTTCTTTGCAACACTCTTTGTAGCTCTCTTGGCTCGAGCAACCCTCTCTTTTGTTCTTTCTCTCCCTCTTTGCAAATCCTTTGGCTCTTGCAGCTCTACCTCCCTTGTCTCATGCTTTCGATCATCCTAGGATTCCATATCTCCTTTCTATTTCATCTCTACATTGTGATACAAGTTCTCCTCGAGCATGGATTTCTTTTATCACCCACACTTTGTCCATTTAGGTTCATTTCTCTCTATCTATTTGGCTGTTCATGGAGGTGGGAACACCAAAATTGGGGTTTGATTGAGGAAAACCCTTATACAACCCCAATAATTTCTCTAGATCTTGTAGATGTAGGTATTGAAGATATCTACCAACTAGAGGCTTCATCACTTGCGTGGTTGTGAGAATTTCATTTCTTTATTCTCTTTATTTTTATCATTTCTGTTTCACTTTATTTTAGTTTTGTTATATTCTGTTACTTTCTCACATTCCAAGATTTCTCAACAATTAGAGTAGAAGTAGCCACTTTGATATTTTATATGAAAAATTTGCTTTCTAGTCTACACGAGATGTTAGTGCACTTCTAAGATGATAGCGTGCCACATTGTTATTTGTATTTTGTGTTGTCATCCTTCGGTTGAGAGCTTGTTAGTTTATCGATAAAATCTTCATGACCAAGCTCTTTCTAATTCTAGAACTCTCACATTGTTCCTGAGGTAGTTTAGGGCATGTCGCCCCGTGAGGCTCTCTGAATGAAGAGAACTCGTGAGTAGTGAATCCCCTTCTCTACAAGGATATAACATAAATAAATAAATAAATATAATGTTGGAATCAAGGAACACTAAGAGGGGGGGTGAATCAATGTTCTACAATTTTTAACCTTATTAATCCAATCTTTAAAGTAGTTATAACATTCAACCAAAATTAAGATGCATGAACATAAAAAAAGCAACCACAACACCATAACACAAGGATTTTTTATGTGGAAACCTTGTTAGGGGAAAAACCACAGTGGAGGTCAATCCACAATATTATCTAAGTACTCAAATAAGTGTTTACAAAAGGAATGCACTTGCATTCAAATGCACTGCTTAGAGCTCATTGCTCAAATAGAAAATGAAAACTCACTATCTTGCAAAAAGATTTGGAATACATCCAAAAGATTTTAATTGAGAGAATAACATCTAATAATGCCTGATTATAGTTTTGGTTAAGCACATTAATCACTTTCTTGACCTTCTGCCTAATTTTGTTCTTTTGCTCTACCTACTTTAATTCGCATCACAAATCCTTTTCTGCACAAGTGAAATTGTGCATAATCTCTCTACAATCTCTATAACTTTTGCAACACACATCAACACACTTCATACATACTTCAAAATGATATAAATGATTGCTTATATATGTCCATGACTAAAGATTTAATCAACCACTTGTCAGCTTTAATAAAACATAAAATATTTACAAACTGTCAGCTCAATCCACAAATAATTTTTGATGCGCACCAACCAAAGTTAGCCAAAACATAGTGAGGACCCAAATGAACATTCTCAAACACAAAAACACTTAAAAAATTACTCCTTGAATATCCACAACACGCTACATTCACTTAGTCGTCCTTTTTCACTAATAAACAAAAAATTAATCAACCGGATCTTCTAACTTATACAACAATTGATACGAGGCTCCATGATTCAAGGAAAAAATAGGTCATACATATAACAACCTACCTTGAGATCCACAACACAAAATGATAACAAAAAATTGCATATGAATCGATGAATGCAATTTTGTTGGATGCTCTGTTCTAGCTTAACAATTAATCGCTTAGCTTCAATCTAACTTCTAGTATGAGAAAATGTTGATGTGCGGATCGAATCACATACTAGGGTTTCCATCAATGACAACACCAAATGACATGCATAGTGTCTCTTGCCAAAAATCTCCCTCTTTGGCATTGATGACAACACTTAGTGAAAAATGACTAAGTGTCAGATTAGTATCAACATGAATACGCTTCCAACCTTCAAAACTCCAAAAGCACAACTCCCCCTGAGATGATTAAAGCATTTTTCACTTTCCCACTCTCCCCCCTTGACATCAATAGAAAAGGTAGGATTCCACATACCAAAAATAGACAAAATTGCTATGAACAAACTGCATATGTATAAATTTTCTTCTATAACTTACATAAACTTGAATATGTCTGCAAAATTGATCTTCAACAGGCTCAAACTAGTGTCCCAACTCTTTTTGAGACTCTCCAAAATAGTCATGTGACCGCATAATAGATAAGATTACATCTCTGTTGATTTGAGGTTTGTCGGATCATAGACCGCCATTGCATCTTGTGCTTCCTTTAATGTACTAAGCATTGTCTCCATCTTAGGACCGATTAGTCCTCTAAGCTGAAAAACTCTTTCAACAAACTTTCCTTCTTCATGCTTCAAACCTTTAATCTTGTCAAGTAGGGATATGACTTGGCATTCTTACTTTCCAACAAAAATGGTTAGAGGATCAAATGCTTGAGAGATATCTCCTAACTATTTCTCATACTCCTTCAATTTCTTTTTAGTGTCTTTAGTGAACTTAGACAAAGATAAAAATGACTTATAAATGTTTCCAGCTTCAGACAAAGCACCTTGAATTTTCTTTGCATAGGTATCTAACAAATATTTGTCATTAGCAATCATCCCTTTCAACCTACCAAACCTATTAGCATCAAATTCCTTCTGAACCTTATCCATAATTGACCTCTCAAGTGACTCAAACTCAGTACTTACAAAATTGACAAGTTTCTTTAGCTAATCGGATGGAGAATTAGATGAATCCTTGACATATGAAGGCATGATCTTCTCCAAAATACCAGATGAAAGATTTAACAAATCACTATCTTCAATATGAGATTTTAGAATCTCTTCCCTTTCCTTGGCTTGGGAAAATGATGCAACTTTCAATTTCTCAATAGTAGATAAAGTAGCCAAGTTGATAGGAAATTTAATCAATTCAGGATCAAAATCTTCTTATTACTCTTCCAAAAACTCCTTTACTGCCTTAGCAGTGTCTCTTGCTTCCACATGAACTTCTTTTGCCTCAACCTTCTTTTCTTCAAGCATTGATTCTTCCAGGGCTTTAGGAATCTCAACTTCTTCAACCAACACAACTTTAGGAGCTTCAGTATCCATAGGAATTTCAACATCATGTATATCTAGAGGATTCAGAGTATCCTCAAATGTATCTTCTTCATTTATTAGACCAGATGGAGCATCTTCAACATGCACTTCTTCAAAAACAACATTGTATTTGTTCTTCAACAGAATTTCCTTAGGTATTTTCTTAGTGTCTTTTGCCACCTCTTCAGTTAGCCCAATCATTAGCTTGTTCACCCTTGTTTTTCTCTTAAAATCCCTTTTTTCTTCATTGAGAATATTCTTCATCTCTTTTATAAACATCACCAGAAACATATCAATAAGTATCTATTCTCTCATTTTCTCTTCTTCAGTTCTTGCATTAACTCTCCTCATCTCTAAGACCTCATATAGACTGTTGGGTAACTCATACACTATTTCAACAAGAATCATATTGAAATTATTGAAGTAATTTATTGTGAATTCCTCAAGAATTCTTTGAAGAATACTATAAAAGGTGTCATACCATTCACAAAGTGGTCTAAGATTACCATCCTTAATCAAGGATTTTTAAACTTCTACAGACATACCTAGTTTGTCAATTTTCATCTTTTTATTTTCTTTCTCTTTACCAGAGGGCTTGTCCTTAGTGACTTTTGTTGCCTTTTAGCCCTTATGCTTATTTTCTCTTACCTCCTCATCAGATTCAGTTTCTTCATTTTTAGAAGTAACAACATGGATTCTTGTGCTCTTGTCCTTCTTCCTCTTTCCTTTTCTACCAAATGTTTTTTCTTGAGCATTCACATGAATTGAATTATTTGTAGGACTAGATGAGAGATCGAAGCTCCTTGTGGATCCATATCTGGTAGAGGATGTTTCTGGACTAGCAGACTCAGTTCTAGTTGGCTCTCCTACTTCATCTTGTTCTCTTTTCCTCCTATCTTCCCTTACAACTTCAACTGATATACCCATGCTTTCTAAAAAAATTTCCACTTCTTTTCTTATTCTCTGGAGTATCATAGGATTCTTCAATTGTGTATGAACTTCCATATTATTTTCCTCAAAGGTGCCAAACCTCTCTTCTATTAGATCCCAAGGTTTACTCAACAGGTGTTGAGCATACAACTCCAAAATGCTTTCCTCAACCTCATAACCCATAGGCATTATCCACACTGTTCTAGGATCAACAGCTTCCATCAAACATTGATCAATATCAACCATGAAGAAAATTATGTCATTATACTTCTCCACAGTAGAAGTAGGAATCATTTCCCTAGCTTGCATCTCATTCTGAATTTTTTTGAAATAATCCCAAATAACAATTTTTCTAGCTTTACTGTCACCAATTCCATGCAAGATATCTCTGATTTGAACAACTATAGGTTTATTACATTTTCATTAAACTTTTCCAACTCCTAGAGCTTCATTCATGAAATAGAAGAATAATCACAACAATAGATTACCATACTTGAAGAAATTCTTCTTATCTTTCTTGATTTTGCCAAAATTCTCCATTAATTGGCTTTAGAGTAACTCACACAGGTCATAATCTACATTTTCTTTGACCATTTGATATGCTCCATAAATTATTCTACCAAATACAGAATTGTCTTGGTTGGAGTGATAAATCTTGTACCTAATGACCATAGAAGCAAATCTAACATCTACTTCAATAATATCATCAATTGTCATAGCTCTCTTGTCAAACATTGAACCGTTGCATCTATAACTGTTTGATTCTTCATAGCTTTCAATGTGGGCAAGCCACCAAATGAATTTAAATCAGTAATAGTTCTTATGGCTTCCTTTGTAATCTTGAAAGGCTAACTTAACCGCATAAATTCGGCATGCACTCAACTCAAAATATACCGAACCCATTCATTTTATTCAAACATGAAAAACTTCAAATTCTAAGTAAATTTATTCTCCTCCAATGATTTGAATTCAAGTTTTACATGGAGATCTTCTCCCACAATGTGATTGGTTTACAAATTCAACAACTGGGAGATTCCTAATTCTTCAAAATTTACATGAATGTATGCCCTAATATCTTTGATATGCAAAATGCCATATGAGACAGAGGAAAATGCACCTAAAGGTTATGTTTCAATAGATTTGAAGGGGTGCCATTTAAATTTTAGATGAGGCCTATCCTTAATATCAAAAACCTATGGAGCATCCATTTCCAAAATTTTCAAATTCACAAGTTTTTGGATAAATACCTTTCGTTGGATTAGGGTTTGATTGTCGAATTGCTTTCAGACTTGAATCTTCACCAAACTTCACCAAAGTTCACTTCAAAGCTCTCCAAACTTCTTCTCAAAATTCAAAGTGACAAATGAGGGATAAAAATGACCTTTTATCATTTGTGCACCTAACCTTTTCATCACAATAAATGATTTTATCCTAGGTCTTATGGATACCTTGTTTTGATAGACTATGAAACTACAAACCTTCAAGTTTGTATAAATTCTCTCAAAAAGACATTCCAAAACATTTGCACATCACTAATGCAATCATTGCAATCTACCACATTTTGGTACCAACTACCGACAAGGGGGTTAAAATATTTTCTTAAGAACTCCCCCTAGGCCAGAGGCCATAAACTAATTCCCAAAGGAATTACTAGAACCTAGTTTTGGTGTGGAATCATTTCCTACATCAGAGGGACTCTTCTTCACCCATATCTTCTTCATTTGCTTCTTGATCTCATTTGTAGTAACTTTTCCTTTCCCCTTTTCATCCTTCTGCATTTTTTCCCTTAATTTGTTAGACCCTTTCTGCTTCTATAGAATCTAGTAGTGTGACCGGATTTGTTGCAATTGTAGCACACCGCATTTCTTTTTCCAAACTAGTTGTTCTATTGATTTTCTCTTAATATGCATTGGTTAGCAATATGGCCAAATCTATCACAGTATAACATTTGAAATATCTATTGAAAAAGTTGTTTGACATACTTCTACATTCATTTGACTTATGAACATACTTATTTCAATTAAAGCACTAACTTGAGAGTGATGGACCACTTGGATTCATTCTACTTCTACATTGAGCAACCATATGACCAAATTTATTGCAAACAAAATAGTAACCATTGAACCTTTGAGCATTAGGTTGTCTTACGGAATACCTTCCATCTTTTTTCATATGATTTCCTTGCCTAAATCTCGTTTGTCAAGATTCAAAGCTTTCTCCTTTCTCATATCCAAGACCTCTCTTGTCACCTTCAATCCTCTAACTTTTAATTAGTTCATCAAGCTTGGCTAAGCTAATCTTGAAATTCTCCTTGAATTAATTTGCAACAACAAGTTCATCTTTGAGATCAACAATATTCTTTTCAAGTTCTTCTTCATTATTTTTGGATTGTTCTAATTCTAGCTCCAACTAATTGAATCCATCAGTAATTCAACTACATTATTCAAATTTTTCTTTCAAGGACTGAGTATGCTTTTCTTCATTCTTCTTTCTGTCTTCAATCTCCTTTGTCATCCTCATCACAATAGATTCCATCTCATGCTTTAGGAAAACATTATCTCTGGTAAGCTTTTCACATTCTTCTATCTTTTCTTTCAAGGTTTGACTTAGGTGTTTTCCTTCTAGGCTCTTACTTTCATTATGTTTTATCTAATCACATAGTTCCTTTCTCTTTTCCCTTGACTCATTGATTTTATCTTTCAATGATTGAATGAATTTCTCAACATTCATAAGGCTTTCCTGCAATTCTCAAACTTCAATATGGACTAATCAAGATAATCTAGGGCCACCAAAAGTTGTTGAAGACTTCTTGAATCCATTGAATCACTTTCCTAGATCTTCCCCAAGCTTTTAAACTTCTTTTGAGGAACTAGGCTCTAATACCAATTGTTGGAATCGAGGAACACTAAGAGGGGAGTGAATCAATGTTCTACAATTTTTAACCTTATTAATATGATCTTTAAATAACTTATAACATTCAACCAAACGAAATATGCATGAACATAAAATAAGCAACCACAACACCATAACACAAGGATTTTTTATGTGGAAACCCTGTTATGTGAAAAACCACAGTGGAGGTCAATCCACAATATTATTTGAGTACTCAAATAAGTGTTTACAAAAGGAATGCACTTGCATTCAAGAACATTTCCTAGAGCTCATTGCTCAAATACAAAATGAAGACTCACTGTCTTACAAAAATATTTGGAATACATCCAAAATATTTGAACTTAGAGAATTACATCTACTAATGCTTGATTACAGTTTTGGTTAAGCACATTAATTGCTTTCTTGACCTTCTGTCTAATTCTGCTCTTATGCTCTATCTGCTTTAATTTGCATCACAAATCCTTTTATGCACAAGTGAAACTATGCATAATCACTCTACAATCTCTCTGACTTTTGCAAAAAACATCAACACACTTTGTACATACTTCAAAAAGATATAAATGATCACTTATATATATTTGTGACTAAAGATTTAATCAATCACATGTTGGCTTTAATAAAACATAAAATATTTACAAACCATCGACTCAATCCACAAATAATTTTCAATGTGCATTGTTGGAACTGTAAATTTTTGATAATTTTTCATGTTGTTCACATTCATAATTTTCCAAATAAGTCCCACCACGAGCATATTTTCTCTATTTTTTCCCATATTGCCCCATAAATCCATCGGGTCATGCATTTTCTATATTACAGTTCCATTTCGGCATATGTCCATCTAGGTCTCCCCGACCCATGTTGCTTTTGTGCTAACATATGTATGCTGTAGGTTTGTCGACAAGACTCCTTTGATGTCTTGACGATCATAGGTCATGTGCATTCACCTTTCGGCATGACTCTTTCATTGTTTCGATGACCGAGGAGGAACCTATCGGCACAAGTTTGGTAGTTGAGGTAGTATCTTATCAAATTTGAAATGTCTCCTCGACTAATGCATGTGGTGGGTCATTGGCGAGAGCTAGGCAGTATCGGAATGAGATCTTGGCGAATGTCTTTTATTTCACCAACTTGTGCAAAGGGTTGTTTTGGTAGGAGTTAGTAATATTCAAGATGATGATTTCATTGGGTCTTGCCGATTATGTGTTTCTTTCAAAAGGGTTCTCGAAGGGAGTCTCACCGAACAACATATGAGATTTCACTTCAGCTTAACATGTTGCTTTCGGTGTGAGGTCTTAATGAATTTACATTGTCACACCGACTGGTGACAGGAGGATGCATATCAGTAAGAGTTAGAGTTATTGAGGTAAGGTCTTGGCAAGTGACCTTCGATCTCGTCGACATTATACATGGAGTTTATATCAAAGGGACACCTCGGTGAGACTAATGTGACTTGATTAAGTCCTAGTGAATGCAAGTGGGTCTCACTGATGAAACACAATGGGGGATTTTGTCGGCATGAAGATTGATTTTTCTCAGTGACACACATGATGGATAAAGTCTTTCGGTAAGATATAACATACTCTATATGAGTTCTCCCCGATGCTGGAATGTCATAGCGAAGCACATGTGCTAGGGGTTTCTATTGGTGTAAGATTGTTTTTGTCTTGGTGATCAGGTGTGGACTCGGGGCTTTCAGTAAAACAAAGAGCATCCTATATGAGGTCTCCCCGATGTCGGTATGTTATAGTGACCCACATGAGATAGAAGGATACATCAGCGAGAGAACCAATATGTCACATCGACTGAAGATGAATGAAGAATTTTGGTGAAGCAAAGTCTAATCTATGAGATGTCTCCCTAATATCACAAGGTTACAATGAAACACAAAGGAACATGAGGATACTTCATGACTTCGGTGTAACAAACAGGTCACAACGATATGCAAGGGGTAAAGGGAGATTTTCGGTGAAATATAGTGTGATCTGCATAGGGTCTTTTTGATATCAAAAGGTTACACCAACAGTGAATGAGACAAAAGGGCACCTCGGTGAGAAACTTGCTTATGTTTGAATGAATGAATAATACACTAAGAGAAGCATATCGATGAAACATAATGTTCGCTGTATGACATCTCCCCAACTCTAATGTGTCATGACAAAAGTGAAATGAACAAAAGGAACGACTAGCGATTTAATTTCCTTCGGCATAACTGTTGGCTTGTCTTAGCGACTATTTAATTGGTGACTAATGAAAATTCAAACATTGTGGCCAACATGTGAATGTTCAAATACCATTGCAGGTCGACATGAAATGAGCCCGAATTTAGTGGTAGGCAGACATGGGATTTCAATGTGATATGTTCTTCTAATGCTGGTGTATAAATATGTATTGTGTGGTTGTAAAATATCATCAGCTAGTAGTATTTCAATATACAGTAGGAAAGCTAGATGGATACAGTACAATAGATTTATTTGATCAGAGACTATGATGCATGTTCTTAAAATGGAGGTATTTATGAAAGTCAATTGATGTTGCTGCACATTTCTGGTGTCAATTATCTACTAAATTTAATGAAAGTATTGCTAAGCTGTCTCCAAGATGGATTCTTTCTGATTGTTTAAGTTGATATGAAAAGTTTATATTCAATTCATTAGTGCACATTTGTTGTATCTGTGTGGTTAATTGATTGGTTCTTTCAAGCAAAGATTAAATCCTTTTAGTTGATCACAGTAATCAGAGAAATTCATTTGGATTGTTGAAGTAGAACTTAGTAATCACAACCTTGCATGTTTATACAAGCTATAAATAGAATGCATGCTAGATAATTTGAGTTTTCTCCAGAGAAGTGTTGTTCATCTTGATTTCATTTGACTCCGCATACCCAATAAGGCACTAGTCTCTACACTTCATCATTTGGATTCATTCAGTTTCTTTGCATCTGTTAGTTGAACATTTTGGAATTAAGATCAGAAGATTACTACTACTTTCAAGTTTGATTTCATTTGTTCACCTCCATTTCCCATTTTGAACAAATTACTGTAAGAGAGATAATCATAAGTCAAGTCAGCTTCATTCAAAAAGGTACACCCGCCTAGGTTTAGCAACACCTAAAGAGTAGAAGGTTGAATTATTTTGACCTTGTATGTTACCCTAAAACGTATCAAGAGATTGGTAACCTCTTGAGGCATCCCACCTACATTTTTGAGAGCTAACAAATTGGAAACTCTGTTGGGGATACATTCAAAATCAAGGCCTTAATCATAGAGTTAGGAATCATATACAAACTCTGTTGGGAATAAGAGACAAGAAAGTTTTTTCTCACTTTTGACAAAAGTGAGTGGCGACTCTGACAAAAATTTTGCAGCTGTTCAAACATGAATGGAAGAAGATCTCAATACAGGGGAGGTCATACTGGAGCTCCTACTGGTAGCAGTAAGTGGACACATAAAGATGATAAGGTTGATAAGGGAAAATGGATAAGAGAGGACATGTCTTTAATAGATAAAGACAAAGCATCCAGAGCACATTGTGAAACATATGATCACTATGATACATGGAGAAACAATTCAAGTGTAGAACCTTCTACTCTAGAGGATCAAAGAAATCCTTTCTCTTTTCTTGATCCTCAGAAACAAGCTAAGTTTAAAGCTGAACTGGAGGTTGAACGAACTAGAATTCAGCATGAATATGATCAGAAGATGGAAGGTAACCAAAATGAATTTATTGATCATGAGCTTTTTGAGGAGGTAAAATCACAGTTTGAATCACAGAGAAAGGAGATAGAGGAGCTAAAGGCTGAGTTGCTGAAAGTACAGATTACTGCTCAGACAGATGATTGTCCCCCAAAGTATGTGCCACCTCATAAACAAGGTAATCATGGTGTAAGACCTTCTAATCCACCAGTGTCTCCTCACCATCAGACAGTAAATCACTATAATTAGCCAAATCATCCACCTCATATTCCCACACAACATACAAACATGCAGCCACCTCATGGTCAGCCTTATGTCCCACAACATAATGCACAATATAACAATCCTATGAACCAATATCAATACCCACCTTTTCCTCCCCCTCACTAGTAGACAACAATGATCAGACAGTTTGATTTGATAGGGTTTCATCTATACCCTTACCCTATGGATGGCAGCTGGAGAGGTCTGGTGCCTAAGTTTACAGAGAGTAATGCAATTACTGTAGAAGAGCATTTAAGGAGTTTCAATGTGTTCATCCAAGACATAAGTGTGCCATATGAAGATTTACACATGAGGCTATTTATGATGTCACTTATTGAAGACGCTAGGGATTAGTTTAACAGCTTGCCAACATTCTCAATTAATTCTCTCCAAATATTCCAAGACTAATTCCTAGAGTAGTATGGGATTCTAAATGCACCAGATGCAGCTCTTCATGAATTGATGTGAATTCAAAAAAATCATAATGATTCAATTTATGATTTCAACCAAAAATTCAACAAGTTGCAGACTAAAGTACCTCCTGGATCAAGGTTGTCAGATTCTATAGCATTGAGTTTTTCTTTAAATGCATTTGATCCTAAGGTAGGGTATGAACTGAGAAATAGATTCCCAAGAGATCTAATTGAAGCTCAGAAGATAGCACTAACAATTGAAAATAATAGGAAGGTTGGTGGTATAATCAATAAAAGATACAACCCTAGGCCTCCTCAGTAAAGCAACAATTATTAGTACAGACAGGAAAGCACATATAGAAATGAAAGGCCGAGGTTGCATGAAATGCCTTATAATATAGACTAGAAGGATGGAAAACCTATAACAACTAGGCTAAGAAATAAGGAGACTCTTGATCCATTGAGCAAGAAGGGAACTTATATGGTGAGTAACAATTACTTATGTGAAGCTTGTGTTCAACCACATTCCCCAAACTATTGTGTTGTAGCCCGAAGGGTGCAAGAGGATGGAATGTTGATAGAAAACAATGGAGAAGATCACACAATGTACTTGACTTCAAATCATTTTCACCATGTTGAGGAAAGGTACTCATCTTCAGAGGATGAAGGTTATGAGTATGATGTTTCAAATCAGAAATATAATGTCCATATGGCTGAATAGCAAATCCTTTCTAATTCTAAAGAATATTATACAGAGCCACATTCAGTTGAGGCACCTACTCAATGCAGTATGAGGAGACTCATCAAAGATGAAATAGAGAGACTAATTGTTGCTGCAGTTGAAGAAGCAAAGAGTAAATATTGGCTGAGAAATAGAATAGTAAATGAGAAAGAGGGTGTCCCTAAGGAAATTTTTATGAAAGATCAGAAAGTGACACAAGGAATTATGAAAAAGCCAGAAAATAAATAGCCTGGTAAGAGTGAAAAGAAGTCTATACAAAAGGAGGAAGTGAGGGAATTACATAAAGAGATACAAATGCTTGATCAGCCTAGTAAAAAATAAAAAGAAGAAAACAAAGGAGAAATGCCAGAACAGAAGAAGGATGTTAAGGTGGAGAGCTCTTCTTTTGACTTCACTCGGGCATTATGCTAGGTAAAAATGTCTATCCCACTACTTGAAATGATGAAAATTAATTTTTCAATTGATAACAAATGAAAAACATATGAATATTGAAAATAGAGTAGATATTAAAGTAGTCAATAGGTAGGAGAAAGTGAATATCCCAGAAGTCTGTTTGGGTGATGTATTAACAACTCCCCCGCAAGTGGATCCTTTTTTCACTACATTACTTATAAATAACAAACTGCTAAGAAATTGCATGATAGACTCTAGTGCTGCTATAAATATCATGCCAGTAGGAGTTATGAAGCAGCTTGGCATGTGGGTTGATACATGTGAGGGGAAGTGCTATGCAATGGATAACAGAGTTGTTCCTATGGTAGGCATTATGAGAGATGTTGAAGTCAAACTACCTACTTATCCACAGGTGGCTTATAATATAGATATAACAGTGATTGATACTCCTCCTTAGTTTGGGATGCTTCTACCATGACAGTGGATAGTAGCAGTTGGAGGAAATGTTTAATTTGATTTGTCTTATGCTACTATTCTAGTGAATGGTTAGTAAGTCAAATTCTATAGGGAGTCAAGAATGAACCAACTTGTTGACTGTGTACCCCAAGATCAGATCAATTGTTTTTGTGATGTTGATCTTGGGAATTTTAAAATAGAACCAGCCTAGCCAGAGTTGGTCAATACTGACCCAATTGAAAAACATACTAAACAGAATTGCAATGGCGTATGGAAGATGTATTTTGATGGAGCCTGCAGCCAGGAAGGTAATGGAGCTAGGATTGTATTTGTTTCACCTGAAGGTGTTACATTTAAACATTCATTCCTATTGACATTTGAATGCACAAACAATGTGGCAGAATATGAAGCTTTATTGATAGGTTTGAATATTGCTGTGAAACATAAAATCAAGTTGCTGGCTATTTTGGGTGATTCTGAGTTGATTGTTTCACAAATTAAGTCAAAGTATGCAACAAAGCACAAAAGGATGAAACAATACAGGAATGTTGTATGGGACACAATTGAATTGTTTGATGCCTTCTCAATTGAGTGGATTGATAGATCAAAGAACAAAATGGCTAATTTTTTAGCAAATGTGGCACTGAAAAGAGATGATATCACATTGGCTGGGGTATCACAGATTGAGTTCAAGACAAGGCTTGTTGCTCCTGATAACATTTACAGTTGGCAAGTCTTGAATGATGATACTAACCTTTTGAAGTTCCTTCATTGTATAGATCAATATGAAGCCTAGGAAATTGACTTCAATGCTTTTGTTGAAGAAGTGGATGAGAAGCAAATAGTTTTTGGCAAGGAGATCTTATAGCTCAAAACAAATAAGTTTCCTAGGGGCTTAGTGGCATTGGAGAGGATGTATGATGGAAATGATTGGTCCCTCATGAAACAAACGCCAGTCAAAAGGGAAGATGTTGAAGAGATTAACTTGGGGACTGAGATGACACCAAGAAAGGTGTACATAGGAAAGAAAATAAGCCCTACAATTAGGAGAATGTTGATAGAGCTGATGAGAAAGCATAAACACATGTTTTCTTGGTCTTACGAGATTTGAAAGCATATAGGGAATATTTTTTTCAGCATGAAATACCATTGAAGCCAGATTCTAAGCCATTCAAACAAAAGCAAAGACCCATAAATCCAACACTGGAGCCTAAAATGCAAGAAGAGTTGACAAAGCTCAGAGATGGGGGAATCATCAAACCAATCAGGCACTCAATGTGGGTCTCAAACTTAGTCCCTATGAGGAAGAAAAATGGAGACATCAGATTATGTGTGGACTTCAAGAATTTGAATATCACATCTGTCAAGGACAATTATCCTCTAGCTAATATGGAAGCTATATTGCATAAGGTTATAGGGTGTGAGCTATTGTCTATGATGGATGGGTTCTCAGGGTATAACCAGGTTAAATTCAAAGAATCTAAGCAATATAAAACAACATTTATAGCTCCTTGGGGAACGTATGTATACATAAGAATGCCATTTGGTCTCACTAATGCAGGAGTGACTTTCGAGAGAGCTATGGACATGGAATTTGCAGATCTGATTAATGCTATCATGGTGGTGTACCAGGATGACCTGACTGCTTATTCAAGGAGGGCTGGAGATCATGTACAACATCTAGAGAAGGTATTTATTAAATCCCTAGAATATGGTATTAGCTTAAATCCTAAGAAGTGGCATTTTGCAGTCATAGAAGGTAAGCTCTTAAGAAATATTGTTTCAAAAGAGGGAATTAAAATAGATCCTAAGAGGGTTGAAGCTATTGATAAAATTCTTGTTCCAAAAACTATCAAGGCTATACAATCATTCTTTGGACAAATTAATTTTGTTAGGAGATTTGTTTCTAACTTTGCTGAGAGTATTAAGCCCATATCAAAAATGTTGAAGAAAGGACAGGAAATGGAATGGATTGCAGAAGCTTTGGAAGCTTTCATATCTATCAAAAGGGCCATCAAGGAGGCTCTTGTCCTTAAATCTCTAGATTTTGCAAAGCATTTTCAGATATTTTCATTTGCTTCAATGTACACTATTGCTGCTATTATGTTACAGAAGAATGAGGATGGTCATGAACAACCTGTGTCTTTCTTCAGTAAGTCATTACAGGGGTCTGAATTGAAGTATGATATAATGGAAAAATAAGCATTTGCATTGGTAAAAGCTACAAAAGCTTTCAGGCCATATCTTGTTGGAGCAAAGGTGATTGCCTATGTCCCCCATGCAGCTGTCAAAGATATTCTGACACAATATGAAGTAACAAGAAAAAGATGCAGATGGATTAACAAAATCCAAGAGTTTGACATGGAGATATAGATTACTAAGCTAGTGAGAGGTCAAGGCTTGGCTAGGTTGATGGCAGAATCGAATATCAAAGCAAATCAAGTTTGTAATGTAAATGAAGGGACTGCAGTTGCAAGCATTGAGCACACTCCTTGGAATACTGATCTTATGCATTACCTTAAGTACATGAAATGCCCAGAAGGATTGAATGATAGCCAGAAAAGAACTCTAAAGTTGTAGGCATCTAAATATGTTTTCATGGATGGGGATCTATTTTGGAAGAATAGGGATGGTATACTGTTATTATGTCTAGATGAGTTTTAGGCCAATCATGTCCTAAGTGAAATGATGAGGGAGTTTGTGGAGGAAATTACTCAGCAAAAATGACTGCACACAAAATTATCAGGGCAGGTTACTACTGGCCTAAGGTTTTCAATGATTCTTTTACACATGTAAGAAAATGTGAGGCCTGCCAAAAGTTTTCTGGAAAGTTGAAATATCAAGGAGCTTTGCCACTTCGACCCTTGTAGGGTGACACTCCTTTTCATCAGTGGGGAATTGATTTCATTGGAGAGATACAAGAAAAATCAAGTGGAGGACACAAGTGGATATTGGTTGCTACTGATCATTTTACCAAATGGGTAGAAGTAATCCCAACTAAACAGGTTACAAGCAAGTGGTGACAAATTTTTTGATAGACAATATTATCACCAGATTTGGTACACCACTGAGGTTAATCACATATAATGGGATGTGTTTCAGGTTAGATGAATTCAAAATTTTTTGTGACACATATGGCATTACTATTTCTTATGCAACTCCTTACCATCCACAAGCTAATGGTCAAGTAGAATCTAGTAATATGAGTCTTTTGAAGATTATAAGGAGGATGTTGGGATAGAACAAGAAAACTTGGGATTCAAAATTAAAACTGGTTGTGTGGGGTGATAGGATTACTGTTAAAAGAGCAATTGGAAAATCCCTATTTGAGTTGGTGTATGGAGCACAAGCCAAGATTCCTTTATAGAATTTGTTACCAGTCTACAAGTTTGTCCTTCAGGAAGATCTGGATGTTCTTGAACCTATGGATGAAAGAATGGAGCAACTAGTTGAACTTGATGAGAAAAAAAGAGCTACCCAAAACCAAAACATGAAGTTACAGACATAGATGAAGTATCTTTTTTACAAGAAGGCAAAGGATAGAAAATTTGGAGAAAATGACTTGGTGTTGATGTGGAACCCAAGGTGTCAAGATAAGGGCAAGCAAGGTAAGTTTGAAGCTTTGTGGCTGGGACCTTTTGTTGTTGTTGGAAAGAAGGGTAAAGAATCATACTATCTACAGAATATGGCTGGTGAAGATCAGGAATTGCCTGTTCATGGGCAATTCTTGAAGCATTTTTTCTCTTGAGCAGCTAGACGATTAAGATTTTCCAGTGCATGGACAACTCTTGCTTATCCTCTTTAAAATTATTTTCCATCCACAATAGTTTAGAATTTTGGTCCATCTCCATTTTGCATTCACTTTCCATTCATTCCATTTCTGTTCACTGGTTCATCACTCTGTGTTTGGTCTGCTCACCTAAAGATTTGGATCCTTGTAATGATCTTACTATCATTCATCCCCAGATGGAGCCACTATTGGAACTGTAAATTTTTGATGATTTTTCATGTTGTTCACATTCATAATTTTCCAAATAAGTCCCACCATGAGCATATTTTCTCTATTTTTTCCCATATTGCCCCATAAATCCATTGAGTCATGCATTTTCCATATTACAGTTCCATTTCAGCATAGGTCCATCTAGGTCTCCCTGACCGTTGTTGCTTTTGTGCTAACATATGTATGTTGTAGGTCTATTGGTAACACTCCTTTGATGTCTCGGTGATCAAAGTTCGTGTGCATTCACCTTTTGGCGGGACTCTTTCATTGTTTCAATGACCGAGGAGGAACCTATCGGTAGGAGTTTGGTAGTCAGGGTAGTATCTTATCGAATTTGAAATGTATCCTCAACTAATGCATGTGGTGGTTCATCAGCGAGAGAGCTAAGCAGTGTCAAAATGAGATCTTGGTGAATTTCTTTCGTTTCACCAACTTGTACAAAGGGTTGTTTTGGTAGGAGTTAGTAATATTCAGGATGATGTCCCGACGATTTCGTTGGGTCTTGTCGATTATGTGTTTCTTTCAAAAGGGTTCTCGAAGGGAGTCTCATTGAACAACATATGAGATTTCACTTCGACTTAACATGTTGGTTTTGGTGTGAGGTCTTAACGAATTTACATTGTCACATTGACCGGTGGCAGGAGGATGCATATCGGTAAGAGTTAGAGCTATTGAGGTAAGGTCTTGGCGAGTGACCTTCGGTATCGTCGACATTAGACATGGGGTTTATATCAAAGGGACACCTGAGTGAGACTAATGTGACTTCAGAGTAAGTCCTAGCGAATGCAAGTGGGTCTCACCGATGAAACACAATGGGGGATTTTGTCGGCATGAAGATTGATTTGTCTCAGCAATACACATGATGGATAACGTCTTTCAGTAAGATATAGCATACTCTATATGAGGTCTTCTCGATGCTAGAATGTCATAGCGAAGCACATGTGCTAGGGGTTTTTGTCAGTGTAAGATTGTTTTTGTCTTGGCGATTAGGTGTGGACTTGGGGATTTTGGTAAAACAAAGAGCATTCTATATGAGGTCTCCCTGATGTTGGTATGTTATAGCAACCCACATGAGATAGAAGGATACATCGGTGAGAGAACCAATATGTCACAACAACTCAAGATGAATGAAGAATTTTGGTGAAGCAAAGTCTAATCTATGAGATGTCTCCCCGATATCATAGGGTTACAATGAAACACAAAAAAACATGAGGATACTTCATGACTTCAGTGTAACAAACAGAAGGTCACAATGATATGCAAGGGGTAAAGGGAGAATTTCGATGAAAAATAGAGTGATCTACATAGGGTCTTTTTGATATCAAAAGGTTACAATGATAGTGAATGAGACAAAAGGGCACCTCGGTGAGAAACTTGCTTATGTCTTAACGAATGAATAATACACTAAGAGAATCATATCAATGAAGCATACTGTTGGTTGTATGACATCTCCCTGACTCTGATATGTCACGATGAAAGCGAAATGAACAAAAGGAATGACTAGCGATCTAATTTCCTTCGGCATAACTACTGGCTTGTCTTAGCGACTATTTCATTGGTGACTAATGAAAATTCAAACACTGTGGCCAACATGTGAATGTTCAAATACCATTGCAGGCTGACATGAAATGAGCCCAAATTCAGTGGTAGGCCGACATGGGATTTCAATGTGATATGTTCTTCTAATGCTGGTGTATAAATATGTATTGTGTGGTTGTAAAATATCATTAGCTATTAGTATTTCAATATACAGTAGGCAAGCTAGATGGATACAGTACAATAGATTTATTTGATCAGAGACTATGATTCATGTTCTCAAAATCAAGGTATTTATGAAAGTCAATTGATGTTGCTGCACATTTTTGTTGTCAATTATCTGCTGAATTTAATGAAAGTATTGCTAAGCTATCTCCAAGATGGATTCTTTCTGATTGTTTAAGTTGATATAACAAGTTTATATTCAATACATCAGCGCACATTTGTTGTATCTGTGTGGTTAATTGATTGGTTCTTTCAAGAAAAGATTAAATCGTTCTAGTTGATCATAGTAATTAGAGAAATTCATTTGGATTGTTGAAGTAGAGCTTAGTAATCACAATCTTGCATGTTTATACAAGCTGTAAATAGAATGTATGCCAGATAATTTGAGTTTTCTCTAGAGAAGTGTTGTTCATCTTGATTTCATTTGACTCTGCATACCTAATAAGGCACTAGTCTTTGCACTTCATCATTTGGATTCATTCAGTTTCTTTGCATCTGTTAGTTGAACATTTGAGGATTTAGATAAGAAGATTACTACTATTTTCAAGTTTGATTTCATTTTTTCACCTCCATTTCCTATTGTGAAAAAATTACTGTAAGAGAGATATTCATAAGTCAAGTTTGCTTCATTCAGAAAGGTACACCCGCCTAGGTTTAGCAACACCTAAAGAGTAGAAAGTTGAATTCTTTTTACCTTGTCTGTTACCCTGAAACGTATCAAGAGATTGGCAGCCTCTTGAGGCATCCCGCCTGCATTTTTGAGAGAAACCAAAGTCGGCCACAACATAGTGAGGACCCAAATGAACATGCTCAAACAAAAAAAACACTTAAAAAATTACTCCTCAAATATCTACAACATGCTACATTCACTTAGTCAGCCTTTTGCACTAATAAAAAAAAATAAAAATCAATCGGATCTTCTAACATGTACAACAATTGATACGAGGCTCTATGATTCAAGGAAAACATAGGTCATACATCTAACAACCTTCCCTGAGATCCAAAACACAAATTGATAAGAAAAAATTGCATATGAATCGATGAACACAATTCTATCAAATGCTTTGTTCTAGCTTGATAGTTAATCACTTAGCTTCATTCTAACTTCGGGAATGAGAAAATGCTAACATGTAGATTGAATCACAGACTAGGGTTTCCATCAATGACAACCCCAAATGACATGTGCAGTGCCTCTTTCCAACATATAATAGGACAATTACATAAGATGGAATATGATAGTCTAAAGTCATAAGATGTAATAGGACATCCACATGCATTTCAATACCAAAGAATGCTTCAAGGGATAATTGTGGAAGATGATTTTTGTGAGGAGATAATTTATATGTTTTCAAACAAGATAACTCAAGTTAAAGAGTGCATGAAAGTCATGGATGTTTTGGTAGTCACATGAAATCCAATGCTACAATATAGTTTCATAGGATAAGTAACAAGTTTAGTACAATGGCATAAGAGGAGCATGCATAGTTTATTATTAAAGGATAGTTTGGAGTGATGGTACCATTTTAATGATAATATTCATAGAGGATAGTCCTTATGAAGGAATAGAAATAGGGCATATGTTTATAAATGATAATTGGATAATACCTTGTATATGGAGTAGATACCATTAAAGATGATTGATAGAAGATGACAGTATACAATCAAAAAAGAAAGAGAGTAGTCCTCTATGATGTCAAACACTTCAAAGGTATAAATGAAAGTCTACAACCATAACATGAATGCAATAACATAGTAACCATGATAAGTATAGTCAACATAGGACAAGGGTAGTAATAAGATAAATATCTCGAGCAACATTCATGAGCCCAACAATGAGCAAAGAGATGGTATGCTACAAGCTAGTGATGCCACTAACCTATGGTTTTGTAGGTCAACATGAAAAAATGAAATTCATAGATTATGAAGCATATAAAAACCTGGAATCAAATTAATTAAAAATTACAAAGCATACTTACAAACTATCTAAAACCTTCAAGTCATTAAACATTATTTAGTTATGAAATATATATTTTATTTTAAAATTATAAATAATCTATATTACCTGAGTGAAAATTTGATGACCACCTCCATTGGAAGGTGTTGTCAAACCTCCAAGATTAACCTATTAAACATCAAAAATGAGATATAAGAATACCATTCATACATCATTTATCTATTCACATGTAATATTTATAATTTTTTACAAATTACATACCTTCACAGTAGATGTTGTCATGAAATAGGGAGGTAGAGGACCGCTAAAAACACAATGAACATTATGACCGTAAAATTCCATTATAATCATTTAACTAATATAGTCAATCTTGCATTTCAAAAATGAAATTTAATAAATTTAATTCAATGAACTTGCTAACATTTACCTGACTATCAAGGCTGAATTTTTCATTGAGGGAATTTTTCATCACTAGCTCATCAACTGTAGATGTACTGTAGGCATTTGTATCTTGACTATCCATGAGATAATAAACAAAAAGTGACCCAAAAGCTTGAAAAAAATGAGGTGGAACTCTACTCCTCAAAGACTCACCCATCTCACCCTGTGCTAGAGGATTGGTATGTTGTATGAGGCTCTAGGTGAGGGAACTAATTGACTACAATGTATCCACCTCAACACTCTAGTTAAAAACAAAAGGGGTAGTCACATGCTCATATGATGGTCTAACAAGTGGTCATTTTGCATCGATACGTGTCCCTATGCTGTCCTATGCAAAGCCCCCACCTATACCATAGAAGTCCTACATGTCAAAATAGTTTGGGATTTTATTGAGGACAAACTCACTATAGAGTTTCCTCAAAAAGTATTGTGGCACCTCATTGTTGTTGTATGGAGGATGGTAAAAAACCATCCACCACCTTTTCCAAAAAATGTTCTTTACTCTTTGTGGTTGCACTAATGGATAGGCAACCTCTTGCTTGAAGGATATAAAGGTTGATTTATTTTAGGGTTCATGAATAGTGCACACAAGTCAAATTTTGTAATTTTTTTCATCTTTAACTTATTTATATGATAATTTAACTACATAAAATTATCTAAACTCTTGTCTCTTCTTTGACCAACTACTAATTTGCTTGCTAGTTGAATCTATGTGTGATATTATTGATTCAATTTATTGAGAAATTATGGTTCTTGTGTGTGTGTGAAATGTGTAAAGTTAGTATCAACACAAACCTTAATGAAACAAATTATATTAAATATTCAAAGCAAAGAAGCTACTCTAATTTGTAATTTAACAAATCTTTGATGAATGTCTCATTGTCCTCTATTCTTAAAGATTCATTTAACCCTTTGGCCATCAAATTTCTATATGCACAAAGGCTATTAGAATGACACTTAAGAAACAAGATTAGTATTAAACATGCAATCCAAATAAGCTCCTACATGAAACTATACAATGGAAAGGATAATGGATACTATGTTGAATGGATGATGATGTTTATGATGAATAGACAAAGGGTGGTGGATACTATGGTAGTAATCTATATGATTCTATACATGATTCTAGATATGCTCAAATGCAAACTATGGAAAACTAAAATGATACTCCATATGCTCAAATGCTAAGTATGAAAATGCTAATCTAAAATGCAACTATGATGCAAAGGATGACATAAAATGCAACTATGAAGAAATGTGTTAGTCTAAGATCTAACTATGATGCAAAACATGATGTAAAAAGTAGCTATAAGACTCCAAAGTACTCCCAAGTTCAAATAATTTTTTTGCACGATAACTCTATTCAAAAGTGGATGCAAAATACAATGCCCAAGGCATGTATTTATAGCCTTTTCCAAGCATATAGTGAGGTGGAAATAATTGGCAATCCAGATTCAAACAAGAAGAATGGATGGTGGAGATGGAGAGAATCAAGATGTTGTCCCCTTGACCAAAGACAACATGCCATTTGGATGGAAGAATCTCTTGACCAATGGGCAACATGCCATTTGGATGGAAGACTCAAGTGTGGGAAGAAAAGACCATGTGCCTTTAAAATTGGTGGAAGTGTGTGAGGAATAATCCATGTGATTTTAAAAATTGGTTGAAGATAATTCTAATTAAAAATTAGAATTATTTAATTTCATGTGACCTTGGTGAGGTGGCACAAAAAGTTGTAGACATGTGCTCAAATTCCTAATTGAGATTAGTGAAGATTAATTAAATAAAACAAGCTTATGGAAATTTGTTTATTTAATTAATGTAGAATAATATGTTTTAGATTTGGAGAATTTAGAAAATAGACAATATAAATAAATTAAGAATTTATTTATATGTTGTTGAAATATTAATTAAATAGCTAGTATTTAATTAATTAAAGGTGATGACTGATTTTAAGTGTATACATTTTTCCCCTCTTTGAAGTAATGTGTTTACACATTGATTCAAAGAAAAATTTGATACCGATGCTTAGAAAAGTTTTTGATGCCCCAAGTGATGCCCTAGACATTGATTTTCAGGTACTGATGGATATACGCACCCTCGAGAGATAAATCGGTGGAGTTTGTAATTTTGATGATTTTTTGATGATTTGACGATTGTGTGATGATGTTGTAATGATGTGATGATGATCCAACATTAAACCAATGATACTTTGATATCATACATGATTTATCTCTCGAATTTTGAGTCTATACTCGCTCCTTGAACAATTTGGATTAGTTAAAGCCCATTTTTGGTAAAAAAAGAAATAAATCCCACCATAATTCCCTCCATTAACCTTTAAAAAAGTAAAAAGTGGGAAAAGTGAATTCATTTGCACATTGTGATTTTAGAGAAGTCAGAAAGTGGAGAGCTAGAGGAAGATGGTGATTCCATATAACAGGCATCATTTTGAGTGTGTTCACCGCCATGGTCGCCTTGTTGTAGTTGGACCTCTGGTAAGCATTACAAGAAACCTCCTTTAGTCATTTTACTGCCTTTTATTGGTCTTTTAAACTTGATAGATAGGTGTTGTATGCCATTTAAAGTCATTTTTACACTTATGGGGGGGGGTATTTTGCTGTTTTGGAGTCATTTTTGGGTGTTTATGAGAGTTTTGGCACTTCTTGTGCCTGAAATGCACTTTTTGCTTCTAAAATGGTGCCTTTTGTCCATTCTCTAGTGCTTTTTGGGTCCCAAATGACACTTTTTGTTGGTCTTTTGGAACTTTTTGCTGGTCTTGATTTCATGTTTTGGCTTGTTTCAATGCCTTTTTCCCCTAAAATGGTGCTTTTTGCTAATTTTGTGGCACATTTTTCTATCTTGGGGGTGTTGGCTGGGTTTGTCTTTGATGAGTCTTGATGATTTTCCTCATTGTTTTCCTTGTCTAATGATGTGTTATTGATTAAAGTCCTCTTGGTCATTTCAAATGTTACATTGTTGATGTTCGTTGAGGTTTCTATAATGTTCATGAATCATGTTAGTCATTGTGTTGTGCTGTTCAGTGATGATTTTGATTGATTTTAGTCTGATTGTGTGATGGTCATTGCTTGATTAATGTTTGATAAGATAGTTGATGATTTGATCTTATGATAGGTGAGATTCAAATGATAGGATAACTTGATGATGTATCAACCTCATGATAGGTGAGGATCGATGATAGGATTGATGATGTTTCGACCTCATGACAGGTGAGGATCGATGATAGGGCTAATGCTTTATCAACCTCATGATAGGTGAGGATTGATTATATGATTGATGATGTATAAACCTCATGATAGGCAAGGATTGATGATAGATTCATTGATGATTGTCTTGATTGATTGATTTGATAGATTGGCTGATGATCTTGATTGAACATGATTTGATTGACTGGTGAACTTGATTGAACATGATTTTATTGATTGATGATCTTGATTAAACATTGTGTTAGGTCTAAATTTGATAGATTGATTGATGTAATTCTGATTTGTTTGTCATGATATGATTAGGAGGACCTTGATGTTCTCTAGTCTCGGGAGTGTTTCCTAAAGATGTGGGATATGGTTCATCAGTTGACACATGTTGATTTAGATATTATCATGCATTGTGGTTTGACATCATTATTAGATATACCCTAGTATAGGATTAATAGGGATTTGCTAATTGCTTTATTGGAGAGGTGGCATAGTGACCACAACACCTTTCATTTGGCTACTGGGGAGATGACAGTTACTCCCGAGGATGTGTATTGTATCTTGCAGATTCTAGTGGTTGGCGAGATAGTTGTGTATGACAAAGTAGAGTAAGATAGGACCGATGCCTTGCATAGGATTTTTTGAGATGATCATGTTTTAGGCAGTTGGGTCCCTTGGTGGGAGATGATCAGGAGATATGATCCTCTACCATGTGTTCTGTCTAGGTTCGTTGGTGGATTCCTTTGTCCTGACTGTAGGTCAAAGGGATTATCGGTGGGTTGGGGTCAGGTGTTGGAGTGTATGATGTTGGAGGGGACAAGATATGCATGGGGTTTTTGTATGTTAGCTCATTTGTATCATGATTTGCACTAGGTTGTTTATTGTGGGGCAACAAGCCTCTCTCCTAGAGTTACGCTATTGCAAATATGGGCATGGGAGCATATAGCGACCACTAAGCTAGTGGGAGATAGACAATGATTGGCAGGTAGACCTTATGTGTTCAACTACACCAATCCATGTGTCAAACATAAGATTGGAAAATTAGATTATTAGAGACATGTGTTAGATGATCTGGAGATCGTGACATGGCACTCTTACTTGGATTGTGAGGTGTGACCAAAGGATTAGGTGGAGATACCATACATGCTGCTATCGCAATACTTGATGTGAAAAAAACTTTCTATACTTGAGAGATATTTGTATCTGTGGGTTTGTCATCAGTTTGGACGAGTTTAGGCAATGCCTCAGTAGGTTTCCCATCATTCACAGTGACAACAGGATGTGATAGATTGGGGGCCATGCTTATCTTATGATGCTACTTATACCGAGTATTATACATTGGTGCCCTTTGTGTGGGATTATGCTCCATAGGTTACAAATTCAAGGATGATAGAGGATTATTCTAAGTATTTCTACACACATCCCTTTCCGAGGTTATCTAGTCCTGATGAGCCATTTCTGCTAGTTGATGATGATGACAGGGCATTGCCTTAGGCACCAAGATAGAGGGGGGATGGAGAGGAGGAGAGTGATATTGGGGATGGAAGGGATGATGATAGTGCTGAGGGTGGTGGTGGGGTTGGTGATGATGGTGGCGATGATGGTGGTGGTGGTAGCTTAGGTGTAGGGCTATCGGGTGTAGTTGGTAGTCACATTCTAGATTTTGCAGTTGCTAGACATAGGAGGAGTACTACCGTACCTCAGTCAATGATTCCTAGGATTCGGATTGGAGTCCCTTCTCATCAATAGTAGGCGCAGATAGAGGCATTATAGGCATAGATTTAGATGTTTTAGGGTGAGTTAGTTAGTGTAGGCTTGGGCATAGGTGGGATAGTTACAAGTTTAGATGCATGCTTAGGTTGGCTAGGTTCAGACACTGGTGATTGAAAAAGATGTAGATAGGAAATAGGTACAATAGGTACAAGCATAGGTTTAGACTCTTTAGGGTTAATTAGTGCTGGCTCAGGCAAAGGTTCAGACATTGAGGCTAAGAGAGATGCATATAGGAAGTAGGTACAATAGGTACAAGCAAAGGTTCTCATACTTACTATAGAGAGGGATGCCATGAGATGATAGGCAGAGTAGGTCAAGGCCATTACTAAGAGATTACAACAGGTTGTAGTAGTTGTCGGTACATCCAATTATTTTAGATATTTTTGACACACCGCTCATGAGGCTCAATTTTACAGGGGTAAATATCATGAGATGGTTCCTCTCGAGTGGCAAGAGGTTTCATATAGTCTCGATCTAGTAGGTCTCAGTCTCAAACTATTAGCATGGGTGTTACACAACCGTTGCTTGGAGATAGGAGAGATCTTGGTGCAGGTCTGTTAGGTGGAGGAGGTACTAGTTTTGTGATGCCAAGATCATCTAGGGGGAGCTTGACATAGCTCCAATTAGGATAGCATATTTTTGATGTACTTTGGACATGATGTATGCATCGTTGTGACACTGATGATGTACTTCTTCTGTTCAGACTGTACGATACAGTGCCACTTTTGATGTTGATGCATCTCATCATACTTTTGGATATCCTCATACACTTTGACATTATGATTTTGTTTTAAGGTTATATGATATGCAGTGATGATGATGATCTATGTGTCTATATGATGTTTATATGATGATGATCATGATGATTATGATGGATGTGTTTGATTTGTATTTTATGATGCTATTTGATGTTCTACATGATGGTGATATGATATGTTATGGGTGCAAATGATGATCCAACTGATGTGTTATGATTCTATGATTCTTTATGAATGATGTCTGTATGATGTACGTGATGGATCCTATTATGGAATGTGATGTATTTTATGTTTTTTGTACTTTTTCAATGCAAATAAAGGATGCAATGGGTGTATGTATGATGGATGAAATGATTGTGTGATGGTACCTAATTCTATGAGAATGTATGCAATGATGATATGACATGACGATTATGTGATATAGGAAAGGATAATATGGCATGATAATGTATGATGAATGATTTTATATGTTTTATGGATTTATGTAAATGATGTTTTATACTATGTGAAATGGATTTGATTATGCAATAATGATATGTGATGAAATTCAATGTTTATATTGATTATGTATGGATGCAATGCAAATGATATATGATGTTTTGTAAAGATGAATTATGATTATGTGATGCAAATGATTATGTAGATGATTGTTTTCTAGGATCTTAAGCTTAAATTAGTGAATCTATCCACCTTCCAAGAGTTGTGGGAAGGTTATTGTTAGTTGATTCTTTGTTAAATTAAGCTTTCACAAAACCTGACATATTTCCCAATTCTTTTGGAAATTTGAAGAGACTCTCTCATTTAAGCTTAGTGAACCACTTTCCTAATGCCACTATATGAAATGATTTTGATTATGTAAATGAGATGCGATGCACATATTTTTGTGTTTTATGATGAAAATATTATGATGTGATGCATGGATGGATGAATGATGTTTGTAATGTTTCTTGATGCAAGCAAATGATGATGCAAGTGATATGCAACTAAATGAGAATGTTTTCTAATTGATGATAATGCATGTGATGTGTAACTATATGAAAATGATGTGTTTTTGGTAATGTCAAGTGTACTCAATCCCTTAATGCAAGAGATAACATCATTGTTGCAAATTTGTAAATCCCATAAATACATATGAAAACTAACATGGATGCAATCTACTCTAACCATGTAGATCTAGTATGAAAAAGTTGTCATTTGTAACAACTGATTTTTCATGCTTTTTATCATCATCGGGCCTTTAAAATGTTGAAAGTGAGTACAAGCATCAATGGTATATTTAGACCATGATGACCTGAGGACTACTTCCATGATGTTTGATAGTGCAAGTTAGCACAAGCATCTAAGTATAATTAAACTGAGATGACTTGAGTATTGCTTGCATAAACAAACAAGAGTTAACTGGTTTCCTATGAAAATTTAGAATGTCATTAGCGAGACTTTGTAGAGAATGTCCCATGATAATTTGCACAATAATAATGATCAACTCACAAACAATAGACAAAGAAAAATCATACTCCTTCCTAGCTCCTCTAGTTCGATGCATCATCAAGGTGCTCCAAAGATATGATAGCAAAAATCCAAATACAACAATTGAACATTTTTGTTTAACATGATAAACCCATCATTCAGAAAGAACATCATCCATTTGAAGTTTGCTCTTGATTTGATTGATTTGGTTGTTTGAATTGGATGGTTGATGTGTTCGTGTTTATCTGATTGATGTTCAATGTTGAGTTGCACTATGATCAATGCTTTGGGTTGTGTTTTCCCCATTGTTGTTTGTTTGTTGGTTCAAGCTCAAAGTTTATTGCCCCCAGTGAGTTCAAGATTTTTCCCCCAGTCTAGGGTGAGACACGATTGCGATGCTAGGATATGCCCATGGAGCTTTCAAAGGATAGAAAGATGGATGGCGAAAGTGGTTGACATGTTCAAATAGATGGAAAAGCTAGTCTATTACAAATAGTGCCTGTTGCCAAGTTTTCACTAGTTTTTATTGCACTTTTTCAAATTTTATGATTTTTTTATCTTTTTGATTTTTCACTTTTTTGTATTTTGCTCCTTTTTCTCCTTTTTAATTTTTTTTTTGTTGTCACCAAGATGCCTATTTGCTAGGTTTTCATCAAGGAAACCATTTTTTTAGGACATTTTCTGATGTTTTTGCTATTTTTTAGGACCTTTTTCTGATGGACTGGATGATTCAAGTGTAGAAATTCTTGAGATGTAGGCTATTGAGGGGTTCATAAAAAAAATCCCCTTATGGTGTGGAAAACTGATATTCTCTTGATCTAAAGACTGATATGATGATGCTTCAATCCTATGTGAATGGCCATGTTGGATGAAAGGACCTAATCAGAATGAGGAGTGTGAGTGAAAAGTATGATGGATGATAGAGGTGATGAATGAAAGAGGTTATGAGAGGATCCCTAATGTGCACGCTATATGGGCCATCAGGGTTCAGAAAAAAAGGAGCTTGGGCAACCAATTAGTTATAGTACATGAAGGGGTCAACATCAAAGACACATTGAAAGACATCGCCAATGGAAGTGTAATGATATGATGGGTATGTGAACATGGATGGGTGGAAGGGAATATGTGGTATGAGTGACATGGATGTAGACTATGAATCAACAAGTTCTTTCTTTGATAGATGCCCCCAATGAGTTTTGAGGGAGAGACATGTTTGGAGATCAACTTTTGCTCGCTTTTATTTTTGACTTTGATTTTTGATTTGTTTGATAGATTTTTATTTTGGCTGGGGGACTTATCTGGATCTTTCTTTCTTTTTGATTGGTCCAATAGATTTTTTTATTGGCTAAGGGACTTTTCTTGATCCTTTTTTTCTTTTGAATTTTCCAATAGCTTTTTATTTTGGCTAAGGGACTTCTCTTGATTTTTCTTTCATGGCAAGCTTTCTTTTTTATTTTTAATCTCCTTTTCAAAAAGGAATGTTTACCTTTGATTTCTGACTAGCCTCCTTTATATTTTCTTTATATGATGCTTGTTGATCCATTTCTACTAGGTGGATGGATGTGGGTGAGATGGATGAAGCCGAAGTGGTGATGTCATCAATAGAGCCTTTGATACTATCCTTTTCGATATTGCTAACATCAACAAAGGCTTGCACATCCTTAGTGACTTGGAAAGATGGCTCGATAGAGTGAACATTAGGAGATTCATACCCTAGCCTAGGGCAAGTGTGATGGAAGGATGGTTGGATATCCTAAGTAGGATCATGGTCAAAAAGTGGGTTATCATAGACATCCTAGCCAAATATGGGGTTATTATAAGTATCAAAAGCTTGGGTAGAGTTAGATATGGAAAGGGTGTGTGTATCATCAGGATCCCAAAAGGTTTCAATCCCAACATGGTCATCTTTTTGCATTTCTTCTGTAGTTATCTTGACATCATTATTGGAAGTCTAACCCTTCTTGATGACAATAGCAGTATCTTTTACTAGCAACTCATCCAAACAGTATTCTCCAAATCCTAGATCCTAGATTTGGACCTTTGGGTTTGATAGTGCAGTAACTGTGGTAGATGCTTTAGGATCAACATTTATTGGAGGAGGGGATTCTTCACAATTGCTAGGGATGGTGATTTCAGCTTTAGGAATTTGATTATGGACAGACATGAAAGAATTAGGATCTCCTTGTATTGTGATCTCAACTCCAACCATCAAAACTCCAACCATTGAAACTCCAACTATTGAAACTCCAATCATTGAGACACAAAACATTGAAACTCAAAGTAGTGAGACACAAAACACCATGGCAGAAGCTAAAAATCCTTTTCATGGAATCCACAATAGTGAAGGGGAATAAATAACCAAGGAAGACATCCAAAATGATGAACAAGATCCAGACTTCCACAAGTACTTAAAAAATATTTTTGAAAGAAATGGGGAAAAATACTTATTAATGCTAGCTAAACAAGGTGCCAAATTTCCTGATGACTTTGATGCTAACCAATTGAAAGCACCTCCCAAAAAGCTTAAAAAAGGAACAGAACAAGTGGTTTCCCTAACTCAACAAATGATAAACCTCCAACAACAAATTATTGATATGCAAAGGGGAACCTCAAAATGATACTTTATCCAAGATATTTGTCCCTATCCATTTGAGAAAAGTATCCACATGATCCCCTTTCCCAAACATTGTGAATTCCCAAAGTACGACAAATACAACGACAAAACCAATCCAATAGACCATGTGAGGGAATTTAGGACCATGAGTCTTGAATTTGCATATGAGGAAACATATTTGATGAGATTATTCCCAAGAAGCTTAGGTGGATATTGTCTTGAATGGTTCTCCAAACTCACCCCACCAATCAACACCTTTGAGGAATTGGTCAACAAGTTCATCACCCAATATTCTTACAACATTGAACATGACATCACCATGAAAGATATTTGTCACTTGAAACAAAAGAAGGGTGAATCATTCCTTGTATTCTTGTAAAAATGGAGAAGGTTATTTGCACGATATTCTTGTAACATACCCAAAAAGGAAAAGATTGAAATCTTTATTGACAACCTCAATGATGAGATGAGTTATAGATTGGAATTGCAATGTCCTCCAAACTTTAAAAAATTGATTGAGAATGACATCAGGATTGAATAGGCTTTGGTCAAGAGAGGAGTAATCAAAATTTACAATGAAAAAAACTCATCAAATTCCTCCAACAATTACAACAGTAGTGACAAACCCAAGTTTTGGCAATGAAACAAGAATGTGGGTAGCAATGATGGCATAGTTGAAAACCAAAATGCAAAACCTGTATTCAACTTATCCATAACCACCACAAAGACAAATCAAAACAGCAATCAAAGCAATGCTGAAACTAGACCACCATCATATCAGACATCCTCAAATCGAAGAAGGTTCACACCTTTAGGACAATCGTTGGAATCAACATTGAAAAAGCTTCTTGAAGCAAAAGTCATAACATTACCAAAGACAAAAGAGTATAACCCACAAGTTAAACCCTCTTGGTGGAATGTGTCAAGTTAGTATCAACACAAACCTTAATGAAACAAATTATATTAAAGATTCAAAGCAAAGAAGCTACTCTAATTTGCAATTTAATAAATCTTTCAAGAACATCTCACTGTCCTCTATTCTTAAAGATTCCTTTAACCATTTTTCCCTTATCTAGATTTATATGTCCACAAAGGCTATTAGAATGACACTTAAGAAATGAGATTAGTATTCAACATGCAAACAAAATAAGCTCCTACATGAAACTATACAATGGAAAGGATATTGGATACTATGATGAATGGAAAAATGGTGGTGGATACTATGGTAGTGATCTATAGGATGCTATATATGATTCTACATATATGCTCAAATGAAAACTATGGAAAACTAAAATGATACTCCATATTCTCAAATGCTAACTATGAAAATGCTAATCTAAAATGCAACTATGATGCAAAGGATGACATAAAATGCAACTATGAAGCAAAGTGTTAGTCTAAGATCTAACTATGATACAAAACATGATGTAAAAAGTAACTATAAGACTCCAAAGTTCTCCCAAGCTCAAATGATGTTCCTGCATGATAACTTTACTTCAAAATGTGGATGCAAAATACAATTCCCAAGGGTTGCATTTATAGCCTTTTCCAAGCATATAGTGAGGTGGCAATAATCGATGGTCCAGATTTGAATAAGAAGGATGGATGGTGGAGATGGAGAGAATCAAGATGTTGTCCCCTTGACCGAAGACAACATGCCATTTAGATGGAAGAATCTCTTGACCTATGGGCAACATGCCATTTGGATGGAGGACTCAAGTGTGGGACGAAAATACCATGTTCCTTTGAAATTGGTGGAAGTGTGTGAGGAATAAGCCATGTCCTTTTAAAAATTGGTTGAAGATAATTCTAATTAAAAAGTAGAATTATTTAATTTCATATGACCTTGGTGAGGTGGCACAAAAAGTTGTAGACATGTGCTCAAATTCCAAATTGAGATTAGTGAAGATTAATTAAATAAAACAAGCTTATGGAATTTTTTTTATTTAATTAATTTAGAAGAATATGTTTTAGAATTAGAGAATTTAGAAAATGAACAATATAAATAAATTGAAAATTTATTTATATGTAATTGAAATATTAATTAAATAGCTAGTATTAAACTAATTAAAGATGATGACCAATTTTAGGTGTATACAGTTCTATGTGAGGATGTGCCTTTAGGATCTCTCAACCTTGCAATTAAATCCTCAAATTATTTTTTGTTAGTTTCAATTTGCCCCATTAAGTTTTCTTGAGTTCCTAGAGCATGTTGAGGAATTGTTAGAGGTGTTTGTTGGGGTTTTTCTTTAGGAGGGATTTGGCATGAGGTGAATCAAGATTTTGAGGAGGAATTTGAGTAGGATTTGGAGGTGCATTATCATTTCTTGAAAATTAAATAAATGTACATCAAAAAACATAAATTAAATCTACCTATTTAATACCAAATTTACACAACAAATATAAATTACTTACTCCATCAACCTCCCTGATGTTGTGGTAACATTTTCATGAAGATTTGGTGAAGAAATCAAGTGGTTTTGACCTTCCAAAAGAATGAGAGCATCATGCAAGGTTTGCAAGTTGTGAAGGAGGTATTTGCAGCTGTTGGAAAAAGTTAAAATGGCCTTTTTCTTTTTTCTTTTTTGTTTAAATAATGAATAACGCACTTATGTTTTGGATTTTTCAAAAAAAAAAGAAGAGGTGGCCAATTTTTGGCCCCCCATCTTTCTACACCCATCCTTAAAATTATTCTTTTTATTCCTCTAGTATGCATGTAGATATATGCATGCAACTTACATGTATGAGCATACTAGAGGAATCGAATCATATACAATTACTAATACATATAGTCTTTTACTCTTTGTGGTCTATTAATTTTTATTCTCCTATTATAGATGATATTATATAGATTATATGATTAAGATACCTTGATAGTTAACTTGATATTTTAGCGTTGTTTTTATATAAGTGCCAACTTGAAGTTAGTTTAGAGAAAACAAAAGTAATGGCTTTCAACAAATTTTTGAAGATTGGGTAGAGGAGGTGAGTCTTATCATAGAGATAAGAAGGTTAAGTAGAGACTATGAAATAAATATGTTGGTCTTACCACCTTTAAAAATTGGTAGTTTTAAGTTCCATTTTAGAAAATTTAAGTATATATAGCCTATTTTAGACATTGGTCATGCCTACCCTCTTATATGATTGTGGGATATATGGAACATACCTTCAAGGATTATGGATTGAAGTTAGATACAAATGTAATTGGTTATGGTATTATCTAAACATATTCATGTTATAATGTCAAAAATTATACTCCTTGTTAGGTGAAAGAATAATTTCATGCTTTATTTGGGACCTGCTAGAGTGAGCCTTTCATCATTGCATTTAAGCATTCCTAATCATGCCCTAATTTTCTAAATTATGCATTTCATGGCCCATTTGGATATTTATCAAGAAAACCCATGTACAAAACCAAAGAAAACATTTAATATCTTGCTCCTAACACTTTACACCTCACAAAATAGGGCTGAGACATAGTTTCCTAGGGCGACTTGGTCTCCCTATTTTGCCTTCAAATTCTAATACGTCAAGGAATTTTATTTTTTATTTGAATTTCAAATGTCAAATGTCAGCTACCAGGATCTATTTATGGGAAATTAGATTAAATTCCTATAAATACATGGTCATTTCACCATTTGAGGATCAATTGAAAAAGAATCTAGAAAAGAGATTATAGCAAGAATAACATTATGCCAAAATACATTCGAATTTGTAGGTTTTCAAGCATATTTTTATATTTGATCAAGTTTCATTCAATAATTAGAGTTTGATGTTGAAAGAAGGATATGATGGAATCTAGGTTTGGAAAGTGATCTTGGCCATTTTCTACAACCTAATGACTTTTTTTAAAAGTTTTATCATCTTCAAGCTTCATACTACTTGCTTCCTAAGGCAAGGTATCATTGTGTTTCAGATTTCCTAAGTTTATTTGAGTTTCTCTTAGGTAGATTTTATCATTTTCATTTAGGAATCCTTCTCTAACACACTTGAGTAGGGTTTTATACATTTTAGCTTATTACAAGCTTAGATGCACTTAAGGTTAAGAGAACACACACTTTTATCAATTAGTTTATTGGCTATTTATGGAGGTAGAAATACCAAAAAAGGGATTGATTGAGGAAAACTCCTATATAGCTACCCCCACTATATCTTTTCTCAATTTGTGCAAGTTTAGATCCAAAGATGAAGACCACAAGGTAGAAAATTAGATGATAGACAAAGAGTTACAAGACTACATTTTCAAATCTGGGAAGGTCAACTAGGATTCAGGCACCTAGGGTGACTTAGTCCAACAAAATTGACTCCAAATTTGTATGATAGGTGCAAAAAACTCTTCCCTTTAAAGATCCAAGCTATCAAAATTTAGTTTTACAATTTCTCTATTATAGAAAAGTTATATTTTCAGATAAGGTCTTATAGTTTCATTAGGTCAATAAAAGCAATTCAATTTCAATCAATTCCAAGGCACAAAAGGATCATATCCAAGGTTGATTGACTCACTTTTGAGGTTGAAATTCAATCTATTCTCCTTGTCGATTTGCATCCTAATGTTCTTTGAAAAATGATTGATGTTAGTCATCTATGCATTAGACCTAGGATCCCTTTTTCAACTAAACACATGCTAAGATAATGGTCCCTTAACCCATCATCTTTACAAAATATGGAATAAATCCTCTCATCACTTTAAGATTATTCCATGTAGTGAATATGATGTATAGGTTTAGACTGATGAAAATCTCATATATTGGGAATCTTAGGTATGCTTGTCTTACTTTTAGATCTTCTATGACACTAGTAAATCATGAGCTTGAGTCTTGCTAGTATGCAAGAGCGTCCTCCTTGTTGCACCTCATTAACATTGATATTTCTAAGTCACTACCTCAAAGCTTCTTACTTAATTTTGTTTATCTCTAAGGGGTAATTAAATAAAGGTATTAATAATAAGATTTATGGAATATACCTCAACTCCACATGGATTGCATCTAGAGAGATACTCCCTTCAAAAATTCATTTCTAATGAGGTATATATCTCTAGTTTAGTGATGAACTTATCTCCCCCTCGGTTATACTATATTCTAACTATGTTGTAACTTAAGGGTTCCCCTTGGACAACATGCATTTTTCTCCCACCAAGTTTGCATTAAAACATATCATTGTATTCCTTAAGAGCTTCATATTTTGTAGACACACTCCTTAGAACTAGAGACCAAGGAACATTTTTTAGTCAAATGCTATCCCTATTATGAGATTTGAAGAAAAAACATTCTCTTTAGATACTCACTTGGTCCTTTATAGGCTCTCATGAATTATTAGGGACTAGAGATATCTTGCTTTCTCCTTATGAGAGATTTTTAACCTTCATTGATGACTTTCTAGAAGAACATTTACCAAAGAGGCTCATGATTATAGATTAATCACTTCCTATTTCTAGCCCTCTCAAGTAGGTAAAAATTCTCTTGCATGACATCCAAGTTCATATAATTGATCTATGAGGTGTTACAAACCTAGTGACCCCCATGAATTCATATCCATCACACACTTTTTGTGTCCTTGAATGCCAAGAATTTTATCTGGGACCTTTAGGATTTGTTTTTTATCATGTTTTCCTTTGCCTCATTGTTCACTTTTTGCTTGTATTTTTCTTGGTATGTGTGCCATTCACACCCTTTGTCTCTTCTACATTATATCCTTTTCAATCCCTTGGACCAATTTTATTCTTCTCTTGACATAATATATACATTAAATTATGAATAAAAAACATAATCAAAAGTTATTAGCAAGTAAATTTAGAAAGATCCATCAAGTGCATTGTACTTGAGAAATATTGTATATCATAGTTATCTTACATTTTCCATTATATGTGTCTTCAATCTATCACATCTACAATAGAAGAAAATCTGACATCTACTTCAATAATATCATCAATTGTCATAGCTCTCTTGTCAAACATTGAACCAGTTGCATTTGTAACTATTTGATTCTCCACAACTTTCAATGTGGGCAACCCATCGAATGAATTTAAATCGGTAACAGTCCTTATGGCTTCCTTTGTAATCTTGAAAGGCTGACTTAACCACACAAATTCAGCATGCAATCAACTCAATATATACCAAACCCATTCATTTTCTTCAAACATGGGAAACTTCACAATTTGAGTAAATTTATTCTCCTCCAATGATTTGAATTCAGGTTTTACATGGAGATCTTCTCCCACAATGTGATTGGTACACAAATTCAACAACTGGGAGCTTCCTAATTCTTCAACATTTGCATGAATGTATGCCTTGATATCTTCAATATGTAAAATGCCATATAGGACGGAGGAAAATGCACCTAAAGGTTCTATTTCGATGGATTTGAAGGAGTACCATTTGAATTTCAGATGGGTCATATCCTTAATATTGACAACCAATGGAGCATCCACTTCCAGAATTTTCAAATTCACAAGTTTTTTGATAAATATGTTTCGCCAGATTAAGGTTTGATTGTTGAATCACTTTTAGATTTGAATCTTCACCAAACTTCACCAAAGTTCACTTCAGAGCTCTCCAAACTTCTTTGTCTCAAAATGCAAAGTGACAAATGAGGGATAAAAGGTCCCTTTATCATTTGCACACCTTACATTTTCATCGCAATAAATGCTTTTACTCTAGGTGTTCTGGATACCTTGTTTTCACAAACTGTGAAACAAAATTCTTCTGTGGACCTTCAAGTTTGTATAAATTCTCTCCACAAGACATTCCAAAACATCTACACATCACTAATGCAATCATTGCAATCTGCCACATTCCAGTACCAACTACTGACAAGGGGGTTAAAATATTTTCTTAAGAACTCCCCCTACACTAGAGGCCATAAACTAATTCCCGGAGGAATTACCAAAACCTGGTTCTGGTGTGGAATCATTTCCTGCATCAGAGGGACTCTTCTTCACCCATATCTTCTTCATTTACTTCTTGATCTCATCTGTAGTAACTTTTCCTTTCCCCTTTTCATCCTCCTACATGTTTTTCCCTTGATTTATTGGACCCTTTTTGCTTCTCTAGAATCTAGTAGTGTGACCAGATTTGTTGCAATTGTAGCACACCACATTTCTTTTTC
>VDFB02058242.1:626098651-626118925 GCA_007258455.2 Sequoia sempervirens
GATATCTCTGATATGAACAACTATAGGTTTATTACCTTTCCATTAAACTTTTCCAACTCCTGGAACTTCATTCATGAAATAGAAGAATAAACACAACAACAGATTACCATACTTGAAGGAATTATTCTTATCTTTCTTGATTTTGCCAAGATTCTCCATTAATTGGCTTCAGAGTAACTCACACAGGTCATAATATGCATTTTCTTTGACCATCTGATATGTTGCATAAATTGTTGTACCAAATACAAAATTTTCCCAGCTGGAGTGATAAATCTTGTACCAAATGACCATAGAAGAAAATATGACATCTACTTCAATAATATCATCAATTTTCATAGCTCTCTTGTTGAACACTGAACCGGTTGCATCTATAACTATTTGATTCTTCATAGCTTTCAATGTGGGCAACCCACCAAATGAATTTAGATCAATAACAGTCCTTATGGCTTCCTTTGTAATCTTGAAATGCTGACTTAACCACATAAATTTGGCATGCACTCGACTCAATATATATCGAACCCATTCTTTTTCTTCAAACATGGGAAACTTCACAATCTGAGTAAATTTATTCTCCTCCAATGATTTGAATTCAAGTTTTACATGGATATCTTCTCCCACAATGTGATTGGTATACAAATTCAACAACTAGGAGCCTCCTAATTCTTCAACATTTGCATGAATGTATGCCCTAATATCTTTGATATGCAAAATGCCATATGGGACAGAGGAAAATGCACCTAAAGGTTCTGTTTCAATAGATTTGAAGGGGTGCCATTTGAATTTCGGATGGGGCCTATCCTTAATATCGACAACCAATGGAGCATCCATTTCCAAAATTTTCAAATTCACAAGTTTCTCGGATAAATACCTTTCATTGGATTAGGGTTTGATTGTCGAGTCACTTTTAGACTTGAATCTTCACCAAACTTCACCAAACTTCACTTCAAATCTCTCCAAACTTCTTCTTCTCAAAGTGCAAAGTGACAAATGAGGGATAAAAATGACCTTTTATCATTTGTGCACCTAACCTTTTCATCGCAATAAATGCTTTTACCCTAGGTCTTTTGGATACCTTGTTTTGACAGACTGTGAAACTACAAACCTTCAAGTTTGTATAAATTCTCTCAAAAAGACATTCCAAATCATTTGCACATCACTAATGCAATCATTGCAATTTACCACATTTTAGTACCAACTATCGACAAGGGGGTTAAAATATTTTCTTAAGAACTCCCCCTAAGCCAGAGGCCATAAATAATTCCCAAAGGAATTACCAGAACCTAGTTTTGGTGTGGAATCATTTCCTACATTAGAGGGACTCTTCTTCACCCATATCTTTTTCATTTGCTTCCTAATCTCATCTGTAGTAACTTTTCCTTTCCCCTTTTCATCCTTCTACATTTTTTTCCCTTGATTTATTGGACCCTCCCTACTTTTGCAAAATCTAGCAATGTGACCAGATTTGTTGCAATTGTAGCACACCACATTTCTCTGTCCAAACCAGTTGTTCCATTGGTTTTCTCTTGATTTGCACTGGTTAGCAATATGGCCAAATCTATTACAGGCATAACATTTGACATCTCTATTGAAATTTTTTTTTTGACATACTTTTGCATTCATTTGACTTATGACCATACTTGCTGTACTAAAGCACTGACTCAAGAATGATGGACCACTTGGATTCATTCTGCTTCTAAATTGAGCAGCCATATGACCAAATTTATTGCAAACAAAACAGTAACCATTGAACCTATGAGCATTAATTTGTCTTACCGGATACCTTCCAAGTTTGTTCATCTAATTTCCTTGCCTAAATCTCCTTTGTCCATATTCAGAGCTTTCTCCTTTCTCATATCCAAGACCTCACTTGTCACCTTCAGTCCTCTAACTTTTAATCAGTTCATCAAGATTGGCTGAGCTAATCTTGAAATTATCCTCAAGAATTCATTCGCAACAACAAGTTCATCTCTGAGATCAACAATCTTCTTTTCAAGTTCTTCTTCATTATTTTTGGATTGTTCCAATTCAAGCTCCAACTGATTGAATCCATTAGTAATCCCATCGCAGATTCTTTCATATTTTTTCTTCAAGGATTGAGTGCTTTTTCTTTCATTCTTCTTTTTGTCTTCAATCTCCCTCTTTTGTCATCCCTCATCACAATAGATTCCATCTCATGATTCTCAGACAACATTGTCTCTCTCGTAAGCTTTTCAGCATTCTCTCTCTATCTTTTTCCTTCAAGGCCCGGGACACTTAGGTGCTTTCCTTCCATGCTCTGTACTTTCTTTCTGCTTAATCCGATCACAAAGTTACTTTCTTTCCCTCGGAATCATTGGATTTTTATCTTTCAAATGGTTGAATGAATTTCTCAGCATTCATGAGGCTTTCCTGCAATTCTCAAACTTCAGATTTGGACTGATCAAGATCATCTAGGGCCACCAAAAGTTGTTGAAGGCTGCTTGAATCCATTGAATCACTTCCCCAGATCTTCCCCAAGCTTTTAAACTTCTTCCTAGGAACTAGGATCTAATACCAATTGTTGGAATCAAGGAACGCTAAGAGGGGGGGTGAATCAATTTTTTGCAATTTTTAACCTTATTAATATGATCTTTAAAGAACTTATCCGGTGCAAGAGCACCTAGGAAGCATGATGAAACACCTGGCAAAATTTGAAGGTTTAGGAAGGTTTTTGTGTTTTAATGCTTTAAGGTCATGTTGACCATTTGGTTTTGAGTTGGTAGAGTTAGAGCATGTTTGAGTGAAGGTTGTTTAGTGGTTCATGATTCATGGGTGAGTTTCTCAATTAGTTTCTCTAGGAGTTGAAAATAAAGTCCAAAATGTTGCATTTGAGAAATTTTTGCCTAATGTGGTGGTTATGTCCGACCAAGGGAAGAGTAACCACTTGGTGAACCTTTAAAAGGGAGCTCTCGACCTGTTTGAGAGGTTGGAAGAATTTGGAACATTTGAAGTTTTATGAGAATAATAAAAAGACAGTGATTTTGGTGTGAAAATTCTATTTTTTTCTGTTCTTGTTTTTGTAACAGCTATTAAATGAATTGAAAGAGGAATTTTGGTTTGATTAGCATGTAGTGAAGTCTCTGGAAGTATTGTTTTGGCACAATAGATAGTTAGTCAATCATTTTCAACTACTCTTGTAAATTTTGTGTTTTCTTTTATCTGTTGTCTTGACTGGAAAACTGTGTAAAAATGGAGTTTTAGGCTGCATTCCCTCTGTACCAAGAAGTATGGACTTGTTGGGAATGTGTCCAGGCTCCATGTCTATACATATCTTAGTGGTAGAAGTCATTAGGAGTTCTGAAAGCATGCTCAAATTCTTTTCCTAGGCGAGACTGTTAGTGCCCGGCTTGGAAAAGACAGTCAAAGACAAATCCTAACATGGCAGGGGTGTCAAATCCTTAACAAACTAAGGTGTGTGATGAATGCAGGAAGCCTTGAGAAGGTTTGGGAAAGAAGACAGATTCTTCATCAAAGCATTTAAGGCTGGAAGAAGCAAACAATCCAAGAAATGATCAATAAAAGCCCTAATTCTTGCAAGATCAGGGTTACACTTGTGTACGGACAGTGAAGGTCCAAAACCCTAAAAATCTTCAAGAGCTTGGAAAATGAGCCAAGGTGTCAGAAGGGAGTTTGGCATAATCTATTGAAGGAGAGGAGTATTAACCTATTTTCTCGGGTTAGGAGGCCTAAAAGGGGCTCAAGGCTAGTAGCCCTTCCTAAACCCTAGAATAGGGTTTTTGTGAGAGCGATGGAGAACTGGTGAATGGAGGTTGATCAGGAACCTTTGTAAGATATTTTTGAAGCCATGGAAGCTTTTCACACCCCTGCATCAAGTTAGGAAGCATTTAGAGGGTCAACTAGTCTTTAGGAAGAATAAGGGCTAGTGAGTGGATGTGAGGAAGAGCACCAAGATTGGCTTGGTTAAGGCATTTGGAAATGATAGTAGGGTTGGCCAGAAGAACCAGGGGTGCCTGATAGGTATTAGGACCTATAGGTTGAGAAGGTGGAGAGTGACACCAAGGGGTTCATCAAGGTGAGACTCGAAGCATTGAGACAATGATTGTCTTAATCCAACCCTTCCCTATCATTATAACATTCAACCAAAAAAGAAAGATGCATGAACATAAAACAAGCAGCCAAAACACCATAACACAAGGATTTTTTATGTGGAAACCTTATTAGGGGAAAAACCACAATGGAGGTCAATCCATAATATTATCCGAGTACTCAAATAAGTGTTTACAAAAGGAATGCACTTGCATTGAGGTGCACTTCCTAGAGCTCACTACTCAAATACAAAATAAAGACTCACTATCTTAAAAAAAGATTTGGAATACATCCAGAAGATTTGAACTAAGAGAATAACATCTATTAATTCCCCGACATACTTGCTAAGCAAATTAATCACTTTCTTTGACCTTCTATTTGATTATGCTCTTCGCCTGCTTTTGCTTTAATTTGCACTGTGTCCTTTATGCACAAGTGAATGCATAATCTCTCTACAATCTCAATTTCACAACACATCAACACACTTCGCATACTTAAAAATGATATAAATGATTGCTATATATATCCACTGTGGGTATGTGCAGGATCAATATGGAAAAATAGGCCCTTAAGGCAAAAATTCAGAAAACCGTGAGTTAGGCAACTTGATGTAAAAATTTGAATAAGTTATCCATATTATTTCAAAAATATGTAAGAATAGAATCTGTAGAAAATTGAATGTAGTTTCTAAAATTCTAGGTTTATTTTAAAAAATAAAAAATCTATTTGGTGAAAATTTGAAATTTCAATAAAGTAGTACTTAAATTTTAGGGAAAAAATAAGAAGTAGGTGTCTATCTGACCACCCTAATCACAATAAAGTGATAAAAAAAAATTATAATATTTTAGACATAAGTAGAGGACTCATGTCTAGATGTGATGCATCATTTTGTAAATTTTTTCAAGTAAATAATTAATTATGATTTTTTATTACAACTTAAAAAAAAAAAAAAAAAAAACTTGTATGTCTAACTACCTTTAACTTGGTCAAAAACTTCATGAAATTCAATTTTTCTTTTGGAAATCCTATAGTATGTGAAGCATAGAATGTGACACATGTTTTAGATGCAAAAATGTGATACCGCTTTGAAAGCTATAGATGTTTTCCAATAAGCCTATCAATCAGACTTTAGTCATAATTCAAATAGAAAATGAATAAAAAATTATTATTAAATTCAAAGTATAGCATAATTTATATTGATGGAAATCTAATAATGTCCTTTAAAACCCTCTTTTGTTTCATCAATTTTGGTGAAAAAAGACGCCAGCCACATACCCTGGCCAGATACCCATCATATCGCCACTTTTTGGGCCCATCATGATCCCTCGCACATACCCCCACGCAGTAAAGATTTAATCAACCACATGTCATTCAATAAAACATAAAATATTCCTCACAAACCATTGTTTCAATCCACAAATTATTTTCAATGTGCACCAACCAAAGTCGGCTACAACATAGTGAGAACCCAAAACACCATCCTCAAACACAAAATACCTTAAATAATTACTCCTCAAATATCTTCAACATGCTACATTCACTTATTCGGCCTTCTTGCAATGTTATACAGGAAATCAATCAACCGGATCTTCTAACTTGCACAACAATCGATACGAGGCTCTATGATTCAAGGAAAACATAGATCATACATCTAACAACCTTCCCTGAGATCCAACAACTCAAAATGATAACAAAAATTGCATATGAATCGATGAACACAATTCTATCAAATGCTTTGTTCTAGCTTGATAGTTAATCGCTTAGCTTCAATCTAACTTGGGAATGAGATAATGTTGACATGTGGATCAAATCACAGACTAGGGTTACCATCAATGACAACACCAAATGACATGTGCAGTGTCTCTTTCCAACATATAATAGGACAATTACATAAGATGGAATATGATAGTCTAAAGTCACAAGATGTAATAGGACAGTCACATGCATTTCAATACCAAAGAATTCTTCAAGGGATTATTGTGGAAGATGACTTTTATGAGGAGATAATTTATATGTTTTCAACCAAGATAACTCAAGGTAAAGAGTGCATGACCATGAATGTGGTGGTAGTCACATGAAATCCAATGCTACAAGATAGTCTCATAGGATAAGTAACAAATTTAGTACAATGGCATAAGAGGAGCATGCATAGTTTATTATTAAAGGATAGTTTGGAGTGATAGTTCCCTTTTAATGATCATATTAATAGAGGTTAGTCCTTGTGAAGGGATAGAAAGAGGGAATATATTTCTAAATGATAAGTGGATAATACCTTGTCTATGGAGTAGATACCATTGAAGATGATTGATAGAAGATGATAGTATGCAATCAAAAAAGTGAGAGTAGTCCTCTATGATGTCAAACACTTCAAAGGTATAAATGAAAGTCTACAACCATAACATGAATGTTTTAACATAGTAATCATGATAAGTATAGTCAACATAGGACAAGGGTAGTAATAAGATAAATATCTCGAGCAACATTCATGAGCCCAACAATGAGCAAAGAGATGGTATGCTACAAGCTAGTGATGGCGGTTAGGATGATAAGAGTGAAATGGTATGCTACAACCTAGTGATGCCACTAGCTTATGCTTTTGAAGGTCAACAACATGCAAAAATGAAATTCATAGATTGTGAAGTGTATAACAACCTAGAATCAAATTAATTAAAAAGTAAAAAGCATACTTACAAACTATCTAAAACCTTCAAGTCATTAAACATTATTCAGTTATGAAATATATTTTTTATTTAATTATAAATAATGTATATTACCTCAGTGAAAATTTGATGACCACCTCCACTAGCATGTGTTGTTGTCAAAGCTCCAAGATTAACCTATTAAACATCCAAAATGAGATATAAGAATACCATTCATACATCGTTTATCTATTCACATGTAATATTTATAATTTTTTACTAGTTACATACCTTCATAGTAGATGTTGTCATGAAATAGGGAGGTAGAGGACCGCTAAAAAAAAAAGAACATTATGACCCTAAAATTCCATTATAATCATTCAACTAATTTAGTTAATCTTGCATTTCAAAAATGAAATTTAATAAATTAAATTTAGTGAACTTGCTAACATTTACCTAACTATCAAGGCTGAATTTTTCATTAAGGAGGGAATTTTTCATCACCATCTCGTCAACTGTAGATGTACCCTAGGAACTTACATCTTGACTATCCATGAGATCATAAACACAGAGTGACCCACAAGCCTGAAAAAAATGAGGTGGAACTCTACTCCTCGAAGACTCGCTCGTCTCACCCTATGCTAGAGGATTGGTATGTTGTATGAGGCTTTGGGTGAGGGAACTAATTGACTACAATGTATCCACCTCAACACTCTCCTTCACAAACGAAGGGATAGTCACATGCTTATATGCTGGTCTAGCGAGTGGTCATTTTGCTAGTCATTGTGCATCGATACGTGTCCCCACTCTGTCCTATGTAGAGCCCTCACCTCTACCATTGAAGTCCTGCATGTCAAAATAGTTTGGGATTTTATTGAGGACAAACTCACAATAGAGTTTCCTCAAAAAATATTGTGGCACCTCATTGTTGTTGTATGAAGGATGGTACAAAACCATCCACCACCTTTTCCAAAAATTGTTCTTTATCTCTTGGTGGTTGCACTAACAGATAGGGAGCCTCTTGCTTAAAGGATGTAAAGGTTGATTTATTTTAGTGTTAATGAATAATGCACACATGTCAAATTTTGTAATTTTTTCATCTTTAACTTGTTTATATGATAATTTAAGTAAATAAAATTATCTAAACTCTTGTCTCTTCTTCAACCAACTACTAATTTGCTTGCTGGTTGAACTACATGTGATATTATCGATTCAATTGATTGAGCAAGTGTGGTTCTTGTGTGTGTGTGAAATGTGTAAAGTTAGTATCAACACAAACCTTAATGAAACAAATTATATTAAAGATTCAAAGCAAAGAAGCTACTCTAATTTGCAATCTAACAAATCTTTCAAGAATGTCTCATTGTCCTCTATTCTTAAAGATTCCTTTAACCCTTTGGCCCTCAGATTTCTATGTGCACAAAGGCTATTAGAATGACACTTAAGAAACAAAAGTATTCAACATGCAAGCCAAATAAGCTCCTGCATGAAACTATACGATGGAAAGGATAATGGATACTATGATGAATGGATGATGATGTTTATGATGAATGGACAAATGGTGGTGGATACTATGGTAGTGATCTATATGATTCTATACATGATTCTACATATGCTCAAATGCTAACTATGAAAATGCTAATCTAAAATGCAACTATGATGCAAAGGATGACATAAAATGCAACTATGAAGCAAAGTGTTAGTCTAAGATCTAACTATGATGCAAAACATGATGTAAAAAGTAACTATAAGACTCCAAAGTGCTCCCAAGCTCAAATGATATTTCTGTATGATAACTCTATTCAAAAGTGGATGCAAAATACAATTCCCAAGGGTTGTATTTATAGCCTTTTCCAAGCATATAGTGAGGTGGCAATAATCGATGATCTAGATTCAAACAAGAAGAATGGATGGTGGAGATGGAGAGAATCAAGATGTTGTCCCCTTGACCAAAGACAACATGCCATTTGGATGGAAGAATCTCTTGACCAATGGGCAACATGCCATTTGGATGGAAGACTCAAGTGTGGGAAGAAAGGACCATGTACCTTTAAATTGGTGGAAGTGTGTGAGGAATAAGCCATGTGCTTTTAAAAATTGGTTGAAGATCATTCTAATTAATTAGAATTATTTAATTTCATGTGACCTTGGTGAGGTGGCACAAAAAGTTGTAGACATGTGCTCAAATTCCTAATTGAGATTAGTGAAGATTAATTAAATAAAACAAGCTTATGGAATTTTTTTTTTAATTAATTTAGAAGAATATGTTTTAGAATTGGAGAATTTAGAAAATGAACAATATAAATAAATTGATAATTTATTTATATGTAATTGAAATATTAATTAAATAGCTAGTATTAAATTAATTAAAGGTGATGACCAATTTTAGGTGTATACAGTTCTATGTGAGGATGTGCCTTTAGGATCTCTCAACCTTACAATTAAATCCTCAAATTATTTTTTGTTAGTTTCAATTTGCCCCATTAAGTTTTCTTGAGTTCCTAGAGCATGTTGAGGAATTGTTAGAGGTGTTTGTTGGGGTTTTTCTTTAGGAGGGATTTTGGCATGAGGTGAATCAAGATTTTGAGGAGGAATTTGAGTAGGATTTGGAGGTGCATTATCATTTCTTGAAAATTAAATAAATATACATCAAAAAACATAAATTAAATCTACCTATTTAATACCAAATTTGCACAACAAATATAAATTACTTACTTCTTCAACCTCCCTGATGTTGTGGCAACATTTTCATGAAGATTTGGTGAAGAAATCAAGTGGTTTTGACCTTCCAAAAGCATGAGAGCATCATGCAAGGTTTGCAAGCTGTGAAGGAGGTATTTTCAGTTGTTGGAAAAAGTTAAAATGGCCTTTTTCTTTTTTCTTTTTTGTTTAAATAATGAATAACACACTCATGTTTTGGATTTTTCAAAAAAAAAATGAGGTGGCCAATTTTTGGCCCCCCATCTTTCTACACCCATCCTTAAAATTATTCTTTTTATTCCTCTAGTATGCATGTAGATATATGCATGCAACTTACATGTATGAGCATACTAGAGGAATCAAATCATATACAATTACTAATACATAGAGTCTTTTACTCTTTGTGGTCTATTAATTTTTATTCTCCTATTAATATAGATGATATTATATATATTATATGATTAAGATATTTTGATAGTTAACTTGATATTTTAGCCTTGTTTTTATATAAGTGTCAACTTGAAGTTAGTTTAGAGAAAACAAAAGTAATGGCTTTCAACAAATTTTTGAAGATTGGGTAGAGGAGGTGAGTCTTATCATAGAAATAAGAAGGTTAAGTTGAGACTAAGAAATAAATATGTTGGTCTTACCACCTTTAAAAATTAGTAGTTTTAAGTTCCATTTTAGAAAATTTAAGTATATATAGCCTATTTTAGACATTGGTCATGCCTACCCTCTTGTATGATTGTGGGATTTATGAAACATACCTTCAAGGATTATGGATTGAAGTTAGATACAAATGTAATTGGTTATGGTATTATCTAAACATATTCATGTTGTAATGTCAGAAATTGTACTCCCTGTTAGGTGAAAGAATAATTTCATGCTTTATTTGGGACCTGGTAGAGTGAGCCTTTCATCATTGCATTTAAGCATTCCTAATCATGCCCTAATTTTCTAAATTATGCATTTCATGGCCCATTTGGATATTTATCAAGAAAACCCATGTACAAAACCAAAGAAAACATTTAATATCTTGCTCCTAACACTTTAGACCTCACAAAATAGGGCTGAGACATAGTTTCCTAGGGCGACTTGGTCTCCCTATTTTTCCTTCAAATTCTAATAAGTCGAGGAAAATAATTTTTTATTTGAATTTCAAATGTCAACTACTAGGATCTATTTATGGGAAATTAGATTAAATTCATATAAATACATAGTCATTTCACCATTTGAGGATCAATTGTACAAGAATCTAGAAAAAAGATTATAGCAACAATAACATTATGCCAAAATACATTCGAATTTGCATGTTTTCAAGCATATTTTTAGATTTGATCAAGTTTCATTCAATAATTAGAGTTTGATGTTGAAAGGACATGATGGAATCTAGGTTTGGAAAGTGATCTTGGCCATTTTCTACAACCTAATGACTTGTTTTTAAAGTTTTATCATCTTCAAGCCTCATACTTCTTGCTTCCTAAGGCAAGGTATCATTGTGTTTCAGATTTCTTAAGGGTATTTGACTTTCTCTTAGGTAGATCTTATCATTGTCATTTAGGAATCCTTCTCTAACACACTTGAGTAGGGTCTTATACATTTTAGCTTATTACAACCTTAGATGCACTTAAGGTTAAGAGAACACACACTTTTATCAATTAGTTTATTGGCTATTTATGGAGGTAGAAATACCAAAGAAAGGGCTTGATTGAGGCAAACTTCTATATAGCTACCTCCACTATATCTTTTCTCAATTTGTGCAAGTTTAGATCCAAAGACGAAGACCACAAGGTAGAAAATTAGAAGATAGACAAAGAGTTACAAGATTACATTTTCAGATCTAGGAAAATTCAACTAGGATATATGCGCCCAAGGTGACTTAGTCCAACAAAATTGACTCCAAATTTGTATGATAGGTGCAAAAAAATCCGCCCTTTAAAGATCCGAGCTATCAAAATTTAGTTTTACAATTTCTCTATTATAGAAAAGTTATATTTTCAAATTAGGTCTTATAGTTTCATTAGGTCAATAACAACAATTCAATTTCAATCAATTCCAAGGCACAAAAGGATCATATCCAAGGTTGATTGACTCACTTTTGAGGTTGAAATTCAATCTATTCTCCTTGCCGATTTGCATCCCAATGTTCTTTGAAAAATGATTGATGTTAGTCATCTATGCATTAGACCTAGGATCCCTTTTTCAACTAAACACATGCTAAGATAATGGTCCCTTAACCCATCATCTTTACAAAATCTGGAATAAATCCTCTCATCACTTTAAGATTATTCCATGTAGTGAATATGATGTATAGGTTTAGACTAATGAAAATCTCATATATTGGGAATCTTAGGTATGCTTGTCTTACTTTTAGATCTTCTATGACACTAGTAAATCATGAGCTTGAGTCTTGCTAGTATGCAAGAGCTTCCTCCTTGTTGCACCTCATTAACATTGATATTTCTAAGCCACTACCTCAAAGCTTCTAACTTAATTTTGTTTATCTCTAAGGGGGAATTAAATAAAGGTATTAATAATAAGATTTATGGAATATACCTCCACTCCACATGGATTGCATCTAGAGAGATACTCCCTTCGGAAATTCATTTCTAATGAGGTATATATCTCTAGTTCAGTGATGAACTTATCTCCCCCTCGGTTATACTAGATTCTAGCTATGTTGTAACTTAAGGATTCCCCTTGGACAACATGCATTTTTCTCCCACCAAGTTTGCATTAAGACATATCACTATATTCCTTAAGAGCGTCATATTTTGTAGACACACTCCTTAGAACTAGAGACCAAGGAACATTTTTTAGTCAAATGCTATCCCTATTATGAGATTTGAAGAAAACAATTCTCTTTAGATACTCACTTGGTCCTTTATAGGCTCTCTTGAATTATTAGGGACTAGAGATATCTTGCTCTCTCCTTATGAGAGATTTTTAACCTTCATTGATGACTTTCTAGAAGAACATCTACCAAAGAGGCTCATGATTATAGATTAATTACTTCCTATTTCTAGCCCTCTCAAGTAGGGAAAAAGTCTCTTGCATGACTTCCAAGTTCATATAATTGATCTATGAGGTGTTACAAACCTAGTGACCCCCATGAATTCATATCCATCACACACTTTTTGTGTCCTTGAATGCCAAGAATTTTATCTAGGACCTTTAGGATTTGTTTTTGATCATGTTTTCCTTTGCCTCATTGTTCAATTTTTGCTTGTATTTTTCTTGGGATGTGTGCCATGCACACCCTTTGTCTCTTCTACATTATATATTTTTCAATCCCTTGGATGAATTTTATTCTTCTCTTGACATAATATATACATTAAATTATGAATAAAAAACATAATCAAAAGTTATTAGCAAGTAAAGTTAGAAAGATCCATCAAGTGCATTGTACTTGATAAATATTGTATATCATAGGCATCTTACATTTTCCATTTTATGTGTCTTCAATCTATCACATTTGCAACAAAGTTTGACTAAAATCAAGGAAGTCAAATACATTTACCATTATTCATAGTAGAACCCTAGAGGTACCTTTCAACTCCAAATTATAATATGTAAATACATCCAAAGACAAATAGATTTAAAAGATAAAAAAAAAAAATATTGACCCATCTTTTATCATTTAATGACAATTATAACACATCAACCAATTAAAAAAATAAAATGAAAAATCACATTAAGATAACTAAGCCCTTTGATCTCTATCGATTCTTATCAATTTAAAATATAATTATTTATTCACTTATTAATATCCTGAATTAATCATAAGATATATTTTATTTCCCTCCAATAAACAATAAACAATCCTCCGTGGTCTGCGAGTTCTTTGAGCATACCTTTCTCGTAAAGAATTCTCTTTATTTAAACATTGATCACTTAAGAGTAATTATCACATTGTCTACACAATTCTTAAAAGCCATCCGATGCAACATGTGGCTAAGCCATCATCTTTTACTGACCTCGAGCGAAGATCCCAAACTGTTTAGGGTCTTTTCTTTTCACTGGCTATTTTGTGCTGTTCCTGGATCCCATAGACTGATGTGGCCTTATGGACGTTATTAAAATATTTCATTTCATTTCATTTCAATGACTTTTAACAGACATCTCACAGCATTTACGTTTACAGCCAAAACACGTACATCACACAGACGTGAAAAATATTGAAGTGACAAACAAATTAAATTTCACACATATTCGCTTACATTGAATCTTGGGATATATAATAATACAAAACACTCCGTTGAAATGTTTTCCGACAGACTATTTATCCTAGCACTAAATATTTAGTGCAATACATACCCGAAATCTTTTCCAAATTCATAAATTCATTGCTCACCAGTCACCACAACGTAAAGAATAAAGAATAAACTTACTACTCCTCGGCTTACGAGCTAAATTTGGCGGCCAAATAGAACAGCAGAATCAGAAGAATCAGAAGAAACCTAGTTGAAAAGAAATATCTATATTTATCTTTCTAGCTTAAGAGGCTGCATACTGTCCGTGTCCGTGGAGCTCTGTGAATCATCCGTTGACCACCTGTGTCCCGAGCTGCTGTCTTTACCGTCGTTCCCCGTCTCTATATCACTGTTGTCTTCCACAGCTCTATATGACACGAACTTTTGGCCGCCATAATGTTGCATCATTTTAACATAGAGGAAAACAGTGAAGATAACCAGGGAGGCCAAGTACCAATTAAACTGCAGATTGGCCAGAGCCTTGGCTCTCATGTTAGCTCCTTGCTCACTGCATTTTACCACCATATGACCGTGCTCTGCCTGCATTTTACACCCTTTCGGAATAAACGCAGGAATCCACAGCATGAAACCCATGTGTACAAACCATACTCCCTGAAATAATATCGACATTGACCTCACCATGGCCACTAAAAAGCTCTTGGGAAAAGGAACCTCTAAAATAGTGGTAGAGAGGCTAACAAGAACTATAAGCTGTAGCAGCCAGTGGTATTGCCCCTCTGCCCCCATGTGATCAGCAGAGTGCAGATGGAACAGCAATAACTCCTGGCTGAACACAAACGCAGCAATAACGTGTAGCATCCCGTGTGGCACGTGGATGTCATGGTTGTCCACGTACAGTGCCACGGCGGCATAGATGAGAAAAAACAAGGAAATAGAGGAGTGCTCGAAATTATTGAGGTGCTCGGGAGGAATAGTCCAGTCATCTGCAAGAGGCTGGTGTCGTTTTGGCCCGATGAAAAGCTCAGCAGAAATTGAAAGGCAGGCCCCCGCTAAAATAGCTAGCAGCTCCACACGCTTTAATATTCTATTTATAAATTTAGCGGGAAACCAGGGCCTGGTGTGGAAGTCCAATGGGGAGTGAGCATAATTTCTTATTGTATTGAAGAGATGCCAGAGGCCAATAAGCAAGAATCCTAAGCCTGGTAAGACGTGGCCGATGAAGGTGCCCATTTCTATAGAATTTGTTATTGAGCATATGTTGGATGTATAGGTATTTAATATTATGAGCAGGGGCATAGGGTTCTAAACAAGTTAGGAAACAAATTCAAAAGAAAGAAAGCTTGGGCGACAAGCAGCTCTCGCCGTCGTTCAAACACATTGACTTGAATGTGGTCAGTTGCATGTTTTTTGATGTTCCTAAGAACACTATGCTTTTTAAGAAGTTTCCATTTAGCATTAAAATAGTTTCCTGTTAGAACACTCAAAGTTTCTGATTTCGTATTCAGAACGTCCTTTGCTTCAAATGTAAGGTGTAGTCAAAGGTCAACCTTTGGAAACCGATTACACGTAATGAGTGACGTGTATGATTGGCCCAAGCTTACGTGTTTTTCAGTTTGTTGTGTCCCGTTTTATGCATTCACGTGGTCGAAATGATTGGAAAGTGGAACAGTGAAACCCAAGCCGTCGGGCTTAGCTTGCGTTCTCCGTTTTAACGCTCCTTAGCCGTAGAGTTTTTTCCTTTTTTTTGGGAATGCCTAGGCCGTAAAGTTAGGTGAAACCTTTTTCAAGGTTTGAAGGTTTGAGTTGTCAAAGGCAAATCTAGTCAAAGGAATCAAAGGTTCGTTAACCTTGTGTCACAACAATCGTTTGGAACTTGGTTGTTGATCAATATACGGTTAATTAAGGAAAATGATAGTATGCAAAATCTCTTCCATAGGGAAGAACGATAGCTCTAAGTCAACACATTATGATAATATTTTTTAATAAAAAAATTAGGAATATGAGGATGTCACAATAAGATGTAGTGACGAGACACTTTAACAATTGTGAATAAATGTCATTTAAGTTCCGATATTTCAGTTTTTCGCTTTACTTCTTTTAAACACTACATCAACGTAGTCACAACGATCAACATTGTCTAGCTTGCAATCACGTGGAATTTGACAAACAATGTTTCATCTAGTTCAATTAAGTTTAGCCAAGGTAAATTTGTTGAATTTCAATTACCTGATGAAGTTTTAGACATTATTATTGAACACTAGTTAAGATTTGATATCCTTTTCTTTTTAAGAGGTGTTCTAAATGAACTAGAATTTCATAAATGGGCAAAATGAAACTAGGAAAACAAGGGTACTTTAATCTATCAAGGGTCTTAGAAAGGGGTATATCTCCAACACCTTTGGCTTAGTTGAACATGCACAAGATGTCCTTTAGTAGGACTCTCAAGTATTATTTGCAACCAAACTTGTTATAGGTAGGCTTTAGACAATGAGTTTCATCTTTATGGACCTTCTAAGTATAACTATCTAACGTGGTGGAGTTTCCTATCCTTAACTTGGTGTTTCATCCTTTCCTCAAAGATAGTCACTTACCTAGGTCACATGGTTTGGTGCAAAAATAATGTTGATAAATTCCCACCCTAAGAGTGCATCCCCTTGCAGGTGTAGAAGTAGACATGTCTCAACCCCACTTGACTTTATAACCCTCTTTGGCCTTGGATTTTCTAGGAACCAACCTATGTTAAACCTTAATAAGCCAAATTCTTATTTTTATGGATAAAAAGATGACCATCTAATTAGTGATTGTCCTATCCATAAAAAATGTGCTTCCTCAAGTACCTCTGTAGTTAACTTGGATTCTAGTTCTTAAGAAAACTCTTCACTGCAACCTATTAAATCCTTTCATTAGTCTTTAAAATTTCTCATTCATCCTCTATTTCCCTTAAGACCAAATCCTCTTCATCTGCTTCCAAAATCAAAGCCAGTTCTCCTTCTTTCTCATGACCTTCTGTTGTTGTCCTTAAAACTTTTATACATGAACCTTATATTTTACCTCCTTTAGACTTTACACCTTTGTTGGTAATTTTTTTTGTCATTGTAGCAATTTTTAAAAATATCATGACTTGCCTAATAAACAATGTCAAAGTTTACAATAGTTATCAAGATCATTATTAGATTAGCAATCAAATTCCTCTATGTTTGAGAGGGACAACTCCCTCATAAGATATAATATTGGGTTTTTAGAAGTATACTTTTAACTAGAAAGTAGGAAAGGTAAAAAACTAAAATTGCAACAAGAGGAAACCCTAGATAAGGCCAATATAGGGCCAATAACGTAGTTTTCCTTGAAAATAATGAATACATTCTTTAAAAAAGAGTAGCAAACACAAAGATTTGTTCTCTTAAAAAGGTAGTTTTGAAGAAAAATTGCAACTGTGGTTTAAATAAGGAAATTTTACTTGACATATAATAAATGATACATTCATCTTGGATTTCTAGACACATAGATTGTGAAATCACCCAATATTACATCCACTATTGCATTGAGAATCTAAAATAAAACTAATTGCATTCACTATGTACAAAGAGATAATCTCCATAAATGGCTACAAATTTGAATGAAGAAAAATCTATTGCACAAAGATGTAACACACTTTCTCATAGATGAACAATGTCCCTTCTTTATTTTATTTTAAAATCAGAGCTCAAAAACTCCTCTTCTCTACAATGTGTAGGAACAAAAAATTCTTGAGAAAAAGAATCCCCTGACAATGAGCCTTTCACAAGTATATATAGGCTCTTTTTGAGAGTAGGGAATACAAAGAGTCATTCCCTTGAAAAGTCACATAAGACATATACAGAGAATGTGAATATAGTTATTTTTGACTTATCTTTTTACATTCTATTCCTTCATTACATATCATTTAAAACTTGACATGAAGATGTATACCATAGGATTTTGTGCACACTTCTAAAGTGTTCTTCTCCTCTAAAGATCCCTAGGTTGATCAAACCTTTCATCATCACTTTGCAATTCCTATTGATCATTCCTTGTTTTGAAGTAGGACCCATGTCAACTTTGATAATCGATCTAGCTCTTGAATTTCGGGTAGATAGTTCAATTTGACAATATTGTTTACCAAGGCTTCATATCTTACTAGATCAAAACATTCTTCACATGAGCATCTTTTGGTCCGGAGTTTTATACCCTATCATATTGTGGATTTAGATTGATGGAGGGAACTTGTGGACAATTTTTAGTACAACATGTTCTTGGTCATGCAATAGAGCTTGTTTATCATTTAGATGTTTAAGATAATCATAAATAATCTCAAACCCCTTTTATAATTTTTTAAAATCTCCGGTGTTTTCAAGCTTATTAAACTCTATTGATATTTTAAAAACTTTTAAAACTAAGAAATATTGACACCTTTTGTTCTAAGTTATGAATTGTGCCCCTTTTCAAAGTTAGTATTTTTGGAAGTTTTGAAACTTTATTGGTGATTTATATACTTCAAACTCAGACATATAATCCTTGAAGCTTCTTTGTTAGAGATTATTAACATTTTGAAACATTTTGTTAGTATTTTAGTGATTTTATGAACTTCCACCTACTAATGTTGAACTATTTTCAACCTTTACAAATTTTGATTAAAACTTTGAGCTTTAGGTGAACCTTGTCAATGATTTCAAAGGTTCACAAACCTTGAAAATCCTTGATGCTTTATTTTTAGTATTTTTTTAAAGTAGCAACAAGTGAAAGGAAAACTATTTATAAGGAAATTAGAAAGTTTAGAAATGAGGGAAAATGATGATGAATATTTAAAGAGAGAGTTGTTAGGGTTTTAGAGAGCTCATGATTTTTTAAACACATCGATAAAGTTAGAGGAAACTCAAAATGATTGACAAAGGTACCTAGAAAGATAAAAATAAATAGAAATATTAAGTTCTTGCTTATCACAATTTAATAAATACCAACTCTAAAAGAAACATATAGGTGACCTAATATTTTGGAGTACATTGGGAAAATTTGTAGGAAATAACCTCAAAAATTTCTTTTCAAACCATGGTCTTTGTTGAGCACCATTAATTATCAATAAATTTGATGCAACCAAGGCTCACACATGGTTGAATGGATCCCATATCAAGTGACCTATTGAATATGATGCACTTCATTTTTCTTTTCAAACCCAAAGACATATTCTCCTTGAATGGTGACAATTCTATATGTATGACACTAAGCTTTTAAGGCTTAAATCAAATAACCTGAAAGATAAACTTTGTAAACACAATGAAGTCTATTCTATAATATTTCAATTGAAAATAAATTTTATTAGTTGTCAGGTCTCATAGATGTTATATGTTAATAGTTACCTTATTAATAATACTAAACTAACTAAAGAAAGTAAATCTAACAAAGATCACAAGAATCATTGAACTAATATAATTAAAGTGTAGTTGCAATTCACCTCAAGTGGACCCTTGCTTGGGTCAGTGCACCTCTCTTCTACTTGATATAAAAAATTAACTAAATTATATTCTCTTATAATTCATCATACAAAATTAAGTGATATTGAAAAACTATCTTCAAATTATCTAGTAAAAAAATAGTACAAAATTGTAGGACAATCTCTAGATGTGTTGAATCTTAAGAATATATACTAACTCTTGATTCTAAAAAATTATTGGAATATTAACAACTATTCTACACTCATCAACTCCCTCCTTATGATATAAGGGATTTTTTTATTTTAGAAATATAAATATAACTAGAAGACTAAGTGTAATTAAGCTTGAGAAAGAATACTCCTCCTTCAACATTCTAACCTAGATGCATAGAAGGAACAAGTTTGTTGGAAGCATAAATGTGAGTTGTGTAGCCTAATTAACTCTTACTTGATCCTTACTGAAGAATCACCATTATGTTTTCCATTTATTAGACACTCTTCATCTCTTTGCTAAGGTTCCTCCTTAACTTGCATAGAAGAAGTTATCACTGCTAAACAATTGCTAGCAACTATGATCTTCAGTTGTGGTTACTCACGGATTTTACTATAGACACTTGTGACTTTGACTATAGATGCTTGTGACTTTAGCTACAATAATGATACTACCTTGGGTGTGGGTTATATTTCTTAATTGTTGCATATAGGAGTTAGCTTCCATGATATCTCTACTCTAAGATAATTATAAACAAAATAATATACCATAATATCTTGAAAATATCTATCTTAACACATAAAAATTCATTAAAAAATCATGCATCCAATGTAGTTATTTTACTCAAGTATTAATGAAAATTATTAAATATGGGATATAAATGTCTTTGGAAGTGGTTTTTGAAACAAAAATATGTTAATAAATGGGGATAATTATAAGACCCCACTCTAATATTTTTCTTGTCTTCAATCAATCATGGGATCTCATTATACATTAATGCTAAATCCAGAAGTCAATTTGCTTAAGGTAGAATTTTTTTTCAAGGGCCTCAATGCACCCCAATTTGACATCCTCCTTGAATACATGCTGTTTTAAAATCATGTTTTCTCACTAGTTGATAGGAAACCAAAAGAGAGGAGATGGTGTTGGAATATGAGGTAGCCATGAGTTGTTAAGAAATAAATTTCACAATATAACATGGTAGGAATTAGCAATAGT